>CM051234.1:250879290-251479290 GCA_027917425.1 Gastrophryne carolinensis | reverse complement strand
ATAATACCTGTACCTTTGTGTTGGTGTAGGTAATTTTTCAAACCAAGTGAGTTTCACCACAGCTATGTTCCTGCTACTTTCAATTGTGTGTCTCTGTACTAAATTTTTCCTACCTAGCACTTTTCATCTACTTTATTACATCTGTAATTTCATGGGAAACGTACAGTATCTACCAGTGTTACATTTCATATCTTGCAACAAAACATCTAGGTCAGAGAGTAGCTTTTACTTTTATTATAATGGTGGTCTGAAACATTCTTGTAATTGTTTCAGGCTTGACTGTATCATATTTTTTTTTAAACTTAAATAAATATTTTATTCGTTTAGAATAGTTCAGAATAGTTCAGAACACATAAACTAAGCTGGCAACACACAGGAATAAAAGATGTGAAGCAAGGCTGCTCCTTGGAAGTCTCTTAAGAAATAGTTCCTGCGCTGTTCCCTCATGTTCATCCTGTCACTAGTACCAGGGGACTGAGCATAGGAAATGAATCATCACATCTTCCCGCTAGTTGCATCTAAGAAGGCCTTTTTCAAAATTCACCAAGTAAAAACTCTCCATTGGCTACTTAAAACCACATCGCAGACTACAGACATTTCGTGTCAAAAAGCAATAATATATTTCACACAAAGAACACAATACTGAGTTGAGAACACGAGTGAGTCCACATCCTATAATGTTGTAAGGGTATTTGCGATTGTATATGACCCTAATACAGCGATCAGTCAATAAACAATTAAAAATTTAAGGAGAGAAAAAGAAAGGAAAGAATAGCAAAGAAAAGGGGAGAGGGGTCTAGGAGGGCACAGACCCATTGGTAGATCTTAGTGGCAGAAGCGGGAAAAGGTAGATGTCTTGTCACTCTCTTCCTGACACGCCCAACTGATCCCCCCTGGCCCCCAAGCCCCTTAAGTCAACATTGACTGGTCTTCGCTAGGGTGGGTATAGGCAGTATAAGCCAAATAACCAGCTACTGTTTGTGGTCCGATAGACTAACCTGGTGGTCTTAGAGCACAGAGGCCACTTTCAACAATCTTAAAAGAAGCAAATGTCTAGCTACTGGGTCCTGTTAAACATAAAGTTAACAGGATGCAAAATAGTGATGCAAATTAACTGATAACGTGTATCAAGCCAAATCTGGTATTTAGTCATATTATATATATATATAGTCATATATACTGTAGCCGTGCAGCTGCATTTATGGTGGAGGGAGTGTATATTTCACCTAGAATGATAGGTTGGGTGAGATAAAAAGTCCATGAGGCTCTTAGTTTCCATATGTTTTTCTGGGCCTGGATTTTTGCGCAGGTAGGTTTGGAAGTGGGACCTGCTGTTACCCTCCCTCCGGGCCAGAGTTTACCTGCCTGTCACAACCCGCACAGGTGGATCACGGGCTAGAAATCTGGGAAATCTGGGGAAAGCCATGTGAGGAGACACAGCCAGTCTCAAGCCTGCAGCCTGTAAAAGGGTGACATGTTTTTGCTGCGTGCCCAAACAGACCTAATATGTTGGTGAGAAACCAAGTAATGTTACATCTAACCCTGGAAGGGATGGAATTGGTTTCATTTATCCTGCACCATGCTTGTAGGATGAATTGCAGTGAACATTTGTAGGACTTGTTGCATTTGATTTCACCATAAGAACTGCTTCCAAAGTTGTCATTGCCGTTAGCAACTCTGATCCTGACAATACATATGACTAAGAGCCAGATATGGCTTGAAATGTGTCATCAGTTACTTTGCAACATTGTTTTTAATTGCCATGTGTCTTTGTGGTGAAGTTTGATTTTAATAGAAGACAATACAACCTGATGTTTTACAGAACACGGTAGCTTTTTGAGCATAGGCAATCCATGGTTGCCAGACCTGCAAGAATTTAGGAAGTGTCAGCCAAACATTTGTGAGTCTCTCATTAAAGCGGAACTTCAGTCAATATTAACCCCCCGCCCTGCCACCCTACCCTGATGCTGAGGCAGGATAGAGGGGTTACACAGGAAAAAACCCTTACCTTAACCCAGGGGCCCGCATCGTTCCACCAGCACTCTGGATCCTGGGCGCCGCCATCTTTGAAGTAAAACGCAAAGCAGCATTTCCCTGGCTCTGTGTGAATTCCCGCCCTTCCATTCAAGTTAATGGGTGGCAGGAGCATGTGGACCTGGGGGATGCCGTTTCTTGCTTTACCTGTGGTGGCTGCTGGGGTGGTGTAGGCCCCTGAGTTAAGATAAGGGTTTTTTAATTTGTAACCCCCCTATCCCGCCATCCTGCCTCAGCACCAGGGTAGGGTGGCAGGGTGGGAGGGGTTAATTTCGACTGAAGTTCCGCATTAACAAGGAGTGTATTCATTCTATTCTGAACTGAATGAATGAGACTGAAGGGGATTTCCATGCTTTAGCGATGAACTGTTTAGCAGCCAGCAGTAGGAAGTCAAATAATTATTCTAGTTTCTGGTTAAGACCAAGGATCTCTATTTAGTATTAGTCAGGCTGAGTATCCTGGAACCACGTGAGTGATTCTAGCGATCTAGTGCCATCTCATCAATGACTTACAGGCAGTTTCGACAGATAAAACATTGATGGAGCACTTCTCCCAGTCCTCCTCAGCCTTCTTTTCCCCCAAGGCCAAAGCCCACCTCTGGACATAAAGTAATTCACTATGTTTAGGAGGTTTGTTTATTGAAATGTACAGCATTGTAATTAGACCTTTAACGGTCCTGGGTTTGACACAAGAACTCAAATACAATGAATGTTTTACATTAATGGGTACAACAAATGCAACATCTATAATTGTGAAACTCCTTGCTAGAAATAGTTATCTTTTGGAAAAAAAAATACACTTTTCATGAATGAACAACAGACATCAAGTCAACTTTTAAAGGGACAATCAAGGAAATGGCAGTAATAAAGCAGCAAGGTGTGGTCATAGAAAAATGGAAAGGAAAGGTGGAGCAAACTTTGGAGACCTGCTTCAGAATCTCTAGTACACTGCAGGAAATGGAGAAGTACTTGGGACAGGCATCAGCCTTATTATGCTATAATATTGCCATTGCACTTTGCTGTCCAAAAAATCTCATTCAAAATCTCATTCAAAATATACCTTGGAAGACATAGCCATTTATTATACACCATCTTACTCTTTTGAGTTAAAACTACAACATTTTAAGTGTAAAGAAGAAGATGTTATTGCCTTTTTAGAAAGACACATGGTAATTCCAATGAGGTTTGGAAGTTACTGCAGTTAAGAACAATTGTCTTGTGAATATCCACATACGGGGGGGGCCTTATTTATGAAGCGTCAGCGTCACCCAGTGCATCAGCAGCACTTAGCATGTGATTCAAGAAACAAAAAAACGTCGGCATCGACATGGCCACCAGCTAGCAACTTATTTAACACAAGCGCCCAAAAAGGTCACAGTACCGGCGCTCTGGTTTGAGCAGTGATGGCACTGTAGGTCAAGATCTCATAGAGCACAATAGACAGAACTGGAAGTGTTTTATGCTTATAATTTATATTACACACATTTATTTGTCTAGAACTTGGATTGTGACTTGTCAATAATGGAAAAGCAGGACCTAGATGTCACCAAATGTCATTTTTTAGGGTTTTTTTTAATAGATTTTCATGGATTCTTTTGAAATGTGTAATGTAATGTGGACAACAACAACTAAAATGCAGCTTAAACGCACTGTAACTTGTTCCCTGTCAGTGAGTATAACTGTAATGTTAAAATCTCTGACCAGCGCTGGAAAAATACAGCACCAAAGATTTGGTGCTCACTGGCGCTAGGATAACTGGCAGTTGGGTCCAACACCATTATCTAGTGCAACAATAAAAGCTAATTAGTTAGCAACCGGTGCTGCAACTTCTAGCGCCATTGTAGTCCACAGTGCTGCGCCAGAAAAGACAAAAATGCTGGCGCTCCATAACTTGCTCTATGGCCACCAGATAGATGCTAAACGGTGCACATAAATAAATAAGGTCCTACATATCAATATTAAATATCTTATTAAATACCAATATTAATATTCTCATAAAGGTAGACTGAGGATTTACCCATCTGCTCAAACCAATATGATCAAATGCGTCCAATCAAATGTGCCAATGATGGTTCCCAACAGGTACTTTATCACCTTACCCAGCAATTTTTCTCAATAACATCCTGATCACTGGGCCTGGGTCCCTACTGCCACTGCAGACCGATATGGTAGAGAATAGATGTTTTACCCAGATTTATGTTATCGAAGGCAAATATTAGAACACACAAAAAACACCTTAGAAATACGGCTATCATTTTTACAAAATCAAAGCTCAAAAGAGTGAGAGGGTTAGAAATTATAACTAGCTAAATATCAACTGTAAGAAATAAAGGAGAATAAAAAGAGTAAGGGATACAGAATCTGGATTGTGAGCAGAGTCTGGTGGGCTGAATGCTGCAAATGCTCTTAGACTGCAGGAGTCTGACCAGATGAAAGGCCTGGCTCGTGGATGGCCCAGTACAGATCCAGCCTATTGGTAGACATTCTTTTTCATTCAGCCCATGGGGATTTGAACTTTATGTTCTACAGTATTTGGGAGGGTTGAATAGTTGAAGTGGGTTAAAAAGCTATCCCCAGTTCTACCATCCTTATGTGTTGGGAAATGATTTCCTGCTCTGGTAACCTATTTTCCACTATGAAACCCTGACAAGGTATTATTGAAAAGTTTTCCTCTGCTTTTTTGAAGGGAAGATTGTATGCCCATATGTACAGGGAAGGGGCCATTTGGCTTAGCACTGGTCCTACCCACATTCACGAGATATTGTCGTCCAGCTTTCCCCTGGGGGTGCCTTTGAACCAGCAATTTGGCATCTTAATAAAATGAACAGATAAGGGCTCAGATAATTGGCTTAGTTCTTCCACACACATAAACAAAGAGTGTCTACACATGAACAGAGAAAGGATAAACAAGCTTGACCACTTGACTTTGTCCCCTTCAGCTGATCTGACTCTGGTATTAGCAACTCACCCAATCACTGGATCAAATCCCACAGCCCCGAAATCTAGTCATCATACTCATGCACCGCGGTAACAGTCACTGAAATAGAGAGGTTTGGCAGGCCCCGGCAAACCCCCTCTATTGTAGTGGTGAGTACCCTTTTGCTTTTGTTTCTGGGTGGTCAATCCCTTTAACTGCTCACCTAACATACACAGCACTATGCTGCTAGTGCAGACAGGAATGTCCTCTTGTGAGATAGGAGGGATGTGAGGGCAGAGATGCCACAGTCAAATATTGTATATTAAATATATTATGTTAAAATGTAGTGGTAAATCTTAAATTCTTCTTGACAGCAGGAAGAATGATTATCCCCAGGCACTGGAAGTCTCCAAGCCACCCAAGCATTGGGGAATGGTTTGAGGAAATGGATTCCTTAATGAGAGTGGAGGAGAGAGTACAGGGAGACAAGGGGCTACAGGAAAAATTTCTAGCCACATGGACGAATTGGATAATGTTTAGGGACACGGATTCTGCAAGGGCCTTCTTGCAGGTGGGTGTCCTGTAGCCACGCGAACATGGCTCGTTTTTGGTCAACAAACAAGCGTTGCCAGTGACAGCTCCCCTTACTTGGATGCTAGCAAACCTGGTCCCCTGCCCACTTTCCCATCCCCCCCCCTTTCTTTTTTTTTTTTTCTCTCTCTTTCTCGTCCTCTCTCTCTTTCTGTTTCTTTCCTTCCTTTCACTTGCTTTCTCTTCCGACCCCCTTTCCCGCCCTCCCCCTCTCCGTTTTGTGTCTTCGGCCTCGCCCCACCACTCACCGACAAACCACTTTTCTCTCTGCTGGTTCTCCTGCCCCTTCCTCGTCGGGCTCCTTGAACTGGCCTCCCCCAGCCATGTCTCCTCCTTCCCCTAGCCAGGAGACGGGCGAGTGCTGAGGGGGGGATCTACTTTCACAGACGCTCTGCCAAAACTTTTACGACCAGAGGGCCTCGGGGGGCGGGCGGAGCCCCACGGGAGGGGGAGATACTACTGGGCCACCTTTGTGTGGCCCGGGCAGCTGGATGGCCGGCCTACTTGGTGACCTTGGTGGAGCATGGGGGCTGCAGTCGGCTGCCCCAATTTAGGGGCGACTGACGATCCCCTTCTTGACCAGTCCCGGACAAATAGAGGCCATGATGGGGCCGCGGGCATCAGGTGCACCGTCGGTGGCAGGTGATGGAGGAGGATGTGGGGGGCGTACTCCCTTTATAAATGCAACTGTCCACAATGGTGTGTAACCTCCCCACTTGCTACTCTATGTTCTCTAAACTGTCTCTTTGGTTCCAATTGTATGCTTTGAATCAAAAATTTCAATAAAGTGAGATTAAACTAAAATGTAGTGGTGATTGCATCCGATCATGGAAACCACCTGCTCAACTGCATAATTTTCTGCCAGATACGGTACAATGGTGGTGACCACTCCTGTTCTCCACTTATGGGTAAAGATTGATAAAACTGAGAAACTGACTGTGTTCTTCCAACTGGATATTCAGCTGTGGAATTTCCCCATAGTTTCCAGTAATTTTGCCCCACTTGGTAAATATGAACACTTTCATAATAATGTTGACATCTACCATCCTAGGGAATTAAAGGCAACCTGAACTGACTTCACATCAACATCACATATTCTCTGCAGGCGTTCCATTTTCCAGCAAGCCCAGGCACCACTAATCCGATAACTTGTTTATTTGTTGCTCAACAGTTTTGGAACCTTCAATTCTTGGTCATGTATAGTTATACTTATACTTTTTTTCCTGACTGGCAGCTTAAACCGTAATGACACCCATTTTTCACAAAATGTGGGTTGCTAACTGTGTTGGGGGGTACCAATTTCTGGCGCACCCGCCTTCCCAGACATTACCCTCCATCAAACCGGCCAACATATCTTGCCATTATTCTTGCTCCCCCAGCAAAATTAAGCCCCTCAGTTGGCCACCATGGTCTGCACTTAGCTGGATACCTGAAAGAAGACTGCAGACCACATGATCACTGGCAGCCAAATTACGGGATTCGATTATTCCAGGAGAGCGAGGATAAAGTCTAGAAATCTTGGTTTGCAGGGAGTTAATGAGTGGCAATGACCCCTTAGTGAATAAGTGAAATATGGGTGTTTTTCCAGTTTAACAGCTTTGTAACGCATTCAGCTTTAACTGTATTGCAGTTGCAGAGACATCAAGTCATTAGTTAGGTGCCTGAGAATTTCACTATTAGTGATCTACCAAATAGAAATTCAATGAAATTCAATGGCACTTTTTACAGGGTAAAAAGGAGTAAAAAGTTCAATACTTTTGTTCAGGAGTAAAAATGCGCCATTGACTTTCATTGTCTTCCTACTTGGCAATTCACTAACAGTGACATTCTCAGGCTTTTTTTCTCATAAATAGAATTTTTTAATGCCATGAGAATTTTTCCAGCTTTTAATGAATCAAGGCGTATAAGAAACAGAAAACACGGCCTTTGATTAAAAGTGTTTTTTCTCAGAAAAGAATTGTGATAACATGATGCTCTTATTCTACTTGTCTGTGCCAAAATGACAAGGATATTTTCCCCGGTGTGTCTAATCAGGCTGCCCTACCCAGTAAGACACAGGCTGATAGTTTCTTCCTGCAATTGTTGAAGAGCAGCAAAACAAACAGTTGGGCCTATGGGCCTATTAAAGATGGTAAACTAGGCACTTGGCCCAGTTTTCCTGCTTAACCCCAAATTAACCCCAGATTCCTAATCATCATTCTCCTTAGCATTACATTTCTGAAGACTGCTAAAAGTTAAGTTAGCCGGGGGTTGTATTAAAACAAAGCTTTAAATGATCACATTAAAAGTGACAGTCAGCATTTCTTATCTTGTGGTATTTAATCACATCGGAAGATTAAAGTGTCGCAGAGCGTGCCCAGAGCTTGTTTTTCTGTTGCACACTCCGGTAATAAATGAGATTAAAAGGCTTTTGCGGTTCAGATTGAAATGCTGTCCTAATGTTCATTACCACAAGGCGCCCCTAATTATTCCAACTCATGCTTGAATTCACTGTGCTTGTCAGCTATACCCCCAGGGAACTTGCTTTATGATTCAGAAGGAGCCATTTTAGTTATTGGAATGGTTCATTATTGGCTTACAGTGAGACATACAGCAAGTGTGCGTGATGACTGCCCATATACAAATTAGTGCATACATAAAATTCGAAATAAACAAAAACTCAAATGGAAGATGTCACATGATGTGGTGTAAAAGTGAGCTAGAAGTGAAAGTACACTCAAAGTAGGTTAATAATTATTGAAGAAGCTTTTTACTTTTCAGTTACCCACATGGCATGCAATATGTAATTATTACAATGGGAGGTAAACAAATGAAAGCTCTAGTTCCTGACAGTCAATTCTAAGCACTAGATGAGGGTTTAAAACATGTTGAGTAAGAGATTCTTAGATTTGTTAATTTAGTCTTTTTAGGATATTAAACAATTTTGTATCATGGCACTTTGGCTTTTCCTAACATGACACTAATAGTACTCTTGTGGGCCAACCTCCATCTATACTCACAATATTAGACTGGTGAACAAAAAATGTGAAAAAACACTGTTCCCAAAACATAGCTTTATAAAATACCTGAATATGTAGTAAAACAAGCAGGCTAATTTACATACACTAAAACATAGCCATACTAAAAGTGAGAGAACAGGTTTTATAAACAGGGGAAAATGCTGTATGAAAGCACAGACTGCAAAATTGTACAATGCTTTATAAATATAGGTATTGTTTAGACATGTTTTGTTGTTCAACCCCCAATATAATTTTTTTTCTTTTTTGAAAACATTTGCTAAACTGAAATGATATATAGAGAATGATATATGCAATGTCATACAAAGCTGTTGTCTTTATTGTTATGTGATATCAGTTATGTTCAGTAATACATGTAGTGCTGACCTTGGTTCCTCTAGCAGACATATGTCAAACTCAAGGCAGGATGTGGCCCTCCAAGCCTTTTTATGTGGCCCTCTGACAGCTGCCCTCTAGCCAGCCCAGTCTTTCTAAGGCCGCTGACATCAGCAGTACATCTTTGCGCCTGTGTGTGGCACTGTTACGTGAATTGCCGGTATGCTGCACTCCACTCTGGGGTGCATTACTTACTACCTCTAATCCTGGGCCCAGACTCAGTGCCTATAAAAGAGTGTGGTGCACACCTTTTTAATGCTCTGGGGGAGAAGAGAGTATTGTCGACAACTGTTCTGTGGGCCTGCCTCACCCACCCGACTTAATGCCACAGCAAGGGGGCACAACAGCTGCTGCAGGGGTTGTTGCTAGCTATTCTTTTTTCATTTGCATTTAATTGAAATAATTCAATGTCTGCATCTGTTGTGGACAAAATAATTCTGCATCTGCATCCGTCCTAGGCAAAATAATTTTGCCATTGAATCTGTCCAGGGCAAAACAATTCCATCTTTAACCGTATATTTGAATGGTTGTGTTTGCATTTTATTATTTTCCGCGGCCCTTTGAAGGTGATCATAATGCTGATGTGGCCCTCTGTGAAAATGACATCCCTGCTCTAGCATATGCCAGTCTCAATGTATGTGGGCCTACAATGAGATTGAATTTTGGCGCCCACTCAGTAGTTCCATTCAACTATTTTTTAGGGCTTATGCACACTGACATTAAGCAGTATCAATGTAAGTGGATAACCTATGCTCTCCTGCCATAAAAAATGGACAGTATAATAACTGCTATTACACAGTACACTGCGCCTATTGGCCCAAAGGGTCCCTCAATTCAGGGGTCCTCTGTGAGATTTACTGGTACCCTGGCAGGCCAATCTAAGCCTGATGTTGGCTGATGAAAGGATCATTATTTATTACGCTAGGTATATTGCATGTTCAAATAAGCTATACAAAGCTTGAAATATTTCAGTTGTTATGAGTAGCAATGGTCTAAAAATTAGTCTGTAATAAAGACGTATGGGTTTCAACAGTAAAAGAAAAAAAATCATTAAAGTTATTCCCATCCTTACATTAATATAACTATTTTATGGTAGAAATTAAACCAGATGCTCGCTCGCTCTCTCCAAGTAAGGTTTGACACTTTTTAAATAAATTCCTGTAATAAAGTTTAAAAAAGAAGACCTGTGTTTTATATATTAAAGAACTTACTAGCAGAACACTAAAGCTAAGATTTTATAGCCTGGCCATAACAAGTGAAGTAGATCATTGCCATTGTGCCTACATATGCTGCACTTTTTCCCGGGGTATAAACATAGCTTGAAATCTCCTTGGTGTCCTCCAGCAACAATGTCAGATTTTATTCTGCAGAATTGGACATAAGGGAAGCATAAAAAGTGCAAAGTTACAGCTGATAAGTTGATTTAGGTTTTTATGCTTGTCACAGACCGGGTGGAGCGGACTCGGGTGTGGATCCACTTTGACTGTGGAACTGATGGCGAGTGCCGTGTCAGGGGAGCGGAGTCTAAGAGGCCACCGGTATTCACCAGAGCCCACCGCAAGGCAGGTTGGTCTTGTGCGGCAAGTGACCCCCAGGTCGCTACCCCCCAACAGCGGCCTAGTCCCACAGTCAGCCGAGGTTCAGCGAGGTACACAAGTGGCAGGCAAAAGGCGTAGTAAATACAGGCAGAGATCGGGGCTGGCAGCACAGGTTCGCGGTAAAGGTGAGTAGCCGAGGTCGGGGCAGGCAGCAAAGGTTCAGAGTCTGGGACAGGCAGAGGTCAGTACACAGGTGAGCAATCCAAGAATGTCTGACTTTCAACAAGCATGGAGAGACCAAGATTCGGCACTGAAGGAAGGAAGTGCCTCTTTAAATAGGAGAAGTGGATGCAGGATTGGATGACCAGGCACCAATCAGTGCTGTACAGGCCCTTTAAATCTCAGGAATCTAGTGCGCTCGCCCTCTAGTGGACGGAGACGTGCGCGCACCTGAGCATGCGAGAAGGAATCATTGGGGGAAGGGAGAGAGCTGGAAACAGCCATGGGGAATGGATGACGGCTGGATGCAGCCATGGAGGTAAGTGAAGTGCTGCTGGATGGGCGTGCAGCGCTCGCCCTAACAATATTTTTGGGATTCTTTTTTTATGAAACATCTAATCAAGCAATTCATTTTGGAAGTTTGCGTGTACAACAGAAAACAGCCCGTACATTTGGGAGTAAGGCTCAAATGGTAGTCTGACACAAGACAGTATGCATCAGAGACCTTGGGGAATCATTTTCTCAACCTTCTTAAGTTGCAAACTTCAAATTGCCAAATCTTAGGAACACAACTTCCTTTGTGTAATGATTCTATTGGACTGATCAGCATTTAGGTATGCATGGTGTTCTGCTTTATTGAGTTTCATTTCCTGACACTGCTTGTCCACTTTCCAAACTGAAAAATTATTATAATATGAACAACATACTGCAGGATTTCACATGTATTTATATTTTGAAGTGATATAAAAGTAATTTCAAATGGCATTAAAAGTTTTACATTTATACGTTTTTATTCAGTTATAAAGATAGGTCATCTTGGTTACTGTAGCATTTACATCTGCTAGGCATAACTGCCCCCTGGGTGTTTTTGCTTTTTATGGCTATTCGGTTAGTAGGGCTGGCACCAGCACTAGGCACACCTGGGAAAGTGCCTATTTAGGGTGGACTGAGCCATGGGATGAGCCGTGTGGGCCATGTACACACTGGCTCATGGCTGGCTTCAGGACCAAATGATGATCAGTAGCAATGAAGAAAGGTGACAAGAAGTGGTGGGTAATTAAAGTCATTTTAGAAGGTGGCATGGGCCATAGAATGACCAGCAACAAGGGCCGAAGGATGGCTGGCAGCAGTAATGGACTCTTTAGCAGCAATGGAAAAGGCAGCGAGGACTGGAGGATGATCAGCAGTGGAGAAAACAGTAGGGATTATGGAGGGATTGGGGGAAGTGAAGATGGCATGTGACTTGACACACAAAGAGGCCCACATAAACCTGGCACCAGCCCTGACTCTAGATAATATTAGGTGTGAAAACTACAAATCAGCAGCTTAGAATAGCTCAAGCAAATATCTGGCACTGTTATCAAAGTTGCTGCAGTTCTTTTACTCCACTAATATGTCAGTATTGACTGAAGCCCTTGACCTGTATCTGCATGACATTGTATATCGCTGCTGTGTGAGTGGCTGGTTGGAGAACTGAATCAGTTAGCAACTGTCACCCTAATGATTTGTTTTCCATGAGTGAATATATGTATATAGGATTGTAAATTGCTTTATCGCACATAATAAAATCTTACCTTCTGCTCGTATAGTTGCTTGTATAGTTTAAATGAAGGTCAGTGGAATTGTGAAGCTCCGATATTTGAAGCTTGTGCCAAATGAAGCTCTTGAAAATCACCTTAATGGAGGCAAAAACATTAAAATATATGATGCTGCTTTATATTAAATTGCACCTTATATTACTTAACAAAAAGTTGAATTATTATGATCTACATTCTGGGAGAGTAACTAGACATCAAGTTTATGTTTTCTGAATTTGCATTCATAAAGTGTTTTAACAGGGCTTTGTTGAGTGTTTTCATTTCCATTTTTCTACCTGCATTTGCAGCAAGTGGGCCTAAACCCTTTTCAGGCTTTTAGACTCCATGCCAGGCCAATTCCCTCAAGAGTGTAATATACCCACACCGTATAAAATACCACAGAATCACTTTCTGGCGCTGCACCATCTGTTGTGCGCTCCCATCTTAAGGTTCACTAGCACTCATTCATTAAAAATCAGGTGACACAATTTATTCTGATTGTCTGGCAGCCCGGCATCTGCAGCGGGAGTGTGGATTGAGGTAATGTATTCAACATTCCCTGGGGGTTTCACACACAGGGGAATACTTGGGCCCTTATTCATGGAGGGATAGCGTCAGGTAGTGGCTGGTTAATGAGAGGTAGCGACAGGTAGCGACTGGTGAAAGACGGACACGGCACACAATTACACATTTATCAAGCAGAATCTGTTTAGCGACTGAGATAACGCCATGTAGCATCTGATTCATCATTTTCACAGCCTCAGCGAACAGCGCCGGCGTTCAGCCTTGCACAGCGCCAGGTATGACCTCTCGCTACCTGTCGCTCTTCCATACATTTCAATGGACGATACTTCTCTTCTCTTTAAACAGGGTTTATGTTTTTTTTTTTAATTCAAAAAATCACAAATAATTCTGTGACCTCTTCTGGCATTGAAAAAGCAGTTGTTTCACAATTTTTTCATTTTTTATATATTTCTTCAAAAATGACATTACAGGTCTGCCATTAAAGTGTTCATGTTACAATGTTGTTACAATGTAATTCCATATGTTTTCGCCTTGTTACTAGTGGATAGATGCTGAAAAACACACTTTAAACACACCGCCTCCTGCGCTCTGGGCTTCAAACAAGTATTTTTCAGCGCCAGAGATTTGTGAGGCTGTTTTTTTGCTGAATATGGTGTGAGTCAGTCGCTATGAGCAGTCGCTAACATGCGCTCCCATACAGTGCTGTACTGGTCAAATAGCGACTCCTCACAATCAACATTACTGGACAGCGACTGAGTCGATATGAAGTAGCGACCCACGGCCGAGCACTGTGACTACTAGCGGGCGCTCTGAAAATGCCTGCTACAGACGCTCATCTGTCGCTACCTGCCGCTAATGATGAATCAGCCTGCCCGAGGTATCAGCAGATAAGCGTCTGTGTAGCGGCGCTTAGAGCGAATGCTAGTAGATGCTGTAAACTGGTATCGGGCGCTGTAACAGAGCGCCTCAGTCGCTCTAGTAACATGGCCAGCATTGATGAATGTGATGTATGTTGGGCACTCTAACACCAGTAAAGCGCAGCAGCGAGCGAAAGGTAGCGCCAGCTCAGTGCGACCGACTCTCGGCGCTCCACACCATATTTCATCACATCACCATCATTCATCACATCAAAAAAGGAAACACACACAGCGTTGGCGCTCTAAATCTGGTCGCTATAGCATAGAGCGCCAGACGCTGTGTGATTAAAGTCTGTTTTTGAACACATATACACCTGTAACAAAGCAAAAACACATGGAATGACATTGTTTTAACACTGGGACAATAACACTTTAGTGCCAGACCTGTAATGACAATTCTGCATAAAGATATAAAAAGTCCAAAAAGTTTCTAAAAATGTTTGTTTGCAGCCAGGAGAGGTCACACAATGATTAGAGCAAAACAAAATTGTCAAACACAAGCAAACGAACAGCTATTGAAATGTATGGGAGAGCGACACTGAACGAAAGGTAATACCTGGCACTCTGGAAGCTGAGCCGCCTGTAATAATACATGTGATGCTACATGGCACTGTTACAGTCGCTTACCAGATTCGCTTACATAAATGTGGTTTTGCGCACAGCGCTCGGCGTTCACCAGACGCTGCCTGCCGCTACGAGGCACCACCTGGCGCTATTCCTTCTTAAATAACCCCCTTAATCGACATGCCCCAGTAAAGGGGACCAAATCCAGGTCAGCTAAGATCCTAGGTTTTGGTCCACTTTAAAAAGACTTTGGCAAACAGCTTTGTTAATGTTTACAGTTACTGTTTTCACTCCAATCGTTATGTTGTGTTCTTATGTTTTGGTTTTTTAAATGGAATAGTTCAATAATTTTGCACTTGTCCTGATCTTATGTTTTATATGTTTTTCTTCAGCTGATCAAGTATTTTCTGGATACTTCTATATTTTCAAAATATAATGTTGCTTATATGTTCTGATATTGACTATATCTTCCAATGAAAATGATTGAGAAGAGAAAGACTCACTGTAAAAAAAAACAAAAACAAAACACATGCTACCGTAAGTGTCCAGAAAGAGCCTCGTGCTAACAAGGGCCAGAAGGAAACACAAGTGGGAGGTAATGGCTGTGCAAATATTAGAAGACATACTCAAGCATTGCTCAGCCATCTGAATCTTTTTAGGCACTTGAAATATAACAAAGGGGAACATGGATTATTTGCATGGCTTCGTCTTTTCACTAAGAATAATAGGTATAGCCTGTTTGTATAGCCTATGTGTTTGTGTTTCAGAAATGTGCTCTACCCTTCCAGTATTTCAATGAATGGAGTGTCAAGTTACTATAGAAGAAGTGTGCCAAGCATTGCTTTGGTGTCCCACCTCTGAGGTAGCAGACAACTTGTCTAGAGACTAGGACCTGTATTCTCCCAAAGATCCAGCTCAGGGGTTATGTGCTGTGGGAGCGTTAAAGCGGACCGACACCGGTGCGACACAGGTCCCTGCCACTATAAGATAGGCTGGGGGGGAACATCCAGAATGTCCGTAAATCTCACATTAACCTTGCTCCCCCACTGGGAATCCAGTGCAGCATGTGGGCAGCACATTGCGGTGCTGGTGACCCAGGTGTGCGTGGGGCGAGCTGGATTCCTGGCAGGGGGAGTGATGTTACGGTCAGATTTATGTGCAGGGGGGCCAGATTTCTGATGCCAGATTTCTGCCTACTAAGGATCTTTAACTGTGGAGGCATCTCAAATCAGAGGCATTTTTAATATAGGTCCACTTGCTATCAGACTGGGGGGTCTGGGGCCACACTAAAGTTACATGTAAACATTACTGGCTTATTTTTAGGGTTTATGCACCGACTATAGGTCTAACTGTATGTGTGAGCAAGGGATTAAGTACAGGAAGACCAGGGGGAGCGTCGTGGCTAAATAGTTAGGAGGTGCTCCTCCCCTATATTTATCAGATTTGAGCTCACATGGCAGCCTACTCAAGGCTCACCCACAGAGCATGAGGATCTCCACAAAGCTGGCTCTATAGCTCTGCTGAAGCATTAATCAATTCATCTGTGTGGATATCTGCAAAACATCAGCTGTTGGTGGCCTTTGAGGAGGAGGGTTGTGGATCCCTGATGTACAGGATAAAAAAGACAATTGTCTGAACTGTTTCAGTCTTAAGCTGTGTGTTCCTGCCATAGACCAAGTGAATTCAGCAATAGATATTACTCCTTTCATAGAAAAATTGACAGCATAGTAATTACTGTCACATAGTGCGACATCCCTATTGGAGATTGGGGCCCTCAGCTCAGGGGCCCACCTGAGTATTCCCGGGTAACCTGGTAGGCCAGTTTGAACCTGGGTCCACCTTAAGTCATAGGGCTCTATTTAAGAAACGCTAATGCCACAAAGTGCCAGATGAGTGTCAGGTCCCAGTGCAAAATGTGTATTTATCAATTCAAAAAGCCAGAGCACCTGTGATAGTGCCAGGTAGTGTCCCATCTTTCATCAGTGCTGGTGATGGGATAAGTGCGGGGTAAATTAGGCCCTAAGCCTCTCTGGTCTCCTTGAGATGGCTTGCTTTCCTCGCTTTAATAACTTACCAGATTTTTCAGATGGATAAAATAAGTGGGTCTCAAAAAATTACACAATGTGGGATTTAAAAAAAAATGGCATTCCTTTTGAGCTCCTTGACAACTGCTATATCATAGATTAAGACTAGGAGCCGTTTTCCTTTAAAGCGTACCTATTACCAGGATTTTCACTATCCTTGTGATAGACTCTTGTCCATGGGGCATCCTGATTTGAGATGTTCCACTGTTAAAACCCTTAAAAATAAAAAAAAATGGCATTGGGCTTCCTCTATCCAGGATCCAAAGCCTCTTCAGGCTTTGGGGAGGCAGGTAATGGGACCAAAGGGTTAACGGCAAGTCATCCACTTGCTGCAGGTGACTTGCCAGCTCCCAACCCTTGTGAACTGGTATAGGGATCTCATGGACCCAGTTCACAAAGGGTTAACTGTAAAAAAAGACACTTCAGAGCGAAGGGGCATTTATTAAAATAACATTTTTTTTCTTCTTTTTTCTTCTCATTGTCCCACGCAGATCACTAATGACAGCCAGGCCTGCACCAACTACTACCGGCATCTGACATGACTGCCAATGCCACCATAAAAGGTGCGGCCAGTGGAAGAGTCATCTGAAGCGAGGGGGCCTCTCCCGATGGTGGAAGAGCCCCGGGGTGGTTTGGAGGCCTGGCCAGATGGATCGCACATGGAGGTGAGTTGAGATCTTGTTAACTTTTTTGTTTATGTGGGGAAATGTCAGCTATGTGGGCCTCACATAGCTAGCACTTAACAGCAGAAGAGGCAGCTACGTACAGCTCACGAATGGCTGGTGCGGGCACACTCCCTGTTAAAGGGTAGTGGAAGATGCAGTTGCCAGCACGCTCGGATGGAGTGGATCCAAGCGGCTGATTGAATGAGAGGGCTGCACATGCGCCGTAGGACCTGGGAAGGGTAAGTGAGATTGGGCAGCCTGGGGGGTTTCACACAGTGGGGCATCCCCTTGGGGGGTGCCTGGGGGCAAAGACCAAAACCCAGGATAGTCAAAATCCTGGGTTTTGGTCCACTTTAAGAGGTTCACTTTAAATCTCTGCAGGATGTCAGTGCATTCTGCTTTTCTCAGCTGCTGAACTGTGCTTGGTTGTTTGGGTAAAGGCATTGACCTAGCCCTTATTACCAGCAAGCAGCTACAAATACAGTTCACCATAGCTCAAGGGATTTGTAAGTTCACTGCCCCTGTGAATAGATTTATTCTGACAGTCTTCTGTTAAAACTGTTTACACTGTCTGACTGCCAAAGTTCGCAGACCCCTTAAGAGTGCCTACAAAAAGTTACAGTAAAAAATAACATTAACTTAAGAAAGCCTTTATTCTATATATTTTGCTATTACCGCTATTCACATCAATGAACATATCAGCCTTGATTCTGCAAGTCATATGCTATTGCCTTAAGTAATAGAACTTTTTGTTCTAGACTGATTACATAAAACAACTGCCAAAAATGAAAAGGAATAAACATAACAAACACATAACAAAATATTCATTGTTAGAAACCAAAGAGGCATTACAAAATGAGAAGTGTTTTTCATGCTTAAGCAGTCTTTCTATTTACAAAATCCTCCACCAATTCACAGAAACGTGCTGGTAATTGATTTATGAAACCAAGAAGGCCATTCAAATATAACTTTCTAATAACAAAGGTAATTTTTTCTGTTCTGCCTTCACGTGTCGAAAAACAATGAAATATTTAGATGTAACTCATGGGGGCATTTTGTAACACAGAATGTTTTCTGTATATCAGGTGGCCGGAGGGGGTTCACAGAGTGAGGCACCCTGAATCAGAAAGTCTTTTAGACTCCAGGCCCGGGACTAAAAGAGTTTTGATTCACTTTCAAAAGGAAAAGGAAAAAGGTCTGTAAAGCCAATGTGCTTTTTTAAAATGCTTTCAAGCACAGTGATGTGCAAATTACAAACCAGATCTACCATAAGTTTCAGCTATTTCCTGACACACAAAAACAGGAGTCACAGGGACATGGCCTCAACCCCCCCCCCCCCCAAATGGTCACAGTGACGGGACCCAGTAAGTAGGATGGAATTGCTTCGGGGGATTCTTTAATTCTGTAAAGTCTGGCTCCAGGTTGGAGTGAATGTTAAAGAAGGTGAACACTCATCCTAGAGAGAACCTTCAAATCTTCAATGATTAAGTGATTAGGTGATTAAATCTTCAATGAGCCCGTGACCAAATGGTTCACCAGGGAGCAAGGGCCAAGTGAGTCATTCTGACAATTTTTGGATTTCTTTTAAGTGCAGGGCATCCCAATGAGCTTTGCGATTGGCCATCACAATTACAGGGTCATTAGTGGATGGATACCTAGGAGATACCTTGGCCGGTCACGGGGGAGCGATTTCAGTGTGGGGGGGGGGGGGGGCATCGGCAATCGGGCAGAGAAAATGTTACAGTTTAAGCTTTAAGCTTGGAATTTAAGAGGAAGATAGGGGGAGGTTAAAACCTCCCCCAAACTTCACCGGACTGTTGCCCCCCCCTTTGATTTTACATTTGGGCAATTTTTACTCACCTCATCAGGGCATCCACCTTCTGGAACCCTCAGATTCCGACCTCCTGACAGGCAGCGCCATCTTGCATCCCATCAGGCACTGTGTGTGCCCCCTGATCTCGTGCCTGCACAGTGCACATGAATGGGAAGCAAGGTGAGGTGCCGAAAAGCCACAAGACTTTGCTGAGCGGCGCAGCTAAAGCCATGCTGTCATTTAGAGATGGCTAAGCCAGTGAATTGGCCACATTCAACTTTAGAATATTACTGTTCTAAATATCACCCATGGGTTGCATTTGGTTGGTTTTTGCTTTGCTTTCTGTTTTTAATATCTGGTCTTCTTTCAACTGACAGGGCCACTCAAACACAGTGTGAGGGAGGCGGTGAATACAATGAAACTGGTTGCTGTTTTTTTTGCTCTAAAAGGGCTTTTGAGATACTTTCTAGTTTATGCAATGGCCTCGATTCAATAAAGGTAGAAAAAAATTCTCATGGTAGTAAAAAATTCAATTCATGAGATAAAAGCCTGAGAATGTCACTGTTACTGAATCACTAGATAAAAAGACAATGAAAGTCAATGGCAGCTTTTACTACAGTGTAGAAAGGAGTAAACAGTTCTCTACTTTTCTTAGGAGTAAAAAAGCGCCATTGACTTTCATTGTTTTCTTAGCTGGTGATTCGGTAACTGTGAAATTCTCAGGCTTTTTTCTCATGAATTGAATCTTTTACTACCATGAGAGTTTTTTCTACCTTTATTGAATCGAGGCCCATATACCTTAATAGTAGCAAGCAAAATTTGGTCTGCTTTAGAGGCTAAAGAGGCTCAAAACCCAACCATTTTGTAAAACTCCTCCCACCCCCCCCTCCCCCAATTGGGGCAATAAAATAGAAACTAACATAGAAAACAAATCAATTCGGGGCAGGAACTGGGCCTGAAGCTGGGACTTTGATAGACAGTCACCCAATACCGTACAGCAGTGTGACTGCAGCTATCACCCAAGCTCATGTCTGCCATTCGGAGCCCACCAGCCGGCAACAGGGGAGGTGAGTTGTTTATTATTTTAATAGCCAAATCAGGTTTAGCACATAAAGCTCTTAAATAATAACTTTGACCACATTCTACATGACTTCTTAAACCAGACCAACACCCTTATGAGTACCAGTGCTCATATGCATTCCTCTCCAGTGCAATTCAGATTGCTGCACATAAAAACAATTTTACCCTTTTGTAACTCCTGTCGTGCACAATTTTACCCTCAAAATGGCTCCTTATGGAGCTGCAGGTAGCCTACAAACAGGAAGTGCTGCTGGGTTTCCAGCTACCGTGCATTGTGGGCTGCAGACCTCCTGCAAAGAGGAAGTGTTGATGGGTTTCCAGCCACTGTGCATTGTGCGTTATGTTGGTTATATCTAGGCTGCAGAAAAGCTGGGAAAGAAATCCTCAGGGGGTTCAAAATGGCCGCTACCAGGAGAAAATCTGTGAGGCTGTGTTTCAGCTTTGAGTGAATGCAGGAGCAAATGTAAGTGCTGACAATGATTCAATGTCACGCATGCAGATGGGACAAGGGAATTTTTGGGAGTTTCTTTTTTTAACTGTGCCAGGCTGTTGGTCCGGTTTAAGAAAAGTGAGTGTTGCACCTAAAGAGGTGATGAATGTGTCACCATCAGATATTTTTACACTTCCTTCTATGTTTCTGATCCATAGATCTGCAGCTTCAACGCGCCAGCCATGGCACCCTTCCAGTCACTGCATCCTGCATTTCATTTTCCTGAGCATCCAGCCTTACCTTATCTACTTGCCAAGCAGGAAGCAGTGGCAGGAAGCATACTGGGGCTAGCTCTTTGAAAACCGAGATC
Organism: Gastrophryne carolinensis; assembly: GCA_027917425.1. Classification (NCBI taxonomy): domain Eukaryota; kingdom Metazoa; phylum Chordata; class Amphibia; order Anura; family Microhylidae; genus Gastrophryne; species Gastrophryne carolinensis. The sequence continues at coordinate 251,458,575 of CM051234.1, read as the reverse complement.
TGGAGAAACAGATGAAAGTGTAATTAAGACTTCATTCTGAAGTACAATAACAGCAAGGTATAAATAATCTTCCTTAGTGAAGCAAGAAAACACATTATAATACATATAAATGGGCCAAGGCTTAGGTACGATTGCTACTTCAGGGGAATGTCATTTATATGGTAAGGCCAGCTAGAGCCAGACAGAATATTTGTTCTATTCTATTCATTGACTGGAAAGATAAACCCAAAACAAAATTGAAAATCCTAATCTCCTGGATGGTATATTGACAAAGGTTAATCGTAAGTGTGCTCGCAAGATTCATTTACAGGTCTCACTAGAAAGCTGCAAGTCAAAAGATTAAACGCTGATAGATTTATTTTATCGTTTTGTGCATAACCTTAACCTAGTCACAGCTCAGAGATAGCAGACTTCCTTCTTGACTGACTGCCATGGATGGAAATAATATTGCCATACAAATACTATATAGATTTTATTTTTGTAGGCTGTACAAAAAGAGGAATGTCCCTGATTTGGAGGGAATGTCCCTCTTTTGAGTCCATGTCCTCCTGTCCCTCGTTGGACTTATGTGTCTCTCTTTGAGGTGTAACATGCAGATCTGCATCAATAAATGATTAGTCTACCTATTCAAAGTGTTTATATTGTTGTAACTGTTACAACCTATCACCTGTCCATCCCTCTAAAAGGGCTTGTGGCTTCATTTAACAATTGTCCCTCTTTCCCACCCTGAATAGTTGGAAGGTATGATAAAATAATGATGCCCATTCCTCCTTTTTTCTGCACGGTACAGTAGGGGACTACTACTATAGTGCCTGAATTAGGTCTGGATATGTTTGGCACTGTCCTAAGCTGTTTTCCCATTTTTAAATTGAAGAAGAAATAGCAGCGATATCAAGGTTTCCAGTATCACCCCATGATTTCTCTTCTGAAGCAAGTAAGCGTGCCATTTGGAGCTGTAATGCTGCATAAAAATCAGTATAATGGGTGGGGCTGCCTTGGGAGCGAGAGCTTGCAAGGAGGTGGTTAGTTGTGCAGGTTTGAGTGCACTATTCAAGCCATCAAAACAGAGGGGGGCATAGTTTGGAGACCCTGGAGATTTCCAGAAGGTCAATATATATATATATATATATATATATATATATATATTTGTTTATTTAATATGCTCTACTTTATTTATATATGTATACAATATATAAAATGTATTCACACAACTTGTGTCACCCTCCTAAAAACAAACCCCATAGTAGTCACATCTGTAACATGACATGTTGTGTGCACATCGTATATGTATGCAGAAATGTCACTTCACACATTCAAACCCTATTTTCCATTTTTTTTTTACTTGTCCAAGTAGTGGTGTGAGTGAGCATGGCTATACTTAACTGCGAAGTAAATTAAACTATTGTAAATATGGGTCGTTAGTGGCCCACTTAGCAGGCATACTGCTGTTAACACACATAACAGAAATAGTGTTAAACAGCTAATATATTTAGTTGCAAGGAATCGTTAGGATTTTGTCATCTCTAAAAAAAAAAACTGATTTTATATTATTTTGCAATATGTAATTGTTACATTTAGTTTCATAACACCGAACTCTATTCGCCAGAGCTTTCGCACCAGTTTCCTCCTCCGCCATAAGGATGTGGCCACACCCTCTCCATTCACTACAATGGAGGAGGCATGTCAGGCCTTGGCACCCCCTCCTTTGCACTGAATAGAGAGGGTATAGTAGTACTCCTGTGACTGATGGCCAGTTGCAAGCCCGACACGTCAAATGAAGTCATGTGAAAGCAGATATTATAACTTTGATGTTTGCAAAGGAAACCTCTTGATTCTGGGCTATTGTCAGTAAGCAATGACTTGAGTGGCTGTGGAGAAGCTGTCAAATCAGGTATCTGTACGTTGTCTCCAGAGAAGCACATACCTGGTGGCTCCTTGGTAAACTTTAAGGCACCTCAGGAAGCACATAAAGCTTCCATTTTACCAATCAATCTATGTTGGCCATAGGCTATGGTTGGAACATAAGCAAAAGCATCATCATGTATGAAAGCCCACTCATTAGCTCACTGAGCAACATGATGTGTTCTGTCAGTTTGTTTTCTGGCCTGAGTTTTCTAAGGAGATTTAGCAACATGAGCAGTAGCATGCTGTTTTTTATTTTCTGACAGGCCTGAGTTTCCTGAGGCGTTTCAACAGCTCGAGCAGCAGCATGCTGTATTTTATATTTTTTAAAACGGGCCTTAGTTTCCTGAAGCGTTTCAGTGACTCGAGCAGCAGCATGCTGAATTTGATCAGCTTGCAGTTTCCTGAGGCGTTACAGATGCTTGAGCAGCAGTACAGCACATTTGATCAGCTTGCAGTTGTGCCTGAGTTTTCTGAGGAGTCTCTGCAGCTCGTGATGCAGTTTTCCTCATGGCCATGCGAGATTTCCTGGCAAATAAGCAAGTTTTTTTTTGGAGGTCAAATTTAAGTTAGTGATAGACCCTGAAGATGTAGTGGTATCTTAAAAGCCAAGTACAATACATCTTGCAAATGTGAAATCAAAATCTCACAAACAGAGTTGCACCCCCTCAACTTAGAAATCCAGAGATCCAAAAGATGTCACTGGAGTTAGTAAGATGAGCTGCAGGTTGCCAGCCCTCTCTGTTATCAATGAAAACTCTAGTATGTGCCTGAGAAGCAGAATATAGAATGGGAGATATTTTCACTGAAAAGAAAAACAGGTTCTCTTTGAAAAAGAAACTAGTAATCAGATTGGTTGCTAAGGCTTCAGTATACCTTCCTGACTTCCATTATCTACATTATATACCAACTATCACTGCATATGAGTGATATATATATATATATATATATATATATATATATATATATATATTATATATAAATGTGGTAAATAATCTCATGAGATGGGTAATGTCATGAGATACATAATCTCATGAGGTGTGTGTGTGTGTGTGTGTGTGTGTGTGTGTGTGTGTGTGTGTGTGTGTGGAGGGAGGGGGGTATGGTCAGACACTGACATTTTTGTGTGGTAAAATGTGATCTTTAGAACATTCTACCATTTATTAATATGGGTCTGTTTTTCCCAACCCTCTTCTCGTGAGCTACCATCAGGCATGGCTGCCATATTTCCTCTTGTTCTCTCATATCCATATGCTTGAATACTGCCAAATCATTCCTTGTAATTATGTAATGCATATATTTACATTTAAAATAGGAATATCTATTCCTACTTCACTGTCTCAACTGCACCTTCGTCAGATTACCAATTATACTTGTGAGGAACCCACCTGTTCTGGGGGGCCCGCAACAAGCCTCTGCCGGCCGCCGCAGCTTTCCCCGGCTGTCTGAAGCAGGGCGCGCTCGCCGCTCCCCCGTCCCTCGCTCCCCTGCAGTGGTACGGCCGCATGCTCGCGCCCTGCTCTTTGACAGAGCGGCTCGCAGTCCCAGTTTAGTTTCCTCCACCTGAATTGAATCAGGGGCTGGTCAGCCTTGCTGCCAAGGCTGACCAGTCCCTGTGAAGTACAGCCAAGCCGGCTAAGTTATTAGTTACACCAATCACATCACCTTGTATGACCTTGGCTTTGGGATACCCTCGTGTTCCTTCCATCTTCACCGTGAGCTGGCATGCTTTGCGCCATTTAAGACCTGGGGGCAACCGTGTCCGGCGAGGCATATCTCGCGTCCCGACAAGCAGGGGCTTGTTTATAGGCAGAAGCGACGGTGGAGATTGGGGGTTGCCAGCTCACAGAAGGTGGGAGACTTACAGGGCATTACAATACTCCTGGAGGAGATATTGGCTAACTTTTTGGGTACTGTAGTACATTATACACCCTGCACCTTGAAAACCAACATCGCTTGTTAGTCATTCCCTTTAATTTTTAGGCATAGTCATTATTCACCATCTACAAAACATACCAGCCAGTGATTGTTGAATACTTACTTGATGAAACATTTTACAATACAAAAAAAAAAAACACCCAGGAAAGTCTCTCTGCAAGTCTCAATCTTAATAACCCTTCAGGAGTATTATTTTTCTGTACAGTGCCTTCAAAGTGCTTTAATTTGACCTGCTGACCCTTTAAAATAAGGCTCTAAAGAATGGATTGATATCCCTCAACATCTTTTTTTGACGTCATCTTTCTCTAGCTGGCAAGGTGATGATAGCCCTCTCTCACAAGTCGCACTAGTCCAATTTGAAATACCAAATATGAAGTAGTATTTCGAATTGGACTACTAGAATGTGGGATGTACTGAAAAGACTGCATGAAGGTTTCTGCTGATGAAACTTTACAAAATGAGGCTTGGCAGAGAGCAGGACATACAAGACGACATCATTTACATGCTGGAAGTGATCACACAACTCAGATCAGTTGGTGAGAATATAAAAGAAAGTCACACTACCGCCATGTTGTTGTGCAACTCATAAACTGTGCGACTCATAAACTGTACTTATTAATGTGCTGGAAACACGGCCTGATACAGCTCTGACATTAGCATTTGTAAAGACTAGGCTCATAGATGATTATCAGCAAAGAAAGGAGTTTGTGCATGACTCCACAGAAACTGACACCAGGACCGCTCTTAAAGCTACATACACAAAGATACACTAGAAGGAAACCAGGTTGTGTTTTAAAGTGGACCAACACCCAGGATTTTGACTATCCTGGGTTTTGGTCCACTTCGGTGGGGCACCTCGATCGGGGGTGCCCCGCTGTGTGAAACCCCCCAGAAACCCCGAAAAACTCACCTCTCCTTGCTCCCACGTGACCGCCGACGGACAAGTGGGAGGCAGCGACGGACAAGAGAGCGCCCCCTGTGCGTTATTCTTACTGGGCACGCGCCCGCGCCGGCCATTCACAAATGGGAATCGGGGTGCCCCGCAGTCAGGGGACTGATCGGTCCGGGAATCTTATAGATTCCCGGGCCGATCATTGGAGGGTGTTGTTCCACTGCAGCAAGTGCAGCAAACAGGGACACATAAAGAGAGACTGTACTATATTGAAAGCAGAGCAAATGAGACAGGGGTATGGGGATGGAACCATTGTATGCCCCAATAATGCGGGACACAAATTAGCCATACGAGTGAAGGGTGTGCTTTATGTTCTTGACCGTGAAGGAGGACTATTATCCGTGAAGCGGCTGACAGCCAAAGGACTCACTGTAAAATTGGTCTATCCTGTATGGCATGCAGACCATAGCAAGTGCCAAGCTGGTTCTATATCTATAACACAGTGAAGGTGAAGGTGAGACTATGCACTCATAAACACAATGACTGTATATAAATATGGCACAGGCATTTAGGTCACAGACTTTCAGAATGCATACCAGAACTACAAAAGAGGAATCTGACAAAGGATCTGTATACAGTATACTCTTTTCCAGTGCTAAGTGTGAATGTTGCATCAAATCCAAAGTCAAAGAGCAACACATCCTAAAGTCAGTCATAATAAAGCTTCAAGACCACTTGACTTAGTTCACAGTGATGTATGTGGTCCCCTAAACCCATCTACACCTGGAGGCAACAGGTACATAGATGACTATTCAAGATAAACAAAGGCAAAGGCAAATAACAAGTTTCAGAGGATACCTCTCATACTTCGAAGTGAGAATGGAGGTGAATTCACAGGACACAAAGTACAAGAGTACTTAAAGCTCAATTGAATAGAGCATCAAAAAACAGCCCCATAAACACCAGAGCAAAATGGGGTAGCTGAAAGAAAGAACAGAACTCTGACTGATATAATCAGATGTGAGACTGGGGTGAGGCAGCAATGACAGACACTTATTTGCTAACATACTCTTTTCTAGAACAATCGAAAAACTCCATATGAACTGTGGCACAATGAGAAACCAAGTGTCAAACATGCAAAATGTTCATCTACATTCCGGAGGATAAATGCACTAAACCTCAAAGCAGAGTATTTGTTGGATACAGTGACAATGTTATGGGTTACAGAATCCTAAATCCCCAAACAGACCAGGTTACCATTAGTAGCAGCATAACTGAGGGACAATGTGATGACAACTGAGGAAGTTAAAACAGAAAACTGATACCGATCAGCCATATTCTGAAATTTCTGTAACAGATCACCCTTTAAAACGTACCTTTCTACTTATCCCACAGTGCATGCACAGGCTTGTGTACAATCAGCACTGTGTGGCTTGCATATTATTGCATGGCATACAGTACTGCTTGATTTGTTTTGTATTCTGTATTCTGTGAACAAGTCACAGAAAAGTCTAGCTATGCCCTTGCCTTAGATCAGGGGTTCTCAACCATTTTACATCATGTAAAACAAAATGTTCTATCTGAGCATCTCCAGGCTGGAATAAATTCTAAATAATACCAAAATAACTAGGTCACAGGCCTTGATCCGGGGGAATCACAATTTTAGGTGTGGGATGCCCCACTGTGTGAAACCCCCTTATCCTGGTCCTATGGCACATGCACGAGTTCTTGTCCAATCAGTGCCATATGCCATGCATATAATGAATGGAAACCCTGTGCAAGATTGGCAATAGAAAGCAAGATCGTCCGCATCCCTAGTTATCTTTAGATCGGTGCGCCCCAGGCCTATCTGAATAGCTCAGTGCGGGAGGGTATCTTAAATGCTGGGGATGCAGCCACAATTAATTAAATTGCCGAGGGTGCAGCCGAATAAGGCAGGTCTTGCGGCAACAGGGGGGGGGGGGGGGGGGGGAGTGGGCCAGCCGCTCCAAGGATTGTTCCGCTTTAAGAAAGCTGTCACCATATATCTAATCAGCACTTAATAGCAATACACCAGTGCCGGTAAATGAAACCTCTGTAGAATATATCATCCTCAAGTAATTTAGGGCTAATGATTCTAAATTCATTTTTCCAAGTTGGATATTACAAATTACATTCTTTCCTGCACGACAGCTTTTTGTCTTAGCCAGTGTGTGAGCAAATGAAAAATGACCCAGTCCTGATCATATCAATATGACAGCATTATGTCTTGCCGTCCCTATTTACAAGGAGCAAGCTGACATTTTTGACAAGAGAGATAATGAGGCAAAAGGATCATTAGGCTACTAATGGTCACTTTCACTCTTAACAGCTGTCAGACAGTAATCTGGGAACTTTTATCAGTATTTACTGTAAATCCTAACTTTCTCCGTAATCCTTTCCCAGCCAGAAAGCAAAAACAAAACTAAACTATCACTAATTAAGAAACGCTATAATCCCCACAGACAGAAAGTTTCCCTTGCTAATCTTATTTTTTTTTTTTTTTGTAATCTGTACATAGTGCATTCGTGAAGGTTGCTGTTGTCCAACATCTGGATTATAAACTTAATTAGTAGGGTCTGAATTAAAGCAACCATAACCATAACATGGGCAACATGTGTTCCCTCACTGCAACAAGGAAAGTGAAAGAATGTTCCTTGGAAACCACATCTCCTCCTCTTCAGCTATGTCTTTTACTATTGCCAAAGGCCAAGGCAGTGGGGAGGATTCTGGCAGCACAGAATAGCACTCCTATGAAGCACATCCTATACTTTATAAAGAAGCCATTATCTAGCTTTATGTGTCACTAGTTTTCTGGATGCCAAAAGCAACAAAACATGTACCTTTGTTGAAATGTCTGCCCTGGTAATATATTTATATTTTTACCATTTTTATGTATATACCAGTATATAAAAAAGTATTAGAATCAGATTCAGGTTTATTTCGCCATGTACATACATACTAGGAATTTAATATACTTATTATTTAATATACACTGAAACATAGAGGGTTGATGGCAGGAGGAGACCATATGTCCATCTAGTCTGCCCTTGTGGATGTATGTTCTTGTATGTCTATCTTAGGATATGTTTATTCCAGGCATGTGTACATGCATTTCCTGTTAATTTTGTTTGTATGTTCTCGTATGTCTGTCTTAGGGTATGCTTATTCCAGGCATGTGTACATGCATTTCCTGTTCATTTTGTTTGTATGTTCTCGTATGTCTGTCTTAGGATATGCTTATTCCAGGCATGTTTACATTCATTTCCTGTAATTTTTTTTTGGTATGTTCTCGTATGTTTGTATGTCTGTCTTAGGATATGTGCTTATTCCAGGCGTGTTTACATGCATTTCATGTTCATTTTTCAACTACCTTACCTACTTTCTCTTTGCACTATCAGTGAACCCTGCTTTAGAGAGATGGTCATGTTTTCCTAGCTGATGAGGAACAGGAAATCAGGTGCACAGCCCCCCACCACATACACCACCCCCACACACACACCACCACAAATCTCCATACCACATTTGTGCTTCCGAAGGATATTTAACTGTGGGGGGAGTTGAAATTGGCATGCGCCAGGGTTGATCGTTAAAGTCCATTTAGGCCTGTTCTTAATTCTGCCCCCTAGGCAAGGATATTTGTTTTTTTTATAGCTAAAGCATAATTTTAAAATGTTTTACTTATTACTTTATAGTGTGGTAGACAGTCAATCAGAAACAAGAGGTAAATGCGTTTTCTTGGCATTTCTGTATAGAAAAGGGATGGATCTGGCTACAAAAGAACTCCAGGAGAGTGTACCATGGTTTATGTTACCGGCCCTTTAAGGGGCTGCCAGTGAAGTGCTCAATAGGGCCCTGGATTCTGGCCAATAAGGGAAGCTGAGTGGGTCCTACTGGACTGACAAGTAGCTAAGTCCAGTTCTTTTCCAGGCCAGAAGGCCTATAAAGATTATGATGAGCGTCAGAAAGGGGTTGCCGGTGGGCTGACCAGGTACATGAGGCTAGGGCCAGATTAAGGCTGCCCATGGTATGGAGCAGTAATTCACATACTCCCCATGTGCCTCACTGTCTCACCCACAACCAGAGATGAGCAGAGCCTCCACTTTATACAGTACCGGGTTAATTCACACAGGAAACTGTTACAAATGGTCAACAAAGACCATGGCCTTTACTGGCAGAGTTGGCAGATTGAATTTAGGTCTTAAACCTATCCTTTCAGTTCTGTGCCAGTAAGGGCCTCGGTCCACAGGGATACGTACCTACCCCATCATGCCATCAGTGAGCCCTGCATTAGAGAGATACTCACCATGTCCTAGCAGAGAACCATTCAATGGGTTTTCATCAACTGCATAGAAGGTGGCAGCACTGCAGTGTACAACTATTTTCTGCCCCATCATACAGCGCTCAATTCTCAATTATGGCTTCCAATAGATCTTGCAGTGTGGCACTTACCTCCACCTTCGTTGCTGGTCTCTACAATCTTCACTCAACTCAGCTGCTGCTGTCCTCTTTGCTGGGTCCTCTGGTCTTCACTGCCTGCTCTTCCAATATTGTTACTGGGTCATCTGCTTTTTCTTTGCCATCTTCACCAGCAGCCACACCTACACCCTCCATCTTCCTCTGCAGCCACACTTTTGCTCACATACATCACAGTTACACCACTGCCCTCTGCAGCCATACTTCCTTCTCTGACGACCCACTACAATCACTATATTCTTTTGATCCTGCTGCTGGGAGCTGGATGGGTTACATCAGCTGCCTCCTTTGAGACCTCCATAACAACCCTATTCTCCACTGCTCCTCCATCTCTTCCATGCTGCTCCCCATCTCTTCCGTGTTGCTCCCCCATCTTTGCCCTGCTGTCTCCCTTCTTTGCCATACTGCCCCAATCTCTGCCATGCTGTCCCCCTTCTCTGCCATGCTGCTCACCATCTTTTCAGTGCTGCTCCACCATCTCTTTTTTGAAAGCCTTTGCACAAAATTCATGAAAACAGTAACTGACGTTCAAATGGTGGTTGCATGGCTCCCTGACCGTGCGGCAGCACCTGGTGGAGCTTTCCAGTGATTTTTCAATTAATTACACAGTCTTAGCATATCGAATGATGAGGGGGCGTGGCTGGAGCTGCTTACAACTTGTCTGAGGTAAAAGAGTGTCCCCCCTCATACAAAAGTGCTGATGGGCTGGGGAGGGGAGGTACATGTCCTGGTGGTGTTCACCCACCTGTTTAGTTTTGCTATAAAGCAAACTGAATTTCCCCCACCCCTGGGCATCCTGATTTAAGATGCCTATCTACTTAAAGCAATAAGAAGCAGAACAAAAACAGTTAAAGTGCTCATCCGTTCGTACACATTCGCTACACTGCCATCAATCCACCAAGGTTTGCTGGACAAGCATGCATGAAAAAGCAAGCAACAGAGATAATGACAATCTGGAAAGGATTTTCAAGAAAAGGCCATTCAAGTATTTTGGGGAGATTCCCAAGGAGTGGATTGGAGTCAGTGCTTGAAGAGCCACCACACACAGATATATCCAGGACATGGGCTACAAATGTCACATTTCTTGGGTCAAGTATGAGTCATCCCAGTACTTCTCAGGCAATATAAAGTATTAAAATAAAATTTAGCTTCTAATTCGGTCGTTAAAATTACATTCAAAAGTCTCCAGGTGCATTTGAAGAGGGGATGAAAAGGTTGATCACCAGCAATGCGTTTTGGGGAGATTCCCAAGGAGTGGACAGTGTCTGGAGTCTTGAAGAGCCACCACACACAGCATCCAGGACATGGGCTACATACTGTACTTCTATTTTCAGATGAAAGTACTTTTTGCATTTCATTGGAAATCAAAGTCCCATAGAGGAAGAGAGGAGAGGCACGCAATCCAAGTTGCTTGTTTGCAGTTTCCACGGTTGATGTTTGGGGGCTGGTGTTTGGTCATCTGCTGGTGTTGGTCCACTGTGTTAGATCAAGTCATAAGTCAGTGCAGCCATCTACCAGGACATTTTATGTAATGTAAGTTTGTCAATAAAATCTTATTGCGTGTCAAATCCCAATTTCTCCCGGTTACAGCAGTACCACATATGTATCGGTAAACATCCTTTCCTGCCCAGGAGACTCCCCCAAACTGAAACTGCGCTTTAGGGGATTTTCAGATAAAATGCGCTATAGCGCTATGCGCTATGCGCACCTTGCAGTTTTTCCAGAAAAACAACCCTTTACATTTGAAATACCCCCAACAAACTATATATTCTCTGAAAGTACACCCCTAAAGCTTTCTAGGTGTACCAGGCTTGTTGATGTGGCCATCGTTTTCTGGAAGTAATCCCTCAATGTATTCTTTGGTTGCAAAGAGTTTCCCTAAAAAAAGGATAAAAAGCAGAATCAAAGCCACATTTTCCTAAAAAAACTATATACAAACAAGAAAAAACAAGTTTAATCTGAAAAAGCAGCATCCTCCGAACAGAACGATACCCAACATGCATAGCTACTGTCAAGGGAAGAGTTGCCAAACACCCCAAAGTAAAGCATGTGCGTAACGGTAATTTTACTTGAAAATTTCAGCTCTGCAGACAAAGTGCGCACCTTGCGATTTTTCAACCAAAACAACCCTTTGGAATATCCTGCATAAACCATATATTCCCTGAACGTACACATGTTAAGCTTTCTAAGCGTACCCAGCTTGTTGTAGTGGGCTAATCTTTCTGGAATTAATCCCTCAAATAATTTTTTGGTTGTTTCCCTAAAAAATGTATAAAAAAGCTGAATAAAAAACACCTTTTCCTAAAATATAAATATGCAAACAAGAAAAAACAAGCTAAGTCTGAAAGTGCAAGGTCCCCCGAACAGAACAATACCCAACATGCAGAGGTACTATTAACCCTTTTAATTGCCAGCCTACTTGAGATTTTGTCACCCTCTGTTGACAGGTCATTTTTCCCCATTTTGCACCATGTTTTGCGACATTTTTGCTGGAATTTTCAGTAAAATTATATATATATATTTTGCAGCAGAGTTTAGGCTTTAACATGAAATGTCTTGTTTGTAAATTTTATTCTGTTTTTTACAATATTATTAAGTAAAAAAAATAAAAAAAAAATTTTTTTTTAGAAAATTGCCTCCTTTATTTTAAATAAAAAAATGTATTTTATTAAAGAAAACCATATTGCATGTGAAAGCTCCATTTCTACCGATTAGAACGGTACCACATATTTATCGGTAGCCCCCCATTCCTGCCCAGGAGACCCCCCCCTAACTGAAACAAGTACTTTATAACATTTACAAATAAAATACAACTACCATCCACACTACAAAGGGTTAAATCAAGAAAAAAAAATGACATAGAGGCATTTTTTGGGGGATTTTTAAGTGTTAAAAATCCCTTAAAAATCCAAAAGAAAATGACATAGGGTCCCCCTTTACAAAGTAACCAGCCCGGGACCAGCTATGCAGGGCTTGTAGAAACAGGGCACAGGGGCCAGCTTTTGTGGCCCCTGGCCCTGCAGGCTACAAGCCCGCATAGCCCGTGGCCACGGGCTCTTCTGCCCCCCCCGGGCTTTGGGGAGGCAGGTAATGGGGGTACCGGGGGTTAATGGCAAGTCACCTGCTAGCCCTGGTATAGGGGTCTCATGGGCCCCTTACCAGTTCACAAGGGGTTAAATGTAAAAAAAAAGACACTGACACACACACAGAAAAAAATGATCTTTATTTTTTTTTTTTACTGTACTCCGATCCTGGGTCCCTGGCTGCTATCCCTGGCCGCTGTCATGTCTCTGACAGATGCCGATAGTGATCGGCGCATGGCGGGTGAGAGGCAAGGAGGCTCCTCGCCTCACACCTGCCCTGCTCCGATCACCACCGGCATCTGACAGATGCCGGAGTTGGGTGAGGGTATAGCAGGAGCGGGATGACGTTATCCCGCTCCTCCCACAAAAGGCGGGGCTAGGGGGCGGCGGCCATCGCCGCCATTAGAAGAGGTGAGGACCCGGAAGAGGGTCCTCACCTGAAGCCTGCGGAGCACTGGGGGGGGTCGGACCCCCCCTGGTGAAGAGAAGACCCGGACGGAGGGATCGGGCAGGCAGGTGAGTAAATGACATTGTCAACGTGGGAGGAATCGGGTGCCCCCTGGAGGAAGTGCGGACCCCCAGCTTCACATCAATACCAGAGGTAAGTGTTTATATTTTTCTATTTTTTAACTACTAGGGGGGAAAGTCAGGCACGTAGATTCTACGTGCTTGGCACTTAATTGGAGTAGAAGCGAGCACGTAGAGTCTACGTGCTTGTCACTGAAAGGGTTAATAACTACCGTATTTTTCGCCCTATAAGACGCACTTATTTTTCCCCAAAAGTGGGGGAAAAATGTCAGTGCGCCTTATCGGGCGAATGTAAAAAAAAAAAAAAAAAAAAAAATTTTAAAAAAAATTAAAAAAAAAAAGACTCACCCGTCCCCGGCGCTCCCGCGTTGTCTGGCACACTGCGAGAGGCCAGAGGAGCGGCGGGGGCTCTGTCCCGGCCCCGCCGCTGCGATTGCTGTCTTTTCAGGCAGCGATGACAGCGGCGGGGCCAGAGACAGAGCCCCTGCCACTCCTCCATCTGCTGCCGGGCTCAGAGCACATGCGAGCACGAAGGTCCCGGCAGTGGGTGGGCGTGGCCTGCACCGGCGCAGGCCACGCCCACCCGCTGCCCGCACCTTCGTGATCGCATGTGGGGGAGCAGATGGAGGAGTGGCAGGGGCTCTGTCTCTGGCCCTGCCGCTGTCATCGCTGCCTGAAAAGACAGCGATCGCAGCGGCGGGGCCGGGACAGAGCCAGCTCGTGAATGGGGTGGGCGTGGCCTGCGTCGACGCTGCGGCGCAGGCCACGCCCACCTCATTCACGGAGCCGGCCGCTCAGCGCAGCGGTGTCAGCGGACAGGTGAGTTTAAGTTTTTTTTTTTTTTTTTACTATGGCGCCTGCCTGTACTAATGGGGGGAGGGGGGTGGGAATGGGGGGAGAGCGGCCACACTGCCTATGGGAATGGGGGGATGGGGATGCCACACAGCCTTTGGGAATGGGGGGAGGGGTATGCCACACAGCCTATGGGAATGGGGGGAGGGGGATGCCACACAGCCTATGGGAATGGGGGGAGGGGGATGCCACACAGCCTATGGGAATGGGGGGATGGGGATGCCACACAGCCTTTGGGAATGGGGGGAGGGGTATGCCACACAGCCTATGGGAATGGGGGGAGGGGGATGCCACACAGCCTATGGGGGGATGGGGATGCCACACAGCCTATGAGAATGGGGGGAGGGGTATGCCACACAGCCTATGGGAATGGGGGGATGGGGATGCCACACAGCCTATGGGAATGGGGGGATGGGGATGCCACACAGCCTTTGGGAATGGGGGGAGGAGTATGCCACACAGCCTTTGGGAATGGGGGGATGGGGATGCCACACAGCCTATGGGAATGGGGGGATGGGGATGCCACACAGCCTATGGGAATGGGGGGAGGGGGATGCCACACAGCCTATGGGAATGGGGGGAGGGGTATGCCACACAGCCTATGGGAATGGGGGGATGGGGATGCCACACAGCCTATGGGAATGGGGGGAGGGGTATGCCACACAGCCTATGGGAATGGGGGGATGGGGATGCCACACAGCCTATGGGAATGGGGGGAGGGGTATGCCACACAGCCTATGGGAATGGGGGGATGGGGATGCCACACAGCCTATGGGAATGGGGAGAGGGGGATGCCACACAGCCTATGGGAATGGGGGGATGGGGATGCCACACAGCCTATGGGAATGGGGGGATGGGGATGCCACACAGCCTATGGGAATGGGGGGAGGGGTATGCCACACAGCCTATGGGAATGGGGGGATGGGGATGCCACACAGCCTATGGGAATGGGGGGAGGGGGATGCCACACTGCCTATGGGAATGGGGGGAGGGGGATGCCACACAGCCTTTGGGAATGGGGGGAGGGGGATGCCACACAGCCTATGGGAATGGGGGGATGGGGATGCCACACAGCCTTTGGGAATGGGGGGAGGGGTATGCCACACAGCCTATGGGAATGGGGGGATGGGGATGCCACACTGCCTATGGGAATGGGGAGAGAGGGATGCCACACAGCCTATACTAATGGGGGGAGGGGGAAAGCCACACAGCCTATGGGAATGTGGGGAGAGGGGGATGCCACACAGCCAATGGGTATATGGGGAATGGGAGGGGGGGATGCCACACTGGATATACAGGGAATGGGATGGGGGCATGCTACACTGTCTATGGAATGGGGGCATCCCACACTGCCTATGGAAATTGGATAGGGGAATGCCACACTGTCTGTAATGGTGCGTTTTTGGTTTAAAATTTTTTTTTCTTATTTTCTTCCCCCAAATCCTAGGTGCGTCTTATGGGCAGGTGCGTCTTATAGGGCGAAAAATACGGTACATTATTACTGTGCTTGATTTCTCCACAAACTCGTTTGACCTAAACCCTAAGCCATAGAAAATCTTCTGTCAAAAGGAAGGGACATAAGAACCAAGAATGCAGACGAGCTGTAGGCCACCTGGGCTTCAATGCCCTGCCACATTGATGCAGTAGATCATGCAAAGGGATCCCTGGCTAAGTACTGAGTTCATATACATACTGTACAGAAATTTCAAGAGGCAATCCTTCTGTATTAACAATACTTTTTGTTCAATATGTTTTTATTGGAAATATAGAAAATAAAAGTACAACATACACACAGCGCTGTCTGCATCTAATCGTTGCAATATAACAGAAATCAGCATCAACATCGACAATACCCATCCCCTAGGTGGCCAAATTAGTGGGCCAGATGTTCAGGAACTCCTTCAATACAATCCCGCCACCCCGCATCTACCGGCCTCTCTGCAGTGAAGACAGGATCTCACTGAATTCAGGGGTGTTTCGGCTCACCTACCACACTATCCACATTGTGTCAAATTTCTGTCTCTCGCTCTCATCTCCTCCCAGTACCAGTTCCTCTTAACAATAACTTTTTAAAATTGGTTTTACAGAAAATTCCTTTTTTCAGAGATACTAAATTTTGGGGGGTTTTTATCAAATGTCAACCAGAATTACCATTGTTCAAAGAAATACTAGCAGGGAAGTGATCACTGATGGTAATAAATCTTTAAAATATTTAAGTTTCACTTTTGTAAATGAATTACTGAAATAAATCAACTTCAAGCTTTAAAACCAATAATGGACAGTCTCTCAGCTGGCTTTAAAAACATCTGCATACTGTTTGTTCCAGTAGGAAAGGTGGCATGCCTAAGACAGATTATTATAATTTTACATGCGAAAAAGGAGAAATGAATGGGAAATGAAAACAGACAACATTGCCAAATGTTTTGCTGAAATATATACTGCAGGAGATTTAAAAGGATGAACTGGCATCACCCGCTGTCAGGCTATAAAACACTATGTACTGGTAGTGTTGGCAGGCAGTTTATATGCAGCTTGGTGCCAAGTGCCATATAACAATACCAGGATCTGTGCAAGGACAGTATTTGTTAATATTTTACATAAATTACTTAATAAACTTAGTTTTAAGTGTCAGGCACTTTATAGGCAACATTTACAGTGTGCCTCTAGGCTTACATGGACTTACAGATGCCAAACAAACAGTCTATGTACATCCAAAGGCACCAGCCAGAAAGCCAGTGCCATGGGCATTACTTTCAGGTACTTCGTAATCACTATTGCCATTTACCGTACCTAATTTGACTGTTTTAGCACCCAAATGAATCTTGTCATTCAGCCTTTACTGTAATGTATTCGTTCTTGACACACTGAATATCCTGTGTACTGGGAGCTATATTTTTTTTAATGATACATTTCTTTACCTGCCTTCTGCACAGTAAGTTCCATGACTACAGAAACACTAACCCTATTGAAAAAATAGTACTATCTGACTATAGTAGTTTGCAGAGCCCTAGATGTCTCTCCACAAAATTGATACATTGCAGAACATCATGGCTGGCATCAGAATCAGAAGCCAATCAGTGTGCGCTGGCTTGGAAGGAACGAAATCCGAATGTGTTAATCTCACCAAAGCCTTTATAAGAACATATGTCACAGACTGAACATTGTTCTGCCAAGAAATTAAGGTGGCCTTAGAAAAAGGGCCTCCATAATTTTGGTATTACTAGGACAAAAAATTATGGTGTAGAGTTTTCATTGTATTTCTAATATTTTTTATGCAGTTTACTAGTACTAGCAATAGTGCCTGGAGATAGCCCTGCACCACTGCTAGTGGTAGACGTTATGGCCATTTGGGAATAGATCATTTGTTAAATAAAGCTATCAGTATTGGTGAAAGGAACAGCAGGTACATTTTGAAAATGTAATTAGTACTGTTATACTGTAAAGACTGCCATAATGAATTCTGCCAAGGCAAACTTTAGAAACACTGTTTTAGTTAATCTATATGTACATATCTAGAAAACAATTTGCAAATACTGTAATGATATAGCCACATTTGTATTTGAATCAGGTATAGCCATAGCCCTAAACAGGTGGATTTGGTTTTGGAGGCTGAATTTAGATAAAGGCAATCTTTCCTTAGACGGCAAGGCCTGTGGATAAAATGAGATACAGAGACAGTATTCTGTACAATCTCGAATATTATCCTAATTCCACCATTTGTGTGTGCAGATACAGGCCACCATGTCCTTGCTATCATAAGAAACAAAATTAAAACACTAGATTAGCTCCGCACCTTGAACACATTCTTTTGGCACAAAAACTCCATTTTCAAAAATTCCATTAAAAGTGGGCTTTCCGTTTTACTACCTGAAAATTAAAACCAATTCACTATAAGACTATATTAATAGACTAGTAGACACCATGGGCCAAAGCTAGGGACCAATGCAAAATCTGAAAAGAAAGGTCCAGGTTTTTATATTATTATTACAATATTCCACAATTGATATGCTGTAAGTGGTGAGTGCTCACCTTGGGACATTTGGGAGAGCTTTTAGCTTTGGAGCTGATAGGTCCAAAGCCGGACCGGCTCATCCTGCATTTCCTTTAATTTGCTAACATGATAAAAAAACATAGCAGGTGATGAAGCAATCTGAAATGATGTAATAGCCAGTTTTCACAGAGTAAGCTATTCTTGTTTTAAAGGAACTTTTATTATATTTTTTGTATTGCGCAATCTTCGCAAGCTTATTCCAGTAACATAAAGCAAGTCAATTATACAAACAAAGCCAAGATTTCAAGCCAGAACATGTGTTAGATGTTAACCGTGGGATAAGAGTAATTCAGAAATGTTTCAGAGGCCAGGCTTATAGGGGGATTTATAATGTATTGCATTCTGGGAAATCACTTTATGAGACAATTGTGAAATGGTTCTTTTGTCCTGTTACATGCTTGTGTTTAATAAATAAAATGTGGTTTGTTGACTACATGATAAACTTTCAGTTAACATTAGAAATAGAAAATATTCCGAGCCTGATTTATCAAGCACTTCTGCCAGACTACACCACTTCAGTGGAAATTAGAGTGCTGTAAAATATAATTTATATGTACACTGACGCATGTTGCTGCACTGCAAAAAACACATTTGCTAAAACATTAGCAGTGCAGCAACATGCTGAGAAAATTCTAAATGATATTTTGCACTGCTCTAATTTGTACCGTCTGGCAGAAGTGCTTGATAAATCAGACCATAAGGCATACTTAAACCAGAACAACATCCATTTTGAAAAAAAAAACGAGTACTGTCCCCTGCAATGTCCAGTAAAAACAAAATTACTCCCCCAGTGGTATGATTCTTGTTTTTATGAGTTGTTACAGCGTGGGTAACATTGGAGCCATAGAACTCTGTGTATTATAAGTATATAACATATTCTTACCCTGTCTGTAAGTTGTACCTTGTACTGCTCTATGGAAGGTGATGGTGCTTTAAAAGTAGTCTTGGAACCACCCCTCCCCCAAGGTTCGGGTTCAGCTTTGAATACTGCCCCTAAGGGGCCCCACTGCGCCCCCCAATCGTCACCTACTCAGACAGAGTAGGTGACACAGCCTGTCAAGGAGCCCCCAAAGGCAAAATCGGAGATGAAAAAAATATTTGCCCGGTGAAACCAACATATCGCCAGACTGATTTTAGCAGGGATATATGACAGTTATGGTCATACATACTTATAACTATACTTATACTAGTGGTGATCTGACTTTTATTAGGCCAACTATTACCAAGTGCTGGACCCAATTTGGCTATTTAAAGCAAAAGGAAGGCTGAACTGAGCACTAAGCATCCAATCCCCAACCAGTAGCACCCCTGCATTTGAAGCTGCTAAACTGGCCATAACTGATTGCTTAGACAGTCAGTCAGTGCGGCAGCAGCGTGACTACTGTGCAGTGATTGGCTTACTAAGGAGTTCCTACGGCACATGTGTAGCCTCTCGTCCAATCAGCGCACTTGTATCCAATCCAGTCCCTTGTCTAAGGCGGGCAGATCCAAGCACGCTGGCAGACGCACTACCCTCTAACAGGGGGTGTGCCCGCGCTGGCCATTCACAATTGCCTGGCCGGGGCACTCGCCTTGCTAAAGGGATAGTGGGGATGCGGCCGCTGCTCGCACATGTGCCGTTGGACCGGGATATAAGGTGAGTTTCTGTGCGAACTGGGGGGAATCTCGATTCTGGATGCCCTGGGGGGAGGGAATCTAGTGGCCCTGGAATCTTATAGATGGCACCAATTGTGATAACACCCCACCACTGCAGATCAGAAATGTTTTGGGGTGTTTTTTTGTGACCAAGGGTAACTGTTGGTTCACTTTAAAGCAGACCAACATTCAAAGAATGCTCCTCTGTGTAAATCCCTAAGGATGCCCCCCCAGCTGAGTAGTGCATCTTTGCTCTGCAGTGGAATCTGAACTCTGCATGCTGCATCTGACAGACCTGATGGGGAGCAGGGATAAAGCTGCAGAGCAAAGCAAATATGATCACTGTGGGATGCTGAAATTAGGTGACTATACGGCTCTACCTGTGAGGGGTTCTTTACACTGCGGGCATCCCTAATTTGAATGCCTAGATGACACATTTAACTGTACCAAAAGTCTATTTTGATTTATGGACAGCTTTAAAGAGGAAAAATGCCCAGTATTGTTACCTTTTCCAATCAGCATTCTATGCTGTGCATAGCAATGTGTGGCATACAAGGCTGAATATAAGGCAAGTAGCAAGCATTCCCTGTCATTTCACACATCAGGACATCCTAAAATTGGGATGTCCAGCTTAGAGGTAGACCACTGGCCCTGCAGTCTTATAGACTATAGGACAATGGTTGCTCCTTCTTAATCAGTGGGGTTTTCACCCTTTTTGCCTATTTATTTGTTGGGCTGTGTTTATTTATTCATATTTAGTATTAAGGGCACAGGAAGGCATGGGGTAGTAGTGGGTAGTATATTTACAGCCCCCCTAAAATAAACAAAAAAACTTTTATTTCATTGCCCTGTTTATTAGACCCAGAAACTGCTGCATGTGTTTGGTGCCATAGTGTGCAGCCATTTCTTGATCCACATCAGTTTGCACAACACAATAAAAGAGTAAGTGACTCTTCAGTGTTGGTAAGGTGAGGGTAAGGGTCTGCTTTAAAGTAAACCCTCTGAAGGGTCCTGGCCTACAGTGATCCCATAGACACTTACACACACCCTCATGCCACCCAAGACATACTTACCTTTCCTTGAATTCACTCCATCCAGTAGGAAAATTATTACCTACCCCTCCAGTAAACACCAAGAGGGGTAGGTAAGATTAATTTATGACCGAAGCTTGTTTTATGGGGCTGCTTTAATCAAAGCCTCCAGCGTTTCCTATCCAGCCTTCCTCACCCTGTTCGCTCCCCCTGAGCAATTTTGAGAATTGGGTAAAAAGTGCAGCTGCAGCTATAGTTGTGTGAATCAAATGCCATGACAGGTCTTAGATTCTCTTCTGTCATGTAGCCATTCCTGGCAGTGATTATTTTTACCCCTATTCGCCAGAATAGGCACTGGCGTGACAGGGTGCGCCATTTTGATTCTTTGCCATGGCACCAGAAAGCCTAACTAAGCCCCTGCATATAAGTATTAAAAATGGTGCTTTGCTAAGGAATACAGAATATACTAATTTATAAAGTAATTAATTAATTTGTTTGAGATGTAAGTGTTCTTTCTGCTAAGAAAATAAGCAGAATGTTGTATTGTACCTTGTTATGATATTTCATGTTTCTCATGTTTAGTGTGGAAACATCTGGTCGGGTAATCTTAGGCCCTTATTTATCAAGGGATAGCGCCAGGTAGTGTCTCACTAGCGCCAGGTAGCGCCGGCTACCGACTCCAGAACGCCAGGCTGCGAACACAATCACGCATTTATCACGCTAAATGAGGCTAGCGCCGGCGAGAGCGTCAGCTAGCGCGGGATTCATCATGTTGCAGACTTCAGCGAACAGCGCCGCTGCTAATCCCATTACAGCGCCAGGTATGACCTCTCGCTACCTGGCGCTCTCCAATGCATTTCAATGGAGAAATCTTTAAATAGTCATAATTAATTGATATTAATGTTTTTGTTTTTTTTTTTTAAATGTCAAAAATTCTGTGACCACTTCTGCAATGTTATTTTTTTTTTTTAAGGTAATAAAATTAAAAAAAAAAATTTGTGCAGAATTGATATTACAGGTCTAATATTAATGTATTCATATAACAAAATGTTTATAAAAACATGTTTATTTTTTTTAACAAAAATATGGTTGTTTGGGGGTTAAAAAACTACTTTTAACCCATCGCCGCCAGCGCTCTGGGGTTTAAACATGCATTTCACAGCGCGAGAATTTTTTGAGCGTGATTTGTTAATGAATATGCTGGGAGCCGTTCGCTATGGCCATACGCTGTCATGCGCTCCCATACAGCGCGGACCCAGTCAAACAGCGACTCCTAACCCCGTATTCAACATTACCGCACACCGACTGAGTCGCTGTCAACAGCCGAACAACGGCCAAGCACAGCGAATACTAGCAGGAGCTGTGAAAATCACGCTACTGTCGCTCATCTGTCGCTACCTGGCGCTATTAATAAATAGGCCTCTTAATCCGTTAATATTAATGCCAGATGAGGTTGGAACTCGAAATGGAGTCAGCAATGAGTTGGTGACTTTGGTGCTTCCACTCTGTAACTTTTTATCACTGAGTTGCTGTGGTTTCAGTAATTCCACTCATAGCTGATGGTGAAATGTCCAGGGTGCAAAATAAATTAAGATTGAAGTTGTTGCATCTATGGAGGCATCCTATCAAAGCAACATGCTGGCATTTAGTGAACACTTTGAAATGACCCACATTTTTTCACAAATGCGACTGAATGAACAGATTTCCAAAAATGTTATATTACTGAGCTAAGGCACAATCAACCTGATTTAGAGCCTGCCCATGAATGCCGAGCATTTACGTTTTTTTGCAGCCTTAGTTTCGGAAGCTGAGTTTTAACCTGTGTATCCCATTGTTCTCGGTGTGCCGTGTCCTTCAGTGGCTTTCCAGTCCACACCTTTATTTGTTGTAACCAGCTATTTTAAGGTGCTTCCCACCATCCCCGGCCACTGTACCCATGATAGTCTGCATGTCCTTGCACATACTTACTTTGTTCCCCCTGCTGACATCTAGGGCATCTCATGTAGTCTGAATGTCCTTGCACATACTTACCTTCTCCCCCCTGCTGGCATCTAGGGTATCCTATATATTGTGCATGTCTTTGCACATACTTACCTTCTCCCCCCTGCTGGCATCTAGGGTATCCTATATATTGTGCATGTCTTTGCACATACTTACCTTCTCCCCCCTGCTGGCATCTAGGGTATCCTATATATTGTGCATGTCTTTGCACATACTTACCTTCTCCCCCCTGCTGGCATCTAGGGCACCCCATGTAGTCTGAATGTCCTTGCACATACTTACCGTTGTTCCCCCTGCTGGCATCTAGGGTATCCTATATATTGTGCATGTCTTTGCACATACTTACCTTCTCCCCCCTGCTGGCATCTAGGGTATCCTATATATTGTGCATGTCTTTGCACATACTTACCTTCTCCCCCCTGCTGGCATCTAGGGCACCCCATGTAGTCTGAATGTCCTTGCACATACTTACCGTTGTTCCCCCCTGCTGGCATCTAGGGTATCCTTTATATTGTGCATGTCTTTGCACATACTTACCTTCTCCCCCCTGCTGGCATCTAGGGCACCCCATGTAGTCTGAATGTCCTTGCACATACTTACCGTTGTTCCCCCCTGCTGGCATCTAGGGTATCCTATATATTGTGCATGTCTTTGCACATACTTACCTTCTCCCCCCTGCTGGCATCTAAGGAACCCCATGTAGTCTGAATGTCCATGCACATACTTAACTTTGGTTGCCATGTTGTCTGCTTCTACTCACTGTTACTCACCTCCTACTTCGGCCACCTTCTGTTTTACACTGCTGTTTGCTTTGTGTCTGCTTTATGTAGTTGCATAGAAAACACGCCAACACGCAGCATAACTTTAAAACTCTTGTTTTATAAAAAAAATGTTTTGTTTATTAACTTTCTTTAAAAAAAATGTTATTTATATAAAAAAAACATATATATTTTTATTTTAAACGTTTCTGGGACCAACATGGCACCTTCAAAGAGACATTTTTACATGCTTACCCAAACTTGTTGATGCATATTTTTAAGAGGGCCACCCTCCTCTGTGGCACCATACATTCCTCAGGGTCTGTGGAGCTAGTATTTATGGGCATGTGTTTGTTTGTGTACTACTTGGATATAGTTCTGCTTCACTGGCTTGACACCCACCTGAATATTGCGCCACTTCCTGCTGGGGTGGCCCCATCACTGCGTACTCACCCTATAATGAATCTGTAGGGACAGAGAAGCACAACACACCAGCACTTGGCAAACATATTATTCTTTGTAGATGGGTTAAATCTGTTCTGACTTAGATGTGGACCTAGGTGGAGAAGAGATTAGTGTAGGTGCGCTGTGGATAAAAAGGCAGGTTAAGAGGGAGAGTAAATAAAGGGTTAATATTCTCTGCAATCCTGTGAGGAAAAATAGTTTAGTGTATATACATAAAAGTATAAATAAACAAATGCAATAGTATTACCAAAGTGAAGTTTTGTTTGAGGGGGTGTTTCCACCTTTTAATTAAATCAGAAACAACTAGGTATCATTGCCTCTGACTAATTAGGCCTCAAAAATTGTTGGAATTTTTAATCTTGCTGTCTGAGGGATTTCTCCTCTCAGGTAGCGTTATACAGATTGGTCAGTGTTGATTACACTATTGGCCCTGTATTCTGAGCTCTTTGAGCTGGTTTGTGGTGTATGATTCCTTGTTCAGGGTAAGTTGAGTTTCTAGCGGGTTGGAGCACTGTGGTTGGTGGAACCTAGATGGTTTAGAGGTTGTGGGTCGGCGCTGAAATGAAATAAGCGGTGTTCCTGAGGTCCAGGTAGGCGGTGTGAGTTGAGGTAGATGATTGTTTTGGATGGATGGAGATGATTATTTATGTCATCAGAAAGGGTTCTGGTGGTTAGTGCAGATTAATTAGTTGATGTCTGCTTTAATGTTCTGATTTTAGATGTGATGTGAGGCTTGTAACCATTGTGGGGGAAATGTGAAAAACTTGTAATTAAAGGTAAAACGAATATATGGAGATTGTATGACTTACAGTTTCGGTAAGTTGATTAAAATTGATGCAACAATTAGTACAATATATGCTCTGTGTTTTTTATTCCCCGCCGCTGGATTGGCTGTGGTTTTACTTATATCCTTTTAATTAATGGTAAACGAATTCAAGGAAATTGTACGAATTACAGTTTCAGTAGGTTGATCAAAATTGTTAGGAAAAATAGTACAGTTGATGCTCGGTGATATTTACTTACCCCCACAGCCTGGATGGGCTGTGGTATTAGTTGTAGTGCAGAGGGTGCAGGTGAAAAAACTGAAAAGCCGGTTATTGCAGAGGGGGCAGGCAGGAGCAGTGCTGAGGTTTCCTCTGGGCTGGAGAAGTGTAGGGGACGTTGGTCTGGCTGCCTTGGGTAGTCAGATCTGAGCTGGCGACCGTAGGTAAGGTGGCGGGCAGGCAGGCGGAGAGGAGAGCCGGTTCACGGCTGGGTTTAAAATTGAAGCCGCAAAGGTGGCTGGAAAGAAGCAAAGTTCTTGCCTGATTTAAGTCTTTGAAAAGCTTTTGTAAAATCAATAGAAAATCGGTTCACCGACGGCCGTTTCGTCTATGACGTTGTCAAGGTGATCGGGGCGGGTCTAGCGACCGCAGATGTAAGCTCTCTATACACCATCATCCCCCACCAGAAGGGTCTGGAAGCAGTCAATTTTTTCCTCGAAAGAGAAAAAACCCTTCCAGCGGAACAAATCCAGTTCATTCTAGAATGCCTCGAATTCTCCCTCCACCACAACTATTTCTGGTTTGAGGGGGACTATTACCTACAAAAAATAGGAGTAGCCATGGGAGACAAATTTGCTCCAAGTGTGGCCAACCTTTTCATGGCACTCTGGGAAAACCAAATCATGGATACGTTCAAACCAAAAGAATTGATATATTACAAACGCTACATAGATGACTGCATCTTCCTTTGGGATGGGACAGAAGAGTCTCTCACCACCTTCCTGAACCAACTCAACGATAATGACTGGAACATAAAGTTCACCCATGAATTAAGCACTAGTGAAATCCACTTCCTCGACATCCTGATCTATAAAGAGGAGAAAAAGATCAAAACCTGCACCCTCTTCAAAGAAACTGACAGAAATAGCTACATCCCAATAAGCAGCTGCTACCACCTGACCTGGATGAAGAACATCCCAAAAGGACAGTTCCAAAGGATAAAAAGGAACTGCTCAGACGAAAACACCTTCTTTCAGCAAGCCACGACCATTAAAAACCGATTTATAGAAAAAGGATACGACGAAAACCACCTGGATAAAATTATAGAAGATATCAGCACACAGCCTAGCATCACCGACCTGAATGAAAACACAGTCCAGAGAGAAGAAGTCACCTTCATCACCAAGTTCAACAAAGACTACAAAAAAACAGAAGCCATTATCAGAAAACATTGGGGAATCCTGAAAAACAGATCCAACCCTACGGAACATCATTGGAGTAAAAACCAAGATTCATCTACAGGAAGCCCAAACCCCTGTCACAATACATTACCTCCAGCGTAATAAACCCACCAGAAACTGCAACACCAACACATAACAAATTCACAAAATGCAGAGACTGCCATGGCTGCAAACTGACTATGCAAAATAAACCTCCGACACACACAAAGAACCACTTTACCAACCCAATCTCAGGCAAAGAGTACAGAATAAAAGGAGATTCTTCCTGCAACACCGCTGGGGTCATCTACTGCCTCCAGTGCCCCTGCAACCTCCTATACATAGGACGAACGAAAAGACAATTCAAGGTCCGCCTAAATGAACACATTGAACTAGACCTAAACTGCTTTCTAGAAAATAAATAACCCCGTGGGTTATCTAACACTAATCTCAATTACATCCTTCCCTCCTATATGTCTCTACCCGTCTTATATGACTCTACCAGTGTCACAGCTGAACTCTGAAATCAGCCATTCAAACCAACACAAAAGAGCAGCCCAGGCAGATTAAAAAAAAAATAAAACAGATATTTCACCCAGCCAGCTCATTTACTGCAATTATTTATTTAATTATTTATATATTTTTAATTTTGCCAGCAAGTCAGTCTTTGACATAGTTTTCAAAGCTTCCTCAGCTCAAGCAAGAGAAAACCTCATAAATGCCAATCACCCAGCCAACTTGTTACAACTGTAACAAACACAAGTCTGGGCAGCACACCAACTTATTACAAAGTATCAGTCTGGAGCCTCCAGAGCTCAGACTGAGAGAAAACCGCAATATGTCAATCACCTAGCCCAAATGTTACTTTTGTATCTTTTCACAACCTTGGCAGTACGCCTAGTTAACAGAAAGTAACCAACCAATTTCAATGCATCCAGCGCACACGCGCTCTGAAAAAACTACTGACTGAAACTACTTCTCCCAGTAACCCTTTCAGCAACAAACAACCAATAAAAATGCTGGGCGCCTAACCCGCCCCCAATCACCTTGACAACGTCATAAGACGAAACGGCCGTCGGTGAACCGATTTTCTATTGACTTTACAAAAGCTTTTCAAAGTCTTAAATCAGGCAAGAACTTTGCTACTTTCCAGCCGCATTTGCGGCTTCAATTTTAAACCCAGCCGTGAACCGGCTCTCCTCGCCGCCTGCCTGCTCGCCGCCAGCTCAGATCTGACAACCCAAGGCAGCCAAACCAACGTCCCCTACACTTCTCCAGCCCAGAGGAAACCTCAGCACTGCTCCTGCCTGCCCCCTCGGCAATAACCGGCTTTTCCATTTTTTCACCTGCACCCTCTGCACTACAACTAATACCCAGGCTGTGGTGGTGAGTAACTATCACCGAGCATCAACTGTACTATCTTTCCTAGCAATTTTGATCAACTTACTGAAACTGCAATTCATACAATTTCCTTGAATTAGTTTACCATTAATTAAAAGGATATAAGTAAAACCACAGCCAATCCAGGCGGTGGCGGGGAATAAAAAACACAGAGCATATATTGTACTAATTGTTGCATCAATTTTAATCAACTTGCCGAAACTGTAAGTCATACAATCTCCATATATTCGTTTTACCTTTAATTACAATTTTTCACATTTCCCCCACAACGGTAACAAGCCTCACAACACATCTAAAATCAGAACATTAAAGCACCTCAACTAATTACTCTGCACTAACCACCAGAACCCTTTCTGATGACATAATCATCTCCATCCATCCAAAACAATCATCTACCTCAACTCACACCGCCTACCTGGACCTCAGGAACACCGCTTATTTCATTTCAGCGCCGACCTACAACCTCTAACCCATCTAGGTTCCATCAACCACATTGCTCCAACCCACTAGAAACTCAACTCACCCTGAACAAGGAATCATACACCACAAACCAGCTCAAAGAACCCAGAATACAGGGCCAATAGTGTAATCAACACTGACCAATCTGTATAACGCTACCTGAGAGGAGAAATCCCTCAGACAGCAAGATTAAAAATTCCAACAATCTTTGAGGCCTAATTAGTCAGAGGCAATGATACCTAGTTGTTTCTGCTTTAATTAAAAGGTGGAAACACCCCCTCAAACAAAACTTCACTTTGGTAATACTATTGCATTTGTTTATTCATACTTTTATGTATATACACTAACCTATTTTTCCTCACAGGATTGCGGAGAACATTAGCCCTTTATTTACTCTCCCTCTTAACCTGCCTTTTTATCCACAGCGCACCTACACTAATCTCTTCTCCACCTAGGTCCACACCTAAGTTAGAACAGATTTAACCCATCTACATTTCTCCCAGGGAATACAGGTTTTTCCCTCAAGTAGGAGCTGCTCAAATGATCAAATTGCACTTTCCTCAATCCAACTCCTGCAAATGTTATTATTATTTACATGTAGCAAAACCTTTGTGATTTTTGGGGTATTGGCCTATGGGAGTGTGCAGGAGCTGTGGGCAACTCTAAGCCCACACACCCTCCTCTTCAGCGGGCTCCATCGCTGGTGGTGGTGCTGCTTCAGAGGAGGAAGAGGACGTTGGCAGGGTTCGGGGCTGCTGCCTTACACCCACACCGTGTCCTCTTGGCCCCACTGGTCGGACTCCTCACCTCTAGGTGGGCTTAATCCACAGCCAGAACTCCCCAGCTACAAAAAGCTAACTAATCCAGCTCTCCCATGCCACAATAGTAGGGGATTGCAAGCGCAGACGCACTTAGGCCAAAAGATGCGCCTAACTCTCCCCTCCTCTACTACTGTCAGATATGGATCACTGACCACGGCCAGCAACAAGGCGAAGCCAGCTCTCTCATCTCACAATAGTAACGGATTGCATAGAAATGTTAAACATAAATCACTTAGGCACCTCTGCATCGCATACAAACATGCCGGAGTGGTCCATGTGACAGTGGCAGCAAAGAGCTGTGGGCCTGTAACTTTGGAAGGCCAAGCCATGCGCCTTCGCTCATATTTCACAGACACTGTTGGCACTTGTAATGTGGCACACATGCGTAGGCGAATGGCATTAAAGTGTGACTTACCATCGTAATTTCCTCCTGCTGCTCATGGGTGAACATGGTGGGTGCCATGTTGGACCTTGGGATGTCGTCTGTATGATGCACCCCTGCACCAAGGCGCTTTGGCCGACCCCAGAAGCGTGCTTGCGTCCATATGCCCATGTAACCTATAGGTTGCTTGCACCTTTGATGGGTTAAATAAACCAAATAGTTTCCAATACAATTACCCACTCAATTAGGTATAAAAGAACACAGCTGAGGGTCAGATTTTTTGCCACTGCTGACTTAGGAGCTCACTATTCCACACTATAGGTGTCACCAAAGCCCCCAGAGGCAGGAACACAGACATGGCTGAGCAACCGGCAGCACTCTGGCCAGGTATTGCAGCCCCAGGACCTACCATTTGTCCCGCAGGCACTCCCTTGCTGATATCCACGCTGGCCACTCTGAGTGGGTCATCCGCAGCAGTTTAAGGCATCAGCAGCGGTAGTCAGAAAACCAGGGCTACCGGAGCTCAGGGCACATCCCACCATGTACCAATCAGTGATCAGGACACAAGAGTACTATGCAGACCCCAGTGCGTCTGCATGTGCGTCAGTGTGTCTACAGTGGAGCCCTATACAGAGCCAATGGGGGAGCCAAAGGCTGAGCAGCGTTGCCATAGCCAGGCCTGTGCTTTCTACGGCCAGTAGCCTAGAATCCATCCATTCTGGTCATAGGAGTGGCCATAGTGACTCTCCTTTCAGCCAAGACAGCACCCAGCAGAACACAGTATGGGCCACTCACCCTGGGCTCAAACTAACAAGGGGCAAGTTGAGTGGGCGATTTAATGATGCCCAGCTGGAGGTTCTGCTGGATGTTGTTGCCCAAACTTATGATCGACTGGCTGGGTCCTGGTCCTGCTCAACCCCCAAAGTGTTGCGGGAGGAGTTATGGTAAGAGATTGCCCTCAATGTGACAGGCGTGGGGTCAGAAACCAAGGATGGTGCCCAGGCCAAGAAAAAGTGGGACGACTTGAATGTGGTGGTTCGGCAGAAACTCAGCACCAGATGGGCTGAGGGGTAAGTGCTGAACATCCAGAGGGCTGCTTGTACAGGAAACATTGAACAACCTACTAAAGCCACCCTTTCCTTTGTTCTAGCTTGCAAACTGGTGGGGGCTCCCCAAAACTCCACAGTTTACCCATGCTGAGGAGCAAGAGAAGGGGTGTAGGGCACTATGGATACCGATAGGCACCATGTGCCCACCAGTGGTCAAATTGTAGTTTGGCACGGGGGGGAGTAGACCAACCAACCTTAGTTCCCAAATGCACACCCAACTTTCAGGGCTTGCCTGCGACAACACACACCAAGGGTAATAGGCAAGCTTTTTATGTAACCCCTAACCTGGGTGTGAGCATACCAAAATTTGGGAGCCCATGTCAGTGTGGGACCCAATGTGTAGCCCTTGTATGGATTTTAAAAGGGGCACATATACTGTTAATAGGAAACTACCAGTGCATTTACCTTGATTTTACAGCAACACCCAGCGAGCAAAACCTTGCCCACAAGACCCGCCACCTGCAGCCCCAGCTTATCTGGTTCGCCTACCACCAAGACAACATCAAGGCCGGGCCCCACCCACCAGCCACCAAGGGAGCAGAGTCCAGACAGTGATGAGGTACATGAGTCAGTTTAATAGGCAAAGGGCAAGGGGCAGGGTGGAGGAGGAGAGTCACCCAGGGTAAGGTTTTGGGCCCTGGAGGCTGTGTGGTAACATTGTGAAAAGCTAACACCAATGTTCACCTTTCTCCACACAGACAGCACCTCTGCTGGATGAAATTAATGAGCTGGAAGAAGGACACTCTGAACATCTGGATGAGATCTGACACCTCCATCAGCTGCTGGCACCAAGAACACTGGCCATCACCACTCTCCCTACAGCTTCATTCTGGCAGTAGCAGCCCCACCAGCTCCACACAGTGCCCAGGAGGAAGACAGCCCGCAGACAGGCATCACCTAAACGCCACACAAAGTTGTGTGACAAACCATTAGTTTGCTCCATGAAGACCTGGCTGCAGTGATTGTGGAGCAGCAGCGCCACCACCAACAGATGGAGGCGCTGGTTGGGGCTCTGGTGGAGGCCAACCAGGTTGCCCTTCAAAGGTTGCCCGTCAAATGCTGGTGGCCAACCAGGTTGCCCTTCAAAGGCTGGAGAGGCTTTGAGGCACAGCAAGCTGCAAACACCAAAAACAGGCAACATCCCTCTAACCTGCCATGCTGGACTTTAGGTTATGGGAGGTCCCCAAGCTTTAGTTTCGCCGGACAGGCACATTTGTAT
Source organism: Gastrophryne carolinensis (assembly GCA_027917425.1). Lineage (NCBI taxonomy): Eukaryota > Metazoa > Chordata > Amphibia > Anura > Microhylidae > Gastrophryne > Gastrophryne carolinensis. The sequence goes on along the minus strand of CM051234.1, from coordinate 251,427,351 downwards.
TGATCTATTTTCTGTTTCCTGCATCCACAGTTGTGCCATAACCACTTGTGACAACAACTTGTGACAATTAACAAGTAATTAAAAAATATCAAAAACCCAAACTTTGTATGTTATTTAATCACACCCAGACAATGCAAGGGATATAATTATTCACAAATGACATAATTGGAAAATCCGTTCTGCCTCTGAGCCAACGGGACCTGGCCCCTATGCCTGGTGTATTGGCAAATTCATGTAAAATCTGCATTTTTACATGGGTTTACGTTGCACACAATAGACTTCTATGGGACTGAATCTGGGCTCAGCATGCCTGCGGTTGCCCCTGGACACAGCAAACGGGACTTTCTGCATTTTCGTTCCTCTTGCCTCACCGGAGAGGTGTTAAAGGGGGTATGGAAGTGCTAGTTTAGAATTTTTTTGCCAGTACCAATGTGTCTGCCGCTGCAATTGTGGATTTGTCAGTCACATTTAAATACCGAAGAGGACCTAAACCTTTAACAGCCAAGTCAGCAGTCTAAGAATGGCACTATTAATACTAATACTAATGCCTCACATCTTTGGACTCAGTGTTGGCATAGGAAGCGGGGGCCACCACATCACCTCTTTACTTACAATCTGAATGGTTGGGTGCGGAAGTGTGCACAGCTGCAGGGATGTGACAGCATTCGCTAAGAAAGAGCAGCGGGAAGGCAAGGGGTTGGTGGGCAAGCTGGTGGGGTTCAGACAGTGGGTCCACTTGGTCCACTTTAAGGGCACAGAGACCGTTGGGGCCTTCAGGCCCAGAGTTACCAGCACCTATGTCTGGAGCCCCAGTCTAGCAGACCGGTAGGGCGGACACATTTTTTTAGCATTGGCTGCTATTTCAGCCTGGCTGTACCATACCAAATAGACAACATTCAGGTCTCCGAACCTCATCACTACCTAGGACCTCATCTTTTTATCCTGTAATAAGAGAAAAACTTGTTCCCCTATTATGTCACTTCATTTTTAAGAAAGCCTTTGGTTAAAAGACTTTAGGTTGGTTACCACCCCTTTCCCCTTTCATCCTGATTTGCGTTGTCCCTTAAGTGAATGATACTTTGAAAATCTGGCTTCACGGCTCACTTCACCACATCACATTGTATCTCCTTCTCAGGTATTGTTAACTAGAGGGGCATTCCAAATCAGAGGCCAATATCGGTAATATGAAATACTTAAATCGCCACTCTCTTCCCTTCACTATAATTTATTAGCAGCATGGCATCCATCCCTACATTCTGTAGTAGCTTTGATGGTACAGAGAAAGTGCTGGTAGCTTCTTTATGAGTATTGCAAAGCTGTAGACATTTTGGGCATATATCAGTGTTTAACTCTGTGTGTGTGTGTGTGTGTGTGTGTGTGTGTGTGTGTGTATAGCAGAGGGTAGCTACAAGCACTTTCCTCTGCCAGGTATGCTATATATGCGTGGGGGGAGGGGGGAGGTCTGATGCCACCTACTAGGCCTTAATTTCCTAAAAGTTATATATATATATACAAAAGAGTAACTTAGGAGATGCAAAAACAATGACATCCCCCATAATTTCCCTCACAACAGGACCCTTTGAAACAAAGCTATTTGCATAGTCTTCTTACTCTTTAGTAATCTGTACTTAAATAAAGGGCAGAGGTGTTTTTTGAAATATTCCCATTGCCAGTATATATTTAAATTATATATCTACATCACAACTAGGGCTCCTTCAGGAAATCCAGTGGGTGTCTTTTTTACCACATACAGTTAATGGAAAACTATAATGAGGATTCAGTTTTCGTGCGCAAATGTCAAAGTAAATGTAACACAACTTTACAATGCATTGTTTCCGCTGCCGTACAATTACATTTATAGCAAATATGTATACAATCCCTACTGAATGTTATATGAGAGATAATACGCTTCCAACTCTGTTTAAAAAGGAGAATTTTAGAAGGAGCAATGATACTCCGAGACCAGACATCCACTAAATGCTAGTTTTTACTTTCCTTACTGGCTTCTAAATGGATTGTGATTGATTCTTTTACTCATTAGTCATAGGTGTAACTTAAAAAGGATGTACTCTGGAGGTACTTGCCTATGGCATTTTCTGTTGCTAGGTAACCCAGATGCCATACAGTCTGGGGTGTCAGCTGATTGAAGGTTGAATTCTTCACTGACCATAATATCAGTGTGTACATTGTTCCAGCAGCCTGTCGGGCAGGCTGATTCATCACTAACGCCAGGTAGCGACAGATGAGCGTCTGTAGCAGGCATTTCAGAGCGCCCGCTAGTAGTCGCTGTGCTCAGCCGTGGGTCTGTCAGTCGCTGTGCAGCAATGATGAATACATTGTGAGGAGTCGCTAAATGACCAGTACAGCGCTGTATGGGAGCGCATGTTAGCGACTGGTCAGTGCGACCAACTCACAGCATATTCTTTTACAATATTTTTATTGAGCAAATTTAGAGTTTACAACATGGTATATACAATCACAGCATGTTCCAGTCAAACAGATAATAATACAGCATACAGGTGATATTTAATTTAAGCAGTATAAATGTCAGATAATTGCTGTCTTTATCATTATTAAAGTACAAGGTCTAATAAATCCTACGTGAGTCTCTGTTAACTCTAAACAGCCTGGCTGCACCACTGACTAGAACCCGCCCCGGGGGGGGGGGGGGGGGGGGCTTGCTCTACCGAAGACCCTCTTGGGAGGAGCTGCAGTAGAGGATGTTATGCAAATTAACTTATAAACTCATTATACATTAAACCACACATAGCAATTTAAGGCGTCCTCAATGGACTACCTGTTTTAACAGAACAAAATAAAGCAAGGAGAAAGAAGAGAAGAGGGAAGGAAGAGAAGTTAAGAAAGGGTAAAGAATGAAAAGGGAAGAGAGGAAAAGTGGAGGGAGGGGGGAAAAAAGGAAGGGTGGCGACGTTAGGGCCTCCATAAAGGTACTCTCCAATTGCTCCACATCCCCTGTAGCATCTGGGGGAGTGTGAGGCGGAGCATTTATGGAGTCTCGCCGGGGTGTAGTACCAACGGAGTACTATTTTTTAAGTGTTTTCAGTCGCTAACACATTTAGCGATGTTTTCCGCACATTTTATTCCAAATTTTCTTCCAATCCTCCCCTTCAATTGGGGCCCCCAGCTCCGCCTCCCACCTCTCCATGTATCCATGTCGCGGGGGGTCAGCCCAATGCACCAAAGCCCCATAGATATATGTGATCATCCCCTTTGCAAACGGCTGGCGAAGACATGCTTGTTCCAGTGGGGTAAGCCGGTATGGTGGAGAAACCCTCTTCAGAATCCTACCGACAAAATGCGAAAGTTGCAAATATCTGAAGATTTCCGAGGAGGAGATCTGTTTGGCGCTTTTAAGATCCTCAAAAGATAGCACTCCCTTTGGGGTACTGAGTGTATATTCACAATGCCATTGGCCTTCCACCATCCAAAGCTGTGAGCATGCATGACCCCTGGGAGAAACAATGGGTTATCAAACAGCCTCACCAAAGGCAAATGTTTAGATTCCAGCTTTGCCCTGGTGTTGCAAAGATCCCATTTGTCCAACAGGCAACGCAGGATTGGGGAGATGGTCTTAGGCCGCACTCGCTTAGGGACCCACGGTAGGGTCTCTACATCCATTGGCAAGGATCTTCTTGCCTCCTCTAGGACCCATAGCGGGGCCTCCTGTTTAGCATGGAGGCGCGGCAGAGGAGCAACCTGTGCCGCCAGGTAGTATTTATGAAGCAGAGGCACCCCCAGGCCTCCCCTGATGGTGTGGTGGTATAGTGTTTTCCTGTTCACCCTTGATTTGATAGGCCCCCAGATATACTTTAATATCTTATTTTACAGCAGCTTAAAAAAGGATAAGGGAATTGGGAGCACCCTGAATAAATATAAAAGCTTCAGCAGGAGGGTCATTTTAACTGTGGCTAGCCTACCTAGCCACAATATTTTTAGATTATACCAAGGGTTTAACATTGAGTTAACCAGCTTTGGGATATGTGAATAGTTAGCCTTAAACAGCATTTCATATGTGGGGGTAATTTTGACCCCCAGATACGACAATTGCTGCATCCAGGTTCAAGGGAAATTAGCCAAAAGGGCCTGCTTCGTGGAAGGATTCAAGGAGATATCCAGAGCTGTGGACTTTCATTTATCCGGAGGCCTGAAAAGCTCCTGAATACAGAAAGGGTTTTGAATATATTGGGAATAGAGTTATGTGGACCTGTAACCATCAGGAGCATATCATCTGCGAAAAGCGATAGCTTATTTTCCCCTGAAGCTGCGGAAATCCCCCTGATGCCTCCATTCCTCCAGATCTTAATAGCCACGGGCTTCAGTGCCAAAATGCAAAGGATGGGTGACAGAGGGCACCCCTGCCTAGTTCCTCTATAGATTGAGAAGGGGGGAGATTGTACACCCGCTTATTTAAAGGTGGCCTTTGGTAAGTTATATAATGCATCCACAGCAGCCAGAATTCCCTCCACAAATCCCCACCTCCCCAGCACCCACCGCAGGTATTCCCAGGAGACTCCATCTCCCGCCTGACGGCATGGGACAAACCCCACCTGGTCCTTGTGGATTAGGCAAGCCAAAAAGCCATTAGCCCTAGTGGCTAAAACTTTAGCAAACAGTTTAAGGTCAATATTTAAGAGGGAAATGGGTCTACAGTTGCTCCATTTTTGATGATCCTTCCCTGGCTTTGGGATCATAACGATGTTTGCCTTTAACATTTCACCCTCAAAGAAGTTACCCCGCATTATATGGTTAAAGAGGTTAACTAGTGGGGGGGTGACCTCTTGGCCGGCCAGGCCCGGTCTTTTAGCTGGCTTAAGTTCCTTAATAGCCTGTGACACTTCCTCAGCTGTATAATCCGCCTCCATAGCTAGTTTTTGTGGCTCAGTTAACCTAGGGAGCGAGATATCCTCAAAAAACTCAGAAACCACTTTCCCATTCATTGGTTGGAGGGCCTCATACAGCTTTGCCAGGCCTGCCCTAAATTCCTCCAATGTTTTTTGGGGGGTGGTGGTTAGAGCCCCGCCTTTCACCTTCAGCCTTATAAGAGGGGCCAGATTTTTCTGACACCGGAGTTGGGCAGCCAGCAGGGTCTGGGTTTGTTACTGCAGGCATAGTATTTCTGCCTCGACCATTTATACCTAGTTTCTTCCTGACTGATTTTAAACTGGTTTAGAGCCACCCTGGCTTTTTCCTGTACATGTGCCTTAACCAGCTCACAGATCCTGGACAGGAATTTAGCCTGTCCCACATTAGGCGCGTAATAATTGCACAACGTGACCTGCACATCATGCAGGACTCCCTGGAGAAGCAAATATCTGCCCGCCGGATCTGCCAGCCACTTAGTGCAGACAAATGGGGAGTTTTTGTGAAAAGCTATGAGGACCCCCTTTTGCTTGGTTTGCCCCGTGGCTTGAAAAAATTGCGGGTACCTTGGGTGCAGGTAGCACGGTGAGGAGGTCGAGGAGAAATGCGTTTCTTGCAGGCACACTACTCCCGCTCTCAGAGAGTTGAATAGTTTAAATGCCCTCGATCGCTTATTAGGGGAGTTAAGGCCTTGCACGTTCAGTGAGATCACCTTCACAGCCATAACATGAGATTAACCCAATTATGAGCGCTTTGCTTACCAAGTAGCCCAAGCACCTTCGCCACCCCATGGGTGAGAAGTGAAGGGAAAGGATAGGTAGGGTAGATAGAAGTAACTAGAGTAAAGAGAAGAAGAAAGAGGGAGAACATCCCAAAAAACAAAACACAAGTCGCATAAGACATATAACATTCAAATAGCAATACGTGGATCTCATCCACTAGTATCATTTTACCAGGGCCTTCGCCACTGGGAGAATGACAGGGGATAAGCATGGGCCATCCCACCGGTGCGGGGAGACCGGGGCTCGCCAAGGGCCCCCCAGGCACCGCACCCAAGTTCGGCGAGTGCTGTAGGGCTTATAACGGTGCAGCTCCACCTGTCCACACTAGAGCAGGTAGCTACTAACATGAAAAAACTTAGAATCAAACAGAAACTTAACTTAGCATAACTAACCATTTACCGTCCAAAGACTAAACTCTCCCCACGATCAGAAGTGTGACACCAAAACCTATTTTTTTGCGCCTTTTTGTCACCCCTCTGACGTGCTCTGGAAGGCCTGGGATGACAGATTCTTCAAGGCCTGAGATCTATCTCTCCCCTGCCTCTTTCGCTGGGAGCCCCCAGATAACAGTGGGGCATCTTTCCTTTGCTGTGGGGCCTCTCTCAAGGATGGTGTTGAGGCTAGTGCTTGGGGCTCCTCTGGCTGCTGGAGCCTGAGTTGCTGGAAGGTAGCTTTAACTCCAAGGCTGTGGAGGCTTGCACTGTCTTTCCGTTGTATGTGAATGTCACTTTAAATGGAAAGCCCCACCTATAGCGTAGGTTTTGTGAGCGTAGGATCTGCAAATATGGTTTAAGAGCCTGCCTTTTGGCAATGGTGGTCTGGGCCAAGTCCGTGAAGACCTGATAGGGATGCCCCTGAAACTGTAGGGGCTCTTTATCCCTCGCCGCCTGCATCACTGCTTCCTTGGTTTTAAAATAAACAAACTTGACAATGATGTCCCTTGGGGGGGGAGTCAGGGGAGCGTTTGGTGAGTGCACAGTGCGCCCGCTCCAGCTCTAACCGCTCGACCGGTATATTGGGCGTCAGCTCCTGCAGCAGGGCCATAATCGTGCCCTGAGCATCCTCCATGGACTCAGGAAGGCCTCTAAATCTGAGGTTGGAGTGGCGATTCCTATTTTCCAAGTCCTCATGCATATCTTTCAGCACAGCAATCTCCTCATGTAATGCCTGCACTTCATCCTCATGCCCTTTCAGGACTGTTGTGACATCATTCATTTGCCCCTCCAGGGTCTGGATTCTATGCCCCTGCTCCTTTAACTCCCTGAGGAGTTGGGTTGTGCTTCTAGTGACCACAGAGATCTCCTCCCTAATCACTGCTCTAATGTGCTGCAGTGATCCCTGATCCAGGGCAATCTGGGCTCATTGGTCCTGGAACTCAGTGGGGAACTGGGCTTGGCTGTCTATAGAGTCCAGCGAATCCTCTGCGTGCAGCATGGTTAGTGTCAGAGCTGTCTCCCCTCGCTCACCTCTCACTGCACGTGCTGCTGCTGGAGTTACAGTCGCCATTTTAGATTCCGGCTGCTGCTGGGGTCTGGCTGCTCTTGGCGGCCCCTGCTTTGATCTGCGACCCTGCCGCATGCTCCACTGGTCGGGCAACCTCTTCCCCCTTCGTCTCCTTTGATCTGGCGGCAAGTCTGAGCTTTCAGGCTGCTGCTGGGTGGTCTGTTCCGGGGTGATGGAGCTCTAGCTGAGCACGTCCATCAGCCGGCTCCGCGGTCATGCGCCCACTATATGACTCACACCATATTCATTAATAAAACTGCCTTACATATCTCTGGCGCTTAAAGTGGACCAACACCCAGGATTTTGACTATCCTGGGTCTTGGTCCACTTCGGTGGGGCACCCCCGATCGGGGTGCCCCGCTGTGTGAAACCCCCCCGAACTCACCTCTCCCCGCGCCGACGGACAAGCCGCGGACAAGCGGCTCCGCCGCCGCCGTCTCCCGCCGTCTCCCGCGAAGGAGTTTGGGGTGTTTGGGGGGGTTTCACCCCGCGGGACATCCGATCTCGGATGTCCCGCGGGGAGGGAGGTGATCGGCCCGGGAATCTTATAGATTCCCGGGACGATCACCGGTGGGTGTTGGTCCACTTTAAAAATGCTTATCTGATGGCCAGAGCGCCGGAGGCTGAGAGATTAAAGTCTTTTTTTCAGCATGTATCCACCAGTAACAAAGCGAAAACATATGGAATTGCATTGTAATAACATTGTAACATGAACACTTTAATGCCAGCCCTGTAATGTCATTTCTGTATAAATATATAAAACATGAAAAATATTTGCAATAATGGCTTTTTCTAGGCCAGGAGAGGTCACAACATTATTTGAGATTTAAAAAAAAAAAAAAAAAAAAAAAATAAGGAAAAAAACCCTGTTTAAAAATAATTAAAAGAACGTCCATTGAAATGTATGGGAGAGCGCCAGGTAGCGAGAGGTAATACGTGGCGCTCTGCAAGGCTGAACGCCGGTGCTGTTCGCTGAGGCTGGGATTATGACGAATCGGACGCTACATGGCGTTATCCCAGTCGCTCAACAGATTCTGCTTGATAAATGTGTAATTGCGTGCTGTGTCCGGCGTTCACCTGTCGCTACCTCTCATTTACAAGGCACTACCTGACGCTATCCCTTAATGAATAAGGGCCTAGGTTTGCCTGCTCAGTGTTTATTGCCAAGCCAGCTCTTCCGTCTTTTGTAATGGAAGCCAGCCATGATTAGCTATATATTTGCCAGAGCAGCCTTTGCAAAACATATTTATATATTCTTTTTCAAGTTTCTTCATTCTTGAAATATATTTACATTTACAAATTTACTATGACATTGACAATGTATTTTACTATGCAGAGGGGTTAAAACCAGCTTCCAAAAAAGAAAACAGAAAGAATCCAGTCATGTGGCATGGACTGTGTGTGGTAAAATTGTGTCTGGAAGACATCCATTAGGAATCAATGTCAGAACAGTGAACATCTGCGTGTGGTATTTTTACACAGACTAGCCCACATCCACTAACACTTATGTGCATATGGCAGCCCTACTTTCAGAAAAGGTTCTTCAAAGATTTATAGCTTAAAAATAAAGAACAGTTACTGACTGGCTCAAATAACATTTCTTAAAGTCATAATTTAGTCACAAAATAAAAACCCCTATACTCACCTTTCATGCTTCCGCAAGCTATCGCTGCTAGTCCGGTGCTTTCAAACTTACCAGATAGCCTGATGTCAGATCCCCTCCGCTCCTTCCTCCTTTGCCGCATCGAGGTGGCGTATCACAGAAACTATGACACGCCCCTTCATTGCAGTGAATAGAGAGAGGCGTGCCATAGTTCATGTGACGTGCCGCATGAGACGACGTGGCGAAGGAGGGGCATGACATCAGGCTATCCAGTAAGGTTAAAAAGTATAGTGTTTTTTATATTGTGACTAAAGTATAACTTTATAATTTTATATTACAAAAGGGAAAGTAACATCCACTTAAAGAGGAACAACACACATGAATTTCACTTTCCTGTGTGTTGTTCCTCTCTTCCTTGAGTATTTCAGACCAAATCCATTGCATAGAATCCAACTGTGCCAAAAGAATGTGCTATGTCAGAAAATGTGTGTTTTATGGAAGCAATTTTAACTACATGGAATTGGTTGCTTTTGGCAACGTACGCCAAGAAGTGAGCACTGTGCACACAAAACACTGCTGCTATGGCCACTGCTGAGGTGAAGGAGCTCACTCAATCCTGCACATGCCCAGCAGCAGTGTTATGTGCAAATATATGCAATCTGTTGCTATTGGCAACGTACATCAAGTCTGCACTTGATGAACGTTGCCAATAGCAACAGATGAAAACTGCTTCCATAAAACATACATTAGAAGAAAATAAAAAATGCGAGATCAGCTCAGCACCTTTAAGACATCATTTTGCCACACAAAAATATTGTACATAATATATAACTAGTTCCTATGGGGCCTCAGTCTACTTTTTGCACACATTCCATAAGAAGTAAAAGAGCGGTGAGTGGCCCTGAGTTCATAATTTTATTAAAAAATAAAATAAAATAGCAGAGGAAAGGGCTTTTCAATCCTTAAAATGGCATTAAAACTGTAATGTGCATTTACATCTGAAAAATGGTTCACATTCTACACGAAGACAGCAAAACACAAGGTGAAAATGTATTTTATAATTACTCTGGCAATAAAGTTTTGTCTTCAAAAAGGAAAACACACAAGAATATTGCCATGTGTAGTCCTTCACAATGGGAATACTTTTGAGTGGGCAATGAAAGGTAATTCCACTTTGTCTGGCATTTTTTAAAGTTTCCATTATTGTGTGCCAAAATGTTCTTTCAATGTGCAAAGCTTATCTGTTATTGTTTTTTAGTTTTAACCCATTCTGCTGAAAATCAGCTTCTTCAGTTTGGAAGGATTGCAGTCTTGTGTTCCAGTAGCAAAAGGTTTAGTGGCAGAGTTCTCACCTAGATAGTTCATTTGGCAGCCAAAGCACCTGTTACATTGGAAGAATTGTGGGACTTGTAGTCCATTGTTTTTACTCAAGGTCATGAAAACCACTCCCGCTGTAGAAAGGCAGAGCCCCAGAAATATGAGAAACTGGGAAACAGCATGCTGATAAGTAAATCGCAGATATGAGGTCACAATCCTAACACTATTGATTATTTTACACTTCAATACAGGAAAACAATTAACCAGAACATCAAACACCTGCCAAAAAGGGAGTTTTCCTTTAACTAATTTAAAAGTCTTGTGGTGATGGAGGATCTGATCAATCAGAATTATGCTGAATTAAGGTGATGGCAAGCTTACAATAAAAGGTCACCCGGTCACATAACCAGCCCACTAATAATTTTAAAGACATTTTTTGAGGAACTTTGGAGACTCTATGTCCACCCGAGTCCCACTCCGCTGTGTGAAATTCCCCAGGTCACCCGTTCCAATTACCTGCTTCTGGAGCCCTTACCCCGTCTTGACGCCATAACCATGTCCCCGCTCACCCCTTGCTGTGCACATACCCATGCCAGGCCTTTCTAAATGGGCAGCGCAGGCTATACCACATGCTTAATTGCATAGTGCAGCTTGTTCCTGATCCCATTATACAGCGTTCCATGCCTGATTGTGACATGATTTTGTATTTTCTAAAGATCTTTAACTTTAGCAGGATCTCAAATTAGGATCTCCGATGAGATTGTTAAAGGACATCTTAACTTTTTTAACTTCATTCAAAACATTTAGCTTAAGATTTTTACTATCCATAAACTGATCATCATATGTTCTGTAGAATAACAAGGTAGGCACACTGATTTCAAAACCCATATTCAGTCCCTGTCCTCTTATTTTTCCTCTCAGCCCCCTTTCCCCAGCCCCACTGTACCCACAAGAAACCTCAGCCCTCAATGCTATAGCCCGAGAATCATGGTTGTGGGGAGTGTGGGGGCCTCAGCAAGGATGTCTCAGGCCGGCCATGGGCTAGTAAAATTCCGGGCTGATTTTAGGCCCCAGTCTGCCACTGGCCACAACATACATGGCAGAGATCCTGCAGACCAAACAAAATCAAATTGTCTCTATGCTCAGTCTTTGTCAGGCTACCGGGTGTGAACCCTGATTGCGGAGACTAAAAACCGGCTCAACTCTCGACCGGGAAGCCTGGAATCTAAGCACCAAACTGGTTTTCACTAGAGCCTCTAATGGTGAGGATAGACTGGGCTGCAGGAAGGCCCCAGGTCAGGCAACCTAGGAGTGGGTATTACCAAGTTCTGGGTAGAAGACAGACCAGAGCTGGACTGGAACGTAGAACAAGCCCAAGTCGTGGGCAGGCAGATCAGAATTGGAGTCGTAAACAGGCCGAGGTCGTGAGCAGGCAGATCAGGATCAGAGTCATAAACAGGCTGAGGTCGTCAGGAGAACAGGAGCGTAGTCAGGATCAAGCCGGGTCGGTACACAGGAATGGATGACTGGAACTTAGGAACAAACCGGAGAAATTACCAACTGGCAATGAAGCTCAGGGCTCGCCAGCATTTAAAGGCCCCTGCGCATGCGCAAAAGCGAGCGCATTATCGCACATTCGCAGAAATCCATTGGCTCATATGATGCACAAAATGTGCGCGCATATTTGCGCGCTTACTGGCCCTACTATTCCTATTGCAAAAATGCGAGCGCACGGGGAACCTTGGCGCCCTCTGCTGGGAAATCATAGGAACAGTCCTGGTTCTATGACAGTCTTGTACTGGGGCAGTTGTCACACAGACGTCATTATTGCTCCACTTATACCCAGACTTCCACATAAAGTGTGTTCCCTAGGTCGACTGTTGTGGCCACATGGCAGCATCTAAAGTATTTTTCAAAAAAACAGGTGGAGTCAAACAACAGGAATCCTCCAGGGTGATAGCTGCCACTGAAGGAAGTCAATAAAACCTGAACATTACTTAGAAAGAGCCGCATCTGTATACATATCTGAGATGAATCCTTGTGTCTGAATTCAGCCACGTTTCTGCTTCTAGACTAAACAGCCCCAAAGTAGCCAAAGGGGGAAGATACCATCTGAACAAGAAACAATGCTTCCTGATCTGTTGCGGCCACATGGCATGATTTAAGTATAAAAAAGCAAAAAGTGGGGTCAATGCAACATGATTCATTCATAGCTGCCACTGAAGAAACCTTGGGCTTGGGTTGTCTTTAATATTTTAAAAAGAAAAGGGACATACTAAATAATAGCTGAATTTTTAATTATTTTCATATACCGTGAATGAAAGCCTTGCACAAGCTATTGTAAATGTGCTACAATAACCTTTAAACAAGAAACCCAGAACACAACTCATTCTACAGCGCTGGCTCTCTGCTAGCTTTAAGTGTTCATGTATTCTGCCCTTGAACTCAACATGCATTTTCATGTGAAAAATGAAACTGTCAGAAACAGCTGAGGCTGTCCTTTATATATACTTTTATTGCCAAGCATAGCCACTTGTCACAATGTTTGTTGCATGTGTTTTATTCCAAACATATTTATGCATTGAGCTGACTATAAAATAAGACTGCAGAGCCTGCGGAGGCCCACTTATGATTGATGATAGGAAAGACACAGTAAAAGGTATCCCGCCGATCTGTTTCCTCAGTATAAAGCTGGAGCTCAGATTGAAAGGTGAATGCAGCCAGGCAGGTTTGCTGTTACTGAGGATAGCTTGGCATAAATAAACCATAGATGATGTTAAGTTAAAGGAACAAATAAAACATACAATGGTCCTCATTTTCATAAGATGACTTGAAGGGACTCTGTAGGCAAAGACAATTCTTAGCCCATAGTATCGGGCTACATTTGGCACTGCCCTAAAGAGTTTTCCATTTTTAAATTGAAGAAGAAATGGCCAATATTGAGGTGGCCTCTAAGCCCAATATTGTGCTACTGTGTTAGATAACACACACACATATTTATATATATATACAATATACAATTACAGGGGCAAATAAGGTAATTGCCTGGAGCACCAGGACTAGAAGGTCCCTGTCACTGTCAGGGCCATTTCTTGCCCAGGATACCAGGTACCCCTGCGAGCTAGCAACAGCCCATGTCATAGCCTGTGTCATAGTGTGGAGCAGCATGTAGGAGCCAGGGCTTGTAAATATACAGCATGGCTCACACTGCATATTCTGCAGCAGCGCCCGTCTGCCCCCAAGGAGAATGTGACTGAAACGCTAATTAGATACAATCTCTATTCATTTGCTAAATAGAATTGCCACGGTGTGAAAGGCATGAGTGGGGGGAGGGGAGGGACAGGGGAGAGGCAGGCTGATGGCTAAGGATGACAAACAGGGTGGATCTATAGACCACCAGATAAGATGTATTATTGGTGGTCCATGGCGAAGGAATGCAGGGGGTGTGCCACTACACAAAGACAAGGGGCAGCCATGATGATGTGAGCTATAGAATGATTGTTTATGCACTTTGCCTATGGTGTCCCTTTAAAGCAGACCAAACCCCATGTTTAACCTGTGCCTCACAGGCAGTACATTTTTCTCTTTTTTCCCAGCAATAGATCTGGCATTTTGCGCCAGACGAACTGCAGGTTTATGTGGCAGGACTAGCAATTGCTGGATTGGAAGTGACTCAACTCCCAGAATTTTAACATAGCTCTGTTCTAATCTTGCAGCCCTGAGTCGTCTTTTTCTATTTCTGAGATGCACTCCCCAGGTCCAATCTCTGATGGCAAGGATGCCCGGAAATAGGTTTCAGGGTAAGCAAAAACGTAGATGCATTTTTCTACTCCCAGAATTGCAGGGGAGAGTGCCCAGGGGTGCACCTGTAATGGGGTCAGGTGAAGCGGATGCCTCAGACAGTATCATCTAGAGCAGTGGTCCCCAACCCTGTCCTCAAGGCCCACCAACAGGCCAGGTTTTGCAGATCCCCACACAGATAAACATGTGAAGTAGTTAGTGCAGCAGAGCTATAGAGGCAGCTATGTGGAGATCCAAAAAACATGAGCTGTTGGTGGGGAACACTGATTTAGAAGATGCAGGGGGCATCAGTTGCTGGCCCATCTTTTTTATTTCAGGAATGGGGGCACCACAGCAGCCATCACAACGGGGCAGCCACCAGTGATTGAATGTATAAGAAAAGCCAACATGATGGTGTGCACCAATTATACCTGACATACAGGGGGCACATTTCTTTAGTTAGCCTGAGGCAGCAGACAGGCTGGCATCACCCTGAGGCTAATTGGGTTTTGCATTACTGGTGGGTTTAAGGAAATGTAATGTACACTTCCTGCATCATGGCCCACCATAGCCTCAACACATCACCATGAAAAGGGGAAATCTCTTAGAGAACACTTAAAGCTGACCCCTGTAATCAGAGTCTAAAAAGGGGGATTGCAGCAATCAGGTAAGTCTTTTTTATTTTAATGCCCAGAAAGTAGGAACAGTGGACTGGGGGAAGTCAGGATGCTAGCTTTCCCCTTTAAATAACATTTAATCAGCGATGTCTTTTTATACGACTTATGTTAAGGGGAAAGGAAGTGTAATAATTATAGGTATATTTATTATACTATATATGATTACAGCTAACGAGGTGATGTTGCTGTGTTCAGAGAGCTTAAAAGTGAAAATGGACAGATCGATAAACTAGCATTTGTGTTAACCACACAGAAAAAAAAACGTAAGTGAACACATGTATTGCTGAGACTTACCACAGTGCCACAACAACTGTTTCTGGGGATTAAATCACCTACCTGTAAATTGTATTTCCAACTGCAGGTCAGCAGAATGAAGGTTTAGAATCTTGTCCAAGCTGTGAATAAAGAAAGGAAAAAACATGTTCAGCATGGTTGTGTGGAATACATACTGTATATTGCTACACATATTATTAAAGGGATTGTAAACCCAAAATAAGAAAAAAAGAACTGCACTTACCTTCTCGCCACTCAGGAAAAAATGTGTATGTGTGCACAAGCATATATTGGCCATCTATGCCCCAAAAGAAACCCCCTAGTTTCAGAGAACAAGGTGCGCAACGAGCATGTGGGCCAGATTTTTTTAGCCACTACCAATGCATGCTGTAGGTCGTTCAATGACCTTTTACAGTGCTCCGCACCACGTTTGCCAGCTGCGGCTGCATTCCCGACATCCCTATAACTGAGACACACTCCTGTGTTGAGCCATTCAGAGCGGCTGGGGGTGGGAGTATGCTGCACACTACAGGGGAACCTGGGATGCAGCTGTGTCCTTATATCGAGCTCTGTGTCTATACAGGGCCTTATGCCAATCATCAATATGCACAGCTCAAAGCGATAATTGGATGTGACCCTGTGCATGGGACCGGGGAAAGGTGAGTTTTAGGGGCAGACAGGGGTGTTTAACAGAATGGTACATCCCATATTGGGATGCCCCCGGGACAAGGACCAAAACCCGGGATAATGAATCCTGGGTTTTGGTCCACTTTAAAGACATTGTCCAGCCTAAAAAATAGAAAAATGCTATACTCGCCTTTTGTCACACGCAGATGATAGCTCCAAGTCCAGGGCTCCAGCGCTTAACTGATCCATGTCCCATGCTGCCAACCCAGATTGCTAGTCTTTTTGTTTTCTTGATGGCGACCCCCGCCATCAGTCACTGTGGCACCGGCATGCCCCCTCTGTTCATTGCAATGGAAAGTCTGGCACTGCCCCATCAAGAATAAGGAAGAGACAAGCTATCTGCCCGGGCAGTAGGGGTCATGGACTCATCAGACCCCATGACCTTCTTCAATTGATCCAGAGTCCAATCTTTTTACTCCTAGCAAATTGAAGCTGGTTTTGCGGGTTAGCCTTACTCACAACTGTTTAGTCTCTTTGAGTTGCCTACGCATTGTATGTGTAGAAATGCTCCTACTTTCACTATTTAACATATCCATGATGTCTACTGTTGATTTTGCAATTTTATTTACCCAAACGCCAATCACAGTCATTAAAGATTTTTTCCCAATCACATTCGTTTTTAATAATGCAGTGCACAGCTCGATATAAGCACTGAATCAGCTAGGGTTGATATCTGCATAGTTAAATCTCATAATCTGCATAGTTAAATCCAGGTGGTGACCTTATTTTGGACAAGCAGTGTATGCTATGGATTCCTTCTAAAAAAGTAGACATTTCAGATACTGGATACCATAGACACCTTTAGTCTTTAAGTTAGGGCCATTTGTTTCTCCCATGTAGTAAATAATGATTAGGTAAATGCCAAGATATGCTTTTACATTTAACGTTTTCAAAGACTACAAATAAGTTATCAAACTTGGCAGTATACCTCAATATGGCAGCACAATGTAGGCATCATAAATATGGAATCACAACATAAATCAACAAACTCAGAACAGATATTTCCCTACTTACGTGTAATATTTAATTAATAAAAGAAATAGTTGTTAATCACAGATAAGCTTTCTAAGTCACACAAGGTAGGGAATATGACCAGTAAGCTAGAAATATCTCCCGTCAACTAGAAAATATAAACTGTCAATAAGAGGATATCAGCTGTAAAGAAATAGGAATAGTGAAAGTTCTTTTAGTGAATCAAGTCCCTATTGTCTTTAACAACACTACAGCAGGCAGAATGCATTTCTAGCATTGTTGATCTACATATTTCCCTTGGAATGTGAGAAGCTGAGGTGATGTACAAGTTTTGTAATTCCTATTTAATTGGAAAAGGTTGACTAGCTGTGGAGCAAGGTTTTATTAATGTTCATTCTGTTTGTTCCTGTACCTCATTAGTTGCATATCAGTAATTCTAAGGGGTTCACAGCTGTATGCAGGGCCCCAGGCAATAGACTGTTGTAGTCCTAGTGATGGCTGTGCAGGCATGAAAGCTTATACAGGGGGGCCTGAAAAGTAGCACCTGACTTTAAAGGGCACATGATATATTTGTGATGTGCTGACCAGATTAGTCCATCCAAAGCTAGAATAAGAGCAGAACATACCTTCCCATTCACATAAGGCGATGGGAACAGGAAGCTGCATAGTGATGCTCTGATGTTCTGGAAACGTGGGGATGTTACCTGACTGGAACTACACCTGGCTAAGAAAGTAAGCACTGATTTCATATATTTTTCCCTCTTTTTGCACTTGTGATGTATGGTTGACCTTCCTTGTTTAAAATGACTAACTGGTAAAGCTTTCTGGATGCTCACATTTATGTATTATGTGCACATAATTTATCTCCTTTGTCCTTTTATGTGATCGCGTTCCATAATTTACTTTGGAGTTTATTTAAGAAGCGCTAGTGCCATGTACATGTAGTGCCAGAGGAACGTCAGGTGAATGTCAGGTCCCAGTGCAAAAGGTACAGTTATCAAGTCAAAATCCAGAGCACCTGTGATAGTGCCAGGTAGTGTCCCATCTATCATCAGCACCGGCGATTGGATGAATGCTGACGTTGAGTTCCCTACAGTGCCAGATAAGACCCGGCACTCACCCTGCACTGTGTGGCCTTAACCCATATATTTCAATGGGCTGGGTTGGTTATAATTTTTTGGGCTATTTTTATTAGTTTGGGGGGGGGGGGGTGCATGTGCCACGGGATCCCTGGGCTGTTTGGAAACTTGTTATTTGGGCTATGCAACTCCCATGTCATGTCTTTCAAGTGTCCCCAATGTGTTTTATTGTTTTATTGTGCTGCCACCCCAAAATAAAAAAGGCGATTGCAACTGAAAGCCTTGAATCCCCTTTTCCCAACACCCGTGCAGGTGCTGTGTTTTTTTAACATTAATCCCTAACTTTAACTGCACTCCCAGTCAGCGCTAGGGGTCGCTAGAACAGAGGCTTATACAAGCCCTACGCTAGCACCCAAACTAGTGAGCGTGATCAGTGCCAGCTCTCTGCAGCCGCCTCTGCAGTGCCAGCAGCCACAGTATCTCGCAAGAGATGCTCAGGTGCCGCCCGCACATTTTTCTTTTAAATAAGGCTCCCTATTTATTTGTAGTGCTCATTGAAATCAGTCAGTATAAACATTTTCATACAGCGGTTTCGTTTGATTCTGCAGCTTGTTATACAATTTAGCAGCTGGAACAGTGTCTCCTGATAGTACAGGTAATTTTTAATGGTGATTCAAATTTTGGATTTATCATTTTCATTGCATACAGGGAGAGGGGGCACAAGTTTCGGTGTTCACCCTCTGTTTTGATGGAAGGCTGTGGTGAGATCTTCAGAAGTGGCAAGGTAGGGTGAATATATTGTTTTTGTTTTTGCTTGAGCCTACAGATGCGGTTTAAGCAATTCCTTCATGGGAAAGTGCACTTTGCTCAACTGTTACCAACGTCTTGCAGATCTGCATGCCTGTGGGTTTTCTGGGATTACAAGACTAGGTCAAAAGACTCTTCTTTATTCCGATGTGTGGCATGATTTAAATGTCCAGCTCACCTCTTCTTAACAGCATATGCTGCCCCTTGTCTATCTTAATCACCTCCCTATGCAGTAATTAACTTGTACCACATTGCTGTGGAAATGCAGAAGTGCAGAATACTGCAGCAGAAACACAACAGCCAAAGGACCCCTCAGAATGTCCCAGAAGATGCCTGGTGGTGGCAGGGGCCGATGATAGACCAGGAGGCAGTGGTGAGTATGCCCTGCAGTGCAACGAAGCACAGGTAAAGCACAATACACACGCCTTAACTGCGCTGCCAATAGACATACATGGTCTGCATTGGGATGCAATGTAGCGCTTATATGTGAAAGTGCCTATTGGTTTTAGTGGGCAGAATTCTCTTTATGATTTTGTCACATTAGAATATTCAGAAAGGTTGAATGAGGTATAAGAATGCAAGTGCAAAGTCTTTATCTTCTGTATTTTTTCAACAAACATTTTTCGGTATCTCATAAGTGCTCCAGTTCTTGCCAGTTTACAGCTTTGTATAATATAAAGCTGCCTAAATAAATTATTGTAATAGCTAAATTACAATAATGACCCAGAACATTAAGCTTAAACTGGAGTTGCAGCCAGCGCGTGCCCCCCACCCCCTTCCACTCAACATGCTGTAATATTTATCTTGAAATATGAATAATACATAGAGGAAAGAATACCATGAATATCTCAAAGTGCCCACACGCCAGTTTTATTACCCCTGAAACATTCACTCTGAAAGTGTGAAAAGGCCCAGCGACTGCACCACTCGTGTTAAGACTTGAATGAAATCGAGCCATTTCTCTAGTGAAAGTTTCAGGTGTTAATGCATCTAAATTTCTCATTTTAAATCATGAAATAAGGCATGCAATTGTCAAATAAGGCATACAATTATCAGCATTATGTAAAAATCAAAATGCTTTCAAACATTGTTTAGATATTATTCATTGATTTTAAAAGTGATATAAAAATAATGATTTTCATTGATATAATAACATTGATAGTAACAGTTTCACATGCAGTTGGCAGTTTTTAGTATGCAGTAATCTGATGCACAATTAGGCAATGTACACACTGCCAAGTTGCGATGCGGTGGTGGGTCCCTGCAAATTCTATAAATTGCCCTGCAAACGCTGTTTTCTATGAAGCCATCCACATAGGCAATAGCATTTGCTTGGCAATTGACAAAAAATCTACATCCCTGGAAACCGCAATTGCAAGTGCGCACCTTCCTAAAATGCTGGAAAATTGCTGGGACAGGAGGATTCTTCCACACTGCCTGCTGTTGGGTTATTGGAGGGGGTATTTAGCACATCATTTCATAAAGGTAGGTAAGCACACTCAAGTGTAACAACCACAAAGAAGATTAGTTGGAGTATAATTGGGTGCAAATATATAATAGGGATGGATATCCCAGTGCTATATAGAACAAAACTAGTTTATAAATGCACACCTAACACTATGAGTTTTATAGACAAAAAAGAGTTCATTTATTAAAGTACAAACTAAAGTTCATGTGTCTACTTGACATGCGAGTTCCTTCACAGGATAAAGTGCACAGAATATAAGACACATTAGTTCACCAAACCTACAGACATAGACATTATATACAATATATACATTATGTACAGATTTTATGCAGATAAGCCAAGGTACTGTTTTTGTTCATGCTACATATAGCTATAATGCTCCCACAGTATTCCAATGGCTGCTGCAATGTTTGTATCAGACGGAATTCAATAGGGTAGAGGTACCTGAAAGTGCAGGAGGCACTTATGGGTTTAGAGCTGCAGTGCTGCTGACTGATAAGCGGTGCACAAAGTGTTGCTCAAAAGTTCATGCAGGAGTCAATAGACTGAGGCCGCTGCAAAGTGTCCAATGCAAAAATGAGTCCAGTATGCAACTTCAGCTGGCACGTGTTTCGGTAAAACCTTCGTCCGAGCTGCTGTGCGGAGTGACAGAGATGCAGGATGCAGGAGGAGCGGTGCCTCATCATTTCATTCAGAATTCTTTTTTCTTACTTTCCTCCTCTAAACTTTAGGTGTTATCTAAAGCTATCTTTTATGAGATGATAAAAATTATACATGGTCTAATAATAGTTGCATTTGATTTACAATATACCACAAAAATGTTGGAATGCTTTAAATAGATTAGCCTTTTTTAACTATACTTTGACCTGTGTGCAGTTTTCATGTTCATGCATTTCATCAAAGCCCATTTATCTCCTACATGACTTGGTCCTCTTGGCCACTCTTGTTCTCGTAATCTGTCACTTTCTAAGGAATGTTCCCTTTGAAATAATCCATCCACTTCTATTATTGCATCTGACAGAGGGCACAGGTCAGTCTCCAACACATCTGGTTTGTGTCTCTGATTTACCCAAATGTAGATATTTTAAATCACAATGACTACTGCGACAGCATTAGAGAATGGTAGAAAAACACTAAACTAGGTTCAAAACCAAAGGCCACAAGAAATCATTCTCCAGTCGTCTACCTCTCAACTTCCCAAATAAAAAACTGAGCAGTTTTAAAATAAACCATCATTATCTTTAGCAACAACACCTCCTTCAAAATATATAGTTTAATGTATGTTTTCCTGTCTAATGAAATGTATGCTTCAGTGCACTGAACATTTCAAAGTTGTCAATGCCACTGACAGTAAATGGTAGATTTGTCATTCCAATAAACGTTGAAAGCACTTAACTGTAAGCACTGGAACACAGGCAATATTTATTCAATTTCTTGGGGGCTTGATCTGGCTAAACTCTTCCATCGTCATAAGAAAAAATGAGTTGCGACAGCTGGTCAAAGTGAAATTAATTTATTAGAGTTCGGTGCTGTTTATTTAGTCACAAAACCATTATTCTGTTAATATTCTTGCTGTTTTTATTCTACCAGGCCAATATTAGTATGATCAACAAATCTGAATGTTGTACAATAATATGAACTATATTAGAATATGGAGTATTTAGATGCTTTTTTAGAATGCCATTTTAATCATGTACGAACCATGACTGTGGTAGCTTTGCAAAGACAAGTTTAGGGTAAACACAAGCTGAATGGCAGATTCAAAGCAATGAACAAAAGTAAACTCATCTTCTGCAAACAAAATCCATTAGCATCCAAAACACCCCGATTTGAAGGAGGTGTCCATCCCTTTTATTCTCATAGCGAGGTCTTTCAGGTCTGAACTGGGTCTACATTTAATGGCCATCAACAGCCCCCAAAATGTTACATATGTTCTCCAATCAGGTAGACATATTTTCTACAAATTAGTAAATAATATTGTAATAACTGTATCGAGGGCCCTCATACCTAAAGAACTAAAGGGCATGTCAGTCATACATTTCCTGCTCTGACAAGTTGGATGCTTCATAATCTTTTTCCAGTGTGTACCCAGAGAGGAATTGGGAGTGGAAGGTAAGATGCCATAGCATAAATCTATGTAGCTCTGGGCTGTGAAGACAGGCAGTGTTCGCATCTTGGAATGTACAAACTGCTTCCTTATGTTGGTCTATACTTAGAAAAGTTTATACAAGGCTTAAATATTTATCCATCTCAGCATCAATCAATTCTTTCCATGCTATATATGTAATAAAACCTTTTGCTTTTGAATATGATATACATATAGTTTTTACCTTAAACAGCCCAGATCATACTGTGTATGCTTACCCTCCTAACCAGCACTGGTGGCTAACAATGCATTCAGTTTAGGTACTGGTAGCCTAAATATAATTCAACATTTTATTGCCTGGCAGTTAATCTGATTCAGTGTCCATCTCATTCTATCCCTTTGATCTGGTCACAGAAATGAAGGGGAATATCTTCTTTCTCTTCCTCTGCCTCCCCTGATCCTGACCACCAATTCAACCTGAGGCTCTTTTCAGGTTGACGCCCCCCCTGTTAGTAATAGGTTGGGGTTAAGGTCAGCTCACTCCAATGCAATGCACAGGGTGTGCTGACATCACTCAGACCTGCCACTCCCATTACAGAGGAGAGCACAAAATAAGGTGAATCTTTAATTTATAATTATTCTGGCAATATAGTTTCAATTTCAAAAAGGAAAAGACAAACGAGAACACTGCCATGTGTAGCCCAGCACAATGGTCATACTTGTGAGTGTACCTGGGAAATAACTTGACCATTGATGACTGATGGAGCCATGTACCTGGCTCATATAACTTCCGATCATATCAGTAGAAAACTGCAATTAGTATTGTTACAGATGCAGTTGTACTAGTTAGAGCAGATGACTGCTCCAATGACAGCAGTAGAAACAACTGCCAAATCTTCTGGGCTCCCATAGGCCAACCTCAAAGTTGGTTATAGGGATAACAGGCAACTGTTTCAGATTTCAAACTACTCTGCTGTGACTCAAATTGATCAGGAAACAAATGGTCAGATCTACCGCGGATGGTAAACTTTAGGCTTGTTGTAACCAAACCGGTAACAAAAATGATGTAATCAGTGGTCAAAACAAACAACCTACATATCAAAGATTGTTTTGACATTGTTTCTTTCTCTCAACCACCAGGAAAAGAGGTCAGATCCAAACTCTCCCAATAATAATGCCGCCCTGCATGAACAAGGAGGTTACCAGACTTCCGATGTACTGATAAAAAGGAATGTCCAGCGGGGAATACAATTAACAAGCACTCACTTTATTCAGTCTAAATAAGCACATACATGTCCATATGACAAATCCCAGCTTACCATAAAAACAGTACATAGTCACTTCCAGAAGCGTCCACGCATTTCGGGCAAAGTATAGACCTTTATTATTGTTTATTTCTATAGCACTAACTTCTGCTGTAGCGCTGTACAAGGTATAATTCCAGACAGGCAAAACCTACTGTAAAGGGACCATTACAAACTAATTTCAGACAGGCAAAACCTAATGTAAACGGACCTTTACAAACTAGTCCTTAATCATGACCATGTTTTTAACACATTTTAAATAGTAAAAATAAATAATGATGTACCCTTAAAAAGTTAAGACCTGTATGGGTGGTTATTGTGTGTTTTATGGTGTGTGAAGAAATATTAAGTTTCTTTTGGACAGCTGCAATGACAATATAAATAAGCATCACTTTCATCTGCCATTGCGGATGCTCAGTACAGTGACCAAATATGTACATAAACGCAGTGGCACACTCAAAAATAGTTTCTAGCGTTGCAAATAAACTGACTTTTTGTGACTCTTTAAAATGATGCAAGCTATTGAAAATGTGTTATAAAGCTTTCTCTAATTACATTTTAGGCACTGAAGAAAGCATATTACCATTTTATTGCGGCAGGCTGCCAAAATACAGTCGAGAGAGAGATAGCGAGTGTGACTAGTTAAAAAAACAAAACAGCTTTTTGAAAGTAAATGAATTTAAAACAGATGTAGTCTGCGAGCTTGGCAGGCTTCAGTTTTTAGAGAGATCATATGAAACAGATTATAATGACATAATAGTGACCATAGATTGGTGTTTGTCTTTCGAGTCCTATAATGTTATCAGTGTCAGTTACAATGTCTTACATCATTAGCGGGGGGGGGGGGGGGTCTGTAACATATGTCAATGATTATACACACTTTAGAACACTTTCAATTGACCAGTAATTCTAAGGTGTTCTGGGTGCCTGGGTAGGTTTTACTTCCTTGTCTGCAGCGCGATCTTGGATTCCAGGGCCAGCAAGGACGTTTGCAGATCAGAAAGTAGCAACTTGGCTACTATTTGTACAGTATATTAATGGGGTTTTGTTGTAAAATGGTCCAGTGTTAAGTATCCTGTTAGATCATGAAAGATATAAAGCCATGTATTAAGAGCTAAACATGTTATTAGTTTTAGAGTAAGGGAGGATTGTTGACATGTATACTTTATTTTTGTTGTATGTGACACAACTGGGAATATTTATCCCCCACATCCTGTCTTCAGTGAAAAAATGAGAAATGTTTCAGAAAAGCTATAGAAGTCAGATGGACTGAAGAAGTGTTACTGGCACAAGAACCACATATTTTGTGGTTATACCCCAGATTCTTCTGTTGGATGTATTGTCTGTAATTCCAATGGCATTTTTAAAAGTTTCCATTATTGCGTACCAAAATGATCCACAAGGTGCTGAGCTTATCTGATGCTTTAATTTCTATTTGTTTGCAACTCTGTGTAAAGGAAAACAGTTTTCTCTAACAACAATGTGCTTACCTTCTTAGCTTAGCAGTAGACAAAATGGTGTGTTTTGTGTGTGATCAGATACTTCCTCACTCTGGCTTGCTAATCACATGTTTAACCCCATCCCCATAATTTCATTACTTAGTTAGTCTAATAGTTTATTAGAAAAATGTAATATATATTAACTCTATCACAAAGCTTTAAAGTGGACCAACACCCACCCGTGATCGGCCCGGGAATCTATAAGATTCCCGGGCCGATCACCTCCCTCCCCGCGGGACATCCGAGATCGGGATGTCCCGCGGGGTGAAACCCCCCCAAACCCCCCAAACTCCTTACCTTAGTTTCGGCGGCGGCCGGCCGCCACCGCCTCCCTCGCGCCCCTCTAGTCGTGCGCGCGCCCCGCGCCGGCCGTCTGTGAATGGCCGGCGCGGGCACGCGCGCGTCAACAGGGACGCGCGGGAGGCGGCGGCGGAGGAGCCGCTTGTCCGCGGCTTGTCCGTCGCCGCTGACAGAGGTGAGTTCGGGGGGTTCGGGGGGGTTTCACACAGCGGGGCACCCCGATCGGGGGTGACCCACCGAAGTGGACCAAGACCCAGGATAGTCAAAATCCTGGGTGTTGGTCCACTTTAAGGGAAAGTCCACTTTATATTATTGCATATTATTGTGTGCCATCCTCTAGATGCTGAGCTTTCCTAGTATTTTTTGTGGCTTACAACTCTTTTTGCATTTTTTCCAGTTAGCAAGTGTTTTATGGAAGCAGTTTTCCTGTTGCTATTAGCAACCGTACACCAAATCTGTTCACCAAGATCGGCAAGAAGAGAAAAGCACTGTACACACAGAAGGCAGCTGCTATGGCTTTGGTGAGGAGAGGGAGCTCACTCATGCTTAAACATGCTAAGCAGCAGTGTTCTGTGTGTGCGGGACTCCTTTCTCTTTATTTGTAAAGGCTCAGTGTACAGTTGCTAATAACAACAGATTGCAGGTAGTGAAAACTGCTTCCATGACAAGTGGCTACTTGATATTGTGCACTGGGGCAATAGCACTAACAAGGCAAACTAGAAGCACACACACTGTTCCAGTACACATCACACACATGTATCACTAAAAGTTGCACTATGAGCTCCAGTGATGAGATTGCAGTTTCAAATCATTATAGTCAAAAAGTGTAGTTTTGCAGTCACGTACACGCCTAAAATCACCCACGTGCATGTAAAAAGTATTGGCGATGTGTATCAGCTTAACAGCAAAATTAACTGTTTAACCCTTTAAGTGCCAGCCTTCCTAGAATTTATGTCACCCCTTGTTGCCAGACCACTTTTCACTATTTTGCGCTACATATGTTCAACTTTGATTTTTGAAGGGATTTTCTAGGAAAATTATATATTGTTTTTTTAAGCAGAGTCTGAGCTTCAACATGCAATGTCTTGTTTGGCCTTTTTTTAGTGTATTCTCAATACTTTTGGGTGAAATATGTGCAAACAAATAAAAAAAAATCTATTTTTTGCAATTTGTAGTGTTTTTTTGTAATAAAAAATGTAAGTTTGTCTAAAAATCTTATTGCGTGTGAAACACCAATTTCTCCCAGTTACAGCGGTACCACATATGTATTGGTAAACATCCTTTCCTGCCCAGAAGACTCCCCCAAACTGAAACAGAGCTTTAGGAGATTTTCAAGCTTTCTAGGCATACCAGGCTTGTTTATGTGGGTGTAGTTTTGTGGAAGCAATCAGTTCTTTGGTTGCACAGAGTTTCCCTAAAAAAGAATAAAAAAGAAGAATCAAAGCCACATTTTCCTAAAAAAACTATATGCAAACAGGAAAAAACAAGCAACATCCCCCGAACAGAATGGTACCCAACATGCATAGCTACTGTCAAGGGAAGAGTTGGCAAACACCCCAAAGTAAAGCATGTGCGTAACGGTAATTTTACTTGAAAATTTCAGCTCTGCAGACAAAGTGCGCACCTTGCGCTTTTTCTACCAAAACAACCCTTTACATTCGGAATACCCCCATAAACCATATATTCCCTGAAAGTACACATGTTAAGCTTTCTAAGCATACCCAGCTTGTTGTAGTGGGATCATTTTTCTGGAAGTAATCCCTTGAAGAATTCTTAGGTTGCACAGGGTTTCCCCCCAAAAAATTATAAAAAAGCAGAATAAAAAACATGTTTTCCTAAAATATCAATATGCAAACAAGAAAAAACAAGCTAAATCTGAAAGCGCAAGGTCCCTCGAGCAGAACAATACCCAACATGCATAGCTACTATTAATCCTTTTAATTGCCACCCTCTGTTGACAGGTCATTTTTCCCCATTTTGCGCCATGTTCAACCGTGATTTTTGCTGGAATTAATTATATAATTATATATATATTTTTTTGCAGCAGAGTTTAGGCTTTAACATGAAATGTCTTGTTTGTAATTTTTCTACTGTTTTTTAAATATTTTTGCGTAAAAAACAAAAAAAAATATATATATATTTTTTAGACAATTGTCTCCTTTATTTTAAATAAAACATTTGTTTTATTAATGAAAACCATATTGCATGTGAAAGCCCCATTTTTTCCGAATACAATGGTACTACATATGTATCGGTTGCCCCCCCATTCTTGCCCAGGAGACCCCCAAACTGAAAAGAGCACTTTATAACATTTACAAATAAAATACTACTATCCACACTATAAACATAAGGGGTTCATTTAAAGTGGACCAACACCCAGGATTTTGACTATCCTGGGTTTTGGCCTACTTCAGGGGGGCACCCCGATTAAGGGTGCCCCGCTATGTGAAACCCCCCAGAAAGCCCCCAAAACTCACCTCACCACGCTCCCACGTGGCCGCGCTGACCAATCAGCGCCAACGGACAAGCGGGTGACAGCTGCGGACAACACAGCGCGTCCGCCGGCGCCTCCCGCGCGCCCCTCTGACATGCCGTTTGTGAATGGCCGGTGCGGTGCGCGCGGGAGGCAGCGGCCGCCGCCGCCGATGGGGTGAGTTTTTCGGGGGTTTTGGGGGGGTTCCTCACCGCGGGACATCCCGATCTCCGATGTCCCCCCGCGGGACATCCCGATCTCCGATGTCCCCACTGGGAGACGGTCCACTTTAAAAAAAAATGACATAGGGCCCCCCTCCTGGGGGGACCCCATTTTTTTTTAATTTTAAGGGTTAAAAACCCTTAAAAATCCCCCCCAAAATGACGTGGGGTCGTCCTTACCCATCATAACCAACCCGGGACCAGCTATTGGGGCTTGTAGGAACAGGGAGAAGGGGCCAGTTTTGGTGGCCCCCCGTCCTGCCGGCTACAAGCTCCGTGGGCCGGGCTCTTCTGCCCCCCCTCCTGGGCTTTGGGGGGGCAGGTAATTGGGGGTCTCATGGATCCCTTACCAGTACTCAAGGGGTTAAGTGTAAAAAAAACACACAGACACATGGAGAAAAAAATATTTTATTTGTTTTGTTTTTTTTTTTACTTACCTCCCATCCATCCCTGGGCACTGTGTCCCACGCTGATCACTCTGGCTTCTGCTCTCCTGCTGCTGCTGGAAGCCATTTATAGTTGCTGGGTGACAGAGCATAAGAGCATAAGGGTCAATTTAACCCTAACCCTTAAAAATCCTCCAACAAATGACATAGGGTCCCCCCTACCCGTCATAACCAGCCAGGGACCAGCTATGGGGCTTGTAGGAACAGGTTGCAGGGGCCAGCTTTTGTGGCCCCCCACCCTGCAGCCTACAAGCCCACATACCCTGTGTGGGCCCGGGCTCTTCTGCCCCCCCCCCGGGCTTTGGGGAGGCAGGTCATTTGGGGTGTCGGGGGTTAAGGGCAAGTCACCCGCTAGCTGCAGGTGACTTGCCAGCCCCCAGCCTTGTGAACTGGTATAGGGGGTTTCATGGATCCCTTACCAGTTCACAAATGGTTAACAGTAAAAAAAAACACACAGACACATAATTAAAAATGACTTTTATTAAAAAATAAAAACTTTTTTTTTACTTTACTTACCTCCGATCGTCAGCTCCTGTGTCCCTCGATGTGATGACAGATGCGATCATGCTGGCTACAGTAGCAGAGGGGCAGGTGATGATCTGATCACCTGCCCTTCTGCTCCTGTGGCCAGCATGATCGCATCTGAATGAACAACAGCTGGGAGCCAGGACAACACCCGGTGACGTCATAAGCTCCACCCCCAAAAGGGCGGGGTTTGGCGGCAAGATGGCGGTGTCCATCAGGAGAGGAGGGGGGGAGGCCTGTCAGGCTCTCCCCTGAAGCTGAAGAGCCAGGGGGGGTGATCAGAGCCCCCTCCGGTGAAGAGGAGACCCCGCGGGAGGGATCGCGGCCGCAGGTAGAGTAAATGTCTTTTTTTTTTTTTTTACAATTTATTGTGCCAGTGGCCGAAGCGGGGGGGGGGGGGGGGGGCGCCCTCCTGAAGACAGAAGAGCCCTGGGCGGGGGGGATTGGATGCCCCCTGGTGGAGAGAAGACCCGGCCTAATCTAACGAGGGGTCAGGTGAGTTTTTAACTTTTATATTTTTTATTCTGTGGGGGTTTAAAATCAGCTACGTGAGTCTCACATAGCTGGCACTTAAGTAGAGTAGAGGCTGCTACGTAAGACTCACATAGCTGGCGCTAGAAGGGTTAATTAAAAAAAAAACTAAAACATTATGGGAATGACTACTTGAAAAAATTATGGTAAATCTATGGGCTACAGCAGAGAAGTACACTACACTCATGTTCACTGCCCTTTGCCAACCGCCTCTTTTTTGCAAATTATGCAAACCATGAGTTTTTGAGTTTGGGGGACTGTTTATCCTTTGATAAAAATGAATTCACACCAGGATACTTGCAGGTACAAGCAATACCAGGCAATGGTATTGTAAATCATAGTATTACCAGAAAAAACAAATGTGGTGTTACACTTGTATCTATGCAGAACAAGAGACAAATTTAGAAACATGGTCTAATATCAGCAATGGTCTAGGACTACTACTGCTAAGAGCTTATAGGGGCTAAAACATTAACACAGATAGGCCAAGGGGGGCCTGTTAGATTTTAGAGCTCAATGCAAGATAAGTTGGAAAGATCAATATAAACGTAACAGACCATGCATGTCTGCCGGGGATATATACTAAATCCAAGAGGGTCTATATCAGTAAAGATAAAATATACTAGTTTGCAGTTAGCGACAGATCATACATTTTTCTATTAAAAAGCAACTCCTTGAATCTTTAGTTAGATTTTGATGTAATATCACATGGATCCAATCATGCATCATTATCCAGTGTTGGAGCTTGGGGCTATCACATGCTTTATATGATTCCCTATAAATTGCAGCCTTGAAAGCAGTTTGGGAAGTGAGGGCTTTATAGATCCTCTTGAGGACTATCACAGGAGTACCTTATAAGAATTGACAAGTTTGTTGTTATTAAATGTGTTATGAACAGTGTGTTGCCAATTTCATTTCCAATCATGCAAAGGCATTGGGCTACCTAGCTCCTCTTCCCATTTTTTTTCATGTAGTTCTGTGTGGCGTTAAAAGAGGAGATCAGGTTGGGAGCATTTTGTGAACATCATATCTCAAAATCACTGAGGCTAAATGGAGGTAGGGAAGCCTCCAAAACACAATGCTGTAGCTGTATAGAATAAAAAAAGTTCTTATCTTTCAGTTTTAGTAATTAAAGCAATCTAGTGATAAAAATATAATTTAAGATGCCTACCTTTCTCTAGCTGCCTCCCATCACCCTGCTCTGGGCACCATCTTATGCCTCCCTTTTATTGATCACAGCAGATCAACCAACAATATATACAAAATAGCACACCAACACAGCTAACCAACCAACCAACAATACATACAAAATAGCACACCAACGCAGCTAACCAACCAACAATATATACAAAATAGCACACCAACACAGCTAAACAACCAACAATACATACAAAATAGCACACCAACACAGCTAACCAACCAACAATACATACAAAATAGCACACCAACACAGCTAACCAACCAACAATATATACAAAATAGCACACCAACACAAGTAACTAACCAACAATATATTAAAAACAGCAGGCCAACATAGCTTACCAACCAACAATATATACAAAATAGCACACCAACACAACTAACTAACCAACAATATATTCAAAACAGCAGGCCAACATAGTTTACCAACCAACAATATATACAAAATAGCACGCCAACACAGCTAACCAACTAACAATACATACAAAATGGCACACCAACACAGCTAACCAACCAACCAACAATATATACAAAATAGCACACCAATACAACTAACTAACCAACAATATATACAAAACAGCATGCCAACACAGCTACCAACCAACAATATATACAGAA
The DNA here is from genome assembly GCA_027917425.1 of Gastrophryne carolinensis. Classification (NCBI taxonomy): domain Eukaryota; kingdom Metazoa; phylum Chordata; class Amphibia; order Anura; family Microhylidae; genus Gastrophryne; species Gastrophryne carolinensis. The sequence continues at coordinate 251,396,319 of CM051234.1, read as the reverse complement.
TAGCACACCAACACAACTAACTAACCAACAATATATACAAAACAGCACACCAACATAGCTAACTAACCAACAATATATACAAAATAGCACACCAACACAGCTAACCAATCAACAATATATACACAATAGCACACCAACACAGCTAACCAATCAACAATACATACAAAATAGCAAGCCAAACCAGCAAAACAGACAACAGTATATCCAAATAGCACGCCAATACAGCAACAGGTATCTAACTCACCATACATGGAATACTGGCAAGCAACTGACAGGCTAGAAGGGCCTGACAGGACTGCAGACCGGACTGAAATGGAGACTGGATGCAGAAGGGCCAAGATGACAAGGTAGCAGGTCCAGGCAGGGCTGGAGACAGCTAACCAGCCAACAATATATACAAAACAGCACGCCAACACAGCTAACAACCAACAACATATTCAAAACAGCACGCCAACACAGCTAACAACCAACAATATATACAAAATAGCACACCAACACAGCTAACAACCAACAATATATACAAAACAGCACACCAACACAGCTAACAACCATCAAGATATACAAAATAGCACACCAACACAGCTAACAACCAACAATATATACAAAACAGCACACCAACACAGCTAACAACCAACAATATATACAAAACAGCACACCAACACAGCTAACAACCAACAATATATACAAAACAGCACACCAACACAGCTAACAACCAACAATATATACAAAATAGCACGCCAACACAGCTAACAACCAACAATATATACAAAAAAGCACGCCAACACAGCTAACAACCAACAATATATACAAAATAGCACACCAACACAGCTAACAACCAACAATATATACAAAACAGCACGCCAACACAGCTAACAACCAACAATATATACAAAACAGCACACCAACACAGCTAACAACCAACAAGATATACAAAATAGCACACCAACACAGCTAACAACCAACAATATATACAAAATAGCACACCAACACAACTAACACCCAACAATATATACAAAATAGCACACCAACACAGCTATCCAACCAACAATATATATTAAATAGCATGTAAACACAGACCAACAATATATATACACAAGTATCTAATCTATCAGAGATGGAATACTGGCAAGAAAACTGGAGGTATGACAGGGAAGTAGGGCCTGACAAGACTGCTGACTGGAGACTGAATAGAAGCAGAGACTGGGTGCGGGAGAAGCAAGACTGGAGGAGGATCAGGAGGGAAGGCAGCAAACCTGGATCACAGCAAGGCAATCATACTGGAGCAGGAAATGCTTGTCTGTAGAGCTGATTTAAAGGCTGCTAATTATCAGCATGTGGGTCATTACCCAAGAAAGAGGGCCTAAGATAGACACCTGCTGGTGAGACTTAATAGACACAGTTCAAGGATCCAAGTGGATCACAGCCACCAGCAGGTGACCAAAGGTTTCCTACTGCCAGGAACCCAGCCTCTTACTGACACCCCCCTCCTCTTTCTCTTTAGCAATACCTGGTTCTTTTTCACTTACCAGGGCCACATCGAGAGGTTGGCGCACTGGCTTCAAGTAACCTTTATTATGGGGGTTGGTACTGATGAATATGTGAGGCTATGTAGGAGGCTCTGAAAGGCTAATGAAACAGCAAATGAATGTTAAACATTCTAGAACTAAAGCAAATAAATTTGATTTCAATCAAGTCTATAAATTGATGTATAATTATTTAATTATTGATTACTTTACAATATAATATATTTTACAGAAATAAACAGGCTCTGCTTATTTTTGTCTATGTGTGTAGACTAGCACCACTGCTTACATCCATTTATCATTCAGTGCTCACAACATACGGCTCCAATTCAGCGGCGCTCAAAATCCTGTCATTTCACACTTGCAGGCACCAATGAGTTAGTACTGTTACCGTTGCTCAGAAGGTCAAATGGCATTGACTGGTGTTCTTAGATCGGGCTGTAAGTCTTTGTGCCTAGGGCTACATGAACACTTTATACAGCCACACATTGTGCAATCCTCAATATCTCCACCAACAAAACAGGTCTTCAGTCGGCTGTGTGAGAACAATCTCTACAGGAGGCTAAAAGACACAAAGTTAAGCAATGCTTGCAGAAGCATGCAAAAAGTAAAGAAAAAATCTCAAGATAAGTTTATACAGCTAGTGAAACACATACGATTTATGCGCATGACATACTTTTGGCAGTTGAACTGAAGCAGAAGCAGCTTGAAAGTGCATACAATAACATTCTCTTTAAAACCAAGCCATTTCATATCTAAAATTACCCAACCTGGGGAATAAAAACAGTCTAAATATCTGAATTATTTATTTAATTTCTGGTGTAACATGCCTTCATTTTGCTAAGCAACCCTGTACAAAATAACAAAGTACAATAATAGTAAGCACGAGATCTCCCTAGACTAGGCCTTAATTGTATCCCTGTGTGATGCAATGCAGCAATGTCCCCTGGTCTAGTTTATTAGCATTTATGAATGTAAATGCTGAATGGTCATTAAATTACACAATACTTAACATTAAAAAATTGAGATTTAAAAGAGGAACATTGCAGGTATTGGGGAGTTAATAAAAACTCAGCAAACCTGGCTTGCTCGGCCCCTCTGCCCCTCCGGTTTAACAATTTACAATTATAAACTTACCTGTCTGGTCACATTGCACACAGGTATCCCTCGATCTCTCACCATCTCCATCAAAAAGTGCCATCTTGCCATCCCATTATGCTTTGCGCCACCCCCCAGATCTAATCCTGCTAGATTTGAAGAGCAGCATGGGACATTTGAAGAAGGGAGACGAAGGGTGAGTATCGCTAAGGTTTTGCAGCCTTTACTTTGGGACGGCTAAGAGGGGTGCAAAGGGGCCAGGAATGCCGTTGGATGTCATCGTTTTAGATAATGCCGACATCCAAAAGGCATTGAGGGAGGGAGGATAATCTGATACATACCAAGCATAAACATTCTGTATTTCTTAAATAATTCTATTTGGAAAGGTACAATGTCTTAATGCATTATATTATTGACCACCCTAACCATACCTATTTGGAATGCTTGTTCAATGGAAACCTTTTAGGAATACCAAAAAGGAGGCTAAACACCCATCCACATTCCTGCTGCCGTGGACAATTTTGATTGTTAGTTTTCTTTAAAGCCGACCATAACCCACCAGTGATGCAAAACCAAAGTAGCCAACCTCCCCAGCGCCACTAGATATGAAGAACAGCATCCCGAATTCTGGGTCATGATGTAATCTGTTAATTGCTGAACGAGGGAACGAGGGAGACTTTAGCAAGATTCTCAAATCTATTGATTGGAAAGGAGAGAAGACAGGATGGGGAAAACATCAAAGGGGTACTGTCTGTGGGGATAGTCGGGGGAATTAGTTCAAAAAGTTGCCATTACTTAGTTTGATATTTGGATGGTGAACATAACCAATAGTAGATACTTGTAGTAGGGCATTTTGACCAAAAAGTACCATAGTCCATTTTGATGAAACTGTGGGTTAAAAAGAAGGTTAGGGGTCTAAACCACATTCAAGTCAAAGATGTCAAATTGTCCTCCTCCCAAACTAGGATTGGCAACTGCCCTAGCCCTGATTTGTTTCCTCTGCAAGAACCTAATGGTCCATTCATCAACATTTTCACATGCTTAGACCACAGCCCCCTGATACAATCTGTGATGAATCTGGGGACCCTGCTAAAATGTACCATAAATGACCTGTGTTCTTGTCCTCTGTGACCTGCGGAGTAAATCAATGCCAATAGTCAGTAATCTGTTCTTACATTCCACTTTCGCCTTTGCTTGTACTCCCCTTGTGGTCCCAATTCTATGTCATACAAAGTTGACCCAGAGTGTTCTAAGCCAATGCTGCTGAGCCTTTTAAACTATATGATTCAAAGTTTGGGGGTTGTTTTGTTCTGAAAAGTAAAACATATTTGACCCACCCACATATTTTTGGGGGTTTTTTTCCGCAAAAATATTTAAAAAACAGTAGGAAAATTTCACAAAAATATTTAAAAAACAGTAGGACATTTCATGTTAAAGCCTAAACTCTGCTGAAAAATATATATAAATAATTTTCATGGAAATTCCTGCAAAAATCACAGTTAAACATGGCGCAAAATGGTGAAAAATGACCTGTCAACAGAGATTGACAAAACTTAAATTAGGCGGGTAATTAAAAGGGTTAAAAGTAGCTATGCATGTTGGGTATTGGGTTCTGTTCAGGGGACCTTGCGCTTTCAGATTTAGCTTGTTTTTTTATTATTTGCATATTGATATTTTAGGAAAACCTGTTTTTTATTCAGCTTTTTTATATATTTTTTCTGCAACCTAATAATTCTTCGAGGGATTACTTCCAGAAAGATGAGCCCACTACAACAATCTGGATACACTTAGAAAGCTTAACATGTGTACTTTAAGGGAATATATATGGTTTGTGGGGAGTATTCCAAACAAAAAGGGTTATTTTGGTTGAAAAATTACAAGGTGCTCACTTTGTCTGCAGAGCTGAAATTTTTATGTAAAGTTACGCTTTACTTTGGGGTGTTTGGCAACTCTTCCCTTGACAGTACCTATGGTTCTTGGGTATTGTTCGGTTCGGGGGATGTTGCTTTTTCAGATTTAACTTGTTTCTTGTTTTCATATTGTTTTTTTTTTTAGGAAAATGTGGCCTTGATTCTTCTTTTTTATTCTTTTTTAGGGAAACTCTGTGCAACCAAAGAATTCATTGAGGGATTACTTCCAGAAAACCACGCCCACATACAAGAGTATTTTTCTTGAAAAACTGCAAGGCGTGCATAGCATAGTTGTGTTTTATCAGAAAATTTCCTAAAGAGCTGATTCAGTTTGGGGGCATCTCCGGGGCAGGAAAGGGTGTCTACCAATACATATGTGGTACCATTGTAATTGAGAGAAATTGGGATTTCACATTCAATAAGATAAAAAATAGATTTTTTTACATTTCTTTGCACATATTTCACCCAAAAGTATTGAGAATACACTAAAAAAAAGCCAAACAAGACATTTCATGTTGAAGCCCAGACTGAAATAAAACAACATATAATTTTCCTGGGAAATACCTGACAATCCCTTCACAATTTACAGTTGAACATGTGTAGCGCAAAATAGTGAAACATGGTCTGGTAACAGAGGGTGACAAAAATTGTAGGTAGGCTGGCACTTAAAGGGTTAAGGGAACTTGGAGAACCGCAGACATTAGACAATGTCATTACAAATAACCCTTGTTTTATTCTTTCATTCAGTTGTTACAATAAAATTGAATTATATAACAATTTATCATTCTAGAGAGAGTAAAATAAACAGCAGGAAGGGAAGTGGAAAAAGTCATTATGGAGACCACATTGTCACAGCATCCACGGCAAGGCATCTGTAGCGGCTCAGGAACTGCACAGGCCACCACAACAATATGTTCCCCATTCAAGGTCACACGGTTTAGCCTCTGCTGCCAAGTCAGTCTTGTCAAAAATCAGATTACACACAAGCCACATTAGATAAAGATTTACTTTCTCTTGTGTATGCCTTAGAGACCTGAAAAGGTTGTAAAGAAAAAAGAATGACTACAAAGACACTCTAGCTGCAGATAGTGTTGCTCACTCATCATTTTAGTATGGATGAAGCGTCAAACCCAAAAATTGCTTCACAGCGGGGAGGGAGACTATAAAATAAAAATGGGATTTCAAATATGTTTTTGATATTTGGTATGAGTGTCTGTATGAGTCAGTTCATATTACCTCCTGCAAGATGATAAAGCAACATTCTAGCATGTGCTATACTACTGTACAAATGGTCATGCTGAGTTTAATAAGTATTTACCTACGAATATATGAAAGCTTGCTTTCTTTCCATCAGGTCACTTTTCTGTAGATGGAAAAACACAATTCCTATAAAATCCAGAGGAAGACGTTCCACCCTCCGGGGATAAGGAAACCATATTTTGTGCAAATAGCATAGATAGCACCACACAACCGCACCCAGCAAACAACAATGGCCGGCAACATTCCCATATGGTCATTCTTCTTCTTTCTTATGTTACACTATCTGCACTCTGTTGCCATTGGCAACCTACATCAAGTTTGTACACCAAGATGAGATAAACTAGCCCTGTATACACAGAACTTTAGCTGTTGGGCACGCGGAAAGTTCAGTAAGCTCCGTCACCTCAGCAGTGTCCATAGCAGAAGTGTTCTGTGTGTACAGTTTTGAACCACAGGCGGCACCAAGGATGAGAAGGCAGGCAGAATTAAACCGGACCTTCACTTTGAATAAGAGTCTATCTTGTATGTTTCCCCAACCCTGTGCATACAGATTGCCCACATTAAAAATCATCCTCCCTGTACCTACTGCACTTTCTGAGCCTTTAAACATCCAAGATGGCGGCCCATGGCGTCTCAGGCTGTCTGCAAACAGGAAGTGTCTTCCACTCTGCATTCTGGCTCTGCATTCTGGCTCTGCATTCTGGGATTGCACAGCTATAACTCCATCCCCTGTACTTTTGACCTCTCTTCTCAGTATATGAAGCTTATGAGGCAAGATGGCGGTGCCCATATCCCAGAGTGCTGAACAGAGTTGCAGGCCAGTGTGGGAAAAAATAAAAAAGAAAGTGATTAAAAACGTTAAATATATTAATTTTAGATGCTGGGAAATTTTTTTAAGGGTTTGGGCTTTACATTAAATGATGCTGAACGTCCGCTATAAGTAAATGGGGCAACAGTTGGGCAATTAAAACCCTTTCCACACTTTTCCTGCAGGTCTAATTTATCAATTGATATGCAGAGCATGTGGTTAAAGAGGACCTAAACCCAGTATGACTGGCCCTAAAGTCTAAACGACTCCGATTTCCTGTCCTAGGGGCATTCTGATTTGGGATACCTTGCAGTGTCCTCACTGTGTAAGCAGGCTTGAATGTCCAAAATGGAGGGTGCGATGGGTTTAAAGTGCAAATTATTAATTCTAGATTTTAATGTTCTTAATGTAAACATTATGTGATGTGATTCAGTGTGAAAAAACATAACTTTAAACGCTTAATATGATCAATAGATAAAAGAGATATGAATCTGCTAGGCCACAGCCTCTCCCAGGATGCACATGGTGTGCTAAGAGGCTGATTCACTACTAGCGCCATGTATTGCCAGATGAGCGGCTGTATAGCGGTGCTTAGAGTGACCGCTAGCAGACGCAGTAAGCGGGTATCGGGTGCTGTAACCTAGCATTGCGGTTACTGTACTAACCTGGCCGGCATTGATGAATATGATTCCATTATCTGGGATTAGAGTGAAGCAGGAGCAGTGAAAATTGCCAAAAGGGTCTCTTCATAGGGGGAACAATTCAGTGGATGCTAGTTAAACATGTGGATTTTGGTCTAGTCTGGCTTAAAGTGGACCAAAACCCAGCTGGATCGGCCTGGGAATCTATAAGATTCCCGGGCTGATCCATTCCCTCCCTGCGGGGCATCCAAAATGAGGATGCCCTGCTGTGTGAAACCCCCCAGGATGCCCGCTACACTTACCTTAATACTGGTTCTACGGCGCATGCGCAGGCCGCGGCCGCATCTCGCGCTTCTCTCTAGCAGGACGGGTGCCCGCGCCGGTTACTTGTGAATGGCCGGTGCGGGCGCGCTCTTTGAAGCGCAAGATGTGGCCACCAGCATGCTCGGAGCTGCTGAGCTAAGACACCGCTAAGATGTGCATAGCTCAGCGGCTCCGAGCACGCTGATTGGACCAGCAGCCACGCATGCGCTGTAGGACCGTGGTGGGGTGAGTTGATCCAGGCGATCTGAGGGGTTTCACATAGCAGGGCACCCCCGATCGGGGTGCCCCGGGGGAGTGGACCAAAACCCAGGATAGTCAAATTCCTGGGTTTTGGTCCACTTTAAAGCTGACCAACAGTCAAAGATAAATAAAATCAGACCAACACAAGAAACAGTCCTCATATGCATCCCTCTCCAGGGCAATTTAGATTGCTGCACATAAAAATTCATTTACCATTTTCTAACGCCTACTGGAACCAATTTTAAAAACTAGATGGACGCTCGGGCTTGCAGGCCACCTGCAAACAGGACATCATGCTAGACTGTGCATTTCAGTTATGTCAGTTGGGAGAGGAAGCTCCAAAATGGCTGCTATCTTTCTTTTCCAACTGTGCCAGGCTGTTGGTCCGGTTTAAGCACTTAAACATGCTAGGTAGCAAAAGTAGGTTTGCCTTAGTAGTAGGTTTGCCTTAGCAGTAGGTTTGCCTTATTAGTAGGTTTGCCTTAGCAGTAGGTTTGCCTTAGCAGTAGGTTTGCCTTAGTAGTAGGTTTGCCTTAGTAGTAGGTTTGCCTTAGCTGTAGGTTTGCCTTAGCTGTAGGTTTGCCTTAGTAGTAGGTTTGCCTTAGCAGTAGGTTTGCCTTATTAGTAGGTTTGCCTTAGCAGTAGGTTTGCCTTAGCAGTAGGTTTGCCTTAGTAGTAGGTTTGCCTTAGTAGTAGGTTTGCCTTAGCTGTAGGTTTGCCTTAGCTGTAGGTTTGCCTTAGTAGTAGGTTTGCCTTAGCAGTAGGTTTGCCTTAGTAGTAGGTTTGCCTTAGTAGTAGGTTTGCCTTAGTAGTAGGTTTGCCTTAGTAGTAGGTTTGCCTTAGTAGTAGGTTTGCCTTAGCAGTAGGTTTGCCTTAGTAGTAGGTTTGCCTTAGTAGTAGGTTTGCCTTAGTAGTAGGTTTGCCTTAGTAGTAGGTTTGCCTTAGCAGTAGGTTTGCCTTAGCAGTAGGTTTGCCTTAGTAGTAGGTTTGCCTTAGTAGTAGGTTTGCCTTAGTAGTAGGTTTGACTTCCGTATGTGCTGTTACTTCAGAGAGCTACATTTTGTGACATGGTACGCGGTTCTTTTTTCTGCCTTGATTGCTGGCTAATTTACTAAAGATGTTATTTTTAGTAGAGTCTCTGGTTGCTGGCTAATTTACTAAAAGAGTAACTTTATTATAGCTGACATATGTAAACCAATCTTCTAATGGTGTAATTTTATTTAAGCCTGCGTTCAGTTAAATTAATCAACCCAAATGATATTACTCAGGTGTATATGATGTTCAGTACCTGCTATATTATCCTGGTAGATTGATTTAAGACTGTAAGCTCACAAGGGCAGGGCTGCATTTGCCATTGTCTCCTGTTCGCATAGCTTTTGGTTAGACCATCTAGTTTACAATGGCCTTTGTACTGTATGTTTTACCTTGTTTGTAATTATACCTACAGTGCTATGGAAGAATATGACACAATATAAATAACAACATTTATAATCCCTGCTGTAACAGAAACACTACAAAACTTGCCATACAAATAGTTCTATTAGCAGATAAGCTTGTTCCATAGAAGCTGTCACATATCTGTTATTGTAAATCTGATTGCATAGGTGTGTCTTAGCTATACTGGGTGTTTGGGCAGACTATCAGCTGCCCTGACAATTTAGAAGGATAGCATGTAGGCTGATTTAAGACTAGCACCATGTATTGCCATTTCAGCGTCTATGTAGCGGCGCTTAGAGCGTGTCTGGTGCTATAACTTAGCATAGCGGTTGGACAAGTGGCACTGTACTATCCTGTCCAGCATTGATTAATGTGATGTCTGGAGGGCGCTGTAGAAGCGTCTCCCTCAATCAATGCATATGTGGTGCCCGAGGGAAAGCCGCCCAGGGCAACGTCACATATAACAACAGGACAACGCTGCAGAGAGCGATAGGTAGCGCCAGTTAAGTGCGTCCAGCACTTGGTGCTAAAGCCCATATTTAAGAAAATTAAACACAAAACCAGCGCCAGCGTTCTAAAACTGAGCGCTCTAGCATCGAGCAGAGTAAAAACATATGGAATGACATTGTTTCTACACTGTAACAATTACACTACAATGACAGACCTGCACATACATTTCTGCATTAAAAAAAAATCAAAATATAACAATATAAGTGTTTGGTTGCTGGGCAGGAGAGGTTATGCCATCATTTGATCCTAAAATTGAGAATAATTATTAATTAAAACGCTATTTATACACAAGCAAAAAAACACCATTGAAATGTATGGAATGACGCTGCTGAGCGACAGGTGCTACATGGCGCTGTGTGTTCAACACACAGCACCGGGGCTTTACACTGAGACAACGCTAGTGATACATGTGACGCTACATGACGCTATCAGAGGTGCTCACCAGATTCACTTTCATATATATGGTTTCCACATACTGCGCCCGGCGTTCACCTGATGCTACGTGGTACTACGTGGCATTAGCGTTTCTTAACTAACCCCCATAATTGGCAAATTTCAAGCGATGGCACAGAATGGGGTCGATTCAGAGCCAGGTGAGAATTCTCATTCCTTTTTTAGGAGAGAAAACTGTCATTGACTTTCATTGTCTACCTTGGGGCTGATTTAACACCAGATGAAAATATACACCCAGTATACAATGAAAGTCAGTGGCAGTTTTCTCTCCTAAAAAAAGGAGTGAGAATTCTCACCTGGCTCTGAATCGACCCCAATATGCTGAAATACTAGTTATAGTTATAGAAAGCAGTTGTGGAACGTTTGGGAAAAACAGCGATTTACATGCTAACTGTCCTTCCATTGTAAAAAATAATAATAAAAATGTGTGCAAAATTGTGCCAAACAAACCTCAAAGCTGAATTCAAAGCAATGCAAAATGGGAATGGGCAGCTTCTTTTTTCTGTCTTTGAAAAAACTCAAGAGATTGACCATGACTTCCTTTTTAATCACCAAATAGAAAGGAGGGTTACACTCCTCAGGTGCCATCAGAACCAGGAAAGCAGTGTACATGCAGCCTACAGCATCCAACAACAGACTTTCATGTGAACCGACCCATCCACCACAATTACCACTTTTCTAACCAACCAGCATCTGCCACAATCATTACTCCTGAACACAGTCCAAACGCTCACCCAAACCCTTCATCACATCTATCAGGAAAGCCCTCCTACTACTTTATGGAACTTCCTAAGATGTTACATCACAGCATCTCTTGATGAAGCCGTCCTCTACCATAGGCGAAATGTGTTGAGTATTAGAAAGCACTAAGGGGACAACTACTACCCCAGAGAACATTAGGAAGAACCAACTGTTATTATTATTTTTTTTAAAACCAACTTTTTTTCCATTTCTTATTTTTGTATAGGTTTATATTTTGCTGTAATTAATTACGAATAACTCCTGGCATGAAGAGTAATACTAGACTAACACTTGTCACACCAATAAATACCACAACGCAAGGTCTTGGTCCAGACCAATCCTTCTTTTCTCATCCCAAGCAGCGGACAGGGTCTTGTTAATTGTTTGGCATCCCAGAGAGGAAGACTAAGAGCCCCATTTATCAAGTGCCAGTCCACCAGTCTACCACTCAGCAAATGTTTTAGCCTTAGCGACACTTACAGTGGAACAAAACTTGGATTCTGACTATGCCAAGTTTTGTTCTTTTCCCCTAGGGCATCCTGATTTGGGATGTGTGAAACCTCTCAGATGACCCAGTAAAAACTCACCTTTCCACTGCCCCTATAGTGCATTTGTGGGGTCTGGTCCAATAGGAGCGCTTGCGGTATTATTATTGCTCAAACGAAAGCACCCACATTCCAAGCCTATCTAAATGGTTGGACATGGAAGTACACCTGAGCCCATGTAGCAGCTCTTGCCCCCATTGTTTACATCTCACAGTTGCCTGAAATGTAAGTTTTCACACAGCAGGGGATCCTGATTTGTGATGCCCCAGGGGAAGGCCAGGGCTAGCCGTGTTGGGTTTCTTTCTGATTTAATACGTGATTTAAGAAGCCCAAAAAAAGGCTGCACCGATACATCCGCTAATCTGCATCTAATTTATCACATGCACTATTTTGTAAGCAGTGCTCTTTCAGCACCAGTTTAAAGTGGCGCTGTAGGTTAAGATCCCATAGACCACAATGGGCAGAACAGTAATGAAGTGTTTTTACTTTTAAATAACTTTGAACACATTTGTTTTTATAGCACTTGCGTTGTTAACTGGTCAAGAATTTAAACGCAGGAATTAAATGAAACCAAATGTAATTTTATGCATTTCCTTTTTCACTGCTTTTTTTTTCTTACCAATTAAGTAATTTAGAGCACAACAACTGAAACACACTACGTACTCTAAAGTTAGTTCTCATAGTTCACAGCAGTGATATGCTCTGACTGTAATGAAGAAACGCAGACCAGCGCCTATTTATTACAGCGCCTAGAAGTTGGTGGCACAGAGTAGGGCTCTCTGGCACTGTTAGAATCTGTATTAGGGTCCAACAGGTGCTGCCACAGGCTGGCCAATACCTAGGGCACCAGTTCAAGCTGATTATTTAACATCAGGCCTTTTTACTTGCAGCGCCATTCTGTACAAAATTTAATGTCAAAGTATATAAAGAGGTGATCACTCAAAGGAAAAAATAACAGCAACAAAAATATGGGGTCGCTCCACACGCATATGCCATCAAAATTCCAGGGCCGGCTGCTGGCCTTCCCTTTGAACATGCCAGATCAAGATGCTCCACTGTGTGAGCCCCCCCCCCAGGTACCAGCAAAACTCACCTATCTCGGCACCTCTGTCGGCAATGTAAACAATGGAGGGGGGGCAAGAGACCGCATCCCCTGCATCTCCGGGCTCAGGCGTAATCAATTCGGCTTCATAAATTAGGCTCCAAATCTCCTTAATTGGGTTCTGGTGTATGAATTTCAAACCTTGCATATTATAGAATAAAACTATAATATGCAGTGAGTATTTTATCTTTTCTGTTAATATAAGGGTCTATGCTCACTAACCAGTTAGCTATTTCTAATTTGTATCTCCTTGAATGTTTTAAAAATAACTGTCCAGGCAAAATGTAAAAAACATGATTCAGTGGCTTACCCCATAATATCTACCCTCTCCCTTCCTGTAACCTCGCAGCAGCACCTAGAAGCAGAAACTTGGCACTGACTTCTGGCACTCCCCCTGATTCCCGTAGCAGTAGACCACCAGTCATAGGGTTTGACTGGTGGTTTATAACTCTGCTCCCTGTGGCCATCTGTGTATTGGATAATTGTGATTAGGTGTCAAAGTATGTTGATATTGACACATTGTCTATTGTGCTGGAGAGCAGCCACATCCAGTGGCTGAACATGTGAAAACTTCAAATTACTTCAGAAAACTTCAAATTAAGTTTTCTTTATTTTAGGGGGTTCGTTTTAATGTTTTGATTATATGGTCTTTGTAGTTGCCTGGACAATCCCTTTAAAGAACACTCTATTTTAAAACAACTGGCCTGATCACTGGGCCAAAGCTGTGTTAAATTGGATATTATATTGGAATAATTTTGGCAAATTTAAATAAAGCTTCAATTCTGGAAAGATTGCTTAAATCGCTAATTGCATCTAATCATAGTCATAACATTGATTGGCAAAAACATTCTCCCTGGGGGGCAATTTTAAGTAGTATTGGAGAGTATTTTCCAGATAAAATCAATTAATCTGGTAAACCTATTTAATCTGGATGTCTCATTCATTTTTCCTAGAATGCAACACTCCCAATTTCCTCTAATCCTCCCCCATCATATTTCTGTCTGCTGAAATCCCCAATAAAGTGGCCAAAATGGCCTAAATCACTTGCTTCCTTCAAGCTCCAGCAGCTTTATAGTAGGGGAGTTTGTGTGGATTTTTTTTTGCATTTTTCAAGTAATTTAGTAGTAGTTTAAGTAATTAAGAGCATGTACCTCCCAAATGAGAATGCCTAGGGGCATGGAATTCCATGGCCCAGGAATTGTGATTTTGCGTATTTCTGTTGGCATTCGAATCTACCTTGGTGAGTCTGCTCCTTATTTTTATTCGACGCTTTATTTCCGGAAGAGGGCAAAGAATGGCACTGCAAGTCAAGAGCTGGAGTCGCAACTTGTTGTAATTGTCTAACTTATGCAATTACATTAATGACAAGTCACAAAAGCAAGTTGTGTAAGTATATATCTTTTTAATTTAAAGTTAAAAAGAATTCATTGTTGCTCATTGTGCTCTATGGAATCTTAAGCTTCAGTGCAACTAAGAACAGGTGCTTATACAACTGTACTGGTCTGCATTGTGTAGAAGATGCAAGTCATAAATTCATCTTTATGAATTAATCTCTATTTTAAATGAGGCATAAAGCGAGACAGTGCTCAAAACAGTGGTGTACACTGGTGCTTAATAATCCTAATCAAATTATACAGAACAAAGCCCCTTAGATTCTAAGGGCTAATCATTACTCAAAAGTACAGTCCCTAAAACCCAGGCCCGTTAAAGCAAATCAACATTATGTTGATAAAGAAATAAAGTATATTTTTGTATAAAACCCCAACTTTAGCACCTTATGGCATGCAATAATCCCCTAAAAACCAAAAGGCATAACACAACCCAAATGCAGCATTTCATTCTGTGCAATTACCCCACTATATCAAATTAATGACTGATTCCCCCTATTAGTTATACAGTATATAACTATAATCCCACAATAAGGTGCAATCAGGATGCCCTTCAGAGCAACATCCCTTTTGTTAAATACGGGTGTTGGTATATGTTAATGTAACAGCTATGATATGTTTTGCTGCAGGCTTGTATGCGGGCCACTTCAAAATTTCCTATTTATTATATTCAGTGAGGTTTTTCCATGTTCCTCCAAAGCACAATCATGTTCTAACTGTGGCTGGTTTCCCGTTTCAAACTCTTGGCAAATTGCCAGAAGATAACTGCAGAACAAAGCTGCACAGCACCTGTCAGATATATTTCTTTCACGCCCTTACTTCGCATATGATTTATAATATTAGGAAGGCACATTTTCTCTGCAAAGTGATTAATGATAAATGTATGTGTAATCAAAAACATTTAGCAGCATTATTTTTCTACATTGCTTGCTTTACCTTCCTGAAACCAGTATCATACATTTACACCCTTTATTATGAACGTAAGATAGTTATTATGATACTGTCACGGACCGGGTGGAGCGGACTCGGGTGTGGATCCGCTTTAACTGTGGGACCGATGGCGGGTACCGTGTCAGGGGAGCGGAGTCTAAGAGGCCACCGGTATTCACCAGAGCCCACCGCAAGGCAGGTTGGTCTTGTGTGGCGAGTGACCCCCAGGTCGCTACCCCCCAACAGCGGCCCAGTCCCACAGTCAGCCGAGGTTCAGCGAGGTACACAAGTGGCAGGCAAAAGGCGTAGTAAGTACAGGCAGAGATTGGGGCTGGCAGCACAGGTTCGCGGTAAAGGTGAGCAGCCGAGGTCGGGGCAGGCAGCAAAGGTTCAGAGTCGGGGACAGGCAGAGGTCGGTACACGGGTGAGCAATCCAAGAAAGTCTGACTTTCAACAAGCATGGAGAGACCAAGATCCGGCACTGAAGGAAGGAAGTGCCTCTTTAAATAGGAGAAGTGGATGCAGGATTGGATGACCAGGCACCAATCAGTGCTGTACAGGCCCTTTAAATCTCAGGAATCCAGTGCGCTCGCCCTCTAGTGGACGGAGACGTGCGCGCACCTGAGCATGTGAGAAGGAAGCATTGGGGGAAGGGAGACAGCTGGGAACAGGCATGAGGGAAGTGCTGCAAAATGGATGACAGCTGGATGCAGCCATGGGAGGTAAGTGAAGTGCTGCTAGATGGGCGTGCAGCGCTCGCCCTAACAGTTATTATGCATTTGAATTTGGCTCAAAGAATATGATAAAACCATTCTTTATTTTAATGGCAATTATTGGGTTAATGCTGAATGTGCAATGTTTCCTGTAGGTTATTGCTGCTCAATTATTGTTTATGATCATGTCAACAATCTATATTTATTAGGTAGTCATGTTTCACACATATAGTTTATGAACCTAACTATTACTGCTGTCACCTGATATGGCAACGCTGACATGCAGATTGTGTTTCAGCCATGATACTAAGCTTGTGTGGAATGTTTTTGCTTATTCAAGCTTTTTAAGGGGTGTTATATTTCTCAACTGTTTTGTATGACTACCTGTGAGAGCTACTGATAACAAACGAACTGCATATTTATCTTTTCACTTTGTTCCATGACCAGAGCAGAAAAGGCTTCATAGGTATCTTGCCAATAGCTAACTCTGGGGCCACAGCAGCAGTGCCTTAAAATTCTGAATACAGTATACTGTAACAATACCTTGGAATCATTTATAACTCTAACTCACTTTGTATAAAGGAAATGTCATCACCGGGCAGTCCAAAAGGTAACAACTAGGAGATCCACTTCCCTTACCAATGCTCCCACATTGCCAATCAGTTTCCCCAAGCCCCAGTTTGTGAAGCTGGGTTATGGCAGGCAGGTGTGCATGGCCTCTTTATGGCTGGCTCCCATTGCAGTTCCAAACAGTTCCTGAAGTAGGGAGGGACCTTGTGACAGACTCTCTGCCCCTTTGGACTTTACAAAGGTTCATTTCTTTCCTTTTCTTAAGCATGTTACAGACAGTGTGGTGATTGATTACGTTATTCATTGTTCTGACTGCCATGGTATTGATTGGTTACGTTATTCATTGTTCTGACTGCCATTGTATTGATTGATTACGTCGCAGACAATGGCATTGCCCTGCTGCTATTGGTTGGTGTGTGTGTCATGCAATGGAGACTTGTGTATATAAGGCCTAGAGTGGCACTAATAAAGTCTACTTCACCTTCACCCTCAATACTGAAGTTCTGTCTCTTATTGAGGGAAACGCTATATTACAATTCACTAGCCCTTGTAAGGGCTGTTCCTGTTTCCTCACGGACGACTCTGGAATTCCAGCAGCACCTCTTACGATTGGGAAAAGGACGTCTCGGGCGGTGAAGCCCTCCGGCGATAAGGGTTATCGCTACAGACCTATTATTTTCCCATCCGCCAGCTGGAACCCAGAAGTGAAGGTCCCAGCTTCACAAACTGGGGCTGCAGGAGGTGGGGTATGGTAAGTGGATGTCCTAGTCCTTGGACTGTCTGGCACTGGTATATTAGTCCAAAGAAGTAGTGGAAGTTTTGAGTGTTGCCGATGCCCAGCTATGGTATCAAGTAGAGCAGGAAGAATGTCCTGGCCTGGGCATGTGTAAATGTTAATGAGGTATAGGCATTTATAAAGAGAGGTGAATAAGTAATTGCACTGCAACTTATATGGCCCAATCAGAGATGAACTGGGGTCAAAATTCAGGCGGGGAATTTACTGGCCCTGTCCAGCCCATGACCAGCTTCAGCCATGCCCCTGGGTTCTTGCAAGCCAAGCGATGAATGCATTTGTCAGCTGAGGCTATAGCACAAGGATAAGGGTAGAAATGGCTACTCCTAAAGAGATGGTAGTCAAATTTTAGAACTGTAGGGGCAGATCACGTGGCAGGAGTGGTAAGCAGGAAGATAAGGGAGAGGGTGTTAGAAGCAGACGGGCAGGTTGATTCATCACTAACGCCAGGTAGCAACAGATGAGCGTCTGTAGCAGGCATTTTCAGAGCGCCCGCTAGTAGTCGCAGTGCTCAGCCATGGGTCGCTAGTTTATAGCGACTCAGTAGCTGTGCAGTAATGTTGAATACATTGTGACGAGTCGCTATTTGACCAGTACAGCGCTGTATGGGAGCACATGGTAGCGACTGCTCATAGCGACCGACTCACAACATATTCAAGAAAAAAAATGCCTCACACAACTCTGGCGCAGAAAAATGCTTATCTGAAGCCCAGAGCGCAGGAGGCGCTGTGTTTAAAGTCTGTTTTTCAGCATCTATCAACTAGTAACAAAGCGAAAACATATGGAATTACATTGTAGCAACATTGTAACATGAACACTTTAATGGCAGACCTGTAATGTAATTTCTGAAGAAATATATAAAAAAAGATAAAATTGTAAAAAAACAGCTTTTTTAATGCCAGAAGAGGTCACAGAATTTTGATTGTGATTTTTTGAAAGAAAACAAAAAACAAATACCCCTTTTAAAGAGAAGAAAAGGTTCGTCCATTGAAATGTATGGGGGGAGCGACAGGTAGCGAGAGGTCATACCTGGCGCTGTGCAAGGCTGAACGCCGGCACTGTTCGCTGAGGCTGTGAAAATGATGAATCAGACGCTACATGGCGCTATCCCAGTCGCTAAACAGATTCTGCTTGATAAATGTGTAATTGCGTGCCGTGTCCGGCGTTCACCAGTCACTACCTGACGCTACCTCTCATTAACCAGCCACTACCTGACGCTATCCCTTCTTAAATAAGGGCCTGAGTGAATTCAGGCACAGGGTCTGTGTAAAGTGCCTGTCCAGGTGGCCCAAGCAGTTCACGTGCTCTCTATGACCAGTCCGCCCCGGGCCCAATGCAAAGGACTTATGCTTCCAAGTGTCCAGCATTAGCAGAGCATGTGGTTGTGGTGAGAATGGTTTTACCAATGGCTTTTCATTGACAAAGCAAAGCGCCTGGTAATGCTGTCCACATGCCAGCTTGAATGTTTTAGTCAGTTCTACAAACATGAATCTGTTGACTGCAGCTATTGAGTGAGAGAACCTGTCCTGTACTTAGAATTGTTAATGAAAACATGATGATCCAAAGAAAACAGTGTCATCAGGAAATTCCTATCCTGACTAACAACTGCATGGCGGTAAAACGGCGATCCTGGAAGCATTGTTGAATTTCCCAAGGGGTCTTTAAGAATTTCTATACCTATTTCTGCAGTTTCGACAAGCCATGCATAAAATCTACCTGCCCCGAGAAGCTGCTATTATTGTATCCATTACATGTTTCAGCTGTTGTCCCAGATAAGCTTTCATCCTAAACAAGTATTAGATTATTGTCTTCATCTATATAGTGCTAATATATATACTTTACAGCACTTTACGCAGAGAAAAAAGGCTTCTTGTTCTTGTGTTCTTTTCAACCCTATACTGAAACAAAAATGTGCACATAGATTTATTCATTTGCCACTGTTAATTTTGGCACTTAATTTTGACTGCAATACAAATTTTCAACTCTAAAGTTTTCAGAATCAAAAAAATAAAAAATATTTTAGGTTGTTATTAGGGCCGGTTAGGTTAAGGGGAATATATATAAAATAATGTCTAAGAATAGGGCAAATATACAAATAATTCAACGCCCATTTTCAAGAATGCTGCTTGGATGAATGTAGGTTGCATTCTAGTTCCTGATGCCCCCATGCATGCACCCATTCGAGCCCTGTTTACTTACCTGTACCAGATTCCCTTGGCAAAGCCAGGCTACACAATAGGGCACGAGTGGCTATGTAGTTCATAGCTTTCTTCCAGAATTCTGGGTGCTGGAGGAATATATAATTATATATATATATATATATATATATATATATATATATATATTGTAGGTATGCATCTGGCTTTACAGTACAGGGAGTGTATATTTCACCTAAGATGCTAGCTTGGGTGAGATAAGAAATCCAGGCAAAGCCTCTTTTGTTTCAGTGCACTGAAGCCTTTTTCTTCAACGTTTTTCTGGACCTGGATTTCTATAGATCAGCAGGTAGGTTGGTAGTGGGACCTATCGTTCCCCTCCCTCAGGGCCAGAGTTTACCTAATTCAACACGCATAGGTGGCTAAGGCTATATCAACACGGGGCTAGAAAAGCCTTTTCTAGTAATCTGGACGAAGTCTGGTGCTGAGACACAGCCAGTTGCAAGCCTGCCGCTTGTTTTGCATTTGTCCTGCATTCTGCTTGTTTGGCGAAATGCAGTGACCATTTGTTGGACTTGATACGTGATAAACTGCATTTGATTTCACAATAAAGACTGCTTCCAGAGTTATCACCCCAGATCCTGAATATATATATATATATATATATATATGCAGAGATAGGCAATCAAGTCTTCAGGGCTGGCAGAAAGGATTTTGTTGCTCTTTAACACAGATAGATTTCAGAAACTAATTGTTAAAAACCTGCAGACATATGTGCACACACCATGACCAAAAGAGACATAAAAAAACACCCTACCTGTTTTTTTGTATGTTTTTTTGTTCATGCTGTAAATAGACCAAAACACCCTTATGAGTCCCACACAGCTATAGCGAAAACATTCACTTTCATTGTCTACTCAGAAACCGGATGAACATTTCTAACTGGTACTGAATCTACCCTCTTATGTCTAAAGCTAAGGCTGACTGATACTGGGAGAAGTGACTGCTGAGTTTAGAAGCACTTATCTGATCTGCAGTATTTATTAACAGGCAAATGGGCTCCAGGAGTGTGTGGCTAAAACTCCCATCTTCTAGCTCTAAGTGGTTCATTTGCATCGCCCAGAACATGTATCAATATCCTTTTCAATTTTAAAAATGTGAATTGACAATCAAGTTTTACACAATAAATATGCATTGTTCATGCAGTAATTACAGTATTAAAGCCTGGTATGTATCCTTTGCCATAGCTCCCAGGAAAAAAAGCAGGAGCCACTGGTGTCCATATTATGAAGGCAGCTGCTACTGGGCCTGTGGCAAAAAAGGGCCTGGTTGAGGTCACAATAAGCAGCTGCCTCCCTTACCTGCATTGTGTGTACGCTGCTTACCCCCGGGCATAGGAAAGCCTTCAAACTTCACAGAAAAAGTGGGCAGGAAATCTGGCCCTTGGGATTGGAGCTCTCCCCAGCCAATCAAATAAGCCCTGTGCTCTGTGTGGAAAAGCTCCTTTGATATGCTGGGGAGTGCTCCAATCATTGACAAATAGATCTACTGCCCACTCCCCCTGTGAAATTTTGACTGGAAGAGGGACCACATCTGTGGCATTTCAGAGCTACCTCTTCTTCTGTTGTTGTTTATCTAGAGCTCAGAGCACCACTGGCTGTGGGACCAAAGGCTTCTTTGAGGAGGTGGAAGCCAGCAATACCTCTCCTTCTTGGCAGGTAACAGGAAGCCTGGTTATCCCCACCCACAGCCAACAGAACCATGTTCCCAGCACCTGGGCTAAACTCCATCAACTCTACATGCTGCTCTCCTGCTGCTCTATATGCACATTACCTCACACTGGAGCAACAGTGGATCTGCTCCATTGTATGCTGCCAGGTGCTCTGACTTGCTGCCACAGTTACTGGGTGGAAAGATGGAGGGGTCGGAGGTCAGCCCGCACTGTGACGGTCAATGGATGGAACAGCCACAGTCGCTGCCTGATGGTGATGATGGTAAAGAAGACCAAAATCATATTTGGGATCCCCCTGCTGGGTGATAGTCCCCTAGTGTTTAGCCCCTGCCTGCTTGCTAAACACTTACAGTACCTTGCTATCCAATGCCTCAGTGAATGTGCAGCTCTCGGACAACATCCATGATTAAGGACCAATAGCAGTGTCAGAGGTCCCAGGATGATTCATCCTGCACAGGTCTAACATCTTTCTATATGTTTTTAGAGGCTTGGAAATTATTTACATGGAGCTTTTAGTAATCTCTATTAATTAAAGTGGACATTTGGAGTGCAGGCCTTTCTCTTTCTAAACAAACTATTGGGTTTGAGACAACCTAGGCCGAGCACCCTAACTTTTGGCAATGGAGCATTAACCTCCTTCCTCTGTGTATCTTGGACCACATACTTGCTCCACTTGCTTTCTACACCAAGAGAGAGCCATCAGGTGCTGCAGCAGTGATGAGATAGCTTTTCAATGCAGTCATCATTACTGAAACACCTGGCACCAAACCCCACTCCCACTGACAGCCATTCAGGTATACCTGGTGCAGGAAGCAAAAAATGCATGATGCCACCAAAGGACTTTGCATGTGCTGTGGGATCAAGGAAGGTTTTACAATGCAGAATGCATTAAGCTAGCCTGGGTTATGAGGTTTTTGTTTGCCTTAAATCTGGCCTAGGGGTATTACAACAACAATCTCTTGAAACTGCTGTCGATAGGAACACTCTGGTTGGCAAGATGTTCCTGTCCGTCAGGTTCAGCAAAGACTTTTTACTGTGTGGGCAGACAAACCCAGCTCCCCTCCATACTTCTTGTGCAGTGGCAGAATAGGGCCACAAATCAGCATTGGATTTTACCAGCCCCTGGTTAGCCCGAGACATCCCTGCTGCGCCCCCCAACCATGATGCCGGGGATATAGCATGGGGGCCATAGGGATATAGAATTGTGGGTACAGTGAGGCTGGAGACAGGAGGCTGAGAGGGACACTAAGGGGTCAGGGATTGAATGTGGGTGTTAAAAGCATCAGCCCGACTGGCCCCAAAGCAGCATGGCCCACCGGCATTGTCCCAGGTCTCCCTATGGCCAGTCCTATGTGACTACCTGCCCAGTCATCATGGCAGAGGGGGAACCACTATGACTTTTCCTATGGGGGCCACCCAGGACTCACTGTATCCAGAAGTGTTTTGTGTGATTACCCTATATACTATCAAGCTGCCTCTGAGTCTTAGCTTTTTTTATTAAAGTGGACCAACACCCAGGATTTTCACTATCCTGGGTGTTGGTCCACTTCCAAGGGGAACCCCGCTGTGTGAAACCCCCCAGAAAGCCCCTAAAATCTTACCTTTTAGGCGACGGACAAGCGACGGATAAGCTGCTGCCGCTGCCTCTCGCGCTTCCCTCTTACAGGGCGCGGGCCCGCGCCGGCCATTCACAAACGCCCGGAGCGGGAGCGCACCCTGCTAGAGGGACGCGCGGGAAGCGGCGGCGGCTTATCCGTCGCCTAAAAGGTAAGATTTTAGGGGCTTTCTGGGGGGTTTCACACAGCGGGGCATCCTGATTTCGGATGCTCCGCGGGGAGGGAGCTGATCGGCCCGGGAATCTTATA
This sequence comes from Gastrophryne carolinensis, assembly GCA_027917425.1. Taxonomy (NCBI): domain Eukaryota; kingdom Metazoa; phylum Chordata; class Amphibia; order Anura; family Microhylidae; genus Gastrophryne; species Gastrophryne carolinensis. The sequence continues at coordinate 251,373,580 of CM051234.1, read as the reverse complement.
GATTCCCGGGCCGATCAGGGGTGGGTGTTGGTCCACTTTAAGGATTTCCCTTGGCAAAGGGAATGTTTGCCTTTGTAGAATAAATATTATTTGCTCTACAGCTTTAAAAAATGCATTACAAATCAAGGCTTTCTGAATTGGGTTAGGATGTAAATTTGTGTTGAGCTTAATTGAACATTTGAATGCATGCCCAGCAGGTTCAGCATTTCTTATTAACAGCGAGATGGATCTGGGATGTGGTGCAAGGACAGCCGTATTGCACTACATCATAGGCTAGTAGCATACATAAGGCATTAAATTATTTGTGGTATGCTAAATAATTTGCAGACATACATTGTTTAGATAAAGCTAAATGTAAAAAAAAAATGCGCATTTACATCTCTAGATGCAAGAAACTGAACAACCACAAACCAGTCAGACTCACGCTATTGTGTGTTCACGGCATTATTGACCAGTATGAATCAACTACTCTCCCCATTTACCTTTATGATGGCTGCAAGTCGGTGAATACAACGAAATGCGTGAGAGCCAAGTGCCCCCAGTGAACACAAAGATGCTTAGTGCTGTATTAGAAACATAGAAGGTTGACGGCAGAAGGAGACCATACGGTCCATCTAGTCTGCCCTTATGTGTATACTGTATGTACTCTTTATCTTAGGATAGATGTGTGCTTATCCCAGGCATGTTTAAATTCAGTGACTGTTGATTTTTCAACTACCTCTGCTGGAAGTTTGTTCCAAGCATCTACTACTCTTTCTGTAAAATAATATTTTCTAACATTGCTCCTGATCTTCCCCCCGACTAGCTTCAGGTTGTGCCCCCTTGTTCTAACATTAAGCTTCTTCTTAAAAACACTTCCCTCCTGAACCTTATTCAATCCTTTCACGTATTCATGTCATGCCACTTACAGTCACCTTTCAATATCATAAGCCATCATAAAAAGTCAATGTGGGCCATTTACATACTGAACACTGCCATAAAATACAGTTGGTCTGCGACCATACAATCAATTCTCAGAAGAATATAAACCCCGAGAGGTCCATGCATCTATAGGGTCGATTCATGGTCGGTGCTTAAAAACGCCCAAACAATACTGCATGCGCCTAGGTGCATGACTCATGGCTGTGTGCACACGCCGGCGCACGTGCGAATCACACCAGTTGGCAAGCGCAGGGTAGAAGTGCAAATCGTCTCTTCTTGCTCCAGTTTGCACGTTCCACATGGAAAATCTGCTGTTTTGAAGCACAAATGGCCCTGCCCCATGTGCATTTGGCCAGCTAAGCGCTTTACTGCTCCTGATGGCCCCCCATGTTTCTACACTTTCCTTTTGATTTGAGCTCTCCAGCTTCTGTGTTTTCTGCAAAGCTCTATTCGCCATTTCGGAGTGTATTGGAGGGGGTATTCTGATTCTAGTTAACTTTTTTTTTTGCTCAATGTTTTGTCCCAGATGTTCTCTTTGACCATCCCTCTGCTGTTTGGTTTACATATTAGTGCCTAATAATTTAACCATACATTTTTTTTTTTGTTTTTGCTAAACTTTGGGGTCCAATATCCACATTTTTTTGTTGTTTTGATCTTTGACCAAATTGCCACATTTGATCACGCTTTTCTGCCATTTACACATACCATAGTTTACGCAATGAATAAAAGATAAATATAGCATTGAAAACCCTAGAGGGCTATATTTTCATGGAAATTAAAACCAAGTTATATAGCAGGTTATCCTACTTCCTGATGATCACCCCTGAACTGCCCAGTTCATGCTCCTGAAACCAAGATCACCTCACACATTTCTGTTCAGTTCTGGTATCTGAAGAAGAGGTGCGAGAGATAATCCCTGAAATGTGGTATTCTGCATTATGTATCAAAAAGCAAGATTTATCTTTATCTATGCATGCCAGTGGATTTATCAAATCATCTACAGCACCGTTGATGTACCATGTGAGCAAACGGTCAGTGTCAACTTGCATGGTTTGCAGTCAGCAGTACTTTTGGGACTATAACCCAACCATGTTTCCCATTTTAGTGCCACTGCTTTTCTAGGTATAGTCCCTACTGACTTAGATCATGGCTAAAATTCCACAAGCGTGAGCACTGAATTTCACCCAGCAGCCTGTGAATGAAGCCTTATTCAACCCCTGATAGCAGCATCTGTACCCATAATGGTGGGGGGCATGACCATCAGTGGGCAACAGCAACCAGCGACCCTCAATCACTGGCATTCCAGACCAGAGGGCAGCACAGAGGCTGAAAGCAGCAATTAATATGGCCATAGCAACTGTGTTCAATTTTTGGCTTCTTGATAATCACTGTGTGGCAGGCCATCGCAAATTCAGATTCCTCTGGGGTTTGGGGGTAACTGACCTTTGAGTGTGTTCGATTTTTATGAATTGTTGGACAATCTCATCTGCAAACAATCCCATCATGACCAGGTTATATAAGTTCTAGAAGCTTGACGTCCAAATTTTCAAGTGATATCAGGGAAATCGAATGCTTTTTTTTCATATTGCAAAAGAAAGTTACACAGGTTCACTTGGCATACTATCTTTAGCACAGTTATAACAGGCTGTTTTTTTTTAATGTTTAACCAAATTGTTGCACTTTTTATGCAATTTACAGAATTTTACAAGAGTAAGGGAACTCTAAAGCTTTTTTTTTCATATTGCAAAAGGAAAGTTCACTTGGCATACTATCTTTAGCACAGTTATAGCAGACTGGCCTTTTTAATGTTTAACCAAAGTGTTGCACCTTTTACACAATTTACACAATAATACAAGAATTAAGAATTCTGCAAGCAGGAGAAGACAGCAAATGTATACTTTGAGAATAGACATGCACCCCGGATCCTTGCACCAAAACAAACCTCCTTCAGATTCTTTGATGCACTGTAAAGTTATACATTACAATTTAAAGCAGGATTACAGCATTAGCCAGATGAAGTACCCCTCCCCCCCAGCTTTGGGCTCAACTTCCATTTCTCCAGAACCAAAGAGCATGTTTGTTACCGATGATCCCTTGCAGTGGCCTAAGTGTATAGAGTGCCTGGCTTCTGGTGATGGCCTGGGAGGGCAGTGAGGACCATTTAAGTGTACTTTACATTTCAGCTGGCAAATCAGGGTTAGCTGGAGAAGTTGGATATTTTAAATCCTTACATGAGATTGGGGTAAGGTGGAAAATTACGTGAGGTCAAATCGTTACCTACCCCCCCCCCCCCCCCACTATAGGTTAATCAATAAAATAAGGGGATTTTCCACATTAAAGCCCTCTTTAAAAGACTCCTCTGTATTGGCATAGCAGGACTTTTAAAACTCGACACCCATATTGTATTGCGTAAGAAATGCAACTTTTCACTAAAAAGCTAGTCAGTGGCAAAAATAAGGCAGCAAAGAGCTCACATGAAGCTTGCCCATGTGCCTTATCTATTTCCTGCAACACGCTGTAGATGTGGTAGCAAGGCTCCCAAATGTGCCCCTCCTTTTCGTACCATTTGTACAGAACCACCCTCCACAGTGGCAACACAGCCACTCCTCTCCCTTGGTGCTCCCAGCATAAGGAAGCACAGCAAGCCAGTGGGCGCACAGCTGGCCCGACCACAGCAGTGTGCAGGCATGGCATGGCTCAACCATGCACAGGAACAGAACCAAAGCTAGCAGGTTCACTTGGAGTACATAAGGTATTTAAGTGGACCAAAATCCAGGATTCTGACTATCCTAGGTTTTGGTTGCCCCGATCGGGGGTGACCTGCTGTGTGAAACCCCCCCGATCGCCGAGCCCAACTCACCTCTTCCCAGTCTTACAGTGCATGGAGGCCGCATCCCCTGCTTCTCTCTAACAGGGAGCGTGCCCGCGCCAGCCATTTCACAAATGCCTGGCGCAGGCATGTGCCTTGCTAGAGCGTTAGCGGGAATGAGGCCACGGTTCGTGCATGCGCAGTTGGACCAGGAAACAAGGTAAGTGTATGAGGCAACCTGGGGGATTTCACACAATCACACCCAATTTTGGATGCCCTGTGCAGAGGGGCTGATCGTGGTGGGTTTTGGTCCACTTTAACCTATAATCAGATATCTTGAGATGTTTTGAAATAATATAATATCCAGTTCCCACAGGGGATGGGGGGTGTTAGCACGTGTCTGGACTTCAAGCACCATATCCTCCCAGAATAACTGAGTAACTTCTTTATGTCATGGCAGCTTACACTGCATGGTACATTGATAACAAATGGGAAGCTTTTAACTCATTAAGCTTTGTAAAGCATCACCTTTGCTATATGCTAAGGATGTTTGGACTTTTGATACAGTCCTGAGGGTCTTGTTCTCTCTTAGCCAATGTGTATCTGCTGTACCCTTGCATATTCACGAGTAATAATAAGATCCAGAAAGCTCTGCAAGGCCATAAATCTGATAATGTTTCCAGCACTATCAAACATTATATACCGGTATATATTTGATCATAGATGGCATCTGTTTAATCACTGGGTAAGCCAGCAGCGTCCAAGCAGCAGCCATACGCTATGCCTCTGAATTACCTGTCCCCTGTTAGCTGTTGTAAGCATTGGCAAAGGAATAGTAAGCTAATTTACATGGAATTATAATCCAAGCTATACATGCATTTTGGATACCTCCCATTTTCTTGCTTTAAATTAATTGGTACATTTGGGAGCAATGAAAATAGCACTTGTAACTAATGCAATGTTTCCTATACCAGTTGTTAATTCATTAATGAAACCAATCCCCCCCCCCTTTTTTTGCACAAAAAAGGGTGTTGTTCACCATGAAGGGGCATCCAGCAATTGAAAACCCCAGCTGGCCACCAGAAGTCACATGGTTGGCGGATGGATACCCGGAAGATGACCACCAGTGGCTCGATTGTGCTGGAGGAGCAATGACAAAGGTAAGAAATTGTATTTTGCGTGGAAATATTGCGGGCAAAAGTGAACTGGCCATAGGGAGACCGGGAGAATTCCCAATGGGCCTCTTTGCTTTGGGGCTAGTTTGGCTGCAGTATTTTAAACCCCCAATTCTTGCACCCCTGGTCTCAACCCCGCACCCCTGTATCTGGTCCCCACTTTGTCCTTCAAGCCAAGAAACCTCTCATCATTGGAGGACACTGAGATTTGGGCTCAGTCGGGATGCTGCGGGCAGGTTATAGTCTGACCGGGCGGATATAATCCCTGGATGATTTTTGGCCCCAGTTCGCCATTGATTGTGAGGAGGTTACTGGAACTTATGTGGCAAACAGCACCCCTTTTTTGAAATATTTGCGTAGATCTGTTTTATTTTAGAGCTATATAGCATGAAATAGCATGTTATATAGCTATATATATATATATATATATATATATATATATATATATATAATGAAATGTTAATTATTATGGTAATATTATTATTCAGCATCCTAGCACATAATCCGGAAAATCTTTTCTAGATACATATTTTAACATAGCCAACATTTATTTTTAATAGATAGAAAAGTCAATTGGTATGATACATGATTTATTTTTGCTGCCACACAAGCTGTGCTGTGGACATGATGGCAATAAAGGTGTCATGTGCGCATAGTTTGTCAGGATGTTTAGTATTGGATAGCATGTTAACTGCCTTCCCATAGAGTAAAGTAAGGGGTTAAATGGATTTACTTAATTGTAATTAGCCAGATTTCCTGTATATTCAATTACAACTTTCAAGCAGTAGTTACCAGCAAGTCATGCATAGTTTAATTCATAGTTTCTGTCTTATGACAGTAGCCTGCTTGAAAGCCACCTACCGAGCAATTCCTATAAACGGCTACAGGCAACACATATCCCAAGACTGTCCTGCTATTCAATCCAGGGCATTAATAGAATAGTAAATTTAGTGAAAATTATTTAGAACCCAGAAAGCAAATGCAAACTAGTACATTCACTTTACTACACGTCCTGTGCATATATATTTATATACAGCATGTTTTTCAATGCATTATGTAAGAAGACTGAACATCTATCTTTTAATGATACAGTCTGTCAATCTACGATCTAGAAATCTGTCTTTGCAACTATGCATTCATCATCCCCCTGTGTCTCTATCTATCTATCTATCTATCTCTGCCTTTCAGATGATGTATCTATATAAATCATGCAATGTTATTTATTATTAATATGTTTGCAATCTGAGATAGCTTGGGTTCATTGAACACACAGGCCACTCAGCATTAGACACACAGCTAGCAACAGAGTTAAGTGAATGAATGGCAATGAGAGGCAACAGTCCCATGGGCTTGATGAAGGACGAGGCTGCAGAGAATCAGTCTGTAAGTAAGTGGTGCTACACACAGATACAGGCAGAATATAGGTAGGTGTGTGTGTGTGTGTGTGCTGTTGTAGATGTTGACCATGGATTGAAGCAAGAAAATAAAGTTAAGAGACTGCATACATTAGCAGAGTGCATTAAAACTGCAAGCTTTCAGGGTAGCTCAGGTCTCCTTTTCAAGCACAGATGTGCTGCTATCAATCAAACAAAGCAACTCAGCTTGCTGGGTGACATGTGACGGAGAGCGCCATCATCATCATCATCAATAGGAAAGTGTCTTACCTTCAGCCTTGGATGAAAGGTTCTGCCGAAGCGAGTTTTTCTGTGGAGAAAGGCAAGAGCCCCCAGATGCTGAGAGAAAATGAGAAATGTGCTGAATTGTCCTGTGTATCTCCTCCCTCTCTCTCCTTAGAGCCTGCCTTCCCTGCTTTATACTTTTACAACCCCCTCGCTGTGTTCTCTATTAAGATCTGTGTTTACAATCCTGCCCTCCTTTCTATTGTGCAGCCAGACCTTCCCTGTTTTTCTGTTAGAACCCTCACCTCGCTAAGTACCGCCTTGATTGTATAGTGTTTAAGTTGCTAAAGTGAAAGCATATGTCAGGATGGCTTGGACATCAGCAACAGTAGACCAGCATCTCTCATTCATCCGAGTCTCTTGTTATATGCCAATCAAAGCAAGAGGGCTGATCCTCCAGTAAGAGAAATGTAAGGATCTGGCTACTTTCTTCAAGCGGACCAACACCCAGGGGGATAGATTCCCGGGCCGATCAGATCCCTCCCCGCAGGGCATCCGAAATCGGGATGTCCTGCGGGGTGAGACCCCCCAGGAAGCCCACAATCCTACCTTTTCCACGTTCCAGCGGCACATGCGCGTCCCTCTAGCAGGGCGCGCCTGCGCCGGCCGTTTGTGAATGGCCGGCACGGGTGCGCTCCCTGTAAGAGGGACACGCGGGAGGCAGCAGCGGACGCTCTCTGCTTGTCCGGCGCTGCCTCTCGCTTGTCCGCCGGCGGGGATTGGCTGCAGCGGTCACGTGGGAGCGGGGAGAGGTGAGTTTTGGGGGTTTTCGGGGGGGGGGGTTCACACAGCGGGGCACCCCCGATCGGGGTGCCCCACCGAAGTGGACCAAAATCCAGGATAGTCAAAATCCTGGGTGTTGGTCCACTTTCAGTCTGAGCAGCAGTCCTCTGACCTCTGCCCAACACCATCAACAATTGCTGGATTTATTTATCGGTTATCATGGTGTGAAGTAACAAAAAGGAAACACAACAGGGTATCATCGCTAAAGGAAGGCATGAACCCTAAATACAGTTCTTTCACTGTTACCTTCATGCCTATGCTTCTAATTATGACAGAGATTGCTGCATCACCATCATCAGGCCGGATTATGAGGATTATATTGGGGCCTCCACCACTTGCCCTGCAAAGGGGGGCTCCACCAACATTTGAGATATGATCTGGTCCAGGAGGCTTTTCAGTCTTTGGTCTGACGGGCCGTCAACAAAGCTATAGGCGGCAGTGTAGCGCACACCCGCACAAGGATGGCACAAGCGACTTGATCTGATGTTCCAGTAAGTAGGTGGGTGCCAGGCAACCACCAATCAGTTACTTGGCTGCACTATTATTTTAAAGGAGAAAAAAATACTGTATCTGTGGCCTCCACCACACTTAAAGTGGACCAACACCCAGGATTTTGACTATCCTGGGTTTTGGTCCACTTCAGGGGGGCACCCCGATTAGGGGTGTCCCGCTGTGTAAATCCCCCCAGAACCCCGAAAAACTCACCTCACCACGCTCACGGACAAGAGGCGGACAAGACAGTGCGCCCACCGCCGCCTCCCGCACGTCGCTCTGACAGGGCGCGCGCCCGCGCCGGCTATTCACAAACGGCCAGCGCGGGCACGTCTAGAGGTGCGTTGTTTTGGGGGGGGGTCCCTCACCCCGGGACATCCCGATCTCGGATGTCCCGCGGGGAGGGAGGTGATCGGCCCGGGAATCTTATAGATTCCCGGGCCGATCACAGGAGGGTGATGGTCCACTTTAATCCGGCCCTGACCATCATCAGTAGGAAAATGTTTTAAAGAAGATATCTCTAGTGCGGAACAGAGAAGCCATTATAAAGGATTAAAGATTTCAAGCACTGTTTACTTAAACTGGACCTTGTACAGCTGGAATAAAAACTCCCCCAAACTCATTTGCCCATCTGCATGCACGATACTGAATCATTGTCAGCACTTACTTTTGCTCCTGCATCCACTCAAAGCTGAAACGCCACCTCACTGATTTTCTACTGGTAGCGGCCATTTTGGAGCTTCCTCTCTCAGCATCTCGGCCATGCTGCTGGCTGCATTCAACTGACATAACTGACAATGCACAGTAACAGGAAGCTTAGCAGCACTTCCTGTTTGCCTGCAGATACATGAGCAGCCTATTTGTTTTTTAAAATTTACCACAACGGAAGTTAGCAAAAGGTAAATTACTTTTTTTGTGCAGTAATCTAAATTGCCCTGGGAGGGATGCACATGAGCACTGTTTGTTGTGTTGGTCCAGTTTAAGTCATTTTTGACTGTTGGTCCACTTTAACGCTGCCCAATACCCATTTTGCTGCAAATGTGTGCTAGAATGTACTGGGACAGGCTTGGGTGGGCATCCAGATTGCTGGAGACCCTCCCCCCCCCAAGCATAACCTCCTGCAACCCCCAAATTACTCGCTCACCTGAACCACAATCCCCCTGTAAAATATATTATGCTTCCACTTTTCCAGTCAGCGGCTGATATATGGACCATGTGACCGCTGGCAGAAAATTGTGGGGCTGCATTTGTGTTAGGACTGTGCCCACAGACCTGTAATTTACTTAACTGCATGCAGTTTCCAATATTTCTGTGTGTCTGTAATTCTAAAGTGGGAGCAACTTTCCTGGGCTTAAGTAAAAACTATAAGTCCCAGAATCCTTCCACTTTAACAAGTGAGCTCATCAGCAGCTTTTGCTAAATCATGCAGCAGTAATTACACCCTCCCCCAGGTGAGAAAGCTGCCAGTAACTTTTTAGCTATTGGTACACAAGATTGTTTTCCCTTTATCTGCAGAGTTTGAATTAATGCAGAAGGGGTTAAACCCGCCGTCTATGTCTCAGCCAGTCAGAAGAATAGCAAGCCAGAGCCAAAGTCTTTGATAAGTACTCGAAAACACCACTTTGGAGTACATTGCTAACATAAACACATTGTTGCTACAGAAAAAGGTTTTCTATTATTAGAAAAGTTGCAAATATACAAAACAGAATTAAAAATCACAGATAAGTTCAGTACATCATTTTGGCACACAATATTGAAAAGGCTAGCGAAAGTGGAATTTAAATGGCATGAGAGTTAATTTTACACACCTACAGATCTGTGATTGCTAGAAGCGAGGGTACAATTATTATTTTTACTGGTTTGACTTTAAAGAGGACCAAAACCCACCCTGGAGTCTATGAGACAGCAGGGCAGACATACTCATTCCCCCTGGAGCACCCCGAGGTTGCATGACAACTCACCTTTGTTCCCGGTCCAACGACGCATGCACGAGCAGCACCCACATCCCCGCTATCCTTTCAGCTGGTGCGGGCACGCTCCCTGTTAGATGGTAGTGGGGGACGCAGCTGCCAGCGCTCTCAGATCTGCACATGCGCCGTAGGACCAGGAAGAAGTGAGTTTGTTCGGGCGACCTGGGGGGTTTCACACAGTGGGGTGCTCCACAAGTTCCTAAAAGCACCCCCAAAATATATGGTGAAAAAGGAGCAAATAACAGTCCGGCGAGTTAAAGAAGATAACCAGCAACCTCTTTGGTGGGCCAAACTTCAGTTTCCATACTGAGCTTAAAGTTGACCAAAACCCAGGATTTTGACTATCCTGGGTTTTGGTCTTTGCCCCCGGAACCCCCCAGGTTGCCCAATCTTACCCTTCCCTGGTCCTACGGCGCATGCATGGCCTCTCGTCCAATCAGCACGCTTGGATCTGCTTCCGCCCCTTCTTTTAAGAGCTTGTCTAAGTCAAGCGGATCCAAGCATGCCAGCAGCCGTATCTCCCACTACCCTCTAACAGGGAGTGTGACCGCTCCGGCCATTCACAAATGCCTGCCGCTCCCTGCTGAAGGGAATGGTGGGGATGCAGCTGCTGCTCATGCATGTGTCACAGGACCTGGGAGAGAAGGCGAGTTTCCAGGCGACCTGGGGCATCACGACTCTGGATGCCCTGGCGGGAGGAAATCTAGCAGCCCAGGAATCTTATCAATTCCAGGGCTGTCAGGACGTGGATTTTGGTCCACTTTAAATGATAACACTAATAATTTATTCTGTGATATGGTACAATGGAAACAGACAATAGGATGTATGACCAGCTCATTGTTTTATTTATCAATATTTGTGTACAAATGTATCACAGTGTAATGAAAATAATTAAAATAAAGATGGTACAGTAGCCAGGTATAACGCACAATGGTAAAGCAATGTATACAATGTGATGTACACATGTATGGTGGAGGAGGTGCACATTTCATGGTCATGTTAGTCTGTTAGGGATCAAATTAAAGGCCTTTTACATGTTCCTACGACCATGACATGTAAGTCCACATATCTTTGCACCACCTACAACCTACAGGATTAACTAGAGCATGGACCAAGTAAATATAACAGATTTTCAGGCTTCCTATGGGAATGTATGCCCAGGGTGACAGAAAATCCAGAAAACTGGAGGACTGCTTCAATGCATCAGCAACTAATTTTAAATAGTTTCAAGTCAATCAAGTACACATCAAGTACTAAGGTGACAGACATAGACCTCTGTCTAATAAACACTGCTAGTCTGCTATACTGCAGAGGAAGTAGGATGAGCCTATCTGGGCAGGCTCATAGGGCTTTTGGAAATACAAAAAGAATTACAGTATGTTAAGACAATGGCGTTAAAACTACAGAAATTGGTTAAGCCTTGCACAGCTGATTGGCCATTATTATCCTGAAGAGGATATTTACTAAACAGAGAGGGAGTTCACTTAAAGAGTATCTCTATCTCAAACACCCAGGAAACAATTGGAATTGGAAAATTGGTGGGAGTAGCATAATGGTAGCTAATTTATAAATTAGATAAATCTGGATAAAGACTTGTATGAATGCGTACACTGTTTAAAGCAATGAAAACCATACCAGCTCTATATACATATGATGAGCGAGCCCGTGCAGCAACGTTTGGGCTCGTACCGAACTTCGCAAGCTCTATAAGATTCCCGAGCCGATCCATTCTCTCTGGATGCCCCGCTGTGTGAAACCCCCCAGGTCCCCCGCTACACTTACCTTAATCCCGATGGCGCATGTGCATGCTGCATCCCCGCTATACCTCTAGCAGGGTGCATGTCCACACCGGTCATTTGTGAATGGCTGTTGCGGGCACGCTCCCTGTTAGAGGGAAGCGCAAGATGTGACCGACAGCACGCTCGGAGCCGCTGAGCTAAGACGTCGGTTTAGACGTCCATAGGATGTAGTTAGGTGAGTTGATGCAGGAGATCTGGGGGGTTTCACATAGCGGGGATCGGGGTGCCCCGGGGGAGTGGACCAAAACCCAGGATAGTCCAAATCCTGGGTTTTGGTCCACTTTAAGCAAAAAAGTCTGTGCTCAAGTTCGGTGCTTGGCCAATCCCAGAAAGCCAGAAAGCTGGTTGATTGGGTGCTGAGCAGCCAGTCAACCAGCTTTTTACATCTAGAAATCACAGCCATGCCAATGCTGTTTCCAGCTGTACATGAACTTCTAAAACGTAACATTTAATGTAGTCCATTAAAATATTTTTCTATATGATTTTAATGGACTACATTAAATGTTACCTTTTAGCATTTCACGCACAGCTGGGAACTTTCCACAATCTTGAGTGGGAGTTGTATACCACACTTGATCTACATTGTACAATCAGTGGGAATTGCTTACCACATTTTATCTTCATCCTATAGTTTATGGGAATTATATTTCACATCTACATTCTACAGTTAGTGGGAATTGTATACCACATTTGATCTACATTGTACAGTCAATGGGAATTGTATATCTTCCATTTAATTGTACTTCTTGGGACAGGCTGCCATTACACGGTGTCCAACAATGCAGAAAGCAGCAAATAATGGACAGGGATGTGGTCATGGTGCTGCTGCTGGTGGTGCTTGTAGCGATAACCCTTATCGCCGGAGGGCTTCCCCGCCCGAGACGTCCTTTTCCCAATGGTGAGAGGTGCTGCAGGAATTCCAGAGTCATCCGTGAGGGAAGCAGGAACAGCTCTTACAAGAGCTAGTGAATTGTAATATAGCATTTCCCTCTTTAAGAGACAGAACTCAGTATTGAGGGTGAAGATGAACTTAACTTTATTAGTGCCACACTGGGCCTTATATGCAAGTCGCCATGCAAGGGGACCTCCCCCATGGACCTGATGGAGGACTGCATGACAAACACACAGACCAATGGGAGCAGGACACACAATCCCTCAACTCTGCCAGTAACACAATCAGCTACACAATAGCAGTCTGTAACACAATCAATCATCACAATGAAATTGTCTGTAACGCAATCAACAGCATAATGACAGTCTGTAATACAATCAACAACATGATGACATTGTCTGTAACGTAATCAAGAGCATAATGACATCGTCTGTGACATGCTCAAGAAAATGCGTCTATGCAAAAGTCCAAGGGCAGAAACAATGCCTTTAAAATCCAAAAGGCATAGAGTCTGTCACAATGCCCCCTTTTTGTGGAAGACCCGGATTGACCCTGTTCGGGTTAACGTGGGGCTGTCCGGACTCTTGTTATGGGCAGAGTTCTGTGTAAGGACAAGTCTGCAAATAGTGAGTAACAGGACTAAACATTGACGTGGGCTGTACATAGGAATCGGTCATGGGTGGGGTCCAAACACTGGGATATTGTGGCGTTGGTGAGTGCACAGGTGCTTTGCTTTCTTATAGCTGGTCCAAGTTTCAATCTCTTTCCATGGAAGCTGATCGGAGAATCCACAATCTTCTGCACATCTATATCATCGTAAAAGGAGACAAAACCATAACCCTTAGAAACGCCAGAGGCATCCCTAATAATTTTGACATTCTTTACAGCGCCATACTTTGAAAAAAAATACTTAATTTCATGCTGATCAATCCAACGGTCAATGCCCCCAACAAAAATAGTGTTTGCATACGTTTCCCTTCTGGAAGGACATAACCTGATGGCTGATCCTCCTCTTGACTTTGTGTAACAGACATGACGTGATGCAGACGAAACCCCTGGGTCTCCCCGACCAGTGGGCTGGAGTCAGCAGCTCGGGCTGGAGCCCGGGTTGTAACAGGGTTGATGCTGGCTGGCACAGAGGTAGCGTAGGCAGAAGTAATTGGTCCTAGATCATTTCCCAATAGTACTTCTGCGGGTAAGTTGTCCATAAGTCCCACATGTACCCTGCCGGATCCAGCGCCCCAGTCAAGATGTACTCGGGCGGTGGGGAGTCGAAACACAGCTCCTCCCGCCACCCTTACTGCAACGGTGTGTCAGGTGCGGTCTTTGTTCTTGACCAAATGAGGTTGGAGCAAGTTAAGTGTGGCTCCGGTGTCGCGTAATCCTTGCGCGGTGCGCCCATTGACTCGTACCTCCTGGCGATGGTGCTGTCGGTTGTCTTGGATGGCCGCTTGTACAGGATCAGCTTCATACAGTACCCCCAGATACTCTTCCGAACTGCTCTCAGGTTCCAAACAGTGTGCCGCAGGAGTACGGGAGGTGGAAGGTTGTTTTTGCCTCCACGTGTCTCGGGGAGGCTCTAGGGCGCAATCCCTGCGATAATGTCCCCATTGTTTGCAACGATGGCACTGAACTGTGGTTCGGTTCGGTTGCTGCGCTGGCCTATGTGGCCCAGAGTAATGAGTTGGCGCTGAAGCCACAGGTGCTTGAAATTTGATGGGAGGTGGTGGTTTTGGAGCGGACTGTTCTGTCTGGCGAGCATCGTTGTACTCGTCGGCTAGACGAGCAGCCTCAGGTAGCGTTAGAGGTCTCCAGTCACGTACCCACTCTCTTAGCTCTGGTTGCAGGGCATTGAGAAAATGTTCTAGTAAAAACAACTGTAGTACATCCTCAGCGGTCGTGGCTTGGCATCCAGTGACCCAGTGTGATGCTGTACGATGGAGGCGACATGCCCACTCCGTGTAAGAATCCCCCCCCCTTCTTTTGGGATTCCCGGAATCGTCGCCTGTAGGCTTCTGGGGTGACAGCGTACCGGGCTAACAAAGCCTCCTTTACCAGATGGTAGTGTGGTAAGTCCGCATCAGGGATGGCCCGGAAAGCATAGGAAGCTTTCCCAGATAGTTTCCCTGATAATATGGTGACCCATTCCTCCGTGGGTACCCGGTGTAAAGCGCACTGCCGTTCAAAATCGTCCAAAAATCCGTCAATCTCGTCGTCACTTTCCTGGAAGGACTTAAATGCTGCAAATGCTGCAGCATTCCTGGAAGGACTTAAATGCTGCAAATGCTGCTACGGCGAAGACTCGGTTGATCAGTTCCTGTGATGGATTCGGGCCATAGACCAACAATCTGTTCCATACCGCTTGAATGAGAGCAGCGTCTTCATCGGCCTCTATATTGGTTTCGGTCCTTACTGCTGCACGATCCATTTCGATCAGCTCGGCTACCAGTTCCTGACGTGGGCGGTTGCTAGCTGACCTTCCCCGGCTCTCAAGTAGATCCTTCAGGGTCAGCCTTTTCAACTTGTCATACTGACTCTCCATCAGGGTAGCACTCTCTCTGGGTAGAAAGGACCATCCCGCCGCTTGCCACCAATTGTAACGATAACCCTTATTGCCGGAGGGCTTCCCCGCCCGAGACGTCCTTTTCCTAATGGTGAGAGGTGCTGCAGGAATTCCAGAGTCATCTGTGAGGGAAGCAGGAACAGCTCTTACAAGAGCTAGTGAATTGTAATATAGCGTTTCCCTCAATAAGAGACAGAACTCAGTATTGAGGGTGAAGATGAACTTAACTTTATTAGTGCCACACTGGGCCTTATATGCAAGTCGCCATGCAAGGGGACCTCCCCCATGGACCTGATGGAGGACTGCATGACAAACACACAGACCAATGGGAGCAGGACACACAATCCCTCAACTCTGCCGGTAACACAATCAGCCACACAATAGCAGTCTGTAACACAATAAATCATCACAATGAAATTGTCTGTAACGTAATCAAGAGCATAATGACATCGTCTGTGACATGCTCAAGAAAATGTGTCTATGCAAAAGTCCAAGGGCAGAAACAATGCCTTTAAAATCGAAAAGGCATAGAGTCTGTCACAGTGCTGATGAAGCTGGTGCTGCAGGGAGAGGACGTGTTCCATCTGTGCCTGCTACACCTTTCTCTGGTGCAAGCAGGGTTTGTCTTCGTCTTTTTGTAGGCCCCAGTAACGCTGCCAGAGTGGTGAGGCCACAACAAGTTGAGGCAGTCATAGATTATATGGCATGCAGTGCCATATCAGTTCCATAGGATTGTTCTCCACCCACTCCACTTCTACAGAGAGTGCTGAGCCCTCCACCTCACCTCCCTTAAAATCAGCAAGGCTGTCCCAGCCACAGGTCATGGAGTTACTAATTCTCTATGATGACACTCCTAGTAGGCCACCCACCTGTCCCTGCCTCAGTTGCAGAACCAGGATTCCCAGATGCCCAACAACTTGTGCTGAAGGATGAGGACATGGCCAGCAAACCATCACAGGACACCTGCAATGATGAGGAAAACTTAGAGCTGACTGCTACAGCTTTCTGCAATGCGGAGGCTGAGAGGGAGGGTAGCGTGGAGAAGGGGGTGGAAGACTACCCCAGGGGTGATGACAAAGACCTAGACCCAACATGGTGGTGAGGTGGTGGTCACGCAGCCCCAGGCAGCCAGCAGGAAAGGCAGAAGGGTGCAAACCCTTAGTGGTCAGCCCGTTGCTACTACTGTCCACCAAAGCTAGGGACTGAGCATGCCAAAGCTGGCACAGAGGATGTCCCCAGCGTGGCATTTTTTCAAGCAGTGCACAGACGACAAGACACAGGTCATTTGCACGCTGTGCCACCAGTCTCTAAAGTAAGGGAAAAGTCTTGATAAGCTCTGCACCACATCCATGACCAGGCACCTGCAATCCAAACAGGAGTTTCACCTAAAAAACATGCAAACACCTGAGGCTCCCTCTGCTGCCTCAGTTGACTGAGCCTCTACCACCGCCTCCCCAACGACAAGGCCACCTGTCTCCCCACAAAGGGAGGGTGCGAGAGCACCACAAGCAGCAGTGGCGGCGCCACCATCATTATGCCTGGCCCTGGCCCTGAATGCGAATATTTCAAAATAGCTGGCCTTTGAAATGCTTCAAGTTTTAAAGATCTGATGGCGGCAGCTGTTCCCCAGCGCGTGCCTGAAGTGACTATCTGTCAACACGTCTCCTGTGGTATTCAGCGATGGGTCCTCCCCGTTCAATTTCTGGGTCGCTAAATTGAACACATTGCCAGAGCTTGCCCTCTATGCATTGGAGGTGCTGGCTTGGCCCCTGCCACAAGAAAGGGGCATGTAATTGGACAACAAAAAACACACAGGTTGTGCTGCATGTAATGTCTCTGGCTTGTTTGTATGCGACGCAGGGGTGCCTAAGTGATTTAGGATTGACATTTCTATGCAATCCGCTACTATTGTGGGAAGAGAGAGCTGGCTACGCCTTGTTGCTGGCCTCAGTCAATGAGCCCTATTCGACAGTAGTAGCGGAGTGGGGAGGTCAGTATTGGCTTAAGTGCGTCTGCACTTGCAATCCGCTACTATTGTGGGATGGGAGAGCTGGATCAATTAGCATTGACATAGAGTAGCGTATACAAGGCCAGAAAATAACTTAAAGGAGCAGGGGCATGCATGTGGAGCTAAAGGAGACCCAAACAGAGAAATTTACAATGCCCATCTGTTTGTTGTTTGCAGACTTTCATGCAGCAATGGTACAATTTCAAGCCCAGCACACATGAAAAGAGGACGTTGGCAGAGGAAGTGGCAGCCCGTGTGAGTGGCGAGGGGATGTCGCCTTACACCTTCACTCAAATAATGCAGCACTGGTCGGACCTTAAACTGTAAAAGTGGTCCTGGGTGGAGGTTCTACAGCAAGAACTTCCCAGGTAAGTGGATGTACAACAAAGAAGGTGTGCTATCAGGGTAATGAGTAACATGTTTTACAAAATTGTATTTTCCTTTTGTAGCTGGGGAGTTCTGGATGGGGATCAAGCCCACCCAGAGGCGAGGGGTCCGAACAGTGGGGCCAAGAAGACAGGGTGTGGGTGTAAGGTGGCTGCCCCGAACCCTGCCAACATCCTCCTTCTCCTCTGAAGCAGCACCACCACCACCAGCCATGGAGCCCGCTGAAGAGGAGGGTGTGTTGGGCTTGGAGTCGCCCACAGCTCCTGCACACTCGTAGGCCAATAGGTAGGCCAATAACAAAAAAACACACAGGTTGTGCTGCATGTAATGTCTAGTAACATGTTTGCTAAATGCTGGTGTGTTGTGCTCTGTCCCTGCAGATTCATCAGAGGATGAGTATGAGGCGATGGGACCACCTGAGACGGAAGTGGCGCAAGACGGTAGGTGTTAGGCCAGCAAAGCAGAACAATGCCCAAGTATTGCACGAACAACACATGCCCATAAATACTAACTTAGGTTATTTCCCTCTACAGACCCTATTTTTTAATATAAATAAAAAATTTTTTAAAGTTAATAAAAAAAATGCAGTTTTTTAATAAAACAATAGTTTTAAAGTTATATGCTGCGTGGGGGCGTGTTTTCTATGCAACAACATAAAGCAGACAAAAATCAAACAAACAGCACTGAAAAACAGAACACCAAAACAGAAAGTGGCCAAAGTATGAGGTGAGTAACCAAGGTACCAAAGTAAGTATGTGCAAGGACAAGCAGACACACACATACTTCTCCCCCCTGCTGGAACACGGCTTTGAATGATACGAGCATTTGCAATTTCTTGAGATCAGTTCTCAATAAAAATGAGCATTCAGAGGTAGGCTCTGAATCAGGCCGAAGGTGACATTATGCTCAAAGTGGCATTATGCTGAAGGTAAAAAAATAACCTTCATTCATATATCTCTGCTGGATGATGGTGTTGTGGCAAAATGCATTGCTCTGATCCTGGTTGAGAACATGTTCAAAACAAATTGGATGTCTCAGGATGAAGTGCTGCAAGGGTCCAAATAGGGGAGGCTACAAGATGAGGACCAAACCTGCTACCTTTTGTGCTGTGGTATGATGCTGCATCATGGTAGACAGTATAATTTCCAGCATACTAAAATGCTGGGATGGGTTGGATGGGACCCTGGAAAGATGGCTTTACTCAGTTCACTTATATGACTTAGAAATACCATGTATAGCATCCCATGAATTGCTCCCCCTGTGAAGAGTACCTTTTGCCAATTTTCACTGCTTTTGTTTTTTTCTAATCCCAGATAATGGCAACTGTTTTAGCTGTGAAGCTCTGCCTTCTCCATTAATTGCCACTGTCGTGTGTGGCAATGATGTCATTGCCACAACTATGCAATGACTGACTGCCTGACATCTCACACGAGAGAAAGCAAAAAAATCTGTGTTTCAGGACAAAAACAAAGGCAAAAATATCCATTTCTAGTTCTACACCCTAGGAAGGAAGTATTGGCAGGGGCTTTTGCCAAATGTATTTCACAATTCCGGTGAGTCTTGGTCTGCTTTAAGAGTGTGGGATGTGGCCTGGCATAGCAACTGGTAGGCAGTAAGGACAACAGCTATGGATGGTACAAGTGGTCAGCAACAACCCTAGAAGTGGTCAGATGTGGTTTCTGTTCGGGAACCAGGGCAGGTGTGATCAGATATTGGAAATCCAACAGCAAGGACAAATACTCAGGGATGGTCAGACAGGGTTGGCAGTAAGAACAAGTACTCCGGCATTATCAGCTGTGGCAGGATTGCAGCAAGGAAAGGTACTCAGGCATTGTCAGCAATAGCAGGATCGTAGCGTTTTTGTATTTGTACAACAAGTGCATAGCTTTTCCTTGGGGTTACTGACAAATGAACTTATTAGATAATGTGGTGTTTATATATATATATATATATATATATATATATATATATATATATATATATATTTGAGGTTATGTATTTCCTTATACATTTAAGGGTTGCAAATATACTTCTGAATTTTAGCAGAATTACACCCAAGCAAAATAGTTGGAGGCTTGTGTCATGATTTGCACAAATTTCTAACTGAAACCTTAAATGTGTTTTAGAGTTATTGTTTGTTATACCTTTGCAAGTAGAAAATGTTTTATAAGCTCTTTAAAAGGGCTGGGGTTAAGCATATGTCACAAAGGGAACTGGAGGATTGTAATGTCCCAAGCTGGGTTAATCAGGGTCCATGGGTGTCTGTTGCTAAAGAGTTTGGTAAATATGGGTGAGGGTAGCATTCATAGCCATTTGGCTGAGTTCAGTTTTAAACGTTTCCATCTTAATAAGCAAGCTAGAGTTGAAGTGTCAGAGATAGGGTGGCTGCTGAAGTCTTTCATGTTGAAATGGTGGGAAAACTCATTGCTGATGAGGAAGTTGTACCTTTGAGAAATCAACTTGCACTAGCTTTAGAATGCCTCCAACACACTGCAGATGAGTTTTCTGAGCTGGAAAATAAGTACAAAGCTTTGTCTGTAGCCAGTAATTCTTCCCAGAGTAGTAAAAGGAAGTCAGGCCCTAAGGTTAGGTCAAGCAATGCTGTTGTAGTTAGCTAGGTTGATGAGGTTAGAAATGTAGTCAGCCAGCCTGTAGCAAACCAGGTGTCTTAGCAGCCATTGTTTAAGCCCAAGACACATGCACTGAGTGGACCTCTGATTGAGAAGGCGCAGTCTGTACCTACTGAAAATCCCGAAAATGACTTTATGAAAAAGAAATGCAAAATTCCTCGCAAGATTCTCTGGATGGATTTATTGAGATCAGGGGTCCAAAAGCAAGAGATAAATGGGATCCCTTATCAGGAGTTGTAGAACAAATGGAAGATTGTAACTGGACATAAAATTATCCTGCATTTTTTCCTGCAAAAAACTTGGATATTTGTCCAGTAATTGTAATACTACGCATAGTGATGTGGGCGGAAGACCACATGTGTTGCATACTCCACAACTTCCAAACGTGATATTGATACATATTCTGCAAGATTAAATTCTTGTTTTGGTTAAATGCAGTTAGGCAGCAAAAGTTACCTTATGAGCTAAGGCAGAATCTGTAAATGTTCCTAAACTGAATGTTTTGTAAAGAACAGGTTTCAGTGTTTTTTTCTTTGTTTCCACAGCCGTTTCCATGAGATGATGAATTCCAACCCTACTAGATGGGCAGGAGAACTGTGTTGAGAGACTTTCATGCCTAAGAAGTGTGATTCTTCCTACTTCCAGAAGCAACGCTTGATTGGATGATGTGGTAGAAGCCAAATTACAGCGGCAGGAACATCTGAAAAACATTCTGACTTTGCCTGGGACCATGAGTTGAGGACTTAAATTTGTTTTTTTTTTTAATCACCCAAAACTGATAACGCAGATCCATTGCTACCCAATATTTTACAATTTCATAGGGAACAACTGGGTGAAATGTAATGCTATTATATGTTTATAGATTTTGATGCCAAAGAAATTGTGTGAATCTTATACAATCAAAAATTTGTACTGTATATAGGATAACCCCCTTTTGTTTAGCCAGCATGGTTAGTTCCTCAATTAATAGTCAGCATAGTTGGAGGCCTTCCTTTGTTCTGAAGGCTTGCTTGGTAGCTTTTGGCCTGAACTCAGTTTCATGTGTGCATTTGCATGCAAATTAAGTTGACCAGCAGAAAATCACCTGTAATAGTTTTATCTGAGCCAATCAGAGTATCACCTGGGTTAGTTTGTCTGGACCAGACAGAGATCACCTGAGCTATTTCAAATAAAACAAACAGGTCAGCCTGGGAAAAACAGAGGGCTGGTGAGAGACAGGGAGATTTGCTCGGGGCATCTGAAGGAAACACACGCATTGTCATGTCTAGTCTTGTTTTGAATGGGGACGGACACAGATGATGATGAGACCTGCTTTGTGAGCTTGAATGCAGCAGCCATCTTGTTTGATGACTGGCTGAGTACTGCTGATTCCTGCTGGATCAGATTAAAACAGACGAGTAATCCATTTTAATATATGCTTTTGCTCTGTTAGGCTTTCTGTGTTATAACAGTGCTTGTAGAGTTTTGTATTTGTACATTTTTTGGTAAACAAGGTATAAAAATAACTCTTCATCTAGCTTTTCCTTGGAGTTACTGACAAATAAACTTAGATAACGTGATGTAATTTTAGAGATATACATATATTTGTGCTTGTAAATTGCCTTATACATTTAAGGGTTGTAAATATACTTGTGAGTTTTAGCAAAATTACACATAAGCAAAGCAATCATTTTCCTGGGCAATCCCTAGAAATCCCTTTAAAAATCACAGTTAAATATGTATAGCACAACATAGTGAAAATGGTCTGGCAACAAAGGGTGAAAAAATCTCTAGGTACACTGGCACTTAAGGGTTAATGGGTTTGGCTATTACATCATTTGCCTGCTTGTGTGGAGGGCTTCTCAGTGTGTAGTTACTGGACAGTTTTAATATGACCATTGAAGTCCCTCTATGTGGGTACTTCTTTACCATGTAACATACTATATAGCATGTTGACTAAATGTATCTATGGAATTCCACCCAAGTATAAGCACATTCAATCCAAAAAACGTGTGTGTACCTGTGTTCTGGTGCAGCTTTATGAGTCATTAGCGTGCTCTGTTGTGGTTACAAACAGCTGTGGGACAACTGTGGCTTGCTGTGCTCACTGATGCTGAGAGCCCTAAGTCAAAGAGTAGCTGTAGGACCACTTTTTGCATGGTCCTGCAAAAATGAAATTGAAAAAAGGGGAACATTTTAGAGCACAGCCCTATTTGGTGGGAATGGTGGAGAGGCACATCAGACAGGCATCAGGTCTGCTGCTGGCTGAGTAATTCTTCAATTGGGTTTATGATTCCTTTAACAGCGGGGGGTTATGGCTAATCATCCACTTGCTGGCAGCCCCTCCTACCCTGTGAACTGATAGAGGGGCCACGAGGACCCCTTAGCAGTACACAAAGGGTTAAATAGAAAAACACACACAGATGAAATATATTTTATTATTTAGATTTTTTTTTCTCTCATACTTACCTCTAATCTATCGGCAGTGTACAGCGTCGTCCAACACTGCTATCACCTACAGCCTGAGAGATGGACGAAAGTGTTTGGCTTCCACCGATCTCTCTGGCTTTTGACAATTCACTCCCCACCGCAGGGGTGGGCTAATAAGCTGAGGTTAGTTCACGCACCCTATAAATGTTCTTCCCTGCAGCGAGCAAGATGCCGGTAGCCCAAAGCTTGATTCAGACGAACCTAAATTTCTTGGAGAAATTTGGTGAATTGCCAAAAATGGGCTTTTAATAAGTTCGCTCATCTCTATACCAGACAGCAGAACAATGAGCCAAAGAAAAGTCTAGGCTATGTAAGACACTTTTCTGACCAAGAAACAGAGCTATGGTGTGTTGCCTTCAATGACATGCCCTCCACTATCACCCAACCTAGATCCAGTTGAGATGATTTGGGATGAGCTGACTGCAGAGGTAAGGAACAGCAGCTGACACATGCCCATTACCTCTGTTGGAAACCCATTCCAGATCTACTCAGGGCCCCCCGTTGCCCTTGGACACTTTATATTTTGACAGGTGATGAGGAAAGGTAAAAGAGGGGCCCAAACTACCAAAACCAAACTCACTCTGCCCCAGACTTTCTGTGGTACAAAAATATAGTGCAGTGCATGACACTGGTTTTCATATGTGATCCTTAACTAGGATGCATGTGGAGTACTGTATGCACAGTATAGGGTTGATTCAGCACTGTGTGTATTTTTTTCCTCGGTACAATTCACATCATATTTATCTGTGCAATTTTTTAAAAAATTAGCACAGCTAAATAAGGCACTGAATTGCACCGAGGGAAAGAATTATGTGAAAAAGCATTTTCTCTAAAAAGCAACATAATTAAAAGATTCAACCCTAATGTAAAAACAGGAAAAACGCAACATACCTGTAGCACCCATTTTTAAGGCACATGCCACCCTAGGCATACTTTGCAATAGTGCCCCATAAGCCCTGACTAGCCACCCTATCACCTATCACTATCTTGCTTTTAATGATGCCCTAGGCACTTATATTTTTCTGAATGTTAGATCATACTATTATTGCTAACTATTAGCTTAACTGATGACTTGGCTTATTTGTATCCTGCACCTGCCAGTTTGACAGATTACTAATTTATGGAACTACTAAAACAAATATTTTAACACCCCCTCTGTGTTCCCTGTTAACCCTACTGAATGTTGGTGATGACATGGAACAATTGGTGGGGCCGTGGCAAACACAAGAATCTGTAAAGTTCAGTTTAATGTCTAATTTTCTGGCATTTCCAAAGATAGTTCAGCCCAGGGGATGCAGGAATGACCATGGGGTGGGGGACAAAATAGCTTTTTTTCTGTAGGTATGTTCTAATGTAATTCTACATCATAGAAAGGAGATTTATGTTTACCTATCTACCCCCACCCAGAGTTGATAAGGGACCAGAAGCCACAGCAATAATGCAGGCCACTGATGTCTATTCCATTACAAGGCATTGTCTACTGATGTGTGTAGTGCAGCCTCTGGCCTCCCTTCACATTAATACCCAGTAGGGAATGGGTGAGTATTCCATAACTGCAAGACTGGTAGGGTGCAATTAAAGAATGGTTTTTAAAGTATCAAAAGGAAGCCTGTCCCACAATTTGCCTTCTCCACCAGCTTTAAGGGTGTAGGCCCGCTTAAAAGGAAACCCTGGGAAAACTAACAAACACCCTCACCCATTACTACCATATGCCTCTGCCTGTGTTGGGACTGCTTTGGTGGGATTAAGAAAAGGACTAAGCTATTTAGTGATGGGTGACAGATACCACAGTGGAGGCAGGTGGAGCTCTGTTTCTCCTAGATTTAAAGCACCAACAAATAATTAAACTTCACTAATCTATAACTCAGATAAAATCTGTTATTAATTATTAACTAATATAATACTTATTAATGTATTATTCTGTTAAAAGGAAAGTCAATGCAGTAATAAGCAATTCAGTAATATTGTGCTAAAATATACAATATATTTATTCTATTTTTCAGATATGTTCTTTGACTTCGCTATTGGTGTTCAAGACTCCAACCGAACATTTAATTCACCTGTCCTGTCCTTAGGCTTTAAACAGAGGCAGGCGAAAAAATCTCTGTTCTGTGCGAGAGGCAACTTGCAAGTTGGTATTCTCGAATTCTCGGCTGATTCCAGGACACATGTGAAATCATCCCGCATATATGAGAAGCAAACAAAAGAGCTGTGAGAGAATTCTCTCATCCATATGAGATTTTACAACTCGTATGTCAGTTTACTGAATCACTGTCAGCAAATTGTAAAAGACTTCATATATTAAAAACCATATGCAGCATAACGACAAGGCTTTTAGCAATGAAAATGCATGTCAGCTAGAGAAGCAGGTATTCCTCACCAGCTTTGACCTGGCGAGAGATGCCCGCACACGAAAACTAGATCTCGCACAAAAGTCCTCATAAAACACACTATCTAAACCACTAGAGAGTTTTCGAGAAATTCCTTGTACCAAACAAGAACTTTCTCCAAATAAAATAAAAAGGTCTGCTGAATCAGGAGAGAGGGGAAGAGGTGTGAGAATGTGTTATTCTCGGCAAAAAACTTGCAGCGAGATTGCAGTTTTGCCCCAGAATAACACTTGCTCTCACCTCTTCCCCTCTCTCCTGATTCAGCAGGCTCTGAATCAAGCCTCTTATCTAGTAACAGGTTGCAGCCCAGGAATATTATTTCTAACTACTTTTTTTTTGGTAAAGCACAGTAGGCCTTTCCACTAGAGAAATAAAAGAGAAATAAAAAATGCATTCATTATTAAATAATGTATTGTAAAGATTAGGAAAAATAACCACCAACTAACTGGGCTTCCACAGAAAAGCAATGGGATGTTTGAGCCAAATCACATGGGATGTGGGTGTTGCAGCTATAGAATTTCTCATTTCATTATGCATCCAAATGCTACAGCGTCTACTGCTGGTTTGTAACAAAAAGGTTCTCATAAAAAAATGGCAAAACTCCAAAAGCTTCCAAATTACTATTTATATTCTGTATTATGATTCCTGTGATTCACACACCCCTGCCCTCATTAGGTCATGGTTATTAGTCTGATTATCCACAACAAAACATGTGTAAACAGAGATGACACCATTAAGCTTTTCATCCAATAAGCAGCTCTCTGATTTTTAAATACAGGCCCATGTGTTCGAACGTGGACCATTTTACTTTAGAATGTAGTTCATGTAAATTTACCAACAAGTCAAAAACACCTCCTGCCATTCCTGGTGCTAATTGTCCAGCCTGCAAGAAAAACAATCTTTTGTCTGCATAGCAAATCCAATCTAAGGCCAAAACCTTTCTTTCAAAGACTATTGAATTCCTCTTCTTGTGACGCCCCTGACAGTCTATTTTCATATTTGTGTATGAAAGAATAGTCACTGTGGGCCACAAACCTTTGGGCTTTACTATTTTCCAAGTCACCCTTCAGCTTGACCACACGGAGAGATTATGCTCCACCCCCTGGGAGGAGACACAAATATGAACAGAGGTTACTACAGCGTACTATTTCTTCACCCTTCATGATCATCATGATTATTATTTCAGGAAAAACATGACTAGACAACTCACCTTTCTCATATTTGCTTCTAGCAAGCAGCGCCATCTGTCAACAGGGTACTGTTTGAATTTTATCAATGCTTATCATGATTGGAAAGGAGGTGATAACAAGCCCTTGTGAAGGCCAATATGTATGGAGGACCCAGGTTAGAGAGCTCAACATTGGCCACAGTGATACTAATGAAACCATTGAGGTAAGGAGGAGCAACAGATAAAGAGTAGAGGCAAGCCAGACATGGTTTATCATTATAAGAACATTGCATAAAATGGTCCAACACCTTGCTGGGGGTGTGGAACCCCTTCTAATACCTGGGAGGCAGCCTGATTGGTGATGTCTCCCTCCACATAGTCTGCTGCAGCCCCCAAAACCTAGGCCCCAAAAACTCACCTCTTCCAAGACTGGATCCACTGGCGACCAGTACCGGACCCATGTGACTGCCGGGGGCCAATTGCTATGGCCACTGCTGGAGTCCACCCCTGCCACTGGATTTGGGTAAGAAAATGGCTTTCACCTGCTCCCATGCTAGGACCACAGCAGCAGTTACAAACACGCATGGTCCCATTTGTGCCTTGGGAAAATTTAAGGTGCAAATTGTCTAGATTTTAGATTCATTTTCATAAAATGTTACTGACAGCGCAGAGAAAAATTGGACCTGGGGACCAGAGTTAAAGCAATTATGGGAATACCATGAGGTGTCTATTCTACAACAGTACATTCCTAATAATGGTAAAGCAATAAAAAACAGTTGTTTCTTTATGAAAGGTTTACCCAAAAATCAGTTTAACATATACCTTGTACCCATGTACTGCCCGGTTTTCAATGAGTGATCTAGATCTTCAAAACCTTTGTTCTACATTGCACATACAGAAAGCCGGACAAACTCAATTAAATAATATATAATTACTCCCCAATTGGGTACCAACATGCTATCCTTTGTGTTTATAGTGAGAAATATAGTCCTATATTGAACAAAACATTCTACTAGTCAATGGCTACCTACCTATTCCTATGACCTATTTATTTTGTCCAAGGTTAGAAAGCTCTGCAAGGTAAATCGCATTAAGAAATTCACTTTAAATGACACGTTTATATTTAACAGTGGATCAGGACCTAGTCTAGTTGTATCATATTTTATCATTCTAAGATGTCACAATGACAATTTAATTTAAAGCTTACTCACGCTTTATAATGATGACTTATGGCATTGTTCCACTTGATTAAAATTGTCAGGAATACATAGCATTTACCCATAAGATGCATCCAGGATTTGGAGGAGAAAAATGAGAAAAAATTGGTGTGCCCCCCATCATCCCATAACAGCGTTATCCCACATTACAGGCAGTGAGGGGCATCCCACATTACAGGCAGTGAGGACTATTCCACATTAAAAAGCAGTGTGCGTGGCATCCCAAATACTGGCAGTGTGAGGTATCCCAAATACAGGCAGTGTGTGGGCATCCAAATTACAGGCAGTGTATGGGCATCCCAATTACAGGCAGTGTGTGGGCATCCCAATTACAGGCAGTGTGTGGGCATCCCAATTACAGGCAGTGTGTGGGCATCCCAATTACAGGCAGTGTGTGGGCATCCCAATTACACGCAGTGTGCGGGCATCCCAATTACAGGCTGTGTGCATGACATTCCATTTACAGGGAGTCTGCAGGCATCCAAAATAAAGGCAGTGTGCGGGCATCTCACTTACAGGCTGTGTGCATGGCATTCCATTTACAGGAAGTGTGTGGGCATCCAAAATACAGGTAGTATGCGGGCATCCCAATTACAGGCAGTGTGCGAGCATCTCAGTTACAGGCTGTGTGCATGGCATTCCATTTACAGGCAGTGTGCGGGCATCCAGAATACAGGCAGTGTGCGGGCATCCCAATTATAGGCTGTGTGCATAGCATTCCATTTACAGGCAGTGTGCGGGCATTCAAAATACAGGCAATGTGCAGCATGTCCCAAAAACAAACGAAACAAACGTAGATTCCTCGGCTCCCATGTAGCCTCTCCAGCCGACTTAAATACAGAGAGAGAGACAGACAGACACACACACATACACACATTACTGCCGTCCTCCATCTTGGCCCTCGCTGCCTGTTGCCTCTGCTGTCGCCCTCGCAGTAGCCACCACTTATATAGCCGCCGCTGTCCGCTGCTGCCTTTGGCGCTGCAAGTTTAGAGCGAGTCAGTTCCGGCTTCCGGGTGAGTATGGTCTATGACTCAGGCCACACCCCACCCGGCTGCCAGAGTTGGCTCCCTCTGAACTTGCGGCTGCAAAGGCATTGGCGGCTATGGAGGCAGCAGGCAGCGAACAGCAGTGGCTATGGAGGCGGTGGTTACTGTGAAGGCAACAGTCAAGGCAGCGGCCAGTGGAGGCAGCGAGCGGCGATGACAAAGACGGAGGACGCTGGTAATGTGTATGTGTGTGTGTGTGTGTGTGTCTGTCTCTCTCTATCTCTCTCTATTTAAGGTCGTTGGAGATGCTATGTGGGAGCCGGGGAATGTAAGTTATTTTTATTTTTTTACATTCGCCCGTTAAGACACACTTTTGGGGAAAATAAGTGCGTCTTATATGGCGGAAAATACTGTACCTTTTCTTATAAAACATTCTTCATTCACATCAGGATAATCACACTGTGTGCTACATTTTGGCTGCTGTTTTCTGTCTGCTTTTCCAGCCCCCCATGCTCCTGCTTGGTCTTGGGACCTTCTGAACCAGCACTGTTCTGTTTTGTCACCTGGCCTATTGTGCCAGATATCTTAGCCACTGTTATTGTCTTGACCCCTGTTGTCCAAGACTTACGTCACACTCTTTTTATATATACCTTTTTTGGCTCTTCACAATATATGGACTTGGAGGAGCAGCCCAAAATACATTTTGGTATTCTGTTATATAGCCTTGCATTTGGACCATGGCATTGGTCTGTTAATTGGTTTCTTGGCTGTTCAGTGCTTGCATTAAGTTACGTTAGTAACATTTTAGTTCTACTCTTAAATTGCCTTCCAGCGTTGAACATTGCGCTTCAGGCTACACAGGATACCAGAGAGCATCAGCTGTTTATTAATAATATTTCTATGCTCCAAGACTGTCAAGAAGCACCAACCTTTTGAATAGATCTATTGGCCTTTTTCCTCTTTCAATCTTTTTATTGAGATAAAATTATGACATTTGGTAATAATTGGTAATAAAAATGGTAAATTAATGTATCCAGAAGCATATATATATATATATATATATATATATATAAGCAAGCAGAAAGTGATTCCTAAGGTGCAGCAATATTCACAAATATCTAATCAATACTAACTCTACCTCAACCTATCCACATGTAAATAAATGTGCTGAGCGCAGCCCCGGTAGGGCAAATGTCCCTTTTAGCAGCACTGTAATATCATGTTGAGTAGAGGCATGAAAAAATGATCCACAGCATAGATGACTTTACGTATTCACAACTGTCCTGCTGCTTCCAGGGAGAAACCGCAATAGGGAGGTAGGCTTTACTCACTGGCACGGGGCCCACCTCAAAGTCTTACTTCAGTTCAAGAAGGAATGTGGTAAATTCCGCACCAAGGTTTCCAGATTCCCAAAAATGTCTTGTGTGTGTCTAATATATATATATATATATATTTATATTATTTTTTGGTTAACAAAAACATTCTTAAAGGGCCACTCCAGCCAGCATGGCCCATTTTCCCATCCCTCCTGCCTTTCCTAACTTTGAGGCAAGGCCGGGGGCTACATAAAAAAGCACTTAGCTCCGCCACAATCCACTCATTCACTTGAATGGGTGAGCGGGAGTGCACACAGCATGGAGAATGTACTCTACGGTGGTGCTAGCATTGCGGGGGAAAGATGGCAGCGCCCAGTGTTGGAGTCGGCAAATCCTCGCCACTGGATTGTGGTGGAGGTAAGTGCTTTTCTTTAAGTAACCCCCCCATCGTGCCTTAGCGCTAGGGAAGAGTGGCAGGGTGGGGGGGACTCAGAAAAGGGTTGGAGTTGCCCTTTAAGTCTTAAGGGCCAAATATAAGGAGGAGATTAGGTCCAGTTTGTTTGGTTTATCCTCACAAATAGCCTCAAAGTCTTTTCCTGTAAGAAGTCTCCAGGTTAAGTAGAGGAGCTATGCAGTGTTGAAGCTGTTTGTATTTATACCATTCCAGTACCCTCCAGTCTGTAGCAAAAAGTATTCTGTTTTAATGAGGATAACAGTGATTTTGGAGATGCCAGCTTGTTCCTATCGGGAGAATAAACTCTTATTATGGACCCCGGTGGAAATCCTGGATTACCCCATAGGTTTAATACAGTAGGTATTGCTCAAATTTGGCAATCCCAGGCCACATTGTAATTAATGGACGAACATAGGGGTCGATTAGGAGCCTGGTGAGAAGACTCACATTTTTTTTAGGAGAGAAAGCAGCCCTTCACTTTTATTGCCATCAGGTGTATATTCGCACATGGCTCTGAATCACCCCCACGGCAGACAATAAAAGTGAATGGCAATTTTTTCTCCTAAAAAAGAAGCACGTTTTCTCACCAGACTCTGAATTGACCCCATAGTCTGCCCTGCACTCTTGGGCATTTTGAGAGCATTAAAGAGACTTACCAATTGCAGGGCCAGAAGTGCTGCAATTTCTTTATAATAAAGGCAAGTAAAACCATCTGGCCCTGGAGTCTTACTGGTTCTGATTTATTAGCTACAAGTACTTCATTTAAAGTTACAGAACCTTCATTTTTATTAATGTGAGTTTGTGGGATTGTCAGTGTGGTTGAGTACAGGTTAGACAGAATTTTTTTTACTATTTTGGTTGAGTTAGCAGTAATGCCATTTTGCCATTTCAATTTCACTGGTTGGTCCCTGTGTGTCGGAGTTGTTTTGCTAGCATTGGTTTATTGCTCTTGGTGTAGAATTTTTTTGTTAGATTAGAGCAATTGTTCTCTTCTCTGTCATTCTGTAAGGTTCAGTTCAGCTTGTATGAGGTCTACCTTCTCTTTTCTATCTAGACTCAGGCTATTCTTGCAGTTCTGCTCTACCCTTTTGAATTGGAGTAAAGGGTCGTTAATTTTAACTTCTCTCTCCCTCTCTTTGGATACCGGTGATCTATTGGTTGTTTCATAGTCAACTGGCAAAATCTCTATTCTTTAACCCTTTAAGTGCCAGCCTACATGCAGCTTTTGTCACTCTTTGTTGCCAGACCATGTTTCACTATTTTGCGCTACACATGTTCAACTGTAATTTTTGAAAGGATTTTCCAGGTGTCTTGTATGGCTTTTTTTGTGTTTTCTCAATACTTCTTGGTAAAATATGTGCAAATAAATAAAAAAAAATCTATTTTTGCAATTTGTAGTGTTTTTTGTAATAAAAAATGTAAGTTTGTCAATTAAATCTTATTGCATGTGAAAACCTCCGGTTACAGCGGTACCACATATGTATAGGTAGACACCCTTTCCTGCCTAGGAGACTCCCCCAAACTGAAACAGAGCTTTAGGAGATTTTCAGATAAAATACAACTGCACTATGCGCTTGCAGTTTTTACAGAAAAACAACCCTTTACATTTGAAATATGCTCCACAAACTATATATTCTCTGGAAGTACATGCCTCAAGCTTTCTAGGCGTACCAAGCTTGTTTATGTGGGCTTAGTTTTCTGTAAGTAATCTCTCAATGTATTCTTTGGTTGCACAGTTTCCCTAAAAAAGAATAATAAGGAAGAATCAAGCCACATTTCCCTAAAAAAAACTATATGCTAACAAGAAAAAACAAGTAAAATCTCAAAAAGCAACATTCTCCGAACAGAACGATACCCAACATGTATAGGTCCTGTCAAGGGAAGAGTTGGCAAACACCCCAATGTAAAGCATGCGCATAACGGTAATTTTTCAACCAAAACAACCCTTGGAATATCCCCGATAAACCATATATTCCCTGAAAGTACACATGTTAAGCTTTCTAAGAGTACCCAGCTTGTTGTAGTGGGCTCACCTTTCTGGAAGTAATACCTCGAAGAATTCTTAGGTTGCACAGGGTTTCCCTAAAAAAAATAAAACTGAATAAATAACATGTTTTCCTAAAATATCAATATGCAAACAAGAAAAAACAAGCTAAATCTGAAAGAGCAAGGTCCCCCGAGCAGAACAATACCCAACATGCATAGGTACTATTAACCCATTTAATTGCCAGCCTACTTGAAGTTTTGTCACCCTCTGTTGTCAGGTCATTTTTCCCTATTCTGCGCCATGTTTGACCATGATTTTTGCTGGAATTTCCAGGAAAATTATAGATATATATTTTGCAGCAAAGTTTAGTTTTTAACATGAAATGTCTTGTTTGTAATTTTTCTACTTTTTTAAAAATATTTTTGTGTAAAAAAAACAAAAAAATAAATAAATATTTTTTAAACAATTGTCTCCTCTATTTTAAATAAAACATTTACTTTATTAGAGAAAACCATATTGCATGCGAAAGCCTCATTTCCCCCCCCCCTCATGGGGGGGACCCATTTCTTGCGCATTTTAAGGGTTAAAAACCCTTAAAACTCCCCCAAAAAATGATATGGGGCCCCCCTTACCCATCATAACCAGCCTGGGACCAGCTATGGAAGCTTGTAGAACAGGGTGCAGGGGCCAGCTTTGGTGCCCCCCCACCCTGCAGGCTACAAGCCCACATAGCCAGGGCCTGGGCTCTTCTGCCCCCCCCTGGGCTTTGGGGAGGCAAGTAATAGGGGTGTCAGGGGTTAATGGCAAGTCACCCGCTAGCCGCAGGTGATTTGCCAGCCCCCAGACTTGTGGACTGGTATAGGGGTCTCATGGACCCCATTACCAGTTCACAAGGGGTTAACAGTATAAATGTATTTATTTACTTTTTTTTTTTTTACTCACCTCCGATCTTCCTCTGTCCCCCAGCGATCTCCGATGACAGCTGCGGGTGTCTGGAGGAGGGAGCTTGAGGGGGGCGATCACAGCCCTCTCCCCCTTCCAGGTTTCAGGTACCCCACTTCCAGCATGAGTTTGGGTGCTCAGCACTGAGAAAATAAGTCTTATTATGTTCCGTTATAAACTTGAGGTCTGCTTTAAAACGTATTACTGTGCAGTTTTACAGAGTTGTATATAGGCAGCCAGTCATAAGATGCCCTGAAAAAGTATTTACACCCCTTAAACATGGCCTTTACTGAAACCTGGCTCACTCCCTCTGATACAGCCTCACCCGCTGCCCTCTCATATGGGGGCAATCAGTTCAGCGACACCCCAAGATCAAGGAATAAACAGGGTGGGGGTGTTGGCATCCTCCTGTCAGAACACTGCTCATTTAACCCAACCCCTGCCCTACCCTCCCTTTCCTTCTCTTCCTTTGAAGTTCACTGTGTACGTCTCTACTCTCCCTGTCACCTAAACATTGCCATTACCTAACCCTCCTGAACTTGCCACTCTCTTCCTGGACCACTTCTGCACTCGGCTTCTCCACTTCCTGTCCTTTGACATCCAGCCTATAATCAACATATCCATTGAACCCAACAACCCTGCAACCACCAAACTACTATCCCTAACCACCTCCTTTGGCCTCAAACAATGGTCTACTAGCCCCACCCACAAAGATGGACATACGCTTGACCTACTCATTACTCACCTCTTCTCTGTATCCAGTTTTTTCTCATCCCCACTTCCCCTTTCTGATCACAACCTACTAACACTAACAATCTCTTCCCTTACCACTACCCCTCCTGCACACAAACCTGCTATTCTGCACAGGAACCTCAGAAACCTAGACCTTCAATCTCTCTCCAATGCTTTACATCCCCTTCACACCCTGCCCTTATTCACCAGTGTAGACGCTGCAGCTTCATACTACCAAAACACACTAACTACTGCCCTTGACTCTGTTGCTCCCCTTAACTACAGCTGCCCTCAGACCAAAAAAAGACAACCTTGGCTTAATACTAACACTGCAAAATTGAACGGCATTCTCGAGTTGCTGAACAGCAATGGAGGAAATCCAAAACCAAGGAGGACTTCCTGTTATACAAGAAAGCCCTTCAGGAACTCAGGACTGCCCTTTCATCTGCTAAACAGGAATATTTTGCTTCACTCATTTCAGCACAGGCCTGGAATCCAAAACAGCTATTTAACACTTTCAACTCCCTACTCC
This sequence comes from Gastrophryne carolinensis, assembly GCA_027917425.1. Lineage (NCBI taxonomy): Eukaryota > Metazoa > Chordata > Amphibia > Anura > Microhylidae > Gastrophryne > Gastrophryne carolinensis. Next base: position 251,339,276 of record CM051234.1, on the reverse strand, counting down.
GCCCACCTCCTCCATCCTCACAGCTAACAGCTGAGCTCTTTGCTACATACTTTAAAGATAAAATTGACAGGATTCGAAGCGGCTTCACCCCTCAGAACACTTCTCTTCTATCAACTCCCCCCCTGCCCCCCTCATTAACTAATTTAACATGGTTGCACAAGGTCTCTATTCTTTGGTCTCAAAGGCCCACCTGACCACCTGCTCCCTTGATCCTATTCCATCCCACCTTATCCCTCAACTGTCTCCATCTATCATTCTTGCCTTAACCTCTTTATTCAATCTCTCTCTATCCACTGGTACCTTTCCTTCTTCCTTTAAGCATGCTGTTATAAGTCCTCTCATCAAAAAACCCTCTCTGGACCCCTCTGCCCTCCCCAGTTACCGACCCTGTAACTCTGCTCCCTTTCTCATCCACTCTTCTTGAACAGCATGTCCACACCGAACTGATTAACTATCTGTCTACAAACTCCCTCCTTGATCCCCTCCAGTCTGGTTTCCGCGCAAGTCACTCCACCGTAACTGCACTCACCAAAGTCACCAATGATTTACTGACTGCCAAATCCAAAGGAAACTACTCTGCTCTCATTCTTCTATGACCTATCTTCGGCTTTTGACACAGTCGACCACTCGCTGCTTCTCAATATTCTTTCTTCTCTTGGAATCCAAGGTCTCATGCTCTCTTGGCTCTCCTCCTATCTCTCTGATCGCACATTTAGTGTATCTTATACAAACACCATTTCCTCTCCCCAACCTCTGTCTGTTGGTGTACCACAAGGCTCAGTCCTAGGACCCCTACTATTTTCAATATACACTTCTGGTCTCGGACAACTAATAACCTCACTGGGCTTCCAATATCACTTTTATGCAGATGACACTCAGATCTACCTCTCTGGCCCAAATCTCTCTTCTCTCCTCTCTCGCCTTCCTGACTGTCAGCCACTAACAGCCATTTCTTCCTTCATGACATCTCGCTCCCATAAACTGAACATGGACAAAACAGAACTGGTCATTTTCCCACCATCTCACTCCCCTCTCTAACACCATAATCTTACCATAACTGCCACTTCTCAAGCTTGGTGCCTGGGCTTCATTCTGGACTCCTCTCTCTCATTCACACCTCACATTCACTCCCTAGCCACATCCTAGCCACCAACTCAAAAATATCTCCCGCATCCGTCCCTTCCTCTCACCTGACACTACTAAAATACTAGTATACTCCCTGGTCATCTCACGACTGGACTACTGTAACACCCTCCTCTGTGGTTTGCCAACAAACAGACTGGCACCCCTCCAATCTGTTCTAAACTCTGCTGCTTGCCTCATCCACCTCTCCTCTTGCTTCTCCAGCGCTGTTCCCCTCTGTCAATCCCTCCACTGGTTACCTGTGCAGTTAAAACTTCTAACAATTACCTACAAAGCTCTCTCTAACCAGGCCCCTCCCTTCATTTCATCCCTGATCCAGCATTACCAACCCAAGCACAACCTCCACTCTGCCTCCGACATTCTCCTGTCCTCCTCTTTGGTTACCTCCTTGCACTGCCGCCTTCAAGACTTCTCCCGCACCTCCCCACTTCTCTGTAATGCCCCGCTCAATCCGCCGCTCTCTATCACTCCAAGCCTTTAAAAGTGTCCTCAAAACTTACTTCTTCAGACAAGCATATAACCTGGCTTAAGCAACTCCGATAACCTTCAAATGGCCCATGCAGCCCAACTCAAGCTCTACCACTTGTGATCCCTACCATTTGGTTCCACCCCCATCCTTTAGACTGTAAGCTCGCATAGTTTAAAAAAAAACAAAGGACTTAAAGTATTGTGTGCAAATGTACTCAGCTCCCCTCAATTCCTTGTAGGACAACATTTACAGCCCCAATTATAGCTACACATATGTTGGGATATGTTTCTACTAGCCCTTGCCCATTCTTATTTGCCAATTAGCTCAAGCTTAGTTATATACTGAATGGAGAGCATTTGTGAACAGCAATTTTCAAACCATGCCAAAAACCCTCAATGGGAATTAGGTCTGAACATTGACTGGGCCATCCTAACACATGAATATGTTTTATTTAAACCACTTCAATGTACCTTTGACTGTACATTTAGGGACAAAGTCATGCTGGAATGTCTTTTGCAGCCTCACATTTTACTCCTGGATTGCCCTGTATTTAGCTCCAGGCATCTTCCCATCGACTGACCCTGTTATACTGAGAATAAATAAGATAAATAAGACTGTCCTTCAGACTCTCAAGGCGGTTTGTGTTCAACAAGAGCAGAAGAAGGTAACAGAATAACAACATCAACTTTCTAAGATACATGAGATTATAAGACTAATACATTAACACAGTATGATTTGTGAATAAAAAATCGCTAAAGCGATCACATTTGTGAGTCATGAATGATCAGACAACTTTCTTTTGCACATGGAAGATTTCTCTTCCATTTTACTGCAGGCCATCAGCAGAATTCAGTAACGATAGGGTTAACCTAATGGCCGAAGGGTGTGGACTGCAAGACAAAGTCATGGCTCCTCCTCCCGGCCTATATTCCTCCGGCTGACTTCCTCCAATCCAGTTTTTTTCTTGCAGTTGTAACTGAACTGCAAGGGTGTATCTGAACTCCTCTCCCATTTATTTTTTGTTTTTAAGGATTATGCCTTGGAAGCGGGGCATTAGAGACCCTGATTGTCTTCCTGGGCCCTTATACTCCTGTGAGTTGGATGGACCCACAAAGCCTCCTCAGCTAAGCTGTATCCGGATCAGGATGGTCTTCTCCGGCTCATAGCGCTTCTTGCCCGCTACCGGCTTTGGATTATTTTTGGCTAAGCTGAGCGCTTCTCCTCCGGCTCATAGCACTTATTGCCGGCCAGACACTCGGGTTTCTGGCTGGCAGGGGGGCTGCTTCTCAGCCACTGCACGGCCACCCTCATGCGGACCTAAACCTTTAGGTAGGTTAAATTGACTTTATTTTTATTGTTTATTGTCTATAATAATATTATGTTTATTAATATTATATTGTTCATTCGGACCTAAACCTTTAGGTAGGTTAAATTGATTTTATTTGTATTTGCTTATTGTGTATATTATTATGTTTAATATGATATTGTTCATGCGGATCTAAACCTTTAGGTAGGTTAAATTGGATATGGATATGGTGACTCCCATAGTCTCCCAAAAACAGTTTCCCGTTGGGGAGGAATCATCCAGTGGGGACTCTGATTCAGAGTCCTCTACACAAGGGGGCGCTCACTTTGATTACTTTCATTTCGGAGTTTTTTGCTGTGCATACGCATTATTCTAATTTGATTCATAGAGAATGGCAGAAGCCAGGTAGTCTTATGCCCTGCCCATTCCTAGAGGGCTAGATACCCGTATCCCTTTCCTGTAGATCAGATTGAGTTAGGGTCTCTGCCTCCTAAGGTGGATGCTCTGATGTCAGGTCTTCTATGACTTTGGTTATGCCACCCTCTGATAGTGCTTCTTCAAAGGATCCAGCGGATAAGTGCATAGATCAGGTGACATGCCTTGCTTATTCTATTATGGAGTCAGCTTCGGCCTGTGCTTCATCCATAGCATCTTTGCCAAGCCAGAAGTTGTTAAACAACTAAATTCTAAGACTCGTTCAGGTCATTTACGGAAGTTATGCTCCCAGTTAATCATTACTAGTTTGGATTGCAACAAGTATGTAATCTTGTCTATGGATGATTTGATCAGGATAAGTACCAGAGACCTAGCTCTGGTGGTAGCTTTAAGTCGTGCTTTATGACTAAAGCAGTGGTCAGCTGAGGCAGCTTTTAAAAAGAATCGGACGAGACTCCCCTTTAAGGGGGACATGGTAAAGGAGGCTACTGGTGGTAGGTCTTCCTATGTTCTACAGAAGCCCGAAGCCTAATATTGTTTTCCACAGAGCCTCTAATCCTCAGCCCTTTCGTGGGGGTTAAGGTTCCGCCACTTTGGGATACCGAAAAGAATTTTGGAATAAATCAAAATACCCAAATAAGGCAAGAGGTTTCTGGCAAGGTAAAGAAAAACCCTGTTCAAAGGCCACCCTTGCAGGTGGCTGGGGGGGGGGGGGGGCGGCTTCCGCATTTTTCTCACATTTGGCGGCTCCATATAAGAGATCCTTGGATACATGAGGTTGTATCATCAAGTTACAAAATCAAATTAGGAGCCAGACCTCCTTGGAGACTCTTTTGGTCAGGGGTATCCCGAATCCCACAGAAAGCAAGCAATGATATCAGCTGTATCTCTTTTTAGAGTCAATGGCCTCAACAAGTTCATCCCTTGAAGAAATTCTGCACAGAATCTTTAAGGTCTACAAGGATTTTATGACCACAGTGGATATAAAGGATGCGTACCTACACATTTTTTCTGGGTCATCAGAAATGTCTGCAGTTTGCAGTAGATGGCCTGCCTGCCTCTTCAGTTTGTGGCTCTGCCCTTTGGCCTCTCGTCAGCACCAAGGGTGTTAACCAAGGTGTTGGCAGGCCTCTTGGCTTTCTAAATAGTCGGGAGATACGTATAATCCCTTACTTAGATGATCTGTTGATATAGGCCCCATCTTTTCAGGAGGCCCAGAAGTATACACATATTGTATTATCGACATTAGAAGAATTTGACTGGATAGTCAGCTGTCAAAGGTCGAATATCACTCCTTCAAGAGTTTTTCTTTTCTGGGAATGTCATTAGACACTTCTTAGGTCAAGTGTTTCTCCTGGAACAAGAGACTTTTTCTTCAGGCCAGGGTACAGGGTTTCTTGACCTGCACTCACCCGACAATTCGTCAAGGAATTCGTCTGTTGGGCCTGATGGTGTCTTGCTTCGAGGCAGTGCTCTTGTACAGTTTCACACATGACCCCTGCAGATGGAATTGTTCTCGATCTGGGATCAGGACTCCCCATAAATATCCTGAAACTGAGAGCAATTCTATTGTTTAAGACATTGGGCATCCCATCTAAAGGGGGCATCCCATCCAGATTCAAACAGACAATCGGACGGCGGTGGTATATATTAACCACCAGGAGGGCACCAGATGCAGGAAAGCCCCCATGGAAGTGAGCCGAATTTTACTTTGGGCCGAGAAGCAGGTTGCATGCATCTCAGTAATACACATACTAGGAGTAGGCCAATCATCTTAGCAGAGTGGTCCTGCTTTGGGGGAATGGTCTCTCTCAGAGGGTCTTTCAATCCCTATGCATGCCCTGGGGGATTACGGCACTATCGGAAAGTTCAGAAGTTTGTGTGATCCTCTATCAATAGCAATAGATGCCTTAAATCTTCAGTGGTCAACATTCAAGTGTCAATATGCATTTCCTCAGACTCTGCTTCTGGGTCGAGTACTGAAAAAGGATAGCTCGTGAGGGAGTTCCAACCATTCTGGTAGCTCCTCGGTGGTCAAGGAGAAGCTGGTTCTCAGGCATAATGTTGTCAGAGGATGTCAGAGGGCAACCCGTGGAGGTTACCCAATGATCCAGATCTTCTCACACAGGGGCATCTAAGGCATTTCAATTCTCGAGTGCTGGCTTTGATGGCCTGGCTTTTGAAACCTCCATCTAGGCCGAAAGGGTTTTTTTCTGCCAGAGTCATCCAGGCTATGATTCAGGCCAGGAAGAGGTCTTCATCAATGATCTACTATAGAGTCTCGTGAGCATTCATTGCTTGGTGCAAATCCAGAGGGTTTGTTTGTAGAACTTTTCTTTTCCCAGAATATTGAGCTTGTTGCAGAAAAGTTTTGATGAAGGTCTGCAATTGAGTGCCTAAAGGGACAGATATCTACTTATTTTTTAGAGGCAAGAATCTCAGTAAGGAGGACTTCTGAATTGGCAGCTTTATCAGTTATATCTCTTTTTCCGTTTTAAACAGGAATTGGTCCTAAAGGGGTTCCCCCTTTTTCATCTTAATAAAGAGGTGGTTTTCCTTCCTTATGTTCTGCTCCAGTGTCCGATAAGGAAAGGGTTCTTCACTCGCTTGATGTAGTGAGAGCAATTACATTTTATCTCACTGCTACACAATCCTTCCTCAGGTCAGACCTCTTATGTGTCATACTTGAGGGACCACAGAAATGTCTTCCACCAGCTAAGTCCACCATTAGTCGATGGATTAGACAAGCAGTGGTAAGAGCCTATGTCTCCACCAGGAAAGCTTCCTCCCTTTAGAATTACGGCTCATTCGACATGAGCTATTGGATCATCTTGGACTTTTCAGCATCAAGCTCTAGTAGAACAATGATGCAAGGCTGCTGTTTGATCTTTAGTTCATACATTTTCCAAATTCTATAAAGTAGAGCCTCGGCGGATGCCGCCTTTGGTGGGAAGGAATTACATACATGTCTTAATCCTGATAGAAAGGTATAAGGTTTTTGGGAATCCCACCCGAATTCAGGGTACTGCTTTTGGAGATCCCTGTCATTACTGAATTCTCCTGATGGCCTGAAGTAAAATGGAAAAGAAAAGATAATTCTGTGAGTACTCACCTACATAGTTGATTTCTCTTCCATTATTACTTACAGGACATCAGACCCTCCCTGTCTGCTAGGTTACTATATCCATTCCTTGGATACCTAGTCTTAGCGGAGTGGTAAAAATGTAAATAGTTGTTCAAAATTAAAACATAAAAAAAAAATATATATATATAGATATATATAATTGGAGAGAGGAGTCTTGTATTTTGTCTCCAGCCTTTTGTTCCCAACAGGAGACATAGGTATGTCTCCCGGGCAGCTGTTTCTACTGCTTTTCAATTAAACTGGATTGGAGGAAGTCAGCCGGAAGGATATAGGCCGGGAAGAGGAGCCACTTCTTTGTCTTGCAGTCCATGCCTTTTGGCTGAGAGGTTAACTCTATCGTTACTGAATTTTCCTGATGGCCTGAAGTAATAATGGAAGAGAAATCAATTCTACAGGTTATCTTTTTTCAGCAAATGTTAAAGTGATCGTAATTAGGATCACATTTAAGGGATTTGTATAGTCCTATTTATAGCCAATTTCTGTTTCCACATTAAAACAATGAACAAGAAATTTTATGTCAGCCAAAATGAAGCTCAAACTACAAGCGAATTTGTGTTGATGGCTTGATTGCAGTAGGCATTTCCATGTATCAGTTATCATGTTAATGCATTCGCTTTAGTAAATATCCATTTGCTAATCACTCCATGAAAATGGGCCATTAGAAAGTAAGTACTTTATTTTTCATTATTTAGTCCTCAATGGCTTTTTAGTGTACCTGTAACAAGGATTAACCTGCATTGTAAAGGTTTTTATGCATTTAATATAATACAGATGTTTCGTGCAGTTCATTTTAGCCAAATGTTACTGTAAATATGTTTGTTTTTTTATTAGATGCAATGTAATTATATTGGTGATACATGATAGATTTTAGGTTTGGCCATGGCTGCTGTAACTACAGAGCTGTGCTGTTACTGGTTTAGTATTAGTAGAGACTTTACAGAAAGAGTAGTAGATGCTTGGAACAAACTTCCAGCAGAGGTAGTTGAAAAATCAACAGTCACTGAATTTAACCCTTTAAGTGCCAGCCTACCTGGAGTTTTTGTCACACTCTGTTGCCAGACCATTTTGCACTATTTTGCGCTCCCCATGTTCAAATGTGATTTTTGAAGGGATTTCCAGGGATTTCCCAGGAAAATGATATATTGTTTTTTTCAGCAGAGTCTGGGCTTTAACATGAAATGTCTTGTTTGTCATTTTTTAGGTGTATTCTCAATATTTTTGGTTAAATATGTGCAAAAAAAAAAAAAAAAATTTTTACATATTGTAGTTTTTTTTGTAATAAAAAATGTAAGTTTGTCAATGAAATCTTATTGCGTGTGAAATCCCAATTTCTCCCGGTTACAGCGGTACCACATATGTATAGGTAGACACCCTTTCCTGCCCAGGAGACTCCCCCAAACTGAAACAACGCTTTAGGGGATTTTCAGATAAAATACAACTGTGCTACGCAATATGCGCACCTTGCAGTTTTTCCAGAAAAACAACCCTTTACATTTGAAATACCCCCAACAAACTATATATTCTCTGGAAGTACACACCTCAGGCTTTCTAGGCGTACCAGGCTTGTTGATGTGGCCATAGTTTTCTGGAAGTAATCCCTCAATGGATTCTTTGGTTGCAAAGAGTTTCCCTAAAAAAAGGATAAAAAAGCAGAATCAAAGCCACATTTTCCTAAAAAAACTATATACAAACAAGAAAAAACAAGTTTAATCTGGAAACGCAACATCCCCCGAACAGAACAATACCCAACATGCATAGGTTCTGTCAAGGGAAGAGTTGCCAAACACCCCAAAGTAAAGCATGTGCGTAACGGTAATTTTACTTGAAAATTTCAGCTCTGCAGACAAAGTGCGCACCTTGCGATTTTTCAACCAAAACAACCCTTGACATTTGGAATATCCCCCATAAACCATATATTCCCTGAAAGTACACACGTTAAGCTTTCTAAGGGTACCCAGCTTGTTGTAGTGGGCTCATCTTTCTGGAAATAATCCCTCAAAGAATTCTTTGTTTGCGCAGGGTTTCCTTAAAAAATTTATAAAAAAGCTGAATAAAAAACACCTTTTCCTAAAATATAAATATGCAAACCAGAAAAAACAAGCTAAGTCTGAAAGCGCAAGGTCCCCCGAACAGAACAATACCCAACATGCATAGGTACTATTAACCCTTTTAATTGCCAGCTTACTTGAGATTTTGTCACCCTCTGTTGACAGGCCATTTTTCCCCATTTTGCGTCATGTTTTGCGCCATTTTTGCTGGAACTTTCAGGAAAATTATATATATATTTTTTTGCAGCAGAGTTTAGGCTTTAACATGAAATGTCTTGTTTGTAAATTTTTTTTTTTTTTTTTACAATATTATTAAGTAAAAATAATAAATAAATAAATAAAAAATGTTTAAAAAAATTGACTCCTTTATTTTAAATAAAAAATGTATTTTATTAAGGAAAATCATATTGCATGTGAAAGCCCCATTTCTACCGATTAGAATGGTACCACATATTTATCGGTAGCCCCCTGTTCCTGCCCAGGAGACCCCCCTAACTGAAACAAGTATTTTATAACATTCACAAAAAAAATACAACTACCATCCACACTACAAAGGGTTAAATCGAGAAAAAAAATGACATAGGGTCCCCCCTCCCAGGGGAGGGAGACCCCATTTTTTTTTTGATTTTTAAGGGTTAAAAACCCTTAAAAATCAAAAAAAAAATTGACGTGGGGTCCCCCTTACCCAAAGTAACCAGCCCGGGACCAGCTATGCAGGGCTTGTAGGCACAGAGTGGGGGGGCCAGCTTATGTGGCCCCCCCCACCCTGCAGCCTACAAGCCCACATAGCCCATGTGGGCCCGGGCTCTTCTGCCCCCCCCTGGCCTTTGGGGAGGCAGGTAATGGGGGTGCCGGGGGTTAATGGCAAGCCACCCGCTAGCGCAGGTGGCTTGCCATCCCCCCAGCCTTGTGAACTGGTATAGGGGTCATGGACCCCTTACCAGTTCACAAGGGGTTAAATGTAAATAATCACACAGACACAAGCAGAGAAAAAATATTTTATTAATTTTTTTTTTTTTTTTTACACTGTACTCACCTCCCATCCATCCTGGAGCCCTCTGTCCCTCGGCGATCACTGGCTTCTGCTCACTTGCTAGAAGCCTTTTATAGCTGCTGGATGACAGAACACAAAGGGTTAATCAAAAAAAAAAATGACATAGGGTCCCCCCTCCCAGGGGGGGGGACCCAATTTTTTTTTTGATTTTTAAGGGTTAAAAACCCTTAAAAATCAAAAAAAAAATTGACGTGGGGTCCCCCTTACCCACAGTAACCAGCCCGGGACCAGCTATGGGGGCTTGTAGGCACAGAGTGGGGGGGCCAGCTTTTGTGGCCCCCCCCACCCTGCAGCCTACGAGCCCACATAGCCCATGTGGGCCCGGGCTCTTCTGCCCCCCCCTGGCCTTTGGGGAGGCAGGTAATGGGGGTGCCAGGGGTTAATGGCAAGCCACCCGCTAGCGCAGGTGGCTTCCCATCCCCCCAGCCTTGTGAACTGGTATAGGGGTCATGGACCCCTTACCAGTTCACAAGGGGTTAATAGTAAAAAATGACAGACACAGAGAAAAAAAAATCTTTATTTTTCTTTTTTTTACACTATACTCACCTCCGATCCGACGTCCCTCGCCGCTGTATGTCCCGCGCCGCTGTCACTGACAGATGCCGGTGGTGATCGGCGCAGGGCGGGTGACAGGCGAGGGGGCTCCGATCGGAGCCTCCTCACCTGACACCCGCCCTGCTCCGATCACCACCGGCATCTGACAGAGATGCCGGAGCTCGGAGGGGGTATAGGAGGAGCGGGATGACGTCATCCCGCTCCTCCCACAATGGGCGGAGCTAAGCGGCGGCGGCCATCGCCGCCATTACAAGAGGTGAGGACCCGGAAGAGGGTCCTCACCTGAAGACTGCGCAGCCCAGGGGGGGGATCGGACCCCCCCCTGGTGAAGAGGAGACCCGGACAGAAGGCTCGGGCGCGGAGGTGAGTAAATGACAGTTTGTTTTTTTTTTTTTTTGTACAGTGCCGATGTCAGCGCTGGAAATGGGGGGGGGGCGGCTGGTTTCGGGCCCCCCCCTGAAGACGGAGGACGACGGGGGGGCGATCGGATGCCCCCCCAAGGAAGAGGGGACCCCAAGCTTCACGGGGATACCGGAGGTAAGTGTTTTTTTTTTCTATCTTTTTAACTGTTTGTGGGAAATGCCAGGCACGTAGTTTCTACGTGCTTGGCACTTAACGGTAGGAGAGGCAACCACGTAGAAACTACGTGCTTGGCATTTAAAGGGTTAAACATGACTGGGATAAGCACACATCTATCCTAAGATAAAGAGTACATACAGTATACACATAAGGGCAGACTAGATGGACCTTATGGTCTCCTTCTGCCGTCAACCTTCTATGTTTCTATGTTTAGGTGCTCCAGGGACTTGAAATGGTGGCCAAGGAGCTACAGTGCGGAAGGATAGCTTAATCAAACAGTCAGTCTACTTTGAACATGTTGGTGAAAAAAATCAATATTGGAATAGGACCCAGTGTTTGTATTGCTAACTTAATCTGAGAATCTGTTTCAGTAAGTCCTTACTCCTTAGTCCTTACTCCCCCCTTAAATACCCACACTCAGACGTCTGTTACCATCTAGATAAGAAATACGATTCTGTATTCATCTCCATTAGAAGGTGGGAGCTGGTGCTGTTGCCATATTACTTGGTGTTAATCGGATAACACATATTAAGGTAATTCTGGGTGCATTTCTAGCAACAAATGACTGATATTTTATTTCTTGTTGTCTTTCCCTCTGTTCTCAATCCTGGGTACAGCATCAGATGGTTTTGTGGTAACTGTGGGATCAACATTCTTCACTAATAACTGGTTTACATACCCAAACTACAGTATTCCCATTTTTGTACCACGTCCCCTAAAACACTAGTAAACTCTAGCCCTGTTATCACAGAAGTATTGTTTGAAGCTGGGGTGGGAGTTGTGGTTAAGTCAAAAATAAGATTTGCTAAATATGAAGCTGGGGGTCTAGGCTTACTTAAAGCGGACCTTCACCCTGAATAAGAGTCTATCTTATATGTTTCCCACACCCTGTACATACAGATTGCCCACATTAAAAATCATCCTACCTGCATCTACTGCAAGTTATGAGCCTTTAAACATCCAAGATGGCAGCTTATGGAAGCCGCCATCTTATCAGGCAGCCTGCAAACAGGAAGTGCCTCCTGACTGTGCTGCTCTGCATTCTGGGATTGCTGACCTTTACCTGACCCCAGCTCTGCTCTGTCTGAGCAAAGCACAGCCATAACCCCGTCCCCTGTACCTTATCCCACTCTCCTCTCCTCCGTAAGTGTGATGCTTCTGAGTCAAGATGGCGGCGCCCGTATCCTAAATTCCTGAACAGAGTTGCATCCCAGTGGGGGAAAGAATAATAAGTTAGTGACTAAAAACTTAAAATATATTAACTTTAGATGCTGGGGAACCGTTTTTTAAGAGTTTGGGCTTTTCATTAAATCACGCTGAAGGTCCGGTTTAAGCCATACATAACACAAGGGGAATGCACGCATAGTCAACTACCAGACAGGACCAACATATTCCCCATTAATGTTTAAAGTTTTATTCTTTTATTTTAGGAGCACTTTAAATTAACTAAATTAGGGAAAAGGTTTATACAGCTGACGTACAGCTAAAAACATTTTTAGAGCCTTTAGTTAATTCTAGAATTCTTTCTGGTGCGCTCTCATAGACAGACTGGGAGGCTGATTCATTAATAGCGGCAGGTAGCGACAGTTGAGCGACTGTAGCAGTATTTTCACAGCGCCCGCTAGTAGTCGCTGTGCTTGGCCATTGTTCGGTTGTTGATAGCGACTGAGTCGGTGTGCAGTAATGTTGAATACGGGGTGACGAGTCGCTATTTGACAGGTTCCGCGATGTATGGGTGCGCATGATAGCGACTGGTCAGAGCGACCGGCTCCCACCATATTCAACAAAAAATCACGCTCAAAAAATTCTCGCGCTGTGAAATGCGTGTTTAAACCCCAGAGCGCTGGCGGCGATGTGTTAAAAGTAGTTTTGTAACCCCCAAACCACCATATTTTTGGAAACCAAAAAAAAAATTTTTTTTAAACAATTTAGTAATATGTGACAAAAATAAACACAGAGCTAACTGATTATACCAATAGTTCACTAACTCTTTGGTGAATATGAAATTGTCCAGAGTGTATAATAGTCCAATAAAAATAAATTAAATATCAAATAAACAATTTCTGTGAAAATTTTTTTTTTTTCCTTATTATCATCCACTTCCCAAAAAGTGCTTATTATTGCTCTTCTATGTGCGCCACACCCAAATGTGCATATCCTTACCGGAGAGACATCATAAAAAAGCCAACATGATCGATAATCTGAATCTCCTCCCCGTGCTGCTGAATCACCGATTTAGAGAAAGAATCCACATCCACTTAGATCCCCAGGAATAGACGTTTCATTCATAAATTCTCAGGAAATGATATAGCAATGGATCATAATCCACATATAGAGGAAGATAAAAATATTGCAAATCTAGTGCAATGACGTTTAAAAACTCGTTTATTACAAATAAGTATTAAGAATCACACTCACAATTTTGAAGAAAAGAACCAGCATGTCAGCTCTCTATCCAGAGCAAAGTAAATGGAGCAGGTCTCATCACCAGATTACAATGTTCCCGTCGGCCGATAGAAAACATATAGGTGATGGGTACTGTATCAGGAAAGCAGCCTTAGTCCTCCTGTCCTCCAAACTGTAAATGTACCAAATCCCAACGCGTTTCGTCGCAAGCAGCGACTTTAACCAGGTATTTGGTAACAATAAATGAATAGTGATTTTATACCGGAAGTAGAGTGGTCACTCCCGCTCTCCTCCTCCGGCGCGCGCCAATCAGCGTCTCGGCTCCTCCAAAACCCCGCACAGCCGCCTCACACACTGGGCGGAAATACAGGGGCGGGGGACGCTCTCCCCGTCATCCTCCTATGACGTATGCTGATCGCGTCTCTGCTGCTAGGTTACCGCAACATAAGACAGAAACCTCGCACACTGGGCGGAAGTACAGGGGCGGGGGACGTTCCCCGCCCCTGTACTTCCGCCCAGTGTGCGAGAAGTTTCTGATTTAGCAGCACGGGGAGGAGATTCAGATTATCAATCATGTTGGCTTTTTTATGATGTCTTTCCGGTAAGGATATGCACATTTGGGTGTGGCGCACATAGAAGAGCAATAATAAGCACTTTTTGGGAAGTGGATGATAATAAGGAAAAAAAAAAACTTTTTTCACAGAAATTGTTTATTTGATATTTAATTTATTTTTATTGGACTATTATACACTCTGGACAATTTCATATTCACCAAAGAGTTAGTGAACTATTGGTATAATCAGTTAGCTCTGTGTTTATTTTTGTCACATTTTGATTGGAGATATTGGGAATATTTCAACACGTTGAGCTGCTATTTAAATTTTATCTTTGATTTTATGCAGATACAATTTTGAAGCGCGGTGTTACACTAATTATTCACAATTTAGTAATATGAATACAATAATATCAGACCTGTAATATCAATTCTGCACAAATTTTTTTTTTTTTACCTTAAAAAAATTATCTAACATGGCAGAAGTGGTCACAGAATTTTTCACATTAAAAAAAAAAAAAAAAAAAAAACATTAATAACAATTAATTATGAATATTTAAAGATTGTTCCATTGAAATGCATTGGAGAGCGCCAGGTAGCGAGAGGTCCTACCTGTTGCTGTTCAAGGTCGGACGCTGGCGCTGTGGGCTGAGGCTGGAATAATGATGAATGAGTGGCTATCTGGCGCTATCTCAGTTGCTAAGCAGGATCGGCTTGATAAATGTGTGATTGTGGTGGGGAGCCGGCATTCTCGTGGCGGTGCCCGTCATTACCGGTCGCTCACCCGTCGCTACCTGTCGCTATTCCTTCATAAATAAGGGCCCATGTATATCCCAGAGAAGAAAAAAGCAGAACTATCTTGTGATTAGCTCTGCGTAAGATTCTGGATAATGGCCATAACAGATGTACTGCTCAACAATCCAATTTGTCATATGCAGGAAAATGAGTACATGGGGTGGCTGGATTTAAAAGGCTGTGGAAGAGCAAGGATGCTTTTATAATATAGCCATACACAAACGAGCTGGCAGGAGATAGATCCGGAAATGAACAGAGAGAGAGAGATGTAAGCAATGTTTGCAGTTAAGTGCTGTAAAAACCTAAAATACTTGTTGGTACTTGCACTTAGTTGATCAAAAGAAAAAATAAAATATTTCTATTCAGAAAAAGGAAGGAGAATGATATAGAGAGTTGGACCTTGGTGCAGCGTAAATTGATTGATTTGATTACGGATGGCTCCAATTGCTGTAATCAAAATCACAAAGATGATGGCAAGGAATACATATAATCTAACCTCACTTAATTTTAAAGCGGACCAAAAACCACTAAACTTGTGAAATACATTTGGCCAAAGCCCTTACCAATACCCCCCTCTTAGAGTGTAGAACTAGAAATGTTTCATTTCACTTTTTGAATTGTCCCTGAACACTGTTTTTTGTTGCATGAAGATGGCATGCAGTCAGTCATTACATTGGTGTGGCAATGACATCATTGCCACACACAACAGTGGCAATAAATGGAGAAGGTGGAGCTTTACAGCTAAAACAGGTGCCATTAGCTGGGATTAGAGTGAAGTAGGGGCAATGAAAATTGGCAAAAGGCACTCTTCATAGGGGGAGCAATTCAGGGGATGCTAGTTAAAAATGTGGGTTTTGGTCCATTTTAAGATAACAGTCCAGATACATTCCTTGGCTTTAGACAAAAACCTTTTAGATAGGGCAGACTGGGGTTAAAAAACTGCTTGGGACTTATTGGTCACATTGGCCCTTCTACAATGTGTCTGGGCCGATAATTGGCATTGTGCCGAATGACCCCATAACAAACAGTATGCAGAATCCCCCCCAATCACCCAATAACATGCAGCATGCAGAATCCCCCTCAATCAATCCATAACAGGCAGTGTGCAGAATTCCCCTCAATCGCCCTATAATAGCCATTAGCCTCGATTCAGAGACACATTCATCTGGACTTTCGTAGCTGTCTGTGTATGTTTTTGTGTGTGTGTAATTTTTTTGTTTTTTATGTTCGTTTTTCATGCGTATGTTTGTTCCTGCTAATGCGTATATGCGCTTTCGATGGACGGAACAAAATCAGATCATTTGCGTTAGTTCGGATCATTTTGCCATCAAAATCTGAAATTTTGCGTTCGTTCAGATAACTTACGTCATTGGGATCGGCTTGCGTCTCATTCAGAGAGCTGATTGCCGAGGGTCCACCACCCTATAAAACGGTTTTCTTTGCAATCCACTTACGGGACCATTTTGCACTCGACTTGCTTGCTTGACCATGTATTGCGGCTTTGTGGAGGAGTATGAGCGCCTTGTGTCAGCAGGGCTGAGGCCAGATTGCACCGGCAACGCATGCATATCGATCGCATGCATAACGTTGAGTTGGTCGAGCTGACCCTACTTAACCGCGCTTCTCTCCATAAATTGTATAGCGAGCTACGGCCATGGTTAGCCTACACCACAAGGAAGGGGCAAGCAATTTCAGGTATGACCAAGATGCTTAGCTGCCTGCAATTTTTGGCGAACGGCTCTTTCCAGAAGCTGGGTGCCCTCTCCGTGGGGATGTCCCAGCCTACGCTGAGCTGCGCGCTATCCAAGTTTTTGGATGGCATGGCTACCATAAGTCCAAAATATATTTATTTTCCGGACGACATGGTAGCCTGGAACACACTTAAGTTGTTTTTTTTTTTTAATATCGCCGACATGCCCATCGTCATGGGTGCGATCGATTGCACCCACGTTGCATTGGTCCATCTGGCAGCCGACGAGTACATCTATAGGTAAGTTCATTTATGTCATTTGGTTATCTATTTTAGACAAACTGTATTGTAAATATCGATTAATCCCTCCTTGTAAATTGTCCCTGTGCCCCATTTGACCGTGTATAGCTGAATCCCTCCTTGTAAATTGTCCCTGTGCCCCATTTGACCGTGTATAGCTGAATCCCTCCTTGTAAATTGTCCCTGTGCCCCATTTGACCATGTATAGCTGAATCCCTCCTTGTACATTGTCCCTGTGCCCCATTTGACCGTATATAGCTGAATCCCTCCAAGGGCCGTATTTAGGGCACTGTTTGGTCACCCCCCCCCCCCCGGATATTTAAAGCGAAAAAAAAATGGGAACTAGATTTTCCCGGGTTTTGTTCTGGTCCCTCGGAGCACCCTGAATATTTAGATGCCCCATTGTGTGAAACCTCCAAGAAAGATATTTTCCACTCACCTTTTCCTCACTCCAACGATGCACATGTGCAGGGTCTTGTACGATGAGAGCCGCCTGATATGACTATGTCATTTGCCAAGCTGCTTTCATTGTTGTGTGCTCCCCATTCTACTCAATAAGAGCTGTTTGCAGAATGACATAGTCACGGCTGGCGGCACACAATAGACGAGAGCCCTCGCATGCACCATTGCAAAGGTGAGTGTTTATGTGTGCCTCAGTGGGTTCCACAAAGTGAGGCAGTGGTGGTGGTATTTGGAAAAAAAGGGGATTACAGCATAAATGTGTGTGTCAGGTAGGTCTGCTTTACAATAAATGTCTTAAGAAAAAAGGGCTTTAACCCTGTCTCACTCTATCGACAACAAAATGGTAGACACATGGTAGAACATCACTGTGAAAAAGCAAGGGGGGTGACAGAGACACGTAAAAATAAAGTAGGAGAAAGGAGATAAAGAAGCAGGAGAGGGAAACAGATGAGAAAAAGTAGAAGAGATGTAAAAAGCAGGGCCAGCCTTTGGTAAATGTCGGCCTGTAGAAGATGTTAGGATGACTGCCCCAAACTCACACATATATTCACCTTGAGAAGAGAGAAAAGAGAAAGCAGCAACAAAAAAATAAGGTGTATGGTGCACAGAACAAGAAAGAAAGTCTAAAGTAAGGTAGAAAAGAGACTGATGTAAAAACAGGAAAAACAGGAATACATACGGATAATGAAAGGAAGGTGGCAAGACAAAGTTGGGAGGAATGTGGAAAAGAGAGATGAACAGAAGGTTTAGAAAAAAAAAGAGGGAATGTGAAAAAGAGAGGAAGACATGGAAAAGGTGATAAAATGATGGGGGTGACAAGAGAAAGAGATGGACAAAATGTGAAAAGGAGAGGGGAAAGGCAATGGGTAATAAAACATGAGCAGAAAAATGTAGAAAAAAGAGGGGGGAATGTGGAAAAACAAAGGAGAACATAGAGAAGGTTAAATAAGAGACTGAAGAAAGGTGATGAGAGCAAGATAGAAAGACTGTGGAAGAGAAATAAAAGTGTAAATAAAAGCAGGAGGTGATTTGGGAATTTAAAAAAGAACCAATGTAGGAGGAGAGAATGTAAAAACTAGAGCGGGACGAAGGGGAAAAGAAATGATTAAAGGGGAATGTAAAGAAAGCAAGACAAAGGAGAGATCAGGATGGAACCCTGTGTGACTTCACACCTCACACACCCCAAAGGAGGCCATGGTGAAGAAAATGCAGAAGAGAAAAAGATTGGGGGGTATGAGAGGGAGAGAGAGGAAATTATATGTAAAAAATTAAGAAGGGAAGGTGGAAAAAAAGGAATCAGAAAAAGGACTAATGGATGAGAGACAAAGAAGTGAAAGTGAGGGGGTGGAAGAAGCTTGAGGGAAAGTAGAAGGACAAAGTTTGGAGAAATGAGGGGGATAGAAAGCAGCCTAAGGGCGTGAGAATGTGAGAAGAGATGGAGAAAGCAGGATAGCGACGGACATGATGGTGGAGAAAGAAGAAAATGAGGGAGGAAAAGTGGAAGAGAGATTGAGACTGCGAATAAGGAAGCAGTGCAGCAGAAGAATGGAAAATAAAACAGGGCGTGAGAATGAGAGTGTGTGAAGAAAGGAATTAGAAGAGCAAGTAGAAAAAATAATATGAAAGATAGGGAGTGTAGTAAGCAAGAGAGAGCAGAAAAGAGGTTATGTATGGACAACACTCGCTTTCACTTGGCTCCCTTTGGCGCCACTGACAGCTAAGCAGCCGAGGGGCCCCAAAGGGAGCAGAGTGCACAGAGTGCACATCTGGCTAACGATGCATGCGTGGGCTCTGGTCCAATGAAAACTGCCAATTGTCAATGCGTAATTCAGCAGGCTGGGATCCCCATTGATTCTAATGAGAGTAAGCTGGCGAATTACTGCAGAATTAGTGACAGTGGCCGGCTTTCATTGGACCAGAGCCTGCGCATGCACCGTTGGACCGGGAAGAGGTGAGTGTCTATAAGTGCTGTGGGGGCTGGCTTCATGACCTTACCCCCAGGGCATTCCAAATTGGGAGGTCCCTGGGGAAGGCCAGGGGCCTGACCTGTGATCTCTAGATCCTCTGAGTGTTTTGTTCCACTTTAAAGTGGACCTAAACCCAGGATTTTCCACAGAGTGAGGGTGCCCCACTGTGTGAAACCCCCCCCCGATCACCGCAGCGAATTTGCCTACGGCCCATGTGCGCCCGCTCCTTCAATCAGCACGCTTGGAACCGCTGAGCTATGGGCGTCTAAGTGACGTCTAAGCACATCGGCTCCGAGCGCACTGGCAGCTGCATCTCGCACTTCCCTCTAACAGGGAGTGCCTGGCACAGGCACGCATCCTGCTAGAAGGATAGCGGTGATGCGGCCGCGGCCCGCACATGCGCCGTTGGACAGGGAAAGAAGGTGAGTTTATGGGCGACCTGGGGGGGGGTCACACAGTGGGGCATCCCGATTCTGGGTGCCCCGGGGGGAAGGGATGGATTGGCCCAGGAATGACACATACAGACACACACTCTCTCACAGCCACACACATACACACTCTCTCACACACACTCTCACACACACACACTCACAGACACACTCACACACAAACACGCACACACACTCAGTTACACACACACTCACAGACACACACTCACCAGACCTCTGAGACGCGGCTGCTGCGGGTGGCAGAGCCTCCAAGATGGGGGGGTCTGCGTGCGCCGGAGCCGCCTCGTCAGGGTGGAAGGTGCGGATCCGGCATCCTCCGAGGCGGGGACGAAAGGTGCGGGCACCGGAGCTGCCTCAACAGGGCAGAAGGGGCGGGTCCAGGATCCTTCAAGGTGGGGAGGGGGGTGCGGGCACCAGAGCCGCCTCGCCAGGACAGAAGGGGCTGGTCCAGGATCCTTCAAGGTGGGGAGGGGGGTGCGGTCACCGGAGCCGCCTCGCCAGGGCAGAAGGGGCGGGTCCGGGATCCTTTGAGGTGAGGAGGGGGGTGCGGGCACCGGAGCCACCTTGCCAGGACGGAAGGGGCAGGTCCAGGATCCTCCGAGGTGGGGAGGGGGGTGTGGACGCCGGAGCCATCGAGACGGGGGGGGGGGAAGAACGCCGCTGGAGCAGTCTGGGCGAAGTAAAAAAAAAAAAAAATTTTGTTGCTGCTGTCATGGACAGCCGCCCTACTGCCTTGCAAGCGCCCAAGGCACAAGCCTAGGATTGCCTTGCTGTAAATACGGCCCTGGTTCTTCTTCCATTTTAGGCCCCTAAAACTTACCCAAACCACTTCGCGGTCATCTGAATCTTCATCTCT
Organism: Gastrophryne carolinensis; assembly: GCA_027917425.1. Classification (NCBI taxonomy): domain Eukaryota; kingdom Metazoa; phylum Chordata; class Amphibia; order Anura; family Microhylidae; genus Gastrophryne; species Gastrophryne carolinensis. Next base: position 251,319,064 of record CM051234.1, on the reverse strand, counting down.
AAATATTTATTTCAGCCTTCGTTTGGTGTTAATGTATTTGTGTTTAAAAATGACAATGAAACTTTGTTGTTTTTTTTACTAGAAGCTCATTTTTTTTTTGTTTTTTTCTCATTTTTTTTTTACAAATGTTTAAAAAATATTTTTGTTGTAAAAAACTGTAAATTTTTTAAAAAATAAAACATTTAAAAACTATTTACAGAAAAAAACACACAGTGACAGGACCCAGAACACTATTCTTCTTCTGTTGTCCCCACCGAGTCAACCAGCTGCTGCATATCGGCCACCAACTCAAGGACCCTTCTATTCATTTCTTCAACTCTTGCCCGTGTGGTCCCTGTATAAAATAATAAAAAAAAACATTATTTTGCGACAAATACGTGTTTCTCACCTGTGGATGGAATGTTTGTTAGTTGCCAACCTAAATAATGACGACATATGTCAGTCTGCTAAGTCATTAATCTAAGGAAGTGGGCAGAGGTCATTCTGCTAAGTCATTAATCTAAGGAAGTGGGCAGAGGTCATTCTGCTAAGTCATTAATCTAAGGAAGTGGGCAGAGGTCATTCTGCTAAGTCATTAATCTAAGGAAATGGGCACAAGTCATTCTGCTAAGTCATTAATCTAAGGAAGTGGGCACAGGTCATTCTGCTAAGTCATTAATCTAAGGAAGTGGCACGGGTCATTCTGCTAATGCCATTTACTATGGCTTGATGTATGTGGGTGATCATGTCAATTACCACATACTGCACAGAATGACATTACAACTTACTTGGTTGGTGGCCGACGGATGCCTCGTTGGGGACAACCCTACGTCCTGGGCCCTGCCACTGTTGTGAAGTAGAGGCTATCGAGACATGGCATATATGGTCACTTATAATGTCTTACTCAACAGTAATCAAATGTCATTTTCAATGTGTGTGTTACATCACTCACCTTCTCCCTGTGCCTCCTGGGCGAGATCTGCTGCGTCCTCCACATCTTCACCCGCTCCAGAAGCATCTAGAAAAACAGATGAAGGGAATCAGCTTTGGTGGAAATAGCATGTATGTGTGTGCGGTTACATGAAGAGTCACATACCAGAGGCTCCCACCTGCGTCGCTGGGTATAACTCCCTGCCCACGCCGTGCCGCCCCTCCTCTGTGGAAAGGTCCAGGGGCTGGTCGGAGGACCCAAAAGAGGGGTAGGACCGTCGCCCTGGAGATCCACCACCTTCACTTCCAGCTGCAGATTCATGCAGCACTGGTCGGCCTGTGCGCCTCTGGGTGCGGCGGATTCGGTAATCCATTTCCAACACTAGAAAAGAAAAACAATTATAAATAAATGCCTACCTTCTGCATGAGTTACATCTGGCATGCAGTCGCTATGTACTTACTAGGGAAATGGAGGCCGAAAAACCGCCGCACCCGAGGCATGTGCAGCCGTTTCAGGTCCGACCAATGCTGTATGATCTGAGTGTGGGTGAAGGTGGTGTCCGTCTGCTGTTGGATTTTCTCAATGATCTCCAGGGCGACGGTGCGCTTCTCAAAAGAGTTGGGCAGGTAGTCGTACCTGCGCTCCAGCATGGTCTACAAAACACAACAGAAACATAGGATGTAGTTAAAACTGCATACAAATATCTGTCACCAATTGATCTTTGGACTAAATGACATTAACAGACACAATTCTAGGCTAATCCAATCCTTGAAGCTGGCCTCAGTGTTGTTTCGCACGTGTGGGCCCTCACGTCGGTTTGCCACAGAGTTTTAAACACTTTGAGAACAAACTGTTTTTTCCTGCGCTTCCTTAAGGGCTAGGCATGCATTTAGATGGCAAAGCAAAGGCAGTAAAAGACACTTACAAGCATAATGATCTCTTCTTGTTGGCGGGTGAAGATTGTGGGCGCCATCTTGCCTCTTGTCTGCAGCAGATAAGTAATGCCGCATACGCGTAAGCATCAGACCCCACCAATCTTATTTAAAGGGTCCTGGACACACAGCTCATTCTCTTTCAGAGTCCACGAGCAATGGCACCTAAAAAATCCAAAACCAAAGCAGCAAAGGAGGTCAGCAGCAAACAGCCATCCAAACGGCTGGAGCCTGCTGCAGGCCCAACTACTCGGTCACAGGCTAGAAAGCAAACCCCAACGGAGGGGAAAAAAGGGACCAAGAGGGTGTGAAGCCCCAGCCCCCCAGGTCACCATCACCCCACCCATGTGGCTACCATGGCAAGGCTACAAAAAGGAGACACCGGGAAAGAAGCCCCAGCAGCTCAACCTCGCCATCACCACCACCCGCACGTGGCCACAAGGCTCATGGCAAGAGGGCAAGGCACAGCCCCAGAAGTCCTAGTTCGCCATCCCCACCCGCACGGGTGTCCAAATCATCGACCAAGAGAGCAAGGCACAGCCCCAAAAGCCCAAGCTCTGGGTCACCCCTGGACCAGCCGTCTACCTCCAAGGGGCATGGGTCTTCTAAGGGCCCACAGAGGCACAGGGCCCCAAGCACGACTTCCTCCACAACACCCTCTCCTCCTCGGCTACATTCTCCACCGGCACAGGTGTCAAGGCAGGCTGAATATGCCACATCTACACCTGCGACTTCAGTGGCCACCCATCCACGCTCACCCAGTCCCTTTCCAAGTCGGTTCAATCTGCAGCCAGCCAGCAGTCCGTAATTTCACACCCACACAGCCAGGCCAGAATGACCCCTGATTTTGCGCCAAACACTGAGGAGCCAGAACCACAACCAACAGGGCGCACATTGCACAGAGGCCAGTTGAGTGGCAGGTTTGGTGAGGCATAAACTCTGGCATTGGCTAGTGGGCTCACCTTGTATTATGATGAGCTATATGGGCGCAGATCCAAATCTACAAGCAAGCAGCGCAAAGCCGAGATTTTGGAGGAGCTCACCAGACAGGTCAATGCAGCGGGGGAAGAGCTCAAAGATGTGGAGCAGATAGGAAATGAAGGAAAATATCGGACCTCAAGTATGCCACACGGAAGAAAGAAAATAAACTGCGTCATTACATGTACATATATACTTTGTGGATTTGTCTTCGTCTTGTATTGGCAACATTTAGCTAAATGTGTCCAACTCTCTTTTTCAGCTTACAAACTGGCTGAGGATTCCCCACTAAACTGCAATTTACCCGAGCTGAGGAGATGGTGCTGGGCCTGCTACATCCTGTGGCCTTAGAGGGACACTCGGCACGACAGGACACGGACATTCCGACTATTCCTGCCGGTTAGTAATGTTAGTGTGTATGTGAAATGGGATCTACGTGTAAAATGAGGCTCAAAGCCATATATTAACACATGCCCCTAGGGTGTGCCTTGTAGTGGAGGTAACAATTTAAACAGGGTGTTTTATGTGTGTCGACTCATCATTTGCTTATTTCCTTGCCCATACATGAGTTTGGAGAGTCTTGAGCAACACTATTGAGATTAGCAAAGCACTGCCTGTTATGTATTTAGATTCAATTACATACATCACTTCCATCTTTATCTGTAGCCAATTTGGGTTTGAGCTGTGCTTTGCTCAGAAAGACTTGATCTGGGGTGCTTGAAAGTTTGACCTAGAAAGAATGGCAACCAGCCTAATCTAATGGCAAATGCTATTTGCAAGCTGAGTGTGGTCCCATAATGGGCTTTAAGGGATGTGTGAAGCCTCAGAGCAGCCAGTACATGCATGTTTATTTTGGTTAAGGAGACCAATGTGTATGTACTTGTTGACTAATACATCTAACAGATAATGGCATTCATAGTCAAGTTCAACTTCGTTGAGGTGAGTTGCCATTCATGCATGGGCCATGTTTTAGTGAACCATATGTGTTATTACACATCACCAATGCTTAGTTGTGTGTTAACATGCCTTCTTTTCCACAATACAGCCCAGCATCATCCCTCAGCTAGTGGGGAATCCTCAGTCAGTTTTACCATGCCGTCTACTTCCGTGCTGCCTCGGACCCAGGATTCGATATATACGGTAAGTGTCTTTTTCTGATGTTGCTTATGCATGTGCCTTGCAATGTTTCTTTTTGCTGAATTACATATGTATTCCCGAAACTGAACCTTTTTTATTTACATGTCCTAACAGACCCACACACTGATGGAGGAAATCCAGGAGCTGGAGGAGGATGGACCCTTCATTGGACCTTCTGAACAGCTCCCCCTGGGACAGAATCTGCAACTGTCCCAACATGTTTCTACACCAAATCCTCAGCAGCAGAGTGAAGCTGGCTGCATGCTGCTAGCCCATTGTGGGCAGCATGCAGAGACTGAGCCGACAGTCCCCAGTGTTAGCTCTGCTGCTGAGGATTTGCCAAGCAGACCTGTGGCTGTTGGTGGACCTAGAGGCACATCATCTGCACGCCCCCCAACCCGGGGAATAGGGAGGCGTAGTCAAATACGTCGCCCAGTTGCCCAGGGGAGGGGCGCGCCGATGATGGAGTCAGCATGGCACCATGAGAGGCGGCTATTTCGCCTCCAAAATCAACGAAACCACGAGCATCTTCATGGGCAATTAGAGACATTAAACAACACCTTAAACTCCATGCTGACTGAATTTAGGTCCAACAACAGCCACATGGCCACCTTATCCAATTATTACAGTGCCATGCTTGAGGAAGTTCGAAATAGCAACAGCCACCTTAACTAACAATCTCAGTGCCATGATGGCTGAATTTCGAATTTCAAATAGAACAGTTGCAGATTCTGAATGCCACACAGGCCCAGGTGAGGGCCCATCTCCAAGGGCCCCAACCTGAGTTTTATGGGCATCCCCCATTTTAAGGCCTATTTGGCCTGTATCTGCTCCACATCTTTGCTCTACATTGTATTGACCTGTCTGGTGAGCCCTACCAATATACCCTTTTGGTATGGCTTTGCTTGTTTGCTTTGGATTTGCGCCCATATAGCTCATTAGAGTGCTGAGGTAGCCCACTAGCCAATGCCGGAGGTGAAGCCTCAATGAACCTGCCACTCAAGCTGTTGCACTGCATGCTTGTGGTGAATTACATTGGTTCTGGTTCCTCCTGTTTGTAGGCTGGTTGGGGGACATTCTGGGCTGGCAAACTACTACCTTGGCCCCTGACTGAGATTGAACTGGACTTGGATTGGGACTGGGGGTTCTTGTTTGGGTGTCACACTGAGTAACAGGTGTAGATGTGGCATAGGTTTGGCTGCTTTACACCTGTGCCTGTGGCAAATGTGGCCAAGCAGGAGAGGGTGTGTCTGTGGGCCTATTTGTTTGCTGCCCAATGTGGACATGGCAATGCTTGTCACCTATGTTTAATACATTTTAATTTGTCCTAAACTTTGCACAAGAGTGCCTTACTTTAAATCTCCTGCCTCTGGCCAATTGCCATGTGGCCTGATTTGGCTAAACTTTCATTTGTGTTTTTCCTATGTATATTATGCAACTATGGGAGTGACCATCAACTCCAATGTTTGCTTTTGAAATAAACTACATACAATTGTAATTAACCTGTTGTGGACTAAGTTTATGCCTTTATGTTTTTGGGGAATAAAGATGACTTAAAGTAGGCACTAACAAAAACAACAAAAAAAAAGAGTCTAAAATCAGGTGTGAGGTTCTTTGTAATTAATTTGTTACTGTTTGTAAAAGTAAGAAACAAACATACAAACACAAAGGGCAAAAAACACAATTAACAAACAATAAAGGGACAAAACAAACAAAGGAACACCAAATTAAGAAAAATGTGTCTCTATTAAATTAGTCCGCACGGCTTGGGCAGACGCACTTGGTGGGTCACGATAGTCCTCCTCTGGGTCATCGGTGGGTGGAGAGGGGGGGCAAATCCACATACCGGGGGACACGCTGCAATATAGCAAAATTATGCAACACTGCACAGGCCATTATAATATCTATGACCTTTTTGGGGTCATACTGAAGGTATGGTCCAAGCATCGGAAGCGGGTCTTCAATAGGCCAAATGGCCTCTCCACCACAGCCCTGGTCTTCCTGTGAGCCCTATTATATGCCTCCTCGGCTGCATTCTGGGGCCGAAGGACGAGTGCCAGCAGCCAGGGAAGCAGTGGATAGCCTGAATCACCTGAAAAAATTCAAAAAGAATACCATCATTTACACATTAATCCCTAAATTGAATCAAAAAAAAAACGCCTTTCAACATGACTAAGAGCCTATGCTACATTTGAGCAACACCCTGAGCATACAGATTGCGCAGGCCAAAATAAACCCGAACACCATCTAAGGGATGTTGGGACAATTTAAACATCAAAGATGGCGGATGATGGCCAATCAGGCAGACTGCTAACAGGTATTGGTTTAGGACTGTGCTGCTCAACATTCTTGGATGTCTTAACTTTTCAGGACCCCGTAGCTGCTTTGTCTGAGGCAAAACCAGCTCTAACCCAGCACCTGCACTTTATCCCGCTCTCCTCTACTCAGTAAGTGTAATGCATCTAAGCTAAGATGACGCAGACCCTATCCTAAAGTCAAGAACATAATTTCAGCCAAGTGTGGGGAAGAGTAATGATTAATTTACTATAAATTCAAAGATTAATTTTGCAAATGCAGAACCAACATATGGCAAGGCTTTGTTGTTTGAAAAATCTAATGGTTAAGGTTGTGTTTCACATGTAAACAAGGTGTTCAAATAAGCATAGTTTCATACATGGGACATAAACTAAATTCATAGCCATACATATAAAAAAAGGACGTTATTGGCGTCAACCAAGGAGCCATCCACCGGAAAATTCCCGAAAATCCAGATCTTCTCAGAATGTAGGCATCATGGGATGAGCCTGGGAAACGGCGAGCAGACTAAGGAACCGCATGTCCGGGGCCACCACTGCTTGGACATTCATTGAGTGGCCCATTTTGCGGTTCCTGGGAAACAATAAAAAAAAAAAAATCAAGGCAAGGCAAACTAGTGAAACACTAACTAATCACACCCGAAGCCAAACCTGTGGGCCAATACAAATAACACTAACCAAGTACATTAGTATTTGGTACACAACAAAAAGGATATGTATGTTTGAAAAAGTAAAAGATTAACTTTGAAGTGTCTAATTCAGGTACACATTAAAATGTTTCCCTTTAGAACACACGTTACATTTTTGAAAAACTAAATACGATCCATTGTTTCACAGGGACTCTTTACAAAGAGGGCATAATTACAAGGAGGGACTTTGTACAAAGAGGGACTTTTTACAAGGAGGGACTTTTTACAAGGAGGGAATTATTCCAAGGAGGGAATTATTACAAGGGGGGACTTTTTACAAGGAGGGACTTCTCCAAAATTTAGAAAACAATAAGGTCAAGTAATTGTAAAAATGACAGATTGCACTTGCCTGTAGATATACTCGTCGGCTGCCGGAGGCACCAGGGCAACGTGGGTGCAGTCAATGGCACCCATGACGTTGGGCATGTCGGCAATGTTATAAAATGCCAGCTTAATCGCGTTCCTGGCTACCATGTCGCCAGGAAAACAAATATATTTCCGAGTAATGGTAGCCATGCCTTCCAAAAACTTGGATAGCACGCGGCTCAGCATAGGCTGGGAGATCCCCATGGGGGGGCACCCAGCCCAAAAATTGCAGGAAGCCAAGCATCTTGGTCATACCTGAAATTGCTTGCCCCTTGTGGTGCGGGCTAACCATGGCCGCAGCTCACTATACAACTTATGGAGGGAAGCGCAATTAAGTCTGGTGAGCCCTCCGGACAATTTCAATGCCCATGAGCTGCAGATCCTCATGCTCCTCAAATGCACTAGAGTCGTCCATAGCTGCTAATCTCGAGGTCAAAATGGTCCCGTAAGGGGATCGCAAAGGAAACGGGTTTATAGGGTGGTGGGCCGTCGGAAATCAGCTCTCTGAATGAGACGCAAGCCCATAGCAATAACGTAAGTTATCTGAACGAACGAAAAATATCAGATTTGGTTTGGAAAATGACCCGAACTAACGCAAATGATCCGATTTGCTTTCGTTTATCGAAAGCGCATATACGCATTTGCCCGAACGTTCGTACGAATGAAAAATGATCGAAAAAAAATGACAAACACCCACAAAAACTTTCACAGACAGCTACGGAAGCCCAGACGAATGCGTCTCTGAATCGAGCCTATTGTGTGTGAATTTGGTGTCAAAATATGCTGCCCATTTGCACCTGACATTGGTATATATTATAGATTTCTGACAAGTTCTTATAGCTATTTATTATCTTCTAATACTTTAAATGTAGGCCAAAATCCAATAGAGCACAATGGGCAGAACTGGATTGCAGTATTTTATGCTTATAACTAATATTACACACATTTTTTGTATAGAACGTGCATTGTGACTTTCATGACTTCTTTTTCTTAGCAATGTGTATTTGTACCTACACGTAGTACTGTAATGTTTGTCCTCTGTCCCCAGCAGAGATTTCTTGTTGCTGTAATGATGAAACGCCGACCACGGCCGAAAATTTTTTCAAGGAGGTAAAATTTCATAAATACGCTTGCAGCTCCGAAAAGATGGCCGTACAAAGTGGTGCTCACAGGTGCTGGGATAATCAGGAGTCGGGTCCAACAGGCGCTGACACAGACCATCCAATACCTAGTGCACCAATCATAGCAAATGAGTTAGCGCCCAGCGCTGCAAACTTCTAGCGCCATTGTAGTCCACAGCGCAGCACCTGAAAAGACAAAAAAGCTGGAGCTCCAAAACTGGTGCTATAGCCACCAGAAAGATGTTAATGACACACATCATAAATAAGGCCTCTAATTTAACTAATTGTTCTTTTTTCACTTTGTTTGGAATTTGTTCCTTATATTTTTGGTTAGCTACTTATATAATCACATTACTTGCTTATTATTGTTTAGGATTAATTTACTACTTTTTTTGGTACACTATTCATATTTATATTTAATATTATATATTTATATGTGACTGGATAAATTATTAATGCATTCATTTATCAGTGCATTTATGGTACAATTATATAATTAGATATTTATACATTTATATTTTGATAGATGGCAGTTTTGTTTTAGGTGGCCTGTGGATTTTTGGGGGTTTTAATAGGTTTTATAGGCAGCTTGTTTTTATTATAGTAAAGATTTTATGGTATGGTAAAATATTACTATTTAGTACAGTGGTTTTTGCATATTATATATAGCTCCTTCTATGGACCACAAGGCTTTATCTTTACAGACTGGTTTGCTTATTGCTTATAGTAAAGGTCAAAACAACAAGACTTGCATACATTTCAATGGTGTTTTATTTGATTGTGTATAAATAGCGTTTTGCTAAATTATTTTTTTTATTTTTGGGTCAAATCATTGTGTGTCCTCTCCTGCCCAGCAAACAAACACTTTTATTGTGATTTTTTTCTAAATTTATTTTATGCAGCATTCTATGTGCAGGTCTGCCTTTGCGGTGTCATTGTCACAGTGTTAAAACAATGTCATTCCATGTGCTTTCGCTCTGGTGCTGTATATGTGTTGAGCAACAGCTTTTTATCACATAGCTTCTGGCACTAGACGCTAGAGCTCCCAGTTTTAGAGCGCAGATGCTGGTTGTGTGTAGTTTTTTCTTAAATATGAGCTGTTGTTAGATGTAGCGTATTCTTGGGTGCTTTGACCTTGGGACACCACCTAGTGTTCTTGATTGGCTCTGCAGTTAATCAGACAGAGAGCGCTTCTACAGTGCCCTCCGGACATCACATTTATCACTGCTCGACAGGATAGTACATCGTCACTTTTCCGCCTTCTATGCTAGATTATAGTGCCAGACACCCGTTTGAAGCGTCTACTAGTGGTCGCTCTAAGCGCCGCTACATAGACGCTCACATGGAAATACGTGGCACTAGTCTTAAATTAGCCTCTAGTCCTGCACATCAGAGGATTATCAGAAAATTCTTCTGTACAAAACTGCTTTATATTTGTAATGTTGGTGGGTTTTGTCCCATGAACTGCTCACTTACAGCATCTAAAAGATACCAGGGCCGGCCACTGCCCCCTCACCTTTTGCGGCAACTCCCTGGATGTAAATGATGAGAAGTGATGCATCTTATGCATCTATAGGCTGAGATATTTTTCTTTAGCGATTCTTTAATAAAATTATTTATGTGTTATGTGTTATGAGTCGTTGTCTTGCTGCATGACCCATATTCTCTGGCAATTCATCAATTCAGCTCACAGACAGATGCCCTGACATTTGTCCATAGAATTTGTTGTTACTGTAAGGAACTTACCTGGGAGTCTGTCCCGCGGTGCCTCCGCACGCTCACTCCGCCGCCGCCCCTCCAGCGTCGGGCGCACCGGCAGCCGACGGCCGTGCACGTGCCCGCGTGCTAGCATGTTCCCTTTATGTCCCCCGCGCATTCGCCGGGGGCAGATTTAAAAGGACCAATCCTGACCCAGGAATCCTCTGCTCTGGGAAGGTCAGGGAATGGACAGCCTGACTGGCCAGGGCGGTCCAGTCCCTGGAGTTTCTCCTATCAGGGGTGAGATCGTGTGTTGCACCAATCAGCACATTCCCCTTCCCATTGGTCAGTCACCATTTAAATATTTTCCCGCCCGAACCACCAGTGCCTGTTATAGCCATTTACTAGCTTGGGTGTGCTTCTGAATCTCGTCTTAGTGTGTTTGATCCGGCTTCGTCCTTGACTACTCCTGCTCGCTGCCTGAACCGACCTTCTGCCTGTCTGACTTCGTTTCTGCTTAACCCCTTGGATACCGCGCTTCTGTGATCACCCGGCCTTGACCCTTGCCAGTCCCGACTACTCTTTGCCTTGCCCCTTGGTTTTGACGTTTACAGACTTTGGTGCATGAACTCCTGATTTGGGATACCCCGCAGTTCATCCGTCTTTATCGTAAGCCAGCAATCTTTGCACCAGTAAGACCTGGGGGCAACCGAGTCTGGAGAGGCATAACCCGTGTCTCCAGCAAGCGGGGGCTTGTCTATAGGCACAAGAGGTGGTGGAGATTGGGGATTGTTGGCTCACGAGAGAAGGGTGTCCAGCGGTCCCTGACAGTTACAATTCAAAATTCATCAATGATGGTAAGCCTTCCTGGTCCAGATGCAGAGAAAACAGGCCCAAACCATGATACTACCACCGTGTTTTCCAGATGGGATGAGGTTTTTATACTCATATACTCCCACCCTCCATAACTATTTTCACATAAAATTTCAGTCATATCCATCTATAAAACATTGTTCCTTCTGCTTGTCTTGGTGTTCTTTAGCAAACTGCGGATGGGCTGCAATGTTTATTTCAGAGCACAGTTGCTATTTCCTTGCCATCCTGCCATGCACACCATTGTCCAAACATTGGTGATTTTGAAGATCTTGGCAGCCAGATGACCATTAACAACAATCATCATCTCAACATCAACAACAATCATCAACATCAACTTTTCTTTTAAAGAGTCCATTGTTTGTGCCATGATACATTTCCACAGACGTGTTTTAAAGATGATCCTTTGATAGATGCCTCTTCTTCAAATAAAACAAAACGATTTTCATGTAAGGTATAATTATTCATCAACAATCATACAAATGTAAGCAGCTGTGTTTGGGATATTATTATTCCTGTATCCGCTGACAGGTTAATGACATGTTACTATCACACACATACCCTTTATGAAAATGCTGGCTGTTTTACAAGAAGGCAAGAAGAGACAAGTCTTTCCTTTGCTTATCGCTGAAGATATGTGAGAGATTGAATGGAATCCATTATTAAACTTTTCCTGAATACCTACACAAAACAGCAAGTTGTGACATTTTACCTATATTGTTTACAGTCTACATTATGCATAATTTCACTTTCTTTTAGGATAGATATACGTTTTCAATTATGACTCATCCTCTTTGTAAAAACTGGACATTTATTTCTGCTACTACATAAAAATACATAAAATCACTACAGCGGGTGCAGAAAATAGAGTAGTAGCACTCAAGGTCAGAACATGGACCAGCTATGTAAGACATTTACCTGCATGTTAATATTATAATAATGTTAATAAATGAAAAGGGGGTTAGAGCTGGTGTGAGAAGGGAGAACTACTGTGCAGGCCCACCCAGAAACTGGGTGTACCTGAAATTTTGACTAGGCCACACAGTAGCTGCTTGCAGGAGGGAGCTAACCTGGGTTAATGTAGATCAGACTTCTTTTCTATATTGTATTTGTAGAACGGGGGCAAGACCAAAGGGTTGATTCAGAGACACATTGGCATTAACTTTCGCATGTGTCTGTATTTTTTTAAAATTTTTGCCTTGTTTTTTGGTTTTTACGTTACTTTTTCCATGCGTATATAAGCATTCGATGGATGGATCGAAATCGGATAATTTGCGTTCTGATATGTTACGTTATTGGGATGGGCTTGCGTCTGATTCTGAAACCTGATTGCCGATGAACCTCCGCCCTATAAAACGGTTTCATTTCTGCTCCACTTACGGGACCATTTTGGCATTCCTGTAGAAAATGTTTTGCGGCTATGTGGAGGAGTATGAGCGCCTTCAGCTCAATGGCATAACCTGCATCAGCATGGCCGAGGCCAGATTGCACCGAAGACGAATGAATATAAATCGCATGCATGACGTTGAGCTGTTCGAGCTGACCCGACTCAATCGCGCTTCCCTCCATAAATTGTATAGCGAGCTGCGGCCATGATTAGCCCGCACCAGAAGGAAGGGGCAAGCAATTTCAAGTATGACCAAGATGCTTGGCTGCCTGCAATTTTTGGCGAGCGGCTCGTTCAAGAGGCTGGGTGCCCTCTCTGTGGGGATGTCCCAGCCTACTCTGAGCCGCGCGCTATCCAAGTTTCTGGGTGGCATGGCAACCCTTTGTCCCAAATATATTTCCTTTCTGGACGACATGGTAGCCTGGAACGCGATTAAGTTGGGATTTTATAATATCACCGACATGCCCAACGTCATGGTCGTCATGGATCGATCGATTGCACCCATGTTGCATTGGTTCCTCCCACAGCCAATGAGTACATCTATCGGTAAGTTAATTATCTAATTTTTTATATTGTTTAACTAAACTTAATTTTAACTATCTATTAATCCCTCCTTCTCAAGTGTCCCTTTGAACCAGTTTAGAATGCATACCTTAATCCCTCCTTCTCAAGTGTCCCTTTGAACCAGTTTAGAATACATACCTTAATCCCTCCTTCTCAAGTCTCCCTTTGAACCAGTTTAGAATACATACCTTCATCAATACTTTTCATGTAGGCCTTATAAAAGCAGTTTAATGCTGACCTTAATTAGTCCTTAGCATGTTCACCTTTATTTTCAAACACATCCATATAATTTTTTTTTTTAGACTTATGTCCTTTGTAATTTATTTTGGGATTGTTGAACTCGAATCTTTATTTGTTGTTGGAGTTAGTGTTTTTGTTGGTTACCTTGGCTTGGTGTCATTTTTTTATTTTTGGTTTCAGGAACCGCAATATGGGCCACTCGCTGAACATACAAGCAGTGGTTGGTCCGGACATGCGATTCCTCAGTATCCTTGCAGGGTATCCAGGGTCGTCCCATGATGCCTATATATTGAGGAGCTCCGGCTTAATTAGTTGTTTTGAGTCTGGAGAATTATCTGGTGGATGGCTCCTGGGTAAGTTTGTTCAAATTCCATCATTCCATTTTCACTGTATAGCTATGAATATAGTTGATGACCCATGTCTTAACCTATGGCTGTTTTTAGCCCTTGATGACATGTTAAACAATAATGTTGCTTAGAATGTATAATTTATGTTATTCTTTCAGGGGATTCTGGATATCCGCTCATGCCCTGGCTCCTGACACCCGTTCTTTGCCCGCAGATTGCGGCCCAGGAGTCCTATAATCGGGCACACCGGAAGACTCGGGCCGTAGTGGAGAGAGCCTTCAGCCTGTTGAAGTCCAGATTTCTTTGTTTGGACCATACAGAGGGGGCACTGCAGTATGACCGAAACAAGGTTATACAAATAATCTTAGCATGCTACATGCTCCATAACTTTGCCCTGAGGCAGCGTGTCCCCCATTACGTGGACATGCCCCCCTCTCCACCCAGGCAGGAGCCTGATGAGATATATGATGGCACCCGAGTGCCTCTGGGCAATCTGTCCGTGCCCATGTTATTGATTCTTATTTTTCTTAAGATTAGTTTTAGTTTGTTTATGTTTTTGTCTGATTGTTATATTTGTTGCCTATGCCTTTTTGTTGCCTAAGGCCTTTTTTTGGTTTAAGAATGTTGTAATGCCTTAATTACAAAACATTTTTCACCTGATTTAAGCTTGATGCGGTTTATTTTCTCATATTTGTCATTACAAACCTTCATCAATGTAAAAACAACACAAACATGAATGCATCTACTTAGGCAAGAACAGCTAAAGTCCCATTCCATACATTTTCTGAAAATATGACAATTTTTGGGGGAAGGGCACTCGCAGACTCCATGGACATCCATTTTCAAACATAAGTATACATTGGGGCAGACTCCAGGCCCCTAGCAATTGTCCACATCCAGGAGTTCTAAGCAAACTGACTCCAGCGCGAAGTTTACCCGCCCACCAACATCAAGATCCATAGGGAGCACGACTTTCAAGGGGAATAGTCGGCCAGTAATACATAGGGCCACAAACACACCCTCTCCTGCTTGTAATTTTTCCAGCCTATGATAGCCAGACCCCATGCCAGTCCAGTCCAATCTTTTCCATGGCCAAATGGTGATGTTCTCCAGCCAAGAATGTCCCCCAATATTGTCAATAAACAGGATGAGGCAGCCAGCATTTCCTTAGGCCCAAGCCCGCTGTGTGGGAGCTTGAGCGGCCGCTTGACTGAGGCTTAAGCTCAGCCATTGGCTAGTGGGGTATGTGAGCACTCTAATGAGCTTTATGGACAAATTCCAAAACAAACCAGCAAAGGCATAAACCACCCAATCTTGGTTGTGCTCACCACACAGGTAAATAGAGTTGGGATGTAGAGGAAAGATGTTTAGCAGATCCAGGTCAAATTATTAATATTGATGTTGCCCATAATAAGGTTGTGGTGGGCCTTGGAGGTGGCCCAACCCCTGGGCATGTGTGGCATTCATAATCTGCCACTGATCCAGCATCTGTCTGTTGCTAGCTCTAAATTCATCTAGCATGGCAGTGAAGTTTGTATTTAAGGTGGCCATTTGTTCTGCCATCTGTCTCTTTAAGGTGGCCATTTGTTCTGCCATCTGGCAGTTGCTCATCCTAAATTCAGTCAGCATGGTGGTGAAGTTAGTATTGAAGTCCTCTAATTGTGCAGTAATCTGCTCTGTGGTTCTTTGAGTCACCTGCCTAAAGTAACAGCTGTCATGGCGCCATGCTGACTCCAGGATCGGCACGCTCCTCCCCTGGGAAACTGGTCGACGTTGCAGACTGCATCTTCCAATTCCCCAGGTTTGAGCGCCTGCAGATGCTGGAGGTCTAGGGTGAGCAACAGTACCAGATGTACTAGGCAAAACCTCTGCAGCAGAACTACCACTGGGGACTGTAGGCTCAGTCTCAGCCTTCTGCCCACGATGGGCTGGCAGCATGCTTCCAGCTTCACTCTGCTGCAGAGGATTTGGTGCAGTAAGATGCCGGGGCAGTGGCAGATTAGGTTCCAGGAGGGTAATTTCAGAAGGTCCAATCCGGCTGGCATTCTCCTCCTCCATATGCTGAATTACATCCATTAGTGGGGGAGTCTGTTGGGACATGTGAAAAAGTGTGTCAGATTTTTGCCTAAATATCTTTGGGACCAATTAGTCATGTGCATTCACATGCATCACCAGTTTCAGCAAAGTACACTTACACTATATATCTGGACCTGTGTCCTTGGCATCAGGGAAGTAGATGGCGTGCTCAAACTTAGGAGGCTTCCACACTTCCAGAGGCATGATGCTGTGCTGGGGTAAAAAGTAAAAGGCACGTAAACACACAAACATCCCTTGATGAGCCTGATGAGTAGATATGCTTTAGAACACACGTTGCCAAGCAGGAATGACAACTTCCCCAATGGTTAAAGTTGACCTTCCCAATCAACCTGAGTCTAACTTATATGTATGACTCACCCTGTAGCTACAGATTGGTCACCTAAAAGAATAAAAACATGCATGTACTGCATGTTAGGAGACTTTACACATCCAAAATGGCGCCTTAGGGGCCAACAGTCAGCTTGCAAATAGCATTTGGCTTCTGAGTATGCTGCTGTGCATTCTTGCAATGTTGACCTTTCCCTGACCCCAGTTCAAGTTTGTCTGACCAAAGCACAGCTAGAATCCCAGTGGTAGAAAGACTAAGAAGTAAGTGTTCACAATTTTTCAGATGCAGTGCTTTGGTAAGATAAATTGTTTAATATTTGCCAGAAATAATGTTAAAGGTTGTGTATCGATTGAAAACCTTTCTAAGGACCATTAACTACTGCAACCTGGGAGAGTGTCCATCATTAACCCCATTCCTCAGCCATTCAACACCCGCCTACAACAGTAACCTACCCTCAAAGCCACTCCCTAGGGGCCTGTGTTCATATCTGCCTGTGAGCCTAATTTCAAATGTTTCCAATAGCTCACATTAAAACAATCATTACTAACCTGCAGAAATGTCCTGGGTGTCCGTGTCGTGTGTGCCAGAGAGGCCCTGTAATGCTGCGGGGTGGATCAAAGCCAGGACCATTTCTTCAGCTCTGGTGTATTGCAATGTTGTGGGGAAGCCTCTGCCTGTTAGCAACCTGAAAATAAGAGTATCAAAATTATTTTGCATTGTGGTCACTACAACAAGCTGCAAAATGCAAACATCAAATATGTAACCGTGAGTGCACCATTTATTCTGCTTCTTCCTTACTGCATATTTGAGGTCAGATATTTTTCTCTGGATCTGCTCAACATCTTTCCTCTCGTCCCCCGCTGCATTCACCTGTCTGGTGAGCTCTTCCCAGATTTGTTTTTTTCTAACTTTGCTAGTAGCTTTGGAATTGCGCCCAAATAGCTCATCAAAATGCACTGTTAGCCCACTTGCCAAGGCTAGGGTTTGTGCCTCACCAAACCGGCCACTCAAGTGGGCTTGCCGCAAGGTTCGGCCTAATGGTTTTTCTTCTGGCTCTTCTCTGGTTGGTGCCAATTCAGGGGAAATTCTTGGCTGGGTGTGTGGGAAAGAATAGGCCGTCACGTTGCTGAAAAAAGAATGGACTGGGCTGGCATTAGGACTGGGGGTCATTGGCTGGATGGCCACAGAACTTGCAGCCGTGGATGTGGCATAGGACTCGCTTGTTTCCACGTGTTCCGGTGGCAAATGTGGGCGAGCAGGAGATGGTGTGCTTGGGGGGCTAGGGCCCCTTGCCCTCTGCTTCCTTTTCCCCTTGGAAGTCGTGCTCCCTTTCTCTTTGGATGTGGTAGGGCGGAGAGCAGGAGAGGGTGTGCTTGGGGGGCTAGGGCTTCTCGCCCTCTGCTTACTTTTCCCCTTGGAAGTTGTGCTCCCTTTCTCTTTGGATGTGGTTGGGTGGGGAGCCATCTTCTTGGAGGAAGTTTCTTTACTTTTCCTGATGGTGGAAGATGTGGAGGGGCCTGGAGTTGTGGCCACTGTAGCCTTGGGGTGCCCACTTTTGCTCCGCATTTCCGGCACCTTTGAACTAGATTTGTGGGACCGAGTGCTCGGTCTTGAGGATGTGTCCTCATGCCGCTCCGGACTTTTTGTCTTGCGCTCCATGGCTGCTGGTTGGTTTCCGCTACTTTTCTTTGCTGCCATGATGACATTCACAAAGAGAATGAGCTGTATGTCCATTACCCTTTAAATCCTAATTACTGGGTATGACGCTTACGCGTACGTGTGCGTCCGGTCGTGCGCATCCCGGAAACCGCTGGGGCACTACCTATCTGCTGCGGACTAGAAGAAAGATGGCGCCCATGATCTTCACCTGCCAACAACAGGATCTTATTATGCTCGTAAGTGTATTGTAAGGATGTTGATTTGACATCTAAATGCATGCACATGCCTTAAGGAAGCGCGGGAAGAAACAGTTGTTTTTAAAAGTAATTTAAACTCCGTGCCAAACATAAGTTAGTGCGCACATGTGCGAACCAACTCACTTGCATCTAGAAGGATAGGTTAAAGCTAGAAATGTGATGGGGAATGTCATTTAGTCAACTGATCAAATTGTAAATGATATTTGTATGCTGTTTGATCTAACAACTATTTTGATTTTTGTGTTTTTTAGACAATGATGGAGCGCAGGTACGACTACCTGACAACGATTTTGAGAAGAGGAAGCTGGCCCTGGAGATCGTGGCCAGGATTGACCAGGACACAGCACCACCTTCACTTTTACGCAGATCATGCAGCACTGGTCGGACCTTAAGCGACTACACATGCCCCGGGTGCGGCGATTTTTTGCGACCCATTTCCCAAGTAAGTACATAGCGATTGCATGCTAGATGTAACAAACACAGAAGGTAGGCCTTTATTTACAAATGCTTTTCTTTTCTAGTGTCTGACATGGAATATAGCATATGACCCACCCGGAGGCGCGCAGTCTGGCCAGTGCGGCATGAATCTGCACCACCAAGTGCATCTTCAGGGCCAACTTCCTACCCTCACCGCATGGGCAGGGAGTCGTACCAAATGACTCAGGCAATACCCTCCGGTATGTGACTCTGATTTTACCACACACAGGTACATGCTATTTAAACAAAAACTGATTTCCTTAATCTCTTTTTATAGATGAATATGCAGCGGGTGAAAGATCGGGAGCTAAGAGTGCAGCAGATCAAGTTCAGGAGGAACTTGGAGAAGGTGGGTGATGTCACACACACACATTCTAAGTGTCATTTGGTTACTGTACAATCAGGCCTATTTTAAATGTCTCTACAGTCTCACATTCCCAGCAGTGGCAGGCCCCAGAGCATAGGGTGGTCCCCGAAGCTGAGGTCGCCCACCACCAAATGTGGAAAATGACATAATCAGCAATAAACCTAAATCCCTTGCCAATGTAATTAGCATAACGACATATGGCCTCATCCATTAATTAATTCCTTAGCATTATGACTTATGGCCTCATCCATTAATTCATTCCTTAGCATAATGACATATGGCCTCATCCATTAATTAATTCCTTAGCATAATGACATATGGCCTCATGAGTTAGATTAAAACATAATAATCATTCCATCCACAGCTGTGAAACATGTATTTGCAGAACAATAATTTTCTTCTCTTTTTTTTACAGACACCACACAGGCGAGATTTGACCAACTCCCTGCGACGGTGTTTCGGCTGGTAGGCGATATACAGGAGCTCAGAGCTTCGATGGGGACCACAGATGAAGAATAATTCTCTGGGGCCTGCCATGCCTTTGCAAATAGTTTTAAAAATTGTTAAAATGTTATCATTTTAAAATGTTTTTACTAAGAAAAAAAAATGTGTTAAATAAAAACATGAATCAAAACCAAAAAACTAAAATTGCCAAAAAAATTTGCAGTTCAAAATAAAAAGACAAAAGATAAAACTTGTTTCTGTGTTATTTTATGTTAAAGAAAAATTCATTAAGGGTTGGTTACAGGAAAACGTAGCAAGAACTAAAAAGAAAAGGGCGCAAAATAAAGAAAAAAAAACGCGATGGAATTGAGGTAAGCATTAAGGGCTCAAAATAAAGAAAAATGAAACCGCGATGGAATTGAGGTAAGCATTATGGGCGCAAAGGGAAGAAAAATGAAACCGCAAGGGAATTGAGGTAAGCATTAAGGGCTAAAAATAAAGAAAAATGAAACCGCGATGGAATTGAGGTAAGCATTAAGGGCGCAAAGGGAAGAAAAATGAAACCACAATGGAATTGAAGTAAGCATTAAGGGCACAAAGGGAAGAAAAATGAAAGCGCAAGGGAATAGAGGTAAGCATTAAGGGCGCAAAGGGAAGAAAAATGAAACCGCGATGAAATTGAGGTAAGCATTAAGGGTGCAAAGGGAAGAAAACTGAAACGCGATGGAATTGAGGTAAGCATTGTAGCAGAAGTGAGTGAGAAAAAAGTTGAGACAGGCACATGAATGACTTAATTTTGGTGTGCACAAGCGTAAGGTTGGACAGATTTCCATCTGGACGTTTATTTATTGAAAACAGAGTTCAGAATCTAACGGCAAACGTAAATATTTCGTTAGAGGCGACGTTGGAAAAAGCAAAAAAACGGAAGCCTACGCTGTTTCCTAAGTAACGTAAACAAAAAACGAAAGCTGAAAAATGACATTCTCGTTGGCGTATGCAGCGACCAACACTTAACAGAAGGCTCCCGATGCATGCTTAGAATCATACGTACACACATACACAAGCGGAAACAAAACCAAAAAAGAACAAAGCGACACAAAAACTAAAAACATTTTATGTCTCTCCGAATCAACCCTCAAGTGTTGCAGTTGCGGTTTGGTGGTTGCCAATTCTGCCACTGGGGTATACCTGAAGAAAGTGGCATTGCACTGCAAAAACAGTTTGCTTTCAAAGAGTGTGGAAGAAAACTTGTCACGCCCACACAAGTGCACCCACTGGACACCTAAGGGCCTAAGAAGACCCTACTTCCCACGCTCCTAGTGTCAAATCAGGCTTGTAGTTGCAACACCTTGAGGATCCCCTGTATATTGCATCTATTTTGTGTATTGTATTTTCATTAAACTTATATTTTATATACTTATATGTAGATTTTACTATAGGTCAGAAGAGGTAGTCAGAATCATGACTGTAATTGGATTGAAAAAATCGTCCGTGTAAATTTGGGATGGGGCAGTTGTGTAGATAATATTCTGTCTCACACTTGGCCTTCTACAAGCCTTTCTTTATTTATTATACGACTATATATACCAGCAATACTCAACTGACGGACAGGGGTCAAAATGCGGACCTCTGGGACAGATTTCCGGACCCCTGCCCTGACAACCTTGCACTCTGTTGCTTCTGTGCTGTTGTGCTCAGAGCTGCCCCTTTAATTTAGTGTTTCGTCTCCCTGCCAGTGTCATGGCTTCCTGGCACCTAGCATTGCTATATAAAGTACTGTAAGGAAGTGGCATTGCAAGGTACACACAAACTTTGTTTCTTGGCCTCTTTACCCCATCCAATCCTTTCCCCCTCCCCAGTTCAGCCCCCAGTTCAACCCCATTCATTCCTGCCCCCCCAGCTTTGCCCCATCCATTCAATCCCCATTCATTCTTGTCCCCCCAGCTTTGCCCCATCCATCCCATCCCCATCCATTCCTTTCCCCCAGCTTTACCCCATCCATCCCTGTTCCCCCAGCACTGGCCCATCAATTCCTGTCCTCCCAGTTTTGCCTATCCAATTCCCGACCTCCCAGCGTGGCAGATCTACGACTCTTTCTTTCAGCTCTGACCATCTACCCCCACAGCTCTGCCCATTCATCCCTGTCCTTCTAGTTCTGCGCATCTATCCCTTCTCCCAGCTCTCCATCCCTCTGTGACCTTCCTGTTCTATATATCCATCCCTCTTCCTTACAGATTCTCTCAACATTTTGGGCCCAAATCCACCACTGTATACGGCCTGCACAGAATGCAGGGGGGGGGGATAAAGTGGTTTGCCAAGGGCCAGAGTTGTAGGTACTGTGGGGCAAAAAAGGAAAAAGCTCCTGTTTTTTCCCAGTTTTGCCTGGAGAATCTATAGCCCCTCCCCCAGTATGCTGATTTCAATCCACCTCCCGTGACAGCCCTCCGTCCGGACCTTCACCTCTCACCCGATGCCTTTAAATGGACATTTACAAGAAGGGGTTGAGTACCCCTGATGTATACAAAACTCTGCACACTGTTCACTCTGTCCAGCACCACCTCAAAGATAAAAGGGGAAAAAGTGTGCCACTCCGGTAAGTTACATAACAACACACAAAAACCGGCGGCTCCAGCACACCACAAAAAAAGGATCCAACCAAGATGGCAGCACTCACCCCTTAACAATCATTCAATAACACCACCTATAATCAAAAAAGATCATCTTTAATTCATCAAGGTATTAAAAACCATGACAAACATTACAGTACCCCAGCAGGAATAACCTAATTAATCCCCACATCCCATACTATATCTAAAATATTTACCTTCCATAATAAATCCCAGAAACATCAAAAAGGATTAAAGTGCTACTGTGCAACAACAGTGCTATGAGTGCCAAAAAATATATGGTCTGCAATAATGCAAACACAGAGCAACTATCTGGGAAAAATTCACCTCAGTGTAAGAAAATTATCCCCTCCTGCTGGATCCGATCAATGTTCTCACCACCCACGCGTTTTGTGACGGTTATGTCACTTTCTCAAGGTGCCACTGATATATACCTTCAAGACTGTACTGCACTATGGCAATATTTCTAAAACTTATTACCTATATCAGTTCACCTCAAGTGAAAAAGAATTTATCTTATGCTCACCCATCCCAGTCTTCTGTGTTCTGCCTCACACACCGGGAAATGTCTTCCTCTAGTCCAGCAGGTCTTTTTTATCCAGCGCTGTCTCCTCTTCCTTCTTCGGGGGCCCCCTCCAGAGTGAAGATGTGGCAGCGCTGGGCATCAGAAGCCGACAGCTGCGCCGCCATTTGGATAAAGGGGGAACCTATTTTCCCCCTCTAACGTCCGGAACTTCCCAAGCGCTCTGAAGAAGGAAGAGGAGACTTCATTGAACAAAGACCTACTGAACCAGAGGAAGAGAGCACCCTGTGGGGGACAGAAGATGAAAGACTGGGATGGATAAGTTAAATTGAACAATATAACAATTTTTTGTGGGGTGTCTTGTTTCTTTTTCACTTAGGGTGAATTGATAAGCTGTCCAGGGAACCCCTTTACCAGTTCACCATGGTCAGGAGCTGGCATGGCACCTGCCCACTGTCACTTTCCCGACTTTAATGAATGCTGGTTAAGTGGCATTCAAAACCCAAGGGAAAGTGACAAAATAAAAACGGACAAATATTTTTTCGTTACGAAAAATGCCAAAGCAATTACCAAAAGATATAAAACCAAAAACCCACAGGCAGTTTTAATGTTAAATGGGGTGCCTTTAAACTGCATTTAGTAAAACAGTTAAAAACCTGAAAAAAAATGCTATTAAAAAATAAAAAGTCTGGCTATTTGATAAATAAAAAATTGTATCTTACCAAAAATGGCAAAGAAATTACCAAACAACTTCAAAAAATATACCCGCAAGCAGTTACCTGCAGCAGCAGGAATTAAACATGGAAAAACTCTTTATTTTTCTGTATGAATGTATTTTTCTTGCTTTCTGTGATTATTTTGAGTACTTTTCCTAGTCCATTTTGTGCAGGGCAATCACCCAGGTGTTACCCTCAATTTTCAGCCCTCTAACCATGCAAGCACCATTTTACAGCCATTTTTGGACCCCAAAGTTCAGGTCACCACTGGCTTCAATGGGGTTTGGGTCCGGGTTCAGATTCGGAGCCCTGGACCCAAACTTTGGCGGCAAGTTCGGCCAAACTCAGCGAACCCGAATTTTAACTGACCTGCTCAACACTAGACATAACCTTTTTAACATTGGCCCCTATGTCACCATCATCTCAGAAGTAGTACAGAGAGCAGTCTATCAGCATGGTAAAGAGGTGAATTGTTCCTTACAGCAATCGTTCATGAAATCAATTGTGATGTGGACCTCACCTCCTATTTGTGGTCGATTTCTGTTTCCACATATTAATGGTGATTGAACAAATGAATCAGTCAAAACAATATGACATTCGACCAACAAATGATTTTCATATCCACGGATCCATTCTTGTCTGATTGATTGAGATGCAGATTCTAGAAATCTTTGTGGGTTCTTTTTGAGTTTGGTTTATAGCTTCAACAAATGTTTCAACTTTTTTTAATAGTACATATATATATATATATATATATATATATATATATATATTAGGGTCGATTCATGTTAGGTGCACCAAAACGCACCGGTGTAGCACAAACGATTCCGCATGCACTTGGGTGTATGATTCACAGCTGCATACACATGCTGTGCACATGTGCGAAGAGCACCAAAAAACTTGTTCAAAACTAAGAGCAAATTGACACCACAGACGCAAAGCTTGCACCTCCACAAGCAATGGAGTGCAAATTGATCCTTTCCAGGGCACATTGCGGGCCGCAAGGTACACAGAGGAGCCATAAGCTTATTTAAGGGCATATTAAACATGACCGGGATTTTGAGAGTTAGCTCTCCAACTACTCTTTGAGTGAAGGCCCACTGAAGGCCCACTGAAGTCACAACGTAGAGTTGGAGAGTCAGCTCCCCATCTCCAGTTTGTTCACAAATGAAGTGTCTTTCAAGGACAAACAACACTTTGATATCAAAATCAAAAACTCCTGTGTTGTTTTAACAGTGGCATTAGCTAATCCTTCTTCTTCATACCCTTGTGTGTGTTACTCTTGAGTGTGTCTTGTTTGTGTGTCTTCTTAACTGCCCTGGTTTTTGTGGTTGTGTGTGTTAAACATGGACTTGGGGCAAGAAATCTCCTCAAAGAGTTAAAACTTTACTTAAAAAATCTAACTTTGGTCAATGTAGCCTACATGACTGTAGTCCATTTGGCCAGGTCACTCAAAGTTTGCCCTATGTGGCCAACTTAGCAGCCCAACACAGAGGGGAGCCATTCCTCTAAACATGGCCTTGGCAGGATCCTCCTTATTCATTATGCCAGACATTGTTCCACAAGGACTCTACAAACTCCTGTAGGGCCCCAATCAGCAGGGTAACAGTGTGGATGAGTTGCTTCTCAAGGCTGTTTTGATATCTAACTCCTGGCAAATAAACAGAAACATGCATTAGTGCAACATGTTTATTGTTGAATGTGTCGCTATTCTTCCGGACATACTGTGTGGGTGTTGTAGATTTTGTCCATTCTTCTGTTCCTCTAATTGTATGTCTTTGTTTTGTTAGTGTGAGCCTTTCTTTATTTCTCCCTTGTTTGTGAGCCCTCCCTTGGCCTAATATCCCACACACTTCAAGTAGACTTACATAACTCTGTCTTTGCTTGTTGTATGCCAAACCAATGTTTTTGCATTTTGGCACCCTCAAGGTGTGTCTGGCCTTAAAATTCTTGGTGGGCCCACTGCTTTGCCTTCCCTAGCTCTTTGGTCTGTGCGTTTCCCTTGTTCCTCTTTGAACCACTCCTTTTAGCATGTTTTTCTTGTGCTGTGTTGTTGTCTGGCAAATGTATTTGTCCATGGTCGCCTCTAGTGTGTTGTGGCTCCTGTTTTATCCTGTTCTTCCCTGGATGTTTGACTTGTGTCTGTGTGTGTTTGGTGTACTTGCACTTAGCCAGCTGATTAGGGCCTTGCTCTTGTGGGGCTGTCTGTCTAGGGTTGCTCCTTCATTGGTCCCTGCGGCTGTGCCCTCTTCGGGGTTTGGCTCCTCCTCTATAGTTGCAAAGTTGATTATTGGCCTGTGCATTTACTTATGTGCCATGCATTGTTTACAAGCACTTTCTTTAACCCTGACTTTTGTGTGTTTCCCCAGGTGTGTGGCCTTTGTCTTGTCCCTTTTTATTTAGCCTCTAGCTGTAGTGACTGTTGTTGACACTCCTTTTCCTGCCTGTAATAGTGTGTTTACACTGAGCAAATAACCCTTCAAATTTTGCATGTACATGACTTGTTCTAATTGCGCTCTATACCTGTGGGCAGACTCAGTGCGATCAATGGGCAGAACTAGGACACATAGCAGAAACGTTTCAAAAACTTCTGCTTGGATTATCATGTGGTTCTGCTGCTGGCTGTACAAGCTGGGCACCATTTTGATGCAGTACACCCTGGGAGTGCAGGCCGAACCCAGAAGTGATGTAACTTGCAGAATGCATGTGCGCACATTTTGCACACATGCGTGGGCACAAGTGCTTCCCCAAAAGCACAAGACATGAACATCTGCAGCACCATACTGCAGGCAGTTAAAGGAGCCAGTAAAGGAGCCAGTGCACTGAAGCCTGGGACAGAGACAATTCTCAAAGATTCCCAAAAAACATTGCAAAAAGGATCGCCACAACAGGCCAAGCCCTCCCCACAGTCCAAGGAAAACAACCTGGTGCAGCCATAGGTCTGACAGAAGCCCAAACCCCCGCTGCAGACACAGGCATGCCTCACCCACACCAGAACACATTTGTCACAGTGAAGCCCAAGCAGAAAACCACCTTGCTCACACAGGCCATGGGACAGCCCTGTCCTAACACACATGAGAAGACCATGACAAAAATGAGACAATGCACATATTGCACATGAACTATTCACTAGCTGCAATCCACAACTAACTGAGGTGACACCACCCATGCCCATCCCAACCAGCACCAGTGACAGCAGCTCAGGCCGAGACCAAAACACTCGAAAAATTTGAGCAGGCACAGGTCTGGCAGAGGGCTGCATTGTATGCCTCTTCTCCCGGGGTGGAGGGATGAATGAAAGATGGAGGTGAGCAGCAAGGGAAGGCAGAGATAGTCTGAATCAGAAAAAAATAGAAACATTAAACCCATTACTAAATTAGACAAGGACATGCAATACAAAATGTCATGCACCTGCAAATGTGAAATCAAATAAAACATCAGAGGAACATTAGGCACGAGGCTACGGTACAAGCAAGGAGTTTACAAACACAGTAAGGCAAAAAAGAGCACTAACACAAGGAGAGATGGACAAAAAGTTCCTCACCATTATGGTCCATGTCATGCCCAGGGCATGATTATAGAATAAACATACGTATTATGAGTGTATATATGTGTGTGTCTGTTAATTAAGACTCTGTTTGTGATACTTCCTTGTTTGAAGTCAGATCTCTTTGAAGTGCCAGGCTGTTGTCCTTTTGCTCTGGCCATAAACCGGCAATCAGATAAGGGGACCTGGGAAATAGAATCCCCACCCCACCCTTAGGAATTCCATGGAGATGGAAGGTGTCCTGTTAAGCCATTTTCCCCTCCAAATTCTGACTAACAAAAGCCAAGACAGGACACATGCTTGGGGCATTACAAGCTAAGGACCTTTAATCATAACATCCTCCCAAGCAACAAGCAACCACGGGAAACTCCAACAAAAAGGACTGCGTAAGGACTTTATTTTTGAACTGTTATTTGCTGTATACTCTTTCTGTATTTTTGTATGTCAATTTATTGTTGTAAATTACATCCAGCACTGTGATACCTTTTATCAGATTAAATGTTTAATTAATCAGCTCTAGTTTTTGACCTCTAAATAGATGAGCTCACCTTCCTGAGGGAAGCTCTGGTGATACATGTTTATTAGGGTTAATTGATGACTTGCTGGGACTAGTAGTGCATGCCCAGGGGTCTGGTGGCTCTTAACCCTTGTACCATCACACTCTGTCTGGCATATTGGCTGAGCGTGATCGTGACAACTGGTGGCAGCGTCGGGACATATTTAGAGATTTTTAGTGCTTGCTGGATTTTACCCGAAAATCTTAGCACTAAAAGAAATTACTCACATCTTATTGTGTGTAAATTCCAAAGACAGAGCTCAGTGCTGATCTAAGTGACATACAAAAAAGAGTGCAAGACAGTTCTGTCCTTCCCATCTGTTGTTTTACTCCCTCTGCTTCATATCGGAAATATGGAGGCATATCGCAAGCAGTCCAAGCCCGCACTGGAGTTAATGTGCCAAGAAAAGGAGATCCCTACAGCGGGAAAGACCAAGGACCAGCTTATTGCCGATCTTGTGGAAAATGATGCCCGTGCAGCAGAGCTTAGTGATGTGAGGCTAAGTCCTACAGCGGGGACTGAGGGACACCACATTACTCCCCATCAGGACAGTACTCCACATGAAGCCTTGGACTCTTATATGCGGACTGCTTTACAACACCTTGGAGATGTGGATGCTAATATTAAACTCCAGTTGCTTCTCCAGTACCAAACCGCAGAAAGAGAGGCCCAGGCAGCAGAAAGAGAGGCCCAGCGCAGACATGAACTGGAGGTCCTGGGGCTGAGAGGGGACGCTTTATCCGCACGCAGTGATGTGCAGGGTGAAGGTGACCACAAACCCCGCTTGGAACATTTCCCCATGATGGAGAAAGATGGTGATTTGGACATATTCCTGAGAGGATTTGAAAAGGTTTGCCGGCAGTTTCATCTTCCTAAAGAGCATTGGGGACGATATCTAACCCCACGGCTGCGAGGAAAAGCTCTGGATGTGTTTGCTTCTCTTCCCTCTGAAAGAGACCAGGACTATGAGGCAATAAAATCTGCCCTGCTAAAAAGTGCTAATCTGACTCCAGAAACCTATCGGAAGAAGTTTAGGACTTTACAACAGAGCACCACAGAGAGTTGCACTGAACATGCAGGTCAGCTAAGGACTGCATTCAGGCAATGGACTGGGGGCCTACAAGTCACCACTTATGAGGCCCTGGAGGACTTGATGGTTCTGGATCAGTTCCTCCAAACAAGGAGCTGTGAAGCCAGAGAGTGGATTTTGGAACGCAAGCCCAAGACAGTCGCAGAAGCCGCAGAACTAGGAGATGACTTTGCTAATAACCGTGCACCAACAGCGAAGCGTGGTTCTGCACAAGCTGGATCAAGTACCTGGAAGGGAGCTACACACCCACAGAGTGCCAGTAGGTCAACTGGGAGATTCCTGCCGTCCACACCAAGAGCAACAGGAACCACATCGGGTCAGGGGGACACCCGCCGATGTTACAGATGCAACAAGATTGGGCACCTGAGTGCCACCTGCCCCAACAAAAAGAATTCTCCACCGGCAGTTGAAGGACACCCAGCCGTTTTTCTGGTGTCTGGAACAGTGGAGAAAAGAGCGGATAACCTGCAGAGCGTAACTGTGGGTGACCGGGTGACCGTGGGTCTACGTGATTCGGGGGCCTCCTTTACCTTAGTGCGGCCTGAAGTGGTGGATACCGAGGACATCATCCCTGGAAAAACCATGGCTTTAAAAGGAATTGGAGGTGTGCGCCCGGCTGTACCCATGGCCCGTGTGTACCTGGATTGGGGTACAGGCAAAGGTTTGCGGGAGGTGGGGGTCTCTGAGGACATCCCTGTCAGTGTTCTGCTGGGAAATGATTTGGGTCGGATGCTATGCCATTATGCTCCAGAGGACACTGCCTGCACACCACAAGGGCTAGGAGACAGCCCTGATCGTTCTGAGGTACTGTACGAGACTTTGGGGGACACTGTGAAATGTGATAACTGGGAGGGAGTGCAGGGGGCTGATAAATGTTTACCTGTAACTGAACCAGTTGTGTCTTCCAAAAGTGGAGTGGGGTGTATTGTGAAATGTAATGCCAATGAGTTGCCTGTGTCAAAACCTAGCGGAGATGGGCTAGGGGGAGGGGTTGGTGGGCCCCTGGTGACAGGTAAGGATGAGGGACCAGCAGTGAGTGATGTGTCCCCATCCTGTAAGCCGGAGATGGCTGAGGAGGAGGAGGGAGGAAGGAGTGATGTAGCTGTATATGATGCCTGTAACGTTGTTATGTCCGGGACTGAGGGGGAGGAAGGTAAACCCCAGGGAGGCATATCAATGGTGGCAGTGGTTACACGTCAGCAGTGTTCCAGAGCTGCAGCTGTAAAAAGAAGGGAGGATGGTGATGACTCACAACCCGAAGCAGAGGAGGGTGGAGATGGTAGTTCACCTGAGGGAAATGTGTCCCCTGATGCCACGAGATGGGGGGAGGGCAATGAACATTTCCGGGAAGCTCTGCACAGTGATCCTTCCCTTGAAGGGCTGAGACAGCGTGCTGAGCAGCCAGGCGCTAACTCAGATGGGCATCGGGTATATTGGGAAAACAATATCCTGTATTGGGTGTCCCTTTCCAAAACCATGCTAGGGCCCCAGGAGAGAGAAAGGCAGTTAGTGGTTCCTAGGCAGTTTAGGAAAGAGCTACTGAGGTTAGCCCATGAGACCCCCCTGGCGGGACACTTGGGAGTGGCCAAAACAAAGTCCGGGTTGGCACGCAATTTCTACTGGCCAGGTATGGGTACTGCTGTTGCTAGTTACTGTAGGTCCTGTAACGTTTGCCAGAGGGTGGGTAAGTCCGGGGATGTATCTCGTGTTCCCCTAGTGCCCCTACCCATCATATCTGTACCCTTTGAGCGTGTGGCAGCGGATATTGTGGGGCCTCTAGCTATACCCAGCAGCACAGGGAAACAGTTTATTCTTACTGTGGTGGACTATGCAACCAGGTACCCTGAGGCTGTTGCCTTATCTTCTATCCGGGCAGATAAGGTGGCAGATGCGCTGATCAGTATATTCTGCAGGGTTGGGTTCCCCAGAGAAATGCTCACTGATCAGGGCACACAGTTCATGTCCAATCTAATGCAAAGTCTCTGTAAGAAGGTAAATGTACAGCACTTGGTAGCAAGCCCATACCACCCCCAAACAAATGGTCTCTGCGAGAGGTTCAATGGGACCCTGAAACAAATGTTAAAAACCTTTGTAGAGTCAGAAGGCAGGGACTGGGAAAAGTACTTACCCTATTTGTTATTTGCTTACAGGGAGGTACCCCAAGAATCTACAGGTTTCTCACCTTTTGAATTATTGTATGGTCGCAAAGTGCGGGGGCCCCTAGATTTAGTTAGAGGGGAGTGGGAAGGGGTGCAACATACCCCTGAAACTTCGGTGGGGGAGTATGTCCTAAAGTTTAGGGACAGAATGCAGGTGTTGACTGGGCTAGTACACGACAACCTCAGAGCAGCCCAGTCCAGGCAGAAACACTGGTATGACTGCAATGCAAGGGACCGGGTCTATGAGGTGGGACAGAAGGTAATGGTTCTAAACCCCATTAGGCAGAATAAGTTACAGGCTGCCTGGGAGGGTCCTTTCACCATTATACAGCGCCCAGAACCAACCACGTATGTAGTAGCCCTTGATAAGAAAAGTCAGAGACAGAGACAGTGCCACATTAATATGTTAAAGGCCTACTATGACCTGGAGGATGTGGTACTCAGTGTGTGCAGTGCACCAGAGGAAGAGGGGGGTAGTGATCCCTTACTAGATCTTGTGGAGGAAGCTAAGAGCCAGGGATCCCTTCAGGATGTGCAGATCAATCCACAGCTCCCAGATGAAAGGAAGAGGCAGCTACATCAGGTATTAGGCCCCTTCAGTGCAAACTTTACTGGGAAGCCGGGGCAAACTACCGTAGCTACCCACCATGTGGATACGGGGGCCCAGCCACCGCTTAGACAGGTAGCCTACCGGGTATCCCCAGAAATAAAGGCCCACATACAGAAGGAGATCGAGGACATGCTAAAACTAGGGGTAATTAAGAAGTCTAAAAGCCCCTGGGCCTCCCCAGTAGTTCTGGTACCCAAAAAGGATAAATCCACCAGGTTCTGTGTGGATTACCGAAGGTTAAATGCCGTGACCACAGTTGATGCCTACCCAATGCCCAGAATAGATGAGCTGCTTGATCAGCTAGCAGGTTCCCAATACATCACTATTATGGATTTGAGCCGAGGGTACTGGCAGATCCCCATGACCCCAGAGGCCCAGGAACGGTCTGCCTTTATTACTCCCTTTGGGTTGTTTGAGTGCTGTGTCATGCCCTTTGGGATGAAAAATGCCCCAGCCACTTTTCAGCGACTAGTCGATCAGCTGCTAGAGGGCCACAAGGAATATGCAGTAGCTTACTTGGATGATATTGCCATATTTAGCAAGACCTGGGAGGAGCACCTGATTCACCTGCACAAGGTGGTAAAACAAATAGCTATGGTCTGGGCTTTGCAAAAATTACAACCCTACCTGTATGGGAGGGATTTCACTGTCATAACGGATCACAATCCTCTACATTGGTTAGACAGGGTGTCAGGTAACAATGGCAAACTGCTTCGCTGGAGTCTTATCCTCCAACAATATAATTTCACGGTCCAACACAGGAAAGGAAGCCTGCATCAAAATGCAGATGGACTATCGCGTCAGGGGGAAATAGACGGTTAGTGGGCGCAGATTTATCAGCCTGGATAGGCTGGATCTCTCTGCCCCATCTTAAGGGGGAGGTGTCATGCCCAGGGCATGATTATAGAAAAAACATACGTATTATGAGTGTATATATGTGTGTGTCTGTTAATTAAGACTCTGTTTGTGATACTTCCTTGTTTGAAGTCAGATCTCTTTGAAGTGCCAGGCTGTTGTCCTTTTGCTCTGGCCATAAACCGCCAATCAGATAAGGGGACCTGGGAAATAGAATCCCCACCCCACCCTTAGGAATTCCATGGAGATGGAAGGTGTCCTGTTAAGCCATTTTTCCCTCCAAAATCTGGCTAACAAAAGCCAAGACAGGACACATGCTTGGGGCATTACAAGCTAAGGACCTGGAATCATAACATCCTCCCAAGCAACAAGCAACCACGGGAAACTCCAACAAAAAGGACTGCGTAAGGACTTTATTTTTGAACTGTTATTTGCTGTATACTCTTTCTGTATTTTTGTATGTCAATTTATTGTTGTAAATTACATCCAGCACTGTGATACCTTTTATCAGATTAAATGTTTAATTAATCAGCTCTAGTCTTTGACCTCTAAATAGATGAGTTCACCTTCCTGAGGGAAGCTCTGGTGATACATGTTTATTAGGGTTAATTGATGACTTGCTGGGACTAGTAGTGCATGCCCAGGGGTCTGGTGGCTCTTAACCCTTGTACCATCACACTCTGTCTGGCATATTGGCCGAGCGTGATCGTGACAGTCCAATACTGAGGTTAACACACTGTAGGCACCGAGGGGACCAGAGAAGTATATTCAGGCACCAGGAGACACAAATGGTGGCCAACTCTCACCTAGGGGCATTAGCTACAAATAAACATCCATTTAGCCCATGCTCTGCCAGTCCAGCCAAGGAAGGACACATATTCAAATCAAGCCAAAGGGCACAGAAATTAACAGGATGGTAGGCACAACGGGATCAGTACTGCTTCTTGGGGCGAAGACCTTCAGAGTGGGAGAAGTGTGAATGAGGGGCCAGAAAACACCTAGGTTAACACACTGTTATCAATGCACAATGTCACCGATTCCTCTGAGCTAACTGTTTACCTGACTAACCAAGCTACAGCAAGCATCAGGGAACAAACTAAACAGGCTAAGGTAAAGCTACCTATGGTGGATCGGCGTAGAGGAACCATTTAGTGTGGTTATTGCCTGTTTGGACAAACACAGGGCAAAACATTAGTGTGGGAAAACAGAGCTGAGAGATTGTGCCAGACATTTTGGGACCAGGGTTAGGGGGAGGCCCTGCACAAAACAACAGGGAGATGTGGATGAGTAGAATTACACAGTTAGCAGGAGGCAAAAATCATCTTACAAAGGGAAGACCAGAATGAAACACACATATGGCTGAGAAAAACAAAAAAAACAGAACACATGTACATGGCAACACTAAACGTTCACCAATCAGCCAGCTATTGCGGACTTTCTCACTTGAAAAGCACCAGAAGATGGCCAAATTCCAGAGGATGTGGGCAAAGTGGCAGGACCCTGGGAACCCAGATACAACACAAATAAACCGCAGCCTGCTCTCACAGATGGCTTGGGCATTCAGTGAGTAGTCCAGCTTGTGATTCTTGTGTGAGGCTAAAAAAATGAGTACAAAAATATGAGGGACAACAGCAAGAATAAAAAAAAATACATAAGACAGGTCACAACTGAGCAGGCCAAAAATGAGACAATGCACAGATTGCACAAGGACTATTCACTAGCTGCAAGGCACAACTAACACAGGCAACAGTTTTGATCCACTTGAAATCAATACACATGGGCTAACTTGGGAAGATGATGGAGCTGGTTAGCTGAGCACAGGCCTGGACTGGGCAACAGGGTTACCAGGGGAAACCCTTGTGGACACAGCGTGTAAGGTGCCTTAGGGCATCCCAAGTGCACAGGCACAGATTACGCTGTTGGGAAGAATGTTGGGGGGCAGACACAGGCAATGTAAGCAGGACTATATGTAACAGGGAGAGACAAAGGCAGATGCAAAAACTATGGCCAACTGAAGTGAGGCAATCACCTAAACTTGTACGTGTCTCTGGCGGCAGGCAGCACCAGAGACACATGAGTGCGGTCGATTGCTCCAAGCAAGTTACCACTTTAAGGACATTCCACTCACCAAGGCTATGGGGGTAGTGGATGTAGTGGGGAGCCAAGTGCATCATGCTCCAAAGGAATATATGCAGCATGTGGCTCAGTGTAGACTGATACATCTCCACAGAGAAGAATCCCAGCTTCTGGAATGAGCTGTTCTCCAGAAACTGCAGGCAGCCAACCAATTTGGTTATACCTGCAACCGAGTGCCACGTCGTTGTGGTGGAGACCAACCATGGCCGCAGATCGGCATATAGTGCCTCCAGGACAGTCCAACTGTGTCAGATAGACATAGCGCCCACATCCAGCCTGGGAACGAAGGTGCAGGGCGCTATCAACAGCCAATTATCCAGCCTGGAAGAGTGAATCTGCAGATTCCTCACACAGCTCCATGGAGGATACAGAAAAGATGACCGCAGGATCAAACAAAGGCCTTTCCTCCACATCAGAGCTGGAGCAAATTTACTCCCAGCAGCAAGCGCATTTATGGCAGCTGAAACATTTACATTTTCCTACCATTAATCAGACCAAGATTAAAAATTACGGGTGCAAATTGGCGCTTGCGCACGGGTGCAAATTGACGCAAAAGAGCGTGATTTTGTGCAACAAAGATCGTGAGCAAAAGCGTTCACCACTGACCCTATTGTCTAGGAACAGCCAATGCTGCCAAATGTAGAACCTCACTTACAGCAGAAGTTCTATGTTCAGAATAATAATAGGAAGTCCTTTATCATTTAAATGAAGAGAATGTAAACTCACCCGAAATATCATAATATCAATATAATTATGGTATTATTAATTGGCATGTGCACTGCTACTGTAATACTTTTAGAATATCAAATATTGTAAATAGTGTGGACAATTGGAAAAGTCCTGTAAAATGTTTGCATATGCATGGGCATATTCTATGTGAGCTGAGGAGTGGCATAGTGAAAGACACAGTAGAAGTGTTAGCAGCACTAGGACTATTAAGTCAGTAGGGTATTAGTTCTAGATGCTCCTCCATCTAGTTTTCTATGCTGTACAGAAACTCTACAATATATTTTGTTACATTACCCTATGCTTTTCTGCTTTATCAGCTTGGCTAGAGGGATCCCCAAAGGCCTAAGGCCCAACAGCAGGACGGGAGCAGGAGACCCAACAGGGACTGGGAGTGCTAAATAATGCACATTCGCTCACAGGAAGTGTGATGCAATGATCCTCCTAGGAGGAAGGTTAAATATACCCTTATAGGGAAGACAAAGGAGGGGGTTGGAGACACCTGAAGGACAGGGAACACTAGACTTTTAAAGGCAGAAAAATGAAGAATTCAATAAATAAATAAATGAGTTCAGTATGGTATGGAAGATAACCAAAGAACACATTCAATGTTTGTGCATTTTGCCTGACTGGAAACACAGCATACTTGGGGTCACCACGAAGTTTCGTTTTTTTAGGAGTGTAACAGCAAGGCTCTATCACAACTTGTAAATGAGTTATGAGGAAAACTGGTTTGGTGTCATTTATTTAAAGTGGCCTAAAATCTACAAGATTCCAGGGCTGCCTGATTCCCTCTATCAGGGCATCCAGATTTGCCCCGTTGTGTGAAACCCCCCCAGGGGGCCATAAGACCGGGGTTAAGATGAGTTAGCACAAATAAAAAAAAGCTTACAGTTCAACTTTGGGTTTGTGGATTTCAACAGAAATTTCAGCTACATCTAATATAATAGTGGTTCCAGAGATTCTTGGGCCACACACAGATAATCAAATAAATCTGTGCAAATAGCTACACGC
The DNA here is from genome assembly GCA_027917425.1 of Gastrophryne carolinensis. Lineage (NCBI taxonomy): Eukaryota > Metazoa > Chordata > Amphibia > Anura > Microhylidae > Gastrophryne > Gastrophryne carolinensis. The sequence continues at coordinate 251,283,318 of CM051234.1, read as the reverse complement.
TAAGCATCCATTAGCATCCATGTGTAAAGCAAGTTATTTACTGCTTTTTATATTTAGCAGGTGTGTTTCATACTAACACATCCTCCAATGCGCCTTCCACTTGATGGGCGCATAGAAGGATGAGAATTTGGAAGATTGCAGCTGAAATGTGCTAAATCCCAAGTGAATGCTTTGTAACTGCAATACTTTAGTAAACTAGCTGTTAATATTTTTGGGATTACACTATGATCTCCTCTATGCTTCTTTTTCAATATCTTTAGAAAGACTGGGGTTGTTAAGAGCGCAGTTGGGACAATGATCCTTGTGTATTAGGAAGAACCATCTAATACAGCCTGTGGAATCTACAGTATCTCTGGATTAATAAGTACTGTATATCCATTGCAGTTTTGACTGACCACAAATGACTGATACTATATATGCCTATTATTTTTAAGTGCTTTGGTCCTCACTGTGTCTAGTGCCCTAATCTGCTGTGGCTGGCATTGGAAGTTCTGCTGAACAGTGGTCCCAATCCTTCTACCCTGCACTTTTCAAGTGTTATGTGCCATAGAAGGCCCAATACCAACTCCCCTCAACTTACCAAACATTCCCCCTAGAACGTTCCTAGATCACCTAGGGACCCCCCCCCCCCCCAAACCTCCCTGTCAATAGGGTTGATTCTGCACCAGGAGAGGAAATTGCCTTATAATTTCAAGTGAATGGCGGTTTTCTCTTCTAACAAGTCATGCACTTTTTCTTCTAGTGCTTCTGGTGACCCCCATATGTACAAAAAAAAACTATAACAATAAATAGAACTATATACACACACAAACAAGGGGTGGTTGCAGATTGCTCCCCAAGGCCTGTGCATTAGCATGTAAGCATGTGTTTGGGTGAGCAGTGTCCTTGATTGCTATGTGTGACTATCTTAAGTACATTAGATTGACATTTTGAAAGTTGTTTTAGCTCCCTAGTTATTTACCTATTAGGTAATTTGAGAGTGGTAGCACAACATGGATGTGGAAACAGGCCGCATTCACAAGGTGAATGGTAAAGAGCAATTTCCGCATACCATGGTACCTTTTTAGCGCATTGGAACAGGTGACTCTTTTCTGAATGATGTAAAAATACTTTTGCATGCAAGATGGATTTGTCAGTAAGAACATGAGCAGTCAACACACAAACAATACTAAGAGATTAAAAAATAAAAACGGTGTGAAAATTCATTTTCACACCATGCTGAATCAGCCACTACCTGCAACACATTGCAGGTAGTGAAAACTGCTTCCATTAAACACACGTGCTAATGGAGTCTAACAGCAGACCCAGACCACTGGCTCTGAAAGAGGAATCCAGAGAGGAATTGGATCATATGCAGCTACTACTGTGGCTACATAATACATTTTTGACAGTTACAGATGTAGAACCAGAGCATTCTGGCTCAGATGATGACACAGAAGAGGCTTTCATCAGATTGGAACTCTTAGGTCTGGAAGGGTATTAACGCCCTCAGATAAAAAGGTCAGGGCAAAAGCCTCCTTGGGCACAGAGAACAAGAAAGTATATTCAATTAATGAACCAAAGCCAAAAATGCGGGTCTAAATTAAAGGAAAAGAGCACATTCTTAAAATAGAAAGTAATTGCATGATGCATACTGACCAAGAATAATAGAGTCCTTCATTACTTTTAGCCAGTAGATAGAGATGAAACCTTTTTCCTCTTTTATGCATATCACAGAAGCACTGACATGTGTAATGCACACATACTGCATATCTGTAAGAATAAATCAAGTCAAGTGAATTGCTGTCTGACGAAATTTTGCTAGTCCACAGACATTTATTAGATATAGCTTTTACATTTGACATATAGTTGTGTACATATGTTTTTGACCAACAAGGTATGAAGGGTTTTGCTGTGTAAGAGCGAGGCAAAAGGTCACTCTTAGCCAATGCAAATGATCTCATGGTGCCCCTTATATCACTCCAAAAGCTTTAATGTGGTTTAACTCATTAATTGCCAGCCCACCCTTTGTTGCCAGACCATTTTTCACTATTTTGTGCTATGTTCAGCTGTGATTTTTGAAGGGATTTCCAGGGAATTCCCAGGGAAATTATATTTAACTTTATTCAGCGGAGTCTGAGCTTTAACATGAAATGTCTTGTTTGTCATGTATTTAGTGTTAGTGGCTGAAATATGTGCAAATTTAAAAAAAAACTATTTTTTTACAATTTGTAGTGTTTTTTTCTAATTTTATTGAAAATGTACGTTTTCAATAAAATTATATTGCATGTAACGTTACCACATATGTATTGGTAGACACCCTTTCCTGTCCAGGAGTCTCCCCCAAACTGAAATAGCAGTTTAGGAGAGATAAAATACCACTGCACACCTCTCAGTCTTTAAAGAAAAACAACCCTTTACATTCGAAATACCTATATATTGTCTATAAGTACACACCTCAAGCTTTCTAGGCGTACCAGGCTGGTTGACATGGGAATAGTTTTCTGGCAGTAATCCCTCTATGAATTCTTTGATTGCACAGTGTTTCCCTAAATCTGAAAAAGCAAGGTCTCCCTAAGAGAACAATACCCAACATGCATAGGTACTGTCAAGGGAAGAGTTGTCAAACACCCCAAAGTAAAGCATGTACATAAGGTTAATTTTACTTGAAAGTTTCAGCTATACATACAAAGTGCACACCTTGTACCTTTTCAATCAAAACAACCCTTTACATTTGAAATACCCCCCACAAACTATATATTCCCTGAAAGCACACGTTATGCTTTCTAGGCGTACCCAGCTTATTGTAGTGGCTTTCTTTCTGGAAGCAATCCCTCGAAAATAATTTTTTTCTTGTAAGCAGCAGTGGTGGAAGCAGGGAGGGCTCTTTTGGTCCCTCTCCTAAAGCCAGAAAAGTTCTGGGGGGCATCGGAATCCCCCCAGGTGATGAGAAGACTCAGCCGGATAGATTAAAAGGTCAAGTGAGGCTTGTAACTAGGGATGAGCGAATCGATCTGGACGAACCCGGATTCGATCCGAATTTCATGAAAAATTCGATTCGGATCGAATCCGAATTTCCCCGTGCTTCGATCGCTCGAAGTTTTTCTTTAACATCCATTCATTTACATTACAGGCATTCTAAGATGGCGGACGGGACATGTCCAGACATCTACCCCGCTCCAGTGCATGCTGGGGCAGTCACATGCAGCCTATCAGCAGCCAGCAAGCCCGGTGACGTCACAGCGCTATATAAGGCGGAGGCCATCTTGCTTTTGTTCATTTCTCTATTGCATTCGTGAGAGACAGGACACTGCTGTATTCAGGGAGAGACAGTTAGAGAGCCAGGGACAGCCAGGGACAGCCAGTAGACAGGCAGGAAGTCAGCGAGAAGCAGGGAAAGGTAGGAAAAATCGGAGGCAGTGACAGGGAGATTTTTTTTTTTTTCATCCAGCCTGAGTGTTACTGGCTGGCTGACTGGCTTTGTTAGCTGTTTCAGGCTGCTTATACACTTTTGATGTGCATATATACTGAACTGATCTCAAGTCTGCTGTGGGAACATTACCATTTTGTAAGATCTCATTAGCCTCTGTATTTCCTCTAAGCTGCACACTTATTTAAAGTAATTTGGCCTGTTGCACCCTGCTTAGACACTTTTTCTGTGCATATATACTGATCTCAGGTCTGCTGTGGGGGCATCCCATTTTGTAACATCCCATTAGCCTCTGTATTTCCTCTAAGCTGCACACTTATTTAAAGTAATTTGGCCTGTTGCCGCCTGCTTAGACACGTTTTCTGTGCATATATACTGTTCTAAAGCCTGCTTGGGGGTATCCCACTCTATAACATACCATACCCCTCTTGATCTTCACTAAGCTGCACACTTATTTAAAGTAATTTGGCCTGTTGCAGCCTGCTTAGACACATTTTCTGTGCATATATACTGATCTCAGGTCTGCTGTGGGGGTATTATTATTATTATTATTATTGTTTATTTATATAGCGCCATCAACTTCCGTAGCGCTTTACAAGTAAGAATACAGACAAGGTAAAACAGATAGCACAGACAACAATACAAAATTAGATGCCACAGGTTAAAACCAAGTGTTGTGAGCACAGGAGACAATAGGGAGGAGTGCCCTGCCCTTGCGAGCTTACAGACTAAAGGATGGGGGTGGAGACAAAGGGGGTGGGGTCTCCCATTCTGTAACATCCCATTAGCCTCTGTATTTCCTCTAAGCTGCACACTTATTTAAAGTAATTTGGCCTGTTGCACCCTGCTTAGACACTTTTTCTGTGCATATATACTGATCTCAGGTCTGCTGTGGGGGTATCCCATTCTGTAACATCCCATTAGCCTCTGTATTTCCTCTAAGCTGCACACTTATTTAAAGTAATTTGGCCTGTTGCACCCTGCTTAGACACTTTTTCTGTGCATATATACTAATCTCAGGTCTGCTGTGGGGGCATCCCATTTTGTAACATCCTATTAGACTCTGTATTTCCTCTAAGTTGCACACTTATTTAAAGAAATTTGGCTTGTTGCAGGCTGCTTATCCACTGTTGCTGTGCATATATACTGTTCTAAAGCCTGCTTGGGGGTATCCCACTCTATAACATACCATACCCCTCTTGATCTTCACTAAGCTGCACGCTTAAAGTAATTTGGCCTGTTGGAGCCTGCTTAGACACTTTTACTGTGCATATATACTGATCTCAGGTCTGCTGTGGGGGCATCCCATTTTGTAACATCCCATTAGCCTCTGTATTTCCTCTAAGCTGCACACTTATTTAAAGTAATTTGGCCTGTTGCAGCCTGCTTAGACACTTTTTCTGTGCATATATACTGTTCTAAAGCCTGCTTGAGGGTATCCCACTCTATAACATACCATACCCCTCTTGATCTTCACTAAGCTGCACACTTATTTAAAGTAATTTGGCCTGTTGCAGCCTGCTTAGACACTTTTTCTGTGCATATATACTGATCTCAGGTCTGCTTGGGGGTATCCCATTCTGTAACATCCCATTAGCCTCTGTATTTCCTCTAAGCTGCACACTTATTTAAAGTAATTTGGCCTGTTGCAGCCTGCTTAGACACTTTTTCTGTGCATATATACTGTTCTAAAGCCTGCTTGGGCGTATCCCATTCTGTAACATCCCATTAGCCTCTGTATTTCCTCTAAGCTGCACACTTATTTAAAGTAATTTGGCCTGTTGCAGCCTGCTTAGACAATTTTGCTGTGCATATATACTGATCTCAAGTCTGCTGTGGGGGCATCCCATTTTGTAACATAACATTAGCCTCTGTATTTCCTCTAAGCTGCACAGTTATTTAAAGTAATTTGGCCTGTTGCAGCCTGCTTAGATACTTTTTCTGTGCATATATACTGTTCTAAAGCCTGCTTGGCGGTATCCCACTCTATAACATACCATACCCCTCTTGATCTTCACTAAGCTGCACACTTATATAAAGTAATTTGGCCTGTTGCAGCCTGCTTAGACACTTTTTCTGTGCATATATACTGATCTCAGGTCTGCTGTGGGGGTATCCCATTCTGTAACATCCCATTAGCCTCTGTATTTCCTCTAAGCTGCACACTTATTTAAAGTAATTTGGCCTGTTGCAGCCTGCTTAGACACTTTTTCTGTGCATATATACTGATCTCAGGTCTGCTGTGGGGGTATCCCATTCTGTAACATCCCATTAGCCTCTGTATTTCCTCTAAGCTGCACACTTATTTAAAGTAATTTGACCTGTTGCAGCCTGCTTAGACACTTTTTCTGTGCATATATACTGATCTCAGGTCTGCTGTGGGGGCATCCCATTCTGTAACGTCCCATTAGCCTCTGTATTTCCTCTAAGCTGCACACTTATTTAAAGTAATTTGGCCTGTTGCAGCCTGCTTAGACACTTTTTCTGTGCATATATACTGTTCTAAAGCCTGCTTGGGGGTATCCCATTCTGTAACATCCCATTAGCCTCTGTATTTCCTCTAAGCTGCACACTTATTTAAAGTAATTTGGCCTGTTGCAGCCTGCTTGGGCACTTTTTCTGTGCATATATACTGTTCTAAAGCCTGCTTGGGGGTATCCCATTCTGTAACATCCCATTAGCCTCTGTATATCCTCTAAGCTGCACACTAATTTAAAGTAATTTGGCCTGTAGCAGCCTGCTTAGACACTTTTACTGTGCATATATACTGATCTCAAGTCTGCTGTGGGGGCATCCCATTCTGTAACATCCCATTAGCCTCTGTATTTCCTCTAAGCTGCACACTTATTTAAAGTAATTTGGCTTGTTGCAGGCTGCTTATCCACTGTTGCTGTGCATATATACTGTTCTAAAGCCTGCTTGGGGGTATCCCACTCTATAACATACCATACCCCTCTTGATCTTCACTAAGCTGCACGCTTATTTAAAGTAATTTGGCCTGTTGGAGCCTGCTTAGACACTTTTACTGTGCATATATACTGATCTTAGGTCTGCTGTGGGGGCATCCCATTTTGTAACATCCCATTAGCCTCTGTATTTCCTCTAAGCTGCACACTTATTTAAAGTAATTTGGCCTGTTGCAGCCTGCTTAGACACTTTTTCTGTGCATATATACTGTTCTAAAGCCTGCTTGAGGGTATCCCACTCTATAACATACCATACCCCTCTTGATCTTCACTAAGCTGCACACTTATTTAAAGTAATTTGGCCTGTTGCAGCCTGCTTAGACACTTTTTCTGTGCATATATACTGATCTCAGGTCTGCTGTGGGGGTATCCCATTCTGTAACATCCCATTAGACTCTGTATTTCCTCTAAGCTGCACACTTATTTAAAGTAATTTGGCCTGTTGCAGCCTGCTTAGACACTTTTTCTGTGCATATATACTGATCTCAGGTCTGCTTGGGGGTATCCCATTCTGTAACATCCCATTAGCCTCTGTATTTCCTCTAAGCTGCACACTTATTTAAAGTAATTTGGCCTGTTGCAGCCTGCTTAGACACTTTTTCTGTGCATATATACTGTTCTAAAGCCTGCTTGGGGGTATCCCATTCTGTAACATCCCATTAGCCTCTGTATTTCCTCTAAGCTGCACACTTATTTAAAGTAATTTGGCCTGTTGCAGCCTGCTTAGACAATTTTGCTGTGCATATATACTGATCTCAAGTCTGCTGTGGGGGCATCCCATTTTGTAACATAACATTAGCCTCTGTATTTCCTCTAAGCTGCACACTTATTTAAAGTAATTTGGCCTGTTGCAGCCTGCTTAGACACTTTTTCTGTGCATATATACTGTTCTAAAGCCTGCTTGGGGGTATCCCACTCTATAACATACCATACCCCTCTTGATCTTAACTAAGCTGCAGACTTATTTAAAGTAATTTGGCCTGTTGGAGCCTGCTTATCCACTGTTGCTGTGCATATATACTGTTCTAAAGCCTGCTTGGGGGTATCCCATTCTGTAACATAACATAACCTAGGCCTCTTATTTACACTAAGCAGCTCTCCTATTTAAGCTAAGCAGCTCTCTTATTTAAACTAAGCAGGCCTCTTGGAGGCTGATTGTCCACTTTTGGGTGTGCATTATATTCGGTTTCATATACAGTGGGGTATCCCAATTTGTAAGATAACCTACCCCAACCATGTAAACTAAAGAGGCCTGTTGCAGCCCGAGTTTCTCTGCTTGCGTATGGTCTGCATTACAATCTGTCTCTTTCAATGACACTGCTGCCTGGGGTATCCCAATTTGTAATATAACCTACCACAACCATGTAAACTAAAGGTTACGTCCTTCCAGAAGGAATACTTATGCCGAACACTATTTTTGTTGGGGGCATTGACCTTTGGATTGATCGGCATGAAATTAAGGATTTTTTTTCAAAGTATGGCGCTGTAAAGAAGGTCAAAATTATTTCTCATACTTGGATTAGTGTTAAAAGTTTCTGCTCAGCTTAAAATACATTACGCCACACTGGCATCCCAAGGCACATGCTATTTAACCCTATCTGTTAAACAAAAGCATTTCTCATACTTGGATTATTGTTAATACTTTTTGTTCAGCTTAAAATACATTACGCAACACTGGCATCCCAAGGCACATGCTATTTAACCCTATCTGTTAAACAAAAGCATTTCTCATACTTGGATTATTGATAATACTTTTTGTTCAGCTTAAAATACATTACACCACACTGGCATCCCAAGGCACATGCTATTTAACCCTATCTGTTAAGCAAAAGCATTTCTCATACTTGGATTAGTGTTAAAAGTTTCTGCTCAGCTTAAAATACATTACGCCACACTGGCATCCCAAGGCACATGCTATTTAACCCTATCTGTTAAACAAAAGCATTTCTCATACTTGGATTATTGTTAATACTTTTTGTTCAGCTTAAAATACATTACGCCACACTGGCATCCCAAGGCACATGCTATTTAACCCTATTTGTTAAGCACAAGCATTTCTCATACTTGGATTATTGTTACTTTTTGTTCAGCTTGAAATATACCAGGCCACACGGGCATCCCAAGGCACATGCTAATTAACCCTATATGTTAAGCTAAAGCATTTCTCATACTTGGATTATTGTTACTTTTTGTTCAGCTTGAAATATACCAGGCCACACGGGCATCCCAAGGCACATGTTATTTTAACCCTATCTGTTAAACAAAAGCATTTCTCATACTTGGATTATTGTTACTTTTTGTTAAGCTTAAAATATACCAGGCCACACGGGCATCCCAAGGCACATGCTATTTAACCCTATTTGTTAAGCACAAGCATTTCTCATACTTGGATTATTGTTACTTTTTGTTCAGCTTAAAATATACCAGGCCACACGGGCATCCCAAGGCACATGCTATTTTAACCCTATCTGTTATGCAATCTGTTATGCAAAAGCATTTCTCATACTTGGATTAGTGTCAAAAGTTTCTGTTCAGCTTAAAATATACCAGGCCACACGGGCATCCCAAGGCACATGCTATTTAACCCTATTTGTTAAGCACAAGCATTTCTCATACTTGGATTATTGTTACTTTTTGTTCAGCTAAAAATATACCAGGCCACACGGGCATCCCAAGGCACATGCTATTTTAACCCTATCTGTTATGCAAAAGCATTTCTCATACTTGGATTAGTGTCAAAAGTTTCTGTTCAGCTTAAAATATACCAGGCCACACGGGCATCCCAAGGCACATGCTATTTAACCCTATTTGTTAAGCACAAGCATTTCTCATACTTGGATTATTGTTACTTTTTGTTCAGCTTAAAATATAACAGGCCACACGGGCATCCCAAGGCACATGCTATTTAACCCTATTTGTTAAGCACAAGCATTTCTCATACTTGGATTATTGTTACTTTTTGTTCAGCTTGAAATATACCAGGCCACACGGGCATCCCAAGGCACATGCTATTTTAACCCTATCTGTTATACAACAGTTGATCAGCATCAGCTGCTTTATTAAGCTACTTCAGTTTGCACTTGTTTTTGACTGCTTTTAATAAACCAGGCCGCAGGGCACCCCAAAGCTGCACCTTGCACCCTATCTGTTATACAACATAAGCGTTGATCAGCATCAGCTGCTTTATTAAGCTACTTCAGTTTGCACTTGTTTTTGACTGCTTTTAATAAACCAGACCGCAGGGCACCCCAAAGCTGCACCTTGCACCCTATCTGTTATACAACATAAGCGTTGATCAGCATCAGCTGCTTTATTAAGCTACTTCAGTTTGCACTTGTTTTTGACTGCTTTTAATAAACCAGGCCGCAGGGCACCCCAAAGCTGCACCTTGAACCCTATCTGTTATACAACATAAGCGTTGATCAGCATCAGCTGCTTTATTAAGCTACTTCAGTTTGCACTTGTTTTTGACTGCTTTTAATAAACCAGGCCGCAGGGCACCCCAAAGCTGCACCTTGAACCCTATCTGTTATACAACATAAGCGTTGATCAGCATCAGCTGCTTTATTAAGCTACTTCAGTTTGCACTTGTTTTTGACTGCTTTTAAAGTGGACCAACACCCAGGATTTTGACTATCCTGGGTCTTGGTCCACTTCGGTGGGGCACCCCCGATCGGGGTGCCCCGCTGTGTGAAACCCCCCCGAACCCCCGAACTCACCTCTGTCCGCGGCGACGGACAAGCCGCGGACAAGCAGCTCCTCCGCCGCCGCCTCCCGCGCGTCCCTGTTGACGTGCGCGTGCCCGCGTCGGCCATTCACAGACGGCCGGCGCGGGCGCGCGCACGACTACATCTTACGGCCACATGAACCCCGTTGGAGCTGAACTGGAGGAGGAGGAGGAGGAAGAGGAGGAGGAGGGGCACAGTGAAGCACAGTTTAGGCTTGGCGAAATGGCTGGTTTATCTAGACAGCGGACAGGAGAGGAGGAGCAGGAGCAGCCAGAGGAGCTAGAGGGTTTTGAGGAAGGCGAGACAGAGGACCCGGACACACCGTGGCAGTATGCAGTGGAGATGGAGACAGGTAGTCCATCCGAGTCAGTTGCGCAAATGGCAGGAAGCATGCTCACGTGCTTGCGTAGTGACCCCAGAATTGTTTCCATTTGTCAGCGGGATGACTTCTGGCTGTCCACCTTATTGGACCCTCGCTTCTGGCACAAAATGGGGGCATTTTTTAAACCCGCCGAGAGGGAGGACAAACTGAACTACTACAAAGACATTCTACGTAGGCAGTTGGCCGATGCCCATCTGCGCCATGGTCCATACTCTCGCAGGTCTGACTCGAGGGGACCTCTGCGCTCACCTTCCATTGCCATGGCTGCTGGGGGGGTTGGCAGGAGCAGCAGCAGCAGCTCCATCAGCAGCAGCCTCAGTCTTCAGTCGCTAATGAGTAGCTTTCTACACCCGCATAGTGAGGCTACTCATGAGCAGCAGGAAGACCTGGAGCAGGACCTCAACCAGCAGGTCATGTCATACCTTGACATGACCATGCCAACACACCTTGAGGATCCGCTGGACTTCTGGGCAGCCAAACTTGATTTGTGGCCGCAACTAGCAGAGTTTGCCCTGGAAAAGCTGTCCTGCCCGGCAAGTAGCGTGCCATCTGAGCGGGTGTTTAGTGCGGCGGGGGCCATAGTTACAGCGAGGAGAACTCGTCTGTCAACTAAAAATGTGGAGAGACTCACCTTTGTCAAAATGAATCAGGGATGGATCAGCCAGGATTTCCACCCACCAATGCCTGATGCATGCGACTAGTTTCAGCATGGTGCCACGTTTTACACTTTCCAAATGGTGCAAAACATATTTATGTCTTTAGGCCAATTTTTGGGCTCCTGCTGAGGCCAACTTCAGGGTGTGCCTTCCAACCAATTTTTGGCCTCCTGCTGATGCCAACTTCAGGGTGTGCCTTTCTGCCTATTTTTGGCCCCCTGCTGCTGCTGCTTGCAACTCCAGGGTGTGATTCATCCAATTTTTGGGCTCCTGCTGCCAACTCCAGTGTCTCTTTCAGCCAATGTTGGGCTCCTGCTGCTGCTTGCAACTCCAGGGTGTGATTCATCCAATTTTTGGGCTCCTGCTGCCAACTCCAGTGTCAATCTCAGCCAATTTTTGGCCTCCTGCTGCTGCTGCTGCCAACTCCAGGGTGTCTTTCAAGCAATGTTTGGGCTCCTGATTATGCTGCTGCCAACTCCAGGGTGTGCCTTCCAGCTAATGTATGTGCTCCTGCTGCTGCCAACTTCAGGGTGCCTTCCAGCCAATTTCTAGGTTCCTGCTGCTGCTGCCAACTCCAGGGTGTGTCAGTCAATTTTTGTGCTCCTGCTGCTGCCAACTCCGGTGTCTCTTTAAAGCAATGTTTGGGCTCCTGCTGCTGCTGCTTGCAACTCCAGGGTGTGATTCAGCCAATTTTTGGGCTCCTGCTGCCAACTCCAGTGTCTCTTTCAGCCAATGTTGGGCTCCTGCTGCTGCTTGCAACTCCAGGGTGTGATTCAGACAATTTTTGGGCTCCTGATGCTGCCAACTCCAGTGTCTCTTTAAAGCAATGTTTGGGCTCCTGCTGCTGCTGCTTGCAACTCCAGGGTGTTATTCAGCCAATTTGTGGGCTCCTGCTGCCAACTCCAGTGTCTCTTTCAGCCAATGTTGGGCTCCTGCTGCTGCTTGCAACTCCAGGGTGTGATTCAGACAATTTTTGGGCTCCTGTAGCCAACTCCAGTGTCTCTTTAAAGCAATGTTTGGGCTCCTGCTGCTGCTGCTTGCAACTCCAGGGAGTGAGTCATCCAATTTTTGGGCTCCTGAAGCCAACTCCAGTGTGTCTTTCAAGCTATGTTTGGGCTGCTGCTGCTTGCAACTCCAGGGTGTGATTCATCCAATTTTTGGGCTCCTTCTGCCAACTCCAGTGTCACTTTCAGCCAATGTTTGGGCTCCTGCTGCTGCTGCTTGCAACTCCAGGGTGTGATTCATCCAATTTTTGGGCTCCTGCTGCCAACTCCAGTGTGTCTTTCAAGCTATGTTTGGGCTGCTGCTGCTTGCAACTCCAGGGAGTGATTCATCCAATTTTTGGGCTCCTGCTGCCAACTCCAGTGTCTCTTTCAGCCAATGTTTGGGCTGCTGCTGCTGCTGCTTGCAACTCCAGGGTGTGATTCATCCAATTTTTGGGCTCCTGCTGCCAACTCCAGTGTCTCTTTCAAGCTATGTTTGGGCTGCTGCTGCTGCTTGCAACTCCAGGGTGTGATTCATCCAATTTTTGGGCTCCTGCTGCCAACTCCAGTGTGTCTTTCAAGCTATGTTTGGGCTCCTGCTGCTGCTGCTTGCAACTCCAGGGTGTCATTCAGCCAATTTTTGGGCTCCTGCCGCTCCTGCTGCCAACTCCAATGTCTCTTTGAGCCAAATCCAATGTTTGGGCTCCTGCCGCTGCCAGCTCCAGGGTGTGTTTTTCAGGCAATATAGGGGCCCCTCATAGTGATGCCACCTCAACTCTCTGTAATTGTGCCGCTCTGCGATTCTAATAGCGATGCCTCTGATCTGCATGCCCTAATTATTAGTGATGAGCGAGTAGTATTCGACCGAGCCGGTATTCGATCGAATACTACGCTGTTCGTCATACTCGATTTCGATCGAGTACAGCGGCGATGGCGCACTCACAATTCGTTTCCCCTCCCACCTTCCCTGGCGCGTTTTTTACACCAATCACCATGCAGGGGGGGGTGGGACAGGTCCTGGGAGGACGTTGGCATCGCGAAAACGGCGTCTACACGCATTGGCTGGAAAAACCATGTGACCTCGAATATACAAAACTCAGCACTTCCTCTTCGTCAGCATTAGCAGCTTGAACTTAGTGAGGGACAGACGCTCACAGCAGGGAAAGACAGGCTGTCGCTGGCAGGGCCCCAGAAGCTCGGAATATCGCTTTTACCACCATCTATACCAGCTACCAGAAGACAAGAGAGTCATTAAGAGCCCTTATTAGGGCTACTACGCTGAACGGTATAGGGCTCATATGTAGGCAGGCAGGGCCCCAGAAGCTCAGAATATACCTTTTACCACCATATATACCAGCTACCAGAAGACAAGACAGTCCTTAAGAGCCCTTATTAGGGCTACTACGCTTAACAGTATATAGCTCATTTTCTATGTAGTCAGGCAGGGCCCCAGAAGCTCAGAATATACCTTTTACCACCATATATACCAGCTACCAGAAGACAAGACAGTCCTTAAGAGCCCTTATTAGGGCTGCTACGCTGAACAGTATATAGCTCATTTTCTATGTAGTCAGGCAGGGCCCCAGAAGCTCAGAATATACCTTTTACCACCATATATACCAGCTACCAGAAGACAAGACAGTCCTTAAGAGCCCTTATTAGGGCTGCTACGTTGAACAGTATATAGCTCATCATATTCTATGTAGTCAGGCAGGGCCCCAGAAGCTCAGAATATAGCTTTTACCACCATATATACCAGCTACCAGAAGACAAGACAGTCCTTAAGAGCCCTTATTAGGGCTGCTACGTTGAACAGTATATAGCTCATCATATTCTATGTAGTCAGGCAGGGCCCCAGAAGCTCAGAATATACCTTTTACCACCATATATACCAGCTACCAGAAGACAAGACAGTCCTTAATAGCCCTTATTAGGGCTGCTACGCTGAACAGTATATAGCTCATTTTCTATTTAGTCAGGCAGGGCCCCAGAAGCTCAGAGTATACCTTTTACCACCATATATACCAGCTACCAGAAGACAAGACAGTTCTTAAGAGCCCTTATTAGGGCTGCTACGCTGAACAGTATATAGCTCATTTTCTATGTAGTCAGGCAGGGCCCCAGAAGCTCAGAATATACCTTTTACCACCATATATACCAGCTACCAGAAGACAAGACAGTCCTTAAGAGCCCTTATTAGGGCTGCTACGCTGAACAGTATATAGCTCATATTCTATGTAGTCAGGCAGGGCCCCAGAAGCTCAGAATATACCTTTTACCACCATATATACCAGCTACCAGAAGACAAGACAGTCCTTAAGAGCCCTTATTAGGGCTGCTACGCTGAACAGTATATAGCTCATTTTCTATGTAGTCAGGCAGGGCCCCAGAAGCTCAGAATATACCTTTTACCACCATATATACCAGCTACCAGAAGACAAGACAGTCCTTAAGAGCCCTTATTAGGGCTGCTACGCTGAACAGTATATAGCTCATTTTCTATGTAGTCAGGCAGGGCCCCAGAAGCTCAGAATATACCTTTTACCACCATATATACCAGCTACCAGAAGACAAGACAGTCCTTAAGAGCCCTTATTAGGGCTGCTACGCTGAACAGTATATAGCTCATTTTTTATGTAGTCAGGCAGGGCCCCAGAAGCTCAGAATATACCTTTTACCACCATATATACCAGCTACCAGAAGACAAGAGAGTCCTTAAGAGCCCTTATTAGGGCTGCTACGTTGAACAGTATATAGCTCATATTCTATGTAGTCAGGCAGGGCCCCAGAAGCTCAGAATATAGCTTTTACCACCATATATACCAGCTACCAGAAGACAAGACAGTCCTTAAGAGCCCTTATTAGGGCTGCTACGTTGAACAGTATATAGCTCATCATATTCTATGTAGTCAGGCAGGGCCCCAAAAGCTCAGAATATAGCTTTTACCACCATATATACCAGCTACCAGAAGATAAGACAGTCCTTAAGAGCCCTTATTAGGGCTGCTACGTTGAACAGTATATAGCTCATCATATTCTATGTAGTCAGGCAGGGCCCCAGAAGCTCAGAATATACCTTTTACCACCATATATACCAGCTACCAGAAGACAAGACAGTCCTTAATAGCCCTTATTAGGGCTGCTACGCTGAACAGTATATAGCTCATTTTCTATGTAGTCAGGCAGGGCCCCAGAAGCTCAGAATATACCTTTTACCACCATATATACCAGCTACCAGAAGACAAGACAGTCCTTAAGAGCCCTTATTAGGGCTGCTACGCTGAACAGTATATAGCTCATTTTCTATTTAGTCAGGCAGGGCCCCAGAAGCTCAGAATATACCTTTTACCACCATATATACCAGCTACCAGAAGACAAGACAGTCCTTAAGAGCCCTTATTAGGGCTGCTACGCTGAACAGTATATAGCTCATTTTCTATGTAGTCAGGCAGGGCCCCAGAAGCTCAGAATATACCTTTTACCACCATATATACCAGCTACCAGAAGACAAGACAGTCCTTAAGAGCCCTTATTAGGGCTGCTACGCTGAACAGTATATAGCTCATTTTCTATGTAGTCAGGCAGGGCCCCAGAAGCTCAGAATATACCTTTTACCACCATATATACCAGCTACCAGAAGACAAGAGAGTCCTTAAGAGCCCTTATTAGGGCTGCTACGTTGAACAGTATATAGCTCATATTCTATGTAGTCAGGCAGGGCCCCAGAAGCTCAGAATATAGCTTTTACCACCATATATACCAGCTACCAGAAGACAAGACAGTCCTTAAGAGCCCTTATTAGGGCTGCTACGTTGAACAGTATATAGCTCATCATATTCCATGTAGTCAGGCAGGGCCCCAGAAGCTCAGAATATAGCTTTTACCACCATATATACCAGCTACCAGAAGACAAGACAGTCCTTAAGAGCCCTTATTAGGGCTGCTACGTTGAACAGTATATAGCTCATCATATTCTATGTAGTCAGGCAGGGCCCCAGAAGCTCAGAATATACCTTTTACCACCATATATACCAGCTACCAGAAGACAAGACAGTCCTTAATAGCCCTTATTAGGGCTGCTACGCTGAACAGTATATAGCTCATTTTCTATTTAGTCAGGCAGGGCCCCAGAAGCTCAGAATATACCTTTTACCACCATATATACCAGCTACCAGAAGACAAGACAGTCCTTAAGAGCCCTTATTAGGGCTGCTACGCTGAACAGTATATAGCTCATTTTCTATGTAGTCAGGCAGGGCCCCAGAAGCTCAGAATATACCTTTTACCACCATATATACCAGCTACCAGAAGACAAGACAGTCCTTAATAGCCCTTATTAGGGCTGCTACGCTGAACAGTATATAGCTCATATTCTATGTAGTCAGGCAGGGCCCCAGAAGCTCAGAATATACCTTTTACCACCATATATACCAGCTACCAGAAGACAAGACAGTCCTTAATAGCCCTTATTAGGGCTGCTACGCTGAACAGTATATAGCTCATTTTCTATTTAGTCAGGCAGGGCCCCAGAAGCTCAGAATATACCTTTTACCACCATATATACCAGCTACCAGAAGACAAGACAGTCCTTAAGAGCCCTTATTAGGGCTGCTACGTTGAACAGTATATAGCTCATATTCTATGTAGTCAGGCAGGGCCCCAGAAGCTCAGAATATACCTTTTACCACCATATATACCAGCTACCAGAAGACAAGAGAGTCCTTAAGAGCCCTTATTAGGGCTGCTACGTTGAACAGTATATAGCTCATATTCTATGTAGTCAGGCAGGGCCCCAGAAGCTCAGAATATAGCTTTTACCACCATATATACCAGCTACCAGAAGACAAGACAGTCCTTAAGAGCCCTTATTAGGGCTGCTACGCTGAACAGTATATAGCTCATATTCTATGTAGTCAGGCAGGGCCCCAGAAGCTCAGAATATACCTTTTACCACCATATATACCAGCTACCAGAAGACAAGACAGTCCGTAAGAGCCCTTATTAGGGCTGCTACGCTGAACAGTATATAGCTCATATTCTATGTAGTCAGGCAGGGCCCCAGAAGCTCAGAATATACCTTTTACCACCATATATACCAGCTACCAGAAGACAAGACAGTCCTTAATAGCCCTTATTAGGGCTGCTACGCTGAACAGTATATAGCTCATTTTCTATTTAGTCAGGCAGGGCCCCAGAAGCTCAGAATATACCTTTTACCACCATATATACCAGCTACCAGAAGACAAGACAGTCCTTAAGAGCCCTTATTAGGGCTGCTACGCTGAACAGTATATAGCTCATATTCTATGTAGTCAGGCAGGGCCCCAGAAGCTCAGAATATAGCTTTTACCACCATATATACCAGCTACCAGAAGACAAGAGAGTCCTTAAGAGCCCTTATTAGGGCTGCTACGTTGAACAGTATATAGCTCATCATATTCTATGTAGTCAGGCAGGGCCCCAGAAGCTCAGAATATAGCTTTTACCACCATATATACCAGCTACCAGAAGACAAGAGAGTCCTTAAGAGCCCTTATTAGTGCTGCTACGTTGAACAGTATATAGCTCATATTCTATGTAGTCAGGCAGGGCCCCAGAAGCTCAGAATATAGCTTTTACCACCATATATACCAGCTACCAGAAGACAAGACAGTCCTTAAGAGCCCTTATTAGGGCTGCTACGTTGAACAGTATATAGCTCATATTCTATGTAGTCAGGCAGGGCCCCAGAAGCTCAGAATATAGCTTTTACCACCATATATACCAGCTACCAGAAGACAAGAGAGTCCTTAAGAGCCCTTATTAGGGCTGCTACGTTGAACAGTATATAGCTCATATTCTATGTAGTCAGGCAGGGCCCCAGAAGCTCAGAATATCGCTTTTACCACCATATATACCAGCTACCAGAAGACAAGACAGTCCTTAATAGCCCTTATTAGGGCTGCTACGTTGAACAGTATATAGCTCATATTCTATGTAGTCAGGCAGGGCCCCAGAAGCTCAGAATATCGCTTTTACCACCATATATACCAGCTACCAGAAGACAAGAGAGTCATTAAGAGCCCTTATTAGGGCTACTATGCTGAACAGTATATAGCTCATTCTAGCTATATACACACTGCACACAACGGCTGCTTTAGTGAGGGGTAGCTGCTGCTGCTGGAATAGGGACAGAAAGACTTCAGTGGTGTATTAGCACCTATATACAAAACTATATTTTGCACTACTGTTTTGTGTCCTCTGTGCCAACAAAACCTTGTTATATACCCGGTGCGTATAGGCACCATTTCACCTTCTGGCAGTATACGGCTGTATAGCCAGGTGTTGTTCTTAAAAATATTTTTACATTTGGCACTACTGTTTTGTGTCCTCTTTACCAACAAAACCTTGTTATATACCCGGTGCGTATATAGGCACCATTTCACCTTCTGGCAGTATACGGCTGTATAGCCAGGTGTTTTTCTTAAAAATATTTTTATATTTGGCACTACTGTTTTGTGTCCTCTTTACCAACAAAACCTTGTTATATACCCGGTGCGTATATAGGCACCATTTCACCTTCTGGCAGTATACGGCTGTATAGCCAGGTGTTTTTCTGAAAAATATTTTTATATTTGGCACTACTGTTTTGTGTCCTCTTTACCAACAAAACCTTGTTATATACCCGGTGCGTATATAGGCACCATTTCACCTTCTGGCAGTATACGGCTGTATAGCCAGGTGTTTTTCTTAAAAATATTTTTATATTTGGCACTACTGTTTTGTGTCCTCTGTGCCAACAAAACCTTGTTATATACCCGGTGCGTATATAGGCACCATTTCACCTTCTGGCAGTATACGGCTGTATAGCCAGGTGTTTTTCTTAAAAATATTTTTATATTTGGCACTACTGTTTTGTGTCCTCTTTACCAACAAAACCTTGTTATATACCCGGTGCGTATATAGGCACCATTTCACCTTTTGGCAGTATACGGCTGTATAGCCAGGTGTTCTTAAAAATATATTTATATTTGGCACTACTGTTTTGTGTCCTCTGTGCCAACAAAACACTGTTTTATACACGGTGCGTATAGGCACCATTTCACCTTCTGGCAGTATACGGCTGTATAGCCAGGTGTTCTTAAAAATATATTTATATTTGGCACTACTGTTTTGTGTCCTCTGTGCCAACAAAACACTGTTTTATACACGGTGCGTATAGGCACCATTTCACCTTCTGGCAGTATACGGCTGTATAGCCAGGTGTTCTTAAAAATATATTTATATTTGGCACTACTGTTTTGTGTCCTCTGTGCCAACAAAACACTGTTTTATACACGGTGCGTATAGGCACCATTTCACCTTCTGGCAGTATACGGCTGTATAGCCAGGTGTTCTTCTTAAAAATATTTTTATATTTGGCATAACGCGTGGCCAAAAAAGTAAAACGTCTGAAATGCGGAGGGCTAGCGCAAAGGGACGTGGACGAGGACGGGGGCGCGGAAATGCTGGTGGGGGCACAAACCGCGTTGAAGCCAGTGGGGATACAATGTGTGCTGGTGAGGGGCAGCCAGCATTACGCTCATCCAGCTTCCCTGCCTTTATGGGACAGTTATGCGGGGGGCGGGGTACACCTCTGTTAAGGCCTGAGCAGCGTGAACAGGTGGTGCAATGGATGGCCGATAACGCTTCCAGTCACTTGTCCACCACCCAGTCATCCACACAGTCTCACTCTGACCCTCCTTCCTCCCAACCTGGCCAACAGAGTCAGCCCAACCTTGACCCCTCCCAGGACCTCTTTTCGGGTCCTTTTCCAGATGTGCTGCAAGAATCCCAGGAGCTAGCAGAGGAATTTGTTTGTAGTGATGCCCAAACACTTGAGTATCCGCCATCTGCTAGTGATGTGGACCCGGAACCAGCATCTGCTATCATGAGCGATGATGATGAGACGCAGTTGCCATCAAGGGAGGCTGTTGGAATGTCCAGTGGGCAGGAGGAGGAGCAGAGAGAGGAAGTGGAAGAGGAGGTGGTGGACGACGAAATGACCGACCCCACTTGGACAGGGGTGATGTCCAGCGGGGAAAGCAGTGGAGATGCGGTCTGCGCATCACCGAATAAGGCAGCAAGAGGCAGAGGACAGTCCAGAGGCAGAGGACAGTCCAGACAGAGAAGGCAGGCCACAGCCAGCAGGGCCGAAGCTCTTCCCGGCAGCAGGCAGTCGTGCGAAGCTCCCCCATCGAGGCCTCGTACTTCTGTGGTGTGGAGATTTTTTAACGTTTGCGCGGATGACAAACTGAGCGCGGTTTGCGCAATCTGCCACTCAAAACTGAGTAGGGGCTCTGAGAAGAGCAATCTGACCACCTCAGGCATGCGCCGTCACTTGGAATTCAAGCACTGGGCTGAGTGGGAGAGAGCAAACGCAATACAACCTGCGCCCCGTCTTGCTGCCACTGCCTCTTCCCCTTTGTTGTGTGCTGCCACTGCGGTCCAGACCTCCAGCCAGGACACCTCCACATCTGCCTCTGCCTCGGCTACTTTGGGGCCTTCTCCTTCAGCCCCACCTTCCCCCGCATCTTCGTCTGCACCTTCCATCTCTTCGTCCCATCAACTGTCCATCTCGCAGGCGTTCAACCGCAGGCGGAAGTACGCCTCCAGTCACCCCCAAGCCCAAGCCTTAACCTGCCTCATCTCCAAACTGCTGGCCCTGGAGATGTTGCCGTTTAGGCTTGTGGAGACGCAGGCCTTCCGCGACCTGATGGCGGCTGCCGCACCTCGCTATTCCGTCCCTAGCCGCCACTATTTTTCCCGGTGTGGCGTCCCCGCCCTGCACCAGCACGTGTCGCTAACATCAGGCGGGCCCTGAGGTACGCAGTCAGCGCAAAGGTCCACTTGACCACCGACTCGTGGACAAGCACTTGCGGCCAAGGACGCTACATCTCTTTGACGGCACACTGGGTGAATGTTGTGGAAGCGGGGACGGGGTCGCAAACAGGGACGGCCTACATACCACCCCCGCCCAAGATTGCCAGCACGGGTTCTGATAGACCCCCCTCCTCTTCCTCCTCCTCCTCCTCCTCCTCCTCTGCCTTAACATCGCCCTCAGCCCCTAGCTGGAAGCGTTGCAGCACTGGCGTGGGGAGACGTCAGCAGGCGGTGCTTAAGCTCATCAGCTTGGGCGACAGGAAGCACAGCGCCGCAGAGGTGAGGCACGCCATATTACAGCAGACAGAGATGTGGCTGTCGCCGCTGCAGCTAGGACCAGGCATGGTCGTGTGCGATAACGGCCGTAACCTGGTGGCGGCTCTGGAGCTTGCAGAACTCAATCACGTACCATGCCTGGCCCACGTTTTTAATTTGGTAGTACAAAAGTTTCTAAAGACTTACCCCAACCTGGCAGAGCTACTGGTCAAAGTGCGGCGCTTGTGCGCTCACTTTCGGAAGTCAACTGTAGCTGCTGCTAGCTTAAAAAAAATCCAGCAACGCCTCCATTTGCCTCAACATCGGCTGTTGTGCGACCTGCCCACTCGCTGGAATTCCACCTATTGCATGTTGGCCAGGGTGTGTGAGCAGCAGAAAGCATTGATGGAGTACCAGATGATGCATCCACGCGTGCCTCCAACTCAGCTCCCTCAGTTTGCCAACCACGAGTGGCCATGGATGGCAGACATATGCGATGTATTGCGTATCTTTGAGGAGTCCACTAAGAAGGTCAGCAGCGAGGACGCTATAGTGAGCGTAACCATCCCGCTCCTATGCGTCCTTAAAGAATCGCTCATCGCAATAAGGGAGAACGCATTGCACACAGAGGAGACGGGGGTAGGAGGAGACGCAACGCAGGTAGACAGTCAGACCACACTTTTGTCTGCTGCTCGGTGGCAGTTGCAGGAGGAGGAGGATGAGGAGGAGGAGGACAACGTGGAGGTGGCTGTGGAAGAGGATGCTGGCGGCGAGGGTAGCAGTCAGGCTGTGTGCGTCCCATTGGTTCAGCGCGGATGGGGCGGAGAGGAGGAGGAAGAGGAGGAAATGGAAAATGATCCTTCTGGTGGGGGCAGTGAGGTCATGCCTACTCAGAGTCTGGCACACATGGCTGACTTCATGCTGGGCTGCTTTTCCCGGGACATACGTGTTGTCCGGATATTGGAGAACAAACTATACTGGGTCTTCGCACTCCTGGACCCCCGGTATAAAGATAACTTCTCCTCTTTTATTCCGGTAGAGGAGAGGACGAATCGATTACTGGAATACCAGAGGGAACTCTTGCAGAACATGATGCAAATTTTCCCACCCAGCATCGCTGGCGGCAGAGAGGAGAGTGTCTCCCAGAGTCTGACAACATCGATCAGGCCCACAGCCACCAGGGGAACACTCTCCAAGGTGTGGGACACGTTCATGTCACCCCCTCGTGCAACTTCCATCACTGCGGGGCCCGCTATCAGCAGGAGGGACAAGTATCGGCGGATTTTGCGGGACTACCTGGCAGACCACACCCCTGTCCTCCCCGATCCCTCGGCGACCTACACTTACTGGGTCTCCAAGTTGGACACGTGGCTGGAACTGTCCCTATACGCCTTGGAGGTGCTTGCCTGCCCTGCCGCCAGCGTGCTATCAGAAAGGGTGTTCAGCGCAGCCGGGGGCATTATAACCGATAAGCGCAGCCGCCTGTCAACCGACAGTGCCGACAGGCTGACGCTAATCAAAATGAACAGCAAGTGGATTGACCCGGACTTTGCTTGTACAACAGTGGAAAGCAGCCAAGAGTGAAGTGCCATCTGTATGAAGTGCCATTTCCTCCTCCTCCTCCTCCTCCTCCTCCTCCTTAACCGCCGTAGAATTGCTGTATTAATAAAAAAAAATTATGGCTCACCTCTTGGGCTTAATACAATCAATTTTTAAGAGGTCTCAGCTCGTGGGACTCCACACAATTTTTAAGAGGTCTCAGCTCTTGGGACTCCACACAATGTTTGAGAGGTCTCAGCTCTTGGGCCTCCACACAATTTTTAAAAGGTCTCAGCTCTTGGGCCTCCACACCATTTTTAAAAGGTCTCAGCTCTTGGGCCTCCACACAATTTTTAAAAAGTCTCAGCTCTTGGGCCTCCACACAATTTTTAAAAGGTCTCAGCTCTTGGGCCTCCACACAATTTTTAAAAGGTCTCAGCTCTTGGGCCTCCACACAATTTTTAAAAGGTCTCAGCTCTTGGGCCTCAACACAATTTTTAAAAGGTCTCAGCTCTTGGGCCTCCACACAATTTTTAAAAGGTCTCAGCTCTTGGGCCTCCCCTACTGCTGGGGTGACACACTGTAACAAACCTCCTCCTGTAAGCTTCCCCTACTGCTGGGGTGACACACTGTAACAAACCTCCTCCTGTAAGCTTCCCTGACTGCAGGGGTGCCACACTGTAACAAACCTCCTCCTGTAAGCTTCCCCTACTGCTGGGGTGACACACTGTAACAAACCTCCTCCTGTAATCTTCCCTGACTGCTGGGGTGACACACTGTAACAAACCTCCTCCTGTAAGCTTCCCTGACTGCTGGGGTGACACACTGTAACAAACCTCCTCCTGTAAGCTTCCCCTACTGCTGGGGTGACACACTGTAACAAACCTCCTCCTGTAAGCTTCCCTGACTGCAGGGGTGCCACACTGTAACAAACCTCCTCCTGTAAGCTTCCCTGACTGCAGGGGTGACACACTGTAACAAACCTCCTCCTGTAAGCTTCCCTGACTGCTGGGGTGCCACACTGTAACAAACCTCCTCCTGTAAGCTTCCCTGACTGCTGGGGTGACACACTGTAACAAACCTCCTCCTGTAAGCTTCCATGACTGCAGGGGTGCCACACTGTAACAAACCTCCTCCTGTAAGCTTCCCCTACTGCTGGGGTGCCACACTGTAACAAACCTCCTCCTGTAAGCTTCCCTGACTGCAGGGGTGCCACACTGTAACAAACCTCCTCCTGTAAGCTTCCCCTACTGCTGGGGTAACACACTGTAACAAACCTCCTCCTGTAAGCTTCCCTTACTGCTGGGGTGCCACACTGTAACAAACCTCCTCCTGTAAGCTTCCCTGACTGCTGGGGTGACACACTGTAACAAACCTCCTCCTGTAAGCTTCCCCTACTGCTGGGGTAACACACTGTAACAAACCTCCTCCTGTAAGCTTCCCTGACTGCTGGGGTGACACACTGTAACAAACCTCCTCCTGTAAGCTTCCCCTACTGCTGGGGTAACACACTGTAACAAACCTCCTCCTGTAAGCTTCCCTG
This sequence comes from Gastrophryne carolinensis, assembly GCA_027917425.1. Classification (NCBI taxonomy): domain Eukaryota; kingdom Metazoa; phylum Chordata; class Amphibia; order Anura; family Microhylidae; genus Gastrophryne; species Gastrophryne carolinensis. The sequence continues at coordinate 251,258,956 of CM051234.1, read as the reverse complement.
ACTGCTGGGGTGACACACTGTAACAAACCTCCTCCTGTAAGCTTCCCCTACTGCTGGGGTAACACACTGTAACAAACCTCCTCCTGTAAGCTTCCCTGACTGCAGGGGTGACACACTGTAACAAACCTCCTCCTGTAAGCTTCCCTGACTGCTGGGGTGCCACACTGTAACAAACCTCCTCCTGTAAGCTTCCCTGACTGCTGGGGTGACACACTGTAACAAACCTCCTCCTGTAAGCTTCCCTTACTGCTGGGGTGACACACTGTAACAAACCTCCTCCTGTAAGCTTCCCTGACTGCAGGGGTGCCACACTGTAACAAACCTCCTCCTGTAAGCTTCCCCTACTGCTGGGGTGACACACTGTAACAAACCTCCTCCTGTAAGCTTCCCTGACTGCAGGGGTGACACACTGTAACAAACCTCCTCCTGTAAGATTCCCTTACTGCTGGGGTAACACACTGTAACAAACCTCCTCCTGTAAGCTTCCCTGACTGCTGGGGTGACACACTGTAACAAACCTCCTCCTGTAAGCTTCCCCTACTGCTGGGGTAACACACTGTAACAAACCTCCTCCTTTAAGCTTCCCTTACTGCTGGGGTGACACAATGACACAAGAGGACATGTCTGACCACATCTCACACACACACACACACACACACACACACACACACACACACAATGACAATTAGGGGTGGGGTCTATTTATTTTCCCCCTTGCCTATGCCATCTGTGGTTGTCATTAGGCAACGTGATTTTAAGGGGTGCAGAATTTTGTTCTTCTTTTTTGTACAGTTTGGCTTGGGGTCCATGGCAATGTAGAGGAAAGAAGGTTTCCTTGTCTTGTCTCACTTTACGTAGAAGTAATATTGTGTTTGGAGTGTATTGTTGAGAGGCTGTGATAGTGGCGTAATAGTGCGACTTGGGCGCGTTATATGCACCCAGACATGCTTCCCCTGCTGTCCCAGTTGCATTCCAGCAGTGTTGGCATCATTTTCTGATGTTTCAGCTTCCCCTACTGCTGGGGTAACACACTGTAACAAACCTCCTCCTGTAAGCTTCCCTTACTGCTGGGGTGCCACACTGTAACAAACCTCCTCCTGTAAGCTTCCCTGACTGCTGGGGTGACACACTGTAACAAACCTCCTCCTGTAAGCTTCCCCTACTGCTGGGGTAACACACTGTAACAAACCTCCTCCTGTAAGCTTCCCTGACTGCTGGGGTGACACACTGTAACAAACCTCCTCCTGTAAGCTTCCCCTACTGCTGGGGTAACACACTGTAACAAACCTCCTCCTGTAAGCTTCCCTGACTGCTGGGGTGACACACTGTAACAAACCTCCTCCTGTAAGCTTCCCCTACTGCTGGGGTAACACACTGTAACAAACCTCCTCCTGTAAGCTTCCCTGACTGCAGGGGTGACACACTGTAACAAACCTCCTCCTGTAAGCTTCCCTGACTGCTGGGGTGCCACACTGTAACAAACCTCCTCCTGTAAGCTTCCCTGACTGCTGGGGTGACACACTGTAACAAACCTCCTCCTGTAAGCTTCCCTTACTGCTGGGGTGACACACTGTAACAATCCTCCTCCTGTAAGCTTCCCTGACTGCAGGGGTGCCACACTGTAACAAACCTCCTCCTGTAAGCTTCCCCTACTGCTGGGGTGACACACTGTAACAAACCTCCTCCTGTAAGCTTCCCTGACTGCAGGGGTGACACACTGTAACAAACCTCCTCCTGTAAGCTTCCCTTACTGCTGGGGTAACACACTGTAACAAACCTCCTCCTGTAAGCTTCCCTGACTGCTGGGGTGACACACTGTAACAAACCTCCTCCTGTAAGCTTCCCCTACTGCTGGGGTAACACACTGTAACAAACCTCCTCCTTTAAGCTTCCCTTACTGCTGGGGTGACACAATGACACAAGAGGACATGTCTGACCACATCTCACACACACACACACACACACACACACACACACACACACACACACACAATGACAATTAGGGGTGGGGTCTATTTATTTTCCCCCTTGCCTATGCCATCTGTGGTTGTCATTAGGCAACGTGATTTTAAGGGGTGCAGAATTTTGTTCTTCTTTTTTGTACAGTTTGGCTTGGGGTCCATGGCAATGTAGAGGAAAGAAGGTTTCCTTGTCTTGTCTCACTTTACGTAGAAGTAATATTGTGTTTGGAGTGTATTGTTGAGAGGCTGTGATAGTGGCGTAATAGTGCGACTTGGGCGCGTTATATGCACCCAGACATGCTTCCCCTGCTGTCCCAGTTGCATTCCAGCAGTGTTGGCATCATTTTCTGATGTTTCAGGATGGACTTGGTGACCTCCAAGTGGTCGAATTGAGATTTCCAAGTGTCGAGCATTTTTTTCCCATAGACTATAATGGGATTCGATATTCGGTCGAGTAGTCGAGTAATGCGGTCTATTCGAATCGAAATTCGAAATTTCGAATATTTCACTACTCGCTCATCTCTACTAATTATTTACAGCATTATTTCAGTAACCCAGCACGCATCCTATGCCTGTTACAGCAAGGCAGAATGGTTTACAACCCTATTGAGGCTCTAGGAAGCTCAGAAATAGCCATTTTTAATAGCGATTCGTCGCGAATAAATTCGGGTCGAAACGATTTTTGTCGGAAAATTTGGCGAATCAGTCGAATCGAATTTTTCAGAAGTTCGCTCATCTCTACCTGTAACTCTCACATGCTTGCCGATAAACAACAAGAGAGGCAACCACATAAGAGCTACGGGTTTGGAGTTTAACCCTTTAAATGCTAAGCACGTAGTTTCTATGTGTTCGCTTCTACTACAGTTAAGTGTCAAGCATGTAGAAACTACGTGCTTGGCATTTTTCACTGCTACTGTAAAAAAAACCTCACCTCCAGCCTGGATCAAGTGCTGAGGATCTCCTCTCCCCCAGGGGGGAATCTGGTCACCCTCGGGTTATCCCGGCTTCAGGAGAGGGCCCGAAAAAAGCCTCACCACCCCCCCGCTTCTGCCGCCGCTAACACTTGTGGCTGTAACAAACAAAAAAAAATGACAGTTACTCACCTCCTCGCCTGATCCCTCCGACTGGGGGGGGGGCTTCGATCCCCCCCTGGGTTCCCCTGGCCGTTAGTACCTTCTGCGGAGCGGGCGGGAGGATGCCGGGGGCTGTGAACCCCTGCCCCCCCACCTATCCTGCACCAATGACCACTGGCATCTGGCATCAGCATGGGACAGCAGTGTGGGACACAGGATCGGAGATAAGTAGGGAAAAAATGTTAATAAATGTCATTTTTTTTCACTGGTGTGTGTTTATTTTTACATTTAACCCTATGTGAACTGGTAAGGGATCCATGAGACCCCTATACCAGTTCACAAGGCATAGGGGGCTGGCAAGTCACCTGCACCCAGCGCCTATTACCTGCCTCCCCAAAACCCGGGGGGAGAGCCCGGGGCCATTTAGACTGTGCGGGCTTGTAGCCTTGGGGGGCGAGACCATAGCTGTTCTCCGGACTGGTCATGCTGGATAGGGGAACCCCATGTCATTTTTTGGAGGGTTTTTAAAGGGTTTTAACCCTTAAAATTCCCCAAAATTGGGGGCCCTCTTGGGGGACTTTTTTTAAATTAACCCTTAAAGCTGAAGGCTTCTAGCATCAGCAGGAAAGCTAGAAGCCAGAGTGTTCGGCTCGGGATGCATGGGATGTAAGTATTAAAAAAAAATGAAATAATAAAATATTTTTTCTACCTGTGTGTCTTTACAGTTAACCCCTTGTGCACTAGTAAGGGATCCTAGTAAGAGCCCAGGGTGCATGAACAGGGGGATACAGATTCATATGTAGTACCGATGCAATCGGGAGAAATGTGGCTTTGACATGCAATATGATTTTCTTGAATTAAATAAATTTTTTATTTTTCAAAATAAACAAGCTCAACAAGGGTGACAACATCTCAAGTAGGCTGGCAGTTAAAAGTAGCTATGCATGTTAGCTATTCTTCTATTCGGGGGACCTTGTACTTTCAGATTTAGCTTTTTTTCTTGTTTGTATATTGATATTTTAGGAAAAATATGTTTTCTTTCTGCTTTTTTGTATATTTTTTAGGGAAATCCTGTACAACCAGCGTATTTTTTGATGGATTACATCCAGAGAGATTTGCCCACTACAACAAGCTGGGTATACCAAGAAAGCTTAATGTGTGTACTTTCAGGGAATTTGTGGGTGGTATTCCAAATGTAAAGGTTTGTTTTGGTTGAAAAATCGCAAGGTGCACATTTTGCTGCAGAGCTGAAATTTTCAAGTAAAATGATCCTTATGCGCATGCTATACTGCCTCACTGCTTTACTGAGGTGTGTTTGGCAACTTTTCCCTTGACAATACATAAGGATGTTAGGTATTGTTCTGTTCGCGGGACCTTTTTTAGATTTAACTTTTTTTTTTTTGTTTGCATATTTTTTTTTGGGAAAATGCGGCTTTGATTCTGCTTTTTTTTTTCTTTTTTAGGGAAACCCTGTGCAACTAAATTATTTATCGCAGCAGAGGGTGACAAAAGCTCTAGGTAGACTGGCAGTTAAAGAGTTAAGGGAAAAATCTATTTTCAATGGCTTTTTTAAAAGTGTCCATTATTGTGCTCCATATCTGGTAATTTTTATTTTTTATTTGTTGCAACTCTGTCAAAAAAGAAACAATTTCGCTATCAAAAATGTGTTTATATTCAAATACAACAATAATACCGCGCTTCCAAAACAATAGCAAAAGCTCAACGTGTAAAAAGAGTTCTTCACTCAAGTCCAAATATTCAATATAAGACAACACAGAGCTCCTCCCAGTGGTATATAAAACCAGTGATCAATCGAGTAGGAAATCCCAAAGCGCATGCCTCTTCATACACCATGACAGCCACCACCTGAGGTGTTTATACTAAAAGCTCAACGGTAAAATTCCCCAGATGGGGGCTTAATGACTCCAATATCCAGTAACCATTGCTTCAATGACAATTGTGATGTTTTTCAATGATTAGCCATCCAATGATGTCAATATGTAAACAAAACATATAGACAATCTAGTGCAACAACATTAAAGATTCCAATGACGCTTTAATTAGTAATAGATCACACTCACAAAGATAAAATTGATGAAAGGTATATAAAATAAGCAGACAACTGAACCGCCATCAGCTCCCACTGCCACGAATCAAGGGCTTTTAAAATCTCATCGATGCCGCCCAAAAGATGCTGCGTGAAGTAGAGGTAGTCCTGCCGAGCCTCCTCCAACACGTTTCGTCGCCGTAGTGACTTTGACTAGGATGTCGGTATTCATACCGGCGGAAGTAGGTGGAGTTAGCAGTGGGAGCCTAAGCGTGGCTTGGACTAGGCGGGGAAAGGGCGGGGGATTCACCACATGCAAGAAGAAAGCAGACAGGAACTGCCTCTTCCTTCTCACCACACCGCACAGCCCGCCACGGCAGCAAATCATTTATTATGAAAAATATTCCGGAATGTGAAAAGTGTCATTGGATCCAGTGACACTTTTCACATTCCTGCATATTTTTCATTTATTTTTCAATCTGCAGTTTTTTAGGGTTAAGCCCCATATTTATGGTGCCCCATAAACTTTCTGCAATCCAATGCATCCTGGGATGCTTCAACCAACTTGTACTTAAGGAGGAACCAAGTTGTGCAACCTACATCGAAATAGATCCAGCATCTCTACCCCAAATAAGAAGCTACATCACATCAGAGGCCCTGGGCAGGTTACGAACCCCCGGGCCGTGACGGTGAGTGCCTTGTACAAAAATTACTAAAACTTGATATAATCTTATGACATAAGGTTTTTATTGAATATATTTATATAAGATTATTATTATATGCATTAACCATTGCTTCTCTATATATAAGCCGGAGAACAAAGAGTGGCTTAGATTATTCCAGCATATATCATTCACAATCAAATGAGTCATCACTCCAATTAGAGTACTCGCCCACACTCTTTGGATAAACTCTCAGATTGTAACATTCTAAAGCGCGTCTAAACCGATTTCCTCTCTAAAGCCGCTAACCTGCTTATAGAGATTTAAAATCCAGACAGCTAATATCATAAGGGGCACAAATAGACATAACAAGCAAAATTCTACATTACACAAAAGACTTCGGCATTAAACAGGCCAAAGGGGGAACATTACCTCAAGCCCCACGAACTATTGATAACAGATTGCTGGTGGGGTCAGGGGTTGTTGGTAGACCGGGTATGGGCCCGAAGGGTCATCCCAGGAACCAGAGCCCGCTGAGGAGCCAGAGAAGCCGATACCCTAAAAAGAAATAGTCTTATGTAGATAAGGGAGTCAGCTACAGAAAAAGGTCTCTCTCATGGCAGGATAAAAACAGAATGGAGATTAAAAAGGGAGAAGATCCCTATTTTAAAAGGGGACAAGAGGTTTTAAATATCCATTGTTATTGTTTCGTTGTTTGCTGTGTGTGGTTGTCAGGTGTTTTTCCACCCAAAGGTCTGAGCCTACAGAAGTGACTACTCTGTGACTTTTAGATGACTAGTCTACTTCCAAGTGATCCACATAGCAGTAACCACAAAGCAGATCTGTTTTCCTTCTGAATTGTACTGTTTACTTTCAAACTTGTTATTTGGCCTCTCTCTTCCCTTTTAGATCCTACATTTTTATGCACAGTTTACCGGAACATGTCATAACCTAGGGCTATAGATATTAATATAAATTTACAGCATGACCCACAGTGGGCTGAGTGCTATGGGATTTTTTTGGTTGTTTAATGGCCTGTAAACAGATGGACAACTGCTTAAATTAAACTCAAAAAGTGGCCAGAAACTTCATGCTAGCATTCAGCCATCTACAGTTTGTCTAATGCTGTAGTCTGGGCTACATTTAATACACCGCTTTATCAAGTTAATAATTAACGCTAAACCTACAAGTACTGGAAAGCCCCATCTGACTAAAAAGCACCTTTGTGTGTTTGTTTTACTTTTGTAGGATGACAGAAGCCGAGCTTACAAATGAGATCCTGCCTTCAGCACAGTCCGATTGTGCATAGATTTGTGTAAGATTAATGGCCACAAGGGTAAAATACTCAATTATATTCAGAAGCAGACACTAGGTAGATATTTATTGGACCACAAAAATAATAAGTGACAAGCTGAAGAAGTGGATTCAATATTTTGTATGAACGTATTTGTCAAACCTCGAGGACACCCGTCTTCTTGATGAGTTCACAACCCCCAATCTCTGCTAGCTTCACCTATAGCCAAGCCCCCATTTGCTGGGACGCTTTAAACACCTTACCGGACATGGTTGCCCTCGCGACTTGATAGCTCAAAGGTTGTAAACTCACAGGGGTGAAGACGGATGAGCCAAAGGTAAGACTAATAGTTCTTACAATAGCAGCTACGATGGAGAAACACGGGAAGTGTCAAAGGTCATGCCAAGGGTCAAGCCAGGATGTTAGAGAACTAGCGGTACCAGGGATGAGACGGGTTCGTAGTCGTGATCCAGGCAGAGGTAGGTTCAGGCAGCGGTCATGGAACAGTCAGCAAGGTCGTTAACGTATGATCAAACAGGAATCTCAGGAATATTCGCACCCAGCTATACCCTATCTTGGACAACAAGAGAGTGAGGAAGGAAACCCTTTATAGGGATAACGGACAGGATTAGTCAGAGGGGAACAGTTCTTATTGGATCACAATAACATATGGGCTAATTACCCAGAAACCCTTAAGGGGGATTTACCCAGAGTAACACTCGGGGTCATTGGCCCTTTAAACCAGCCTCTGGCAGCCACGCTATGTGCAGTGCTGCCTGAGGGTATAAATCAGCTGTGCTCGTGTGCGTGCACGCGAGCACGAGCATAGGAGCAGGGGATGCGACAGGGAGAGGAGGAGGCATAAGCGCTCGGCACCCCTCGAGCCAATGCTGCCCTAGCAAGTGCCTGCTGATGATGCGGCTGCCGGGCGGAGGGGAACCCAGACAGCCGCCCGAGTATGCTCCACCCGAGGACACTGCGCAACCGAGCCAAAGATAAGTGTGTTGTGACAGTATTAATCTGTTTTATTTTTATGCTTCAAATTGGATGTCTGGGCTAGATCTTGATTATCTAGATATGTTTAAAATGCTGCATGTTTAGGGTTATTGTCCTGTGGTAAGGTGAACCTACACCCCATTCTCAAAACCAACAGGTTTCCTCCAGGATTGTCCTGTATTTAGCTCATCCATTGTAAGGAACTTACCTTTACCAGGGAACCCGCGACGAGCATCTGCGGAGCGGCCTGCTGCCGGGCGCGCCTGCTGCTCCGAGATGATGGGGAGTGCGGCGTGCCGCTCCGGCCGCCTCCCTTGCTCCCCCGTAGCCGTGCTCAGGCGCGCGCCCCACAGTCCCGCATGTTTGCAGCCAGGAGGCACTGCGCTGCTAGTGGCAGGCGGCGCAGCGTCCCCCTCACCTGTATAGAATCAGGGGATTCTGAAAGGGGAACCCTGGAAGTTTTACACCAATCACTATCACACTTAGTATTGCACCAATCAGCACATGCACACCACCCTAGGGCGGCCATTGGTCAATAAATATGAAGTCAGCCCAGTACTCCATGCCCGTGATAGTCTCTTGTGATTAGGTTGTGATTTCATTAGTGATAATCTGTTTCTGACCCAGCTTGATCTACCATTCCTGTCTGCTGCCTGTGCCAACCTATGCTTTGTCTGACCTCGAATCTGCCTGCCCCTTTGGATACCGTGCTCTCTCTGACCTCCCGCTTGACCCTTCGGCTACCCCTGACTACGCACCTGTCTCATCCCTGTACTCTGACGCACCTTCCGGACTGTCTTCCAGTGTATGACCTCAGCTTTGGGTTACCCTCGCTGTTCATCAACCTTCACCGTAATCAGACATCCTTTGCACCTATTAAGACCTGGGGGCAACCGTGTCCAGTGAGGCGTTCCTAGCGTTCCGGCGAACGGGGGCTTGACTATAGCCAGGGCTATAGCCAGGACTATTAGCCAGGACCTTGGAGGAGAGAGATTTAGGGGTACTGATTACTGATAACTGCAAGATGAGTGGACAGTGTAGCCAGGCAGTGGGAAAAGCAGGCAGTGGGAAAAGCAAGCAGGATGCTCGGCTGCATAGCTCGAGGCATCACCAGTAGGAAGAAGGAGGTTGTGATGCCGCTGTATAGAGCCCTGGTAAGGCCACAGCTAGAATACTGTGTGCAGTTCTGGAGACCTTACCTGCAAAAAGACATTATTCAAATAGAACGTGTCCAAAGGCGGGCAACGAAAATGGTGGAAGGACTTAAACTTAAAACTTATCAGGAGAGACTTAAAGAACTAAGTTTGTACAGTCTGGAGGAAAGAAGGGAGAGGGGGGACATGATTGAGACCTTAAATATGTGAAAGGATTGAATAAGGTTCAGGAGGGAAGTGTTTTTAAGAAGAAGCTTGATGATAGAACAAGGGGGCACAACCTGAAGCTATTCGGGGGGAAGATCAGGAGCAATGTTAGAAAATATTATTTTACAGAAAGAGTAGTAGATGCTTGGAACAAAATTCCAGCAGAGGTAGTTGAAAAATCAACAGTCACTGAATTTAAACATGCCTGGGATAAGCACACATCTATCCTAAGATAAAGAGTACATACAGTATACACATAAGGGCAGACTAGATGGACCGTATGGTCTCCTTCTGCCGTCAACCTTCTATGTTTCTATGTTTCTATAGGCAGAAGTGGCGGTGGAAATTGAGGGTTGTCTGCTTACAGAAGGCTGGTGTCCCGCTGGGCATCACATTATCACAGGCCACACAAATGGACCAAATTTTCGAACAGGCGCAGACCTTGACCGCGGCCGTGGAGCACCTGGCACACCAAGTGGCGGCTCAGAAGAACCGTCCAGCTCCTGCACTCCCTGTGCCCCAGGGGACAACAGCCGCCTTTCAGGTTGAACCCAAGATTCCCCTTCCAGGGGACCTGAGTAAATTTGCCAATTTCCGGGATGCCTGTAAGCTCTATTTTCAGCTTCGCCCTCATGATTCCGGCTCCCAGGAGCAATGGGTGGGACTTATCATCTCCCTTCTGCATGGGGATCCCCAATCCTGGGCTTTTAGACTCTCCCCTCAGGATTACGCTCGCCAATCTGTCAAGGAATTCCTTAAGGCCATGGAGATCCGGACCGAGGGGCTACTGCCGATACTAAGCTACGTTCTCTAAGACAGGGGCGAAAAAAACTGGCAGAAGAATATTGCTCTGATTCTCGCTGGAGTGACCCAGCAGTATGTGGGCAGTTCAGGCTAGGTCTGTCAGAGGACATAAGAGATGTCATGGTAAATCATCCAGTACCTAACACCTTGGATGAAACCATACAATTGGCTATCTGGATCAATCGACGCATACGAGATAGACGCCTGGAAATAGGGGCTCAGTCTGAAGCCAGTATGAAGCCTGAGGCCTTAGTCTTCTTCTGAAGAACCTATGCAGCTTGGGGCCACCAAGCTTTCTGAAGCGGAGAGGTGGAGGCGTCTGTTGCAAGGTCTATGCCTTTATTGCGGAGAAGTTGGTCACCTGGTCCGGTCCTGCCCTCGGAAACAGGCATCGGGAAACTTCAGAGCCTAGGTGGGGTCGAGGAAACCCACCTAGGCTGCAAGGTATTTCTTCTTTGTTGCACCCAAATTACATTGTATGAACAGGCACACAAGAATGTGTGAATCTCCGCGGGACAGTTCAGATGTTTTTCATTTTGACAAAAAGGTGCTTCTTTATATATCAAATCACCACGTGGATTTCAAGACTAATTACTTGCAAGTGTATCCACCACCTGTCACACCACACACGTACCAGATAGCAAATGGCAAAACAGCGCTTCTCTATATATCAATGGTTGTTTCCTCATCAAATGTTTTCCACGTAGCCAAGAGAATGATTTATCTTTATATCAGAGGGGATTCCTTTTTCCTCATATATTCATCAAAGACTGGATTTATATAATTATTTCCTCATTTATTTAGGTTGAACATGTAATACAAAACATATGACCGCACATAGCGTGATACTGTAGCAACTATTTCCTATGCGCAGACCAGCTAAAATGCTTACCAGATTGGGGGTGGGACATACCGAGCTAATGAGCTTTCTTCTCCTTAAGATGCCTCTTACCCCTTTGGTTTTGGGACTCCCCTGGCTGTCTAAATACAATCCCCAAATTGAATGGGTCTCTGGGCAGGTTATCAAGTGGGGGTCACAATGTTTCCAGTCTTGTCTTGAGCTTCCTGTACGTGCCACTCGTTTGACTGCTGAGGGGATCCCTACCCCCTATGCAGATTTCACAGACATGTTTTCTGAAAAAGCCGCTGATGAACTCTCTCCTCATAGGCCTTTTGACTACCCTATTGATCTTCTACCCGGAACTATGCTGCCTCGGGGAAAGATTTATAATTTAACCCGAGCTGAGAATACGGCCATGAAAGAATACATAGCTGAGAATCTGCAGAAGGGTTTTATTCGGGCAACTACCTCACCAGCAGGTGCCAGATTTTTCTTCGTGGAAAAGAAAGATGGTGGCTTGCGCCCCTGTATTGACTATAGGGGGCCTGAGTAAAATTACTGTTAAAAATAAATACCCCCTTCCCTTAATAGAGAGACTCTTTAATCAGGTCATTGGGACCCAGGTTTTTTTAAGCTTGACCTGAGAGGGCTTACAATTTAATCAGGATTCAGCAGGGGGACGAGTGGAAGACTGCCTTCAACACCCAGGACGGGCACTACGAATATCTCGTTATGCCATTCGGCCTATGTAACGCCCCAGCAGTTTTCCAGGACTTTGTTAATGACGTTTTTAGAGAGTACTTGGGCCGTTTTGTATTCTCCCCAACCTTAGTCGAGCATAGGAAACATGTACCGATGGTTCTACAGAAATTGAGAGAGAATCACCTCTACGCCAAGCTTAAAAAGTGCGTTTTTGAAGATTCTGAGGTTCCATTCCTGGGATATATTGTCTCCGATACTGGTTTAACTATGGATCAGGCCAAAGTATCTGCAGTCCTCCAGTGGGAACAACCCAAAGATTTGAAAGGGTTACAGAGGTTTCTGGGGTTTGCTAATTTTTATAGGCGCTTTATTCAAAACTTTTCCACCTTGGTAGTCCCACTCACCGACCTCACTAAAAAGGGGGTGTTTACCCCTACTTTGTCGGGCCGATCCATCCAGGCCTTTGAGAACCTTAAGGCTGCCTTTAGTACAGCACCTGTGTTGGCCCACCCTGATATCCAATGAGCCTTCATAGTCGAAGTAGATGCATCCAAGCTCGGCTACATCCCTGTGCCTTTTTCTCGAGAAAATTTAATTCCGCTGAGAGGAACTATGATATTGGAAATCGAGAACTTCTAGCTGTGAAATTAGCCTTTCAGTAATGGAGACATTGGTTAGAGGGGGCCCAGTTCCCAATTACAGTATTCACAGATCACAAGAATTTAGAATACATCGAATCAGCTAAAAGGTTAACCCCCCGTCAGGCTCCATGGTCTCTTTTCTTCTCTCAATTTAATTTCACTATAACCTACAAACGAGGAACAAAAAATATTAAAGCTGACGCTCTCTCCAGAAGTTTCACAGTTGATAAAGTCCCTGTAGAGGAGATTCTTACCATATTCCCACGACATAAGGTCATAGCCTTCATCCAACCTCATCTATCGAGTGAGCTAAGCTGGTTTCAATTGGATTATCCTCTGGGCAAACCCGATCACCTCCTCTTTGTACCCCTGTCCCACCGTCCGGCAGTACTTCAGAAGTTTCATGACTCCAAGACGGTGGGTCATCCAGGGGTTAAAAAGACTTTGGCCCTTCTAGCCTGTCTTGTATTTGCCTGTAATACTTGTGCCCGTAGTAAAACCCCCAGGTCAGCTCCTGCCGGTCCTCTGGTGCCCTGGTCCACTCCTTCACAGCCTTGGACGCACTTGGCAATGGATTTTATTACTGACTTACCACAATCCCAAGGATATACCGTTATCTGGGTTGTGGTAGATCGATTTAGCAAAATGGCACATTTTGTCCCCCTAAAAAAAGCTGCCCACAGCCCAAGATTTAGCTCAATATTTCTTAGATCATATTTTCCGACTTCACAGAATCCCAGAAGATGTGGTCTCAGATAGGGGGTCCAATTTGTGTCACGCTTCTGGAGGGCATTCTACACCCAGCTAGGTTTCACTGTTTCTTTGTCTTCAGCTTTTCACCCCCAATACAATGGGCGGACGGAAAGGACCAATCAGTCATTTGAACAATATCTCCGTTGCTTTAGCTCCGATATTCAGTCAGATTGGTCCCAGTTCCTTCCATTTTCTGGCCGCCTCCCTCGCTCCCCCGTCGCAGTCCTGCATGTTTGCAGCCAGGAGGTGCTGAGCAACTAGTGGCAAGTGGCGCAGCGTCCTCCTCACCTGTATAGAATTAGGGGCTGGTCACCAATCACTAATCACACCCCGCTAGGGCTGCCATTGGTCAGTTCCCCAATAAATATGGAGTCAGCCCAGTACTCAGTGCCCGTGATAGTCTCTTGTGATTAGGGTGTGATTTCATAAGTGATAATCTGTTTCCATCCCAGCTTGATCGACCATTCCAGTCCGCTGCCTGTACTGACCTCTGCTTTGTCTGACCTCGTACCTGGCTGCCCCTTTGGATACCCCGCTATCTCTGACCTCCCGGCTTGACCCTTCGGCTACCCCTGACAAGTACCTGTCTCATCCCTGTACTCTGACACACCTTCCGGACTGTCTTCGCGTGTATGACCTCGCTGTTCATCGACCTTCACCGTAAGCAGACATCCTTTGCGCCTATTAAGACCTGAGGGCAACCATGTCCGGTGAGGCGTTCCTAGCGTCCTGGCGAACGGGGCATGACTATAGGCAGAAGTGGCGGTGGAGATTGGGGGTTGTCTGCTTACAGAAGGCTGGTGTCCCGCTGGGCATCACATCCATCAATCTAGTCCCTGCTGACGAAAACCATCCTACAGCATAATGCTGCACCACCATGTTTCACTGTGGGTATGGAGTGCTCAGGGCCATGCACTCTGTTACCCTATACATAGCGTTTGGCATTTAGGCTAAAAAATTCAACATGGGTCTAATCTGGCTAGACCACTTCATGCATTGCTGTGTTACCTACTTAGCTTGGGGCAAACTGCAAAAGGGACTTTTTATATCTTGCTTGAAAAATGGCTATAAAGGTCAGATTTGTGGAGTACATGATTAATAGGTATCCTGTGGATAGATTCTTCCACCTTAGTTGTAGATCTCTGTGGCTCCCCCAAAGTGTCCGATTGGCTGCTTCTCTAATTAGTGCTCTTCTTGCCTGGGCTGTCAGTTTAGGTGGACGGCCATGTCTCGGTAAGTTTTCTGTTGTGTCATACTAATTCTGTTTATTTTCATAGCTTGGGCTTTCTAATTATAACCTACCCCAGCAATACACTTCGCCACAACTTTATCCCTGATCTGTCTGGTTAGTTCCTTTGTTTTCATGATGTTTTTATTTAGTTAATGTTCTCTGACAAACATCTGAGGTCTTAACTGAAAATCTGTAGTTATACCGAGAATAAAGTACATACAGATGGACTATACTAATTAGGTGACTTCTGAAGGTAGTTGGTCAGTTGGTTTTTTTTGCCTTGCTTGGCTGTTGTTGCTTAAGTGTTGCAGAGATAATATAAGAAGTCAAGAGCCGAAGTTGCTGCAACTTTAAGTACTAAAATTGTGTTTTCACTGCTGTAACTGGGATAATGGCTAGCAACATTGAAGGTCTACTTGCACAATTTGTCTTATGTATAAACTACTGAAGCAATGGTTCCAGGGTGAATACTGCTGTGATAAATGTGAGCTTGTTGCAACCTTTGTAAGCTCGGGTTAGAGATCTGGAGGTGCAAAATGCAACACTGAGGGAGACAATCTTGAAAGGGGCATTCTGCTCACTGAGTGAACAGTAAGTGGGGTAGAAACAGAGAGTGGAGTAATGGGTCAGGAGGAGCAGATAAGTATCTGGGTAAATGTAGATAGCGGGTACAAAGGGAGCACGAAAAGGAAGGTGCAAAATTAACAAGTTGGATAATGATGCAAGACTGTCAGTCTCAGAAATGGAAACCCTAGCGGATACTGCTCTCCCTAACAGCTTGAAGGACAGCCCAGCCAGTGAGTGGGTGATTGGGACTGCATGTAGGACTGGACAGTTAGTGGTAATAGGGGATTCTATTATCAGGTGGACTGATAGAATAATTTGTTAACAATTCGACTGAGAAACAGCTCACTTACACTATCAGTAGCAATCCAACGAGTTTCAGGACCGGAACTCCGGCAAGTCCAACAACAGCAGATAAACAAAAAGGTGTCCAGCAGGAGTGGAAGGGTAGTATAAAACATCCAATTTATTTGGTAATGTTAAAATCATTCAATCAATAGGAGTGTAACATAGCAGCATCCCACAAACCCAAACAAGCAGGTGGCACCTTTTGAGGTGCTCCTCACTTAGTCTTAGTCTAGAATAAATTGTTACCAAGACCTCCTCAACTGAATGGTTTGATGTATCTCTAGTGCCATTGTCCAGCATGTGGTTGAAAGGGTGGATAATTACCGGGAGCTGTATACCCAGGGTATACATGGGAATCAATGACAGAATTAATGGGAGATGGAGGATCCTTAAGAATACATTTAAGGAATTAGGCACCAAGTTGAAGGGAAGGACCTCCAAGGTTGAATTCTCTGGAATACTGCCTGTGCCATGCGCTACACATGAACAACAGCAGGAGTTTAGAGAGTTAAACGCATGGCTCAAGTCCAGGTGCAGGGCAAAAGATTGTGAGCAAACAATGTTAAAATACAATTTGGTGTAATCTATAGACCCCAAACATAACTGAAGAAATAGAGGGTCACCTGCATAAACAGATAACATATTAACTACCCAGGTATCGACTGGAGACATGGTTCTGCTTTTACTACAAGGGGGAGAGAATTCCTCAGATTGCTACAAGATAACTATATGAATCAGTTTGTGAAAGCACCTACTAAGGGTGATGCTTTTTTTTTGATCTGGTAATATCAAATAATGATGACTTGATAGGGGCGGTAACAGTCCATGAAAATCTTGGTAACATTGACCACAATATAGTTGTATTTAACATACTGTAAGAAAGATTTTCTGTCTGGGAGGGCAAAACACTGAATTTGGCCAACGTCCCCAGGCTCAGAGCTGCACCCCAGGACATAGACTGGGAGCATCTGTTGAGGAATAAGAAAACAGATGCCAAATGGGAGTGCTTTAAATCATTTGTGTGTACTAACATTGCAAAATGTATTACTATGGACAACAAATATAAGTGGGGCATGATTCTTCTCCCCCCCACTGCAAGTGAAGAATCATGCCCCCAGCAGATGGCTGACATCCCCATCGATCAGGAACACACAGCTACCCTCAACTCTGCTTTGCGCAGCCTGAGAGAGTAGCATGGCGCCTGCCACTCCACCTCCTCTCTCCTTCAGGAATGGGCGCATTGCCTTTGCCTGAGGTATGCGAGTATGTAAGTTTGTGGCTATAACTTGTAACAATATGGAAGGTTTCAAGAGGTATGAATACATTTTTTGAGGCACTGTATATAACCTGATCAATGTACATTTCCTAGGGATTTTTCCTACCCCTACCCCCTGGGATCACCCACTGTTCTTACTTTTCCTAAAGCCCACACCACAAGATCAGCACTTTTCAAGATTTTGGCCCACTTAAAAGGCAAAACTATGGGTACTTCTTGCCTGAAATAGCCAAACCACCCTGAACAATTTGAATAAAGTGAACCAAAACACGGACTTCCACTATCCCAGGTTTGGTCCGTGCCCCTGGGGCACCCCGGGTTGGGATGCCCTGCTTTGTGAAACTCTAAATCGAAATGTCCCTGGAGAGGGGTTTTGGTCTGAATTTCTGAGTGACATCTTTGAAAACTATACGGATGGACCAGAAGCACACCGAGGTTCATATGCAAATAAAATTTGTATTGAAGTATGCAAGACCAAACAATCACAATTAAACCAGCAGATAAAGGGGGAGCCACTGTCATTCTCAACCGTACATTCTATGACACCACAATCAGAACCCAGCTAAATGACCTCCAGATTTATTGTAAACTTCCAGTGACCCACTACCCATACAGAAAGAAATAACTCTCATAGCAACAGCATTAACAAACGGGATTATTGCCAAGAATCTACACGACTATCTACATACAGAATTTCCCATAACACAATGTTCTACATATTACCTAAAATCCCACTCATCCCCCAGGCAAACCCATTGAGACCGAGACAGTATTTCTAAATACGACCACATTTCTGGATAAAGTCCTACAAGCATGAGTACTAACTACCAGATCTTTCCTACTTGACACCAGTGACTTTTTGAACAAAATAGGCAACTTAGGAACCCTACCACCCCATACTATCCTTTGCAGCACGGATGTTGCATCTCTGTACACATCCATCCCCCATGACGTGGGTATCGCCACCATTGCATCAGTACTGGACGACATAGGTGATACCATAGAATTTAAACAATTTTGCATTGATCTGTTAACCATCATATTGACCAAAAACTACTTCCGCTAAGAAAACGACTATTACCTACAGCTCCAGGGAACTGCAATGGGCTCTAACGTGGCACTAGCCTATGCCAACTTATTTATGGACCGCTTTGAGTGCCAACATGTATACACGGATGACTCTTTTTCAACACATGTAATCTACAGGGCTAGGTACATCGACGATATTTTCTTTCTCTGGCAAGGCCAGATAGATGACCTACTACTATTCACAGCCCACCTTAACTCTGCAGAACCCACCATTTCGTTTACTTTAGACTATAGTGCAACACAAGTGCACTTCCTTGATGTCCAAATTTCCATCAGAGATCAAAGTATCCACACAGATCTATACAAAAAAGAAACAGATAGGAACACTTTTCTAAGATTCAATAGTTTTTATCCCACTAACATGAAAACCAGCCTTCCATACAGCCAATTTATTCGTCTAAGACAAATCATATCAGATGATCACGTTTACTTAGAAAGAGCTGACACCCTCATAAATGATTTTCTAGAGAGGGGCTATCCACAAGAAACCCTGCAGAGAGCCAAAATGAAAGCATTTTCTCAACCCAGAAGCTCCCTACTATGCTACAAACCTAAGAAAACCAATGACCGCATCCCCGCCATCCTTACTTACTCTAGGATGTCACCTCAAATCGACCAAATCATTAGAAGACACTGGCACATGGCCTCCATTCCAGCTTTCGTGCTCCCCCGCTATTTGTTCACAAATGCCCTAGAAATCTATGTGACAGGCTCATTAAAGCAGAAATGAGGAAACTCACCACAAAACCGCCTCCACAGACATGGCTAAGCTCTCTACCCCCCATCACCGGAATGTTCCCGTGCGGACATTGTGCGCAATGTGGTTATGTAATCAAGAACAATCATTTCACGCATCCCCACACAGGACGCAAATTCCCAATCAAGACATTTCTAAACTGTAATTCTGACCATGTTCTATACCTCATCAAGTGCCCCTGTGGCCTGGCATATGTGGGTAAGACCACCCGTCCATTACGGACTCGCATTTGTGAACATAGGAGTGCCATTCGCAGGTCAGACCTAGAATCACCTCTTACCCGTCATTTTCTAGAAGCCGGCCACCAGATATCACAACTACGCTTTCAGGCTATAGAGCAAATACCACCTCTATATAGGGGCAGGGACAGGAATAAAACCCTACTCCGTCATGAACTACATTGGATCTACACTCTCCAAACAAAGGCCCCAAGAGGACTTAATGAAGAATGTGACTTTCCTCCATTTCTGTAATAACTTTAGAGTACATACTATACCCCAGACCTTGACCGTAGTTAATAGAGGCCTCAGGGGGAAACACCATCACACCTAACTATTGTATTTCTCAATTTTTCCTCTGTGATGTGATATCTTAATTTTTTGGATCTTAGATCCACTTTACTAATTTCCTTCGCTTTAGGATGCCCTCCATGGATATCTGCGCAACCATGATCGGACTTCCAATCCTTCCAGATCATATATATGGGTCCCTTTAAATAATTGGAGGTAATATTAACACTCACACTTCACTCCAAATATATATAAGTGCCTCCTGAGCCCATACAAAATAGTGAACCATGGGGCATCCCACACATGGATCTCACACATAAGTGCATCTGAGCTATTCTATCCTACTAGAACACAGCACCATCATACAAGCTAGGCCAAGTCCACACCAGCGTACAGATGCACTTTTCTATAGATACTTATCTCTGTCTGATCTCTACCTTTGGTCTGCGCGGTTTACATGCAGGCATTGGTACGGCTGTACAGACATAGGGTTGTGTATATAGTTACAATGTGTTGAGGTGGCCAGCTTTAGGACTCTATACATTATTGGATAAGCCCTGGGGTGTTTATTCTGCACAATCAAGTTGTAGCAATCATGGATTGAAATTTGTTCATAGTTATTGGAAACGTGTGGCCCCCTTATAGGGCTGCTCGTTCTGAGCGGCACAGCCTAAGTTTAGGGGAGCTGTGGCGGTTTTCCCTCTGGAGAAGGTCTGCTGGGACCCGTAGTCCATGCTGCATATTGGCTGTGAGTGACGTAACTCCGCCTGAATCAGTGATTGGCGGCCAGACGCGAGAGGAGGACTCCTCTGACAATTAAATACAAGTTGGATCCGCCAGCCCCCCACCCTGACGAAGCTCCGGTGGGCGGGGCGAAACACGTGTCGGCTGACGGCCGGCCCACCCACGTCACAGCCGACCGGCTCCACATGCAGCACGCAGCCCTGCTGAGGACTTAGCATATCACTGGCCAACGGATGTCCCCCGGCGCGCTGGGATGCAGCTCTGACGACGAGCGCTAGAAGCCCCTGATACAGCGGCGACGGCGGCTGAGGAGGAAGGCGTCCTGAACTGCTCTTACAGCAAGTAAAAGCTAAGTACCATTGCGCCCCACGGGCGGGGGCCCACACATCATTTTGGGCCATATCCTTCCAATAGGCTTCCCTGAGTGGAGACCTACAGATATCCGGGACACGGGACTCACACCCCAGGTCTTTACTTTGAAGGAGTTGGACTTCCTGCTACGGGCCCCGTTTATCTCTGCTGTACATACCTGGCCAGTTTCATCCTACAGCGTTAAGAGAGACTTCACATATTCACCCCGTTACTCAGGGGGATAGTTGCAACTTGGATCTCTCATTTAGGGCAGAAGTGTGTGGTGAGGCCGGCAGCATAAGTGACGTGTATGTGTGGCTGTGGTGGCTGCATGGGGGGGCCCCCGTTTCTCCTTTTATTGTCACTTATATGTATTTTAAGCGTTTGATGGTATCTGTTATGTGTCCATTTTGATAAATCATTAAAGCCATTGATTACCTCACTTTGAGGTTTCTCTCTTTTTTAAAAGCCTGATGTGCCAGCCCCACGCTCAACCCTGTCCTTCTGTGTATATTAATGGTTCAGCAACTTAGGTTTGTGGGACGCCTAGATGTATAGGCAGTGCACAGGCTGTGATTGATGGGATCTCCCCTCCTTTTATTTGTAATTGAATACATGCAGGGCATCCCAAATGAGGATCTCATACTCCATTATACTTCAAGACCACCGCCTTATATCTAACTAACTCCCCACTGCACCTTTCATACGTACAGGGCATCCCAAATAAGGATCCCGTACTATATACCGCCTTTGTATCTCTGTTATGCTTGGACTTTATAATCCATATAAATACTACTTCAAAAACATATAAATATTCATAAGATTTAATTACTGGTATTTCTGTTTTAGAACATTGGTGCTCAGTGCGTATGGATCAAGATATCGCGCTCTCCCCTGCTGAAGCAACAACAAACTCCCCCAAGACAGCACGCGTTTAATTGACAAATGTCATTCTCTTCATTGTACTTGCTATACCATTACCTTTACATTCCAACGACGCACTGTCGCACGGCAACGCCGGTCCCGTGTGCCGGCGTCACTTCCGCCGCAGATAGGCACCAACCAACGACGGATATGACGCAGGCCGGGACTGCGGAACCGGAAGTGACGTTCTGGGCTGCAATCCACAGGCACGCCCGGAAACGCCACACTGGCCGGCCAGGGGGGAGAGATAAAGCAGCACCTACAGGTACCACAGCCATCACAAAGCCTTGAGAAAGGAGCAGTGTGCTCCAGAACGTGGGCACACACATTTGCAATCACAGGTTATACTCTGTTCATTGGTAATGTCATTTTCTCGCATTTATTGAACCATTATCTTGGCGTCATGATTATGTGTTATGTTCAGCTACTCTTGCATGTTGGTTCACTTCTGGTATGATGCTGGGCAGATGGTTCACTTGACTGACCAGAATTCTTGTACACAGTTGTTACTATTGATTTGTCATATC
The DNA here is from genome assembly GCA_027917425.1 of Gastrophryne carolinensis. Classification (NCBI taxonomy): domain Eukaryota; kingdom Metazoa; phylum Chordata; class Amphibia; order Anura; family Microhylidae; genus Gastrophryne; species Gastrophryne carolinensis. The sequence continues at coordinate 251,237,501 of CM051234.1, read as the reverse complement.
TTTCTATGTGATTTCCTTGACCTGAACCTAGAGCCAGCCACTCATACCAACTCATCAGGAACGTGCTAGTTTCACCCAATAGACTGAATGGTAATGTTCTGTTACCTTTACATAGCGCTCTCTCTGACATACTATACATGCTAATGCTAATATATATGATTTTTGTCTCATCCTTGAGGTGACCAAAAGCGCTCCTGATGACAATCTGAATCCAACATATACTCATTGTATCCTTTTCTCTTTGAAATTATGCATATTTGTACAAATAACTGTTCTTTGCTGTGATACTTCAATACACATTTTATTTGCATATGAACCTTGGTGTGCTTCTGGTCCATCCGTATAGTTTTTGTGTATCTTCGGGAGGTGTATAGGTGGCGAGACACCTCAGGATCAGTCTAGCACCCCTCTAATCCTTTGACTTTGCATTTAGTGTGCCAGAAACCAATTTCTAATTAGTATTGAGTGACATCTTTGGAAAGTTCTTAAGATGGACCTCATAAAATATTCATAAAAAGATTGTGTCTGGCATGGTGTATCTTCATTTTATCCCCACTTATGTCCTTCAAGTAATCGTTTTTTCCTGTACTTCTTACATTCCAAATGCCAAACCCCAGATGGTAGAAAACTCCAGCTCACCATGTGTCCCCTAAAACATTTAAAAGTTAAATATCCATGCAGATTGGTAGAATCAAATAAAACACATATACGCATTTCAGGCATCACTGTGCGCCCTTAGTCATTATACATTTTATGTTGCAAAGTTGTACCTTTTTAAACATACTCCATCAGGTGGGATCCCATCAGCGCCAATGAACAGCTGGGTAATACTGACTCCCGCGACTCCCCTCCACGCCCCAGGAGATGTTGAGTGGGGGTAAGCCGAAGCGTGCCCAAACCCCAGCTGCAACCTGCAATACAGCACCCATTAGACCCCACAGGCACGTGCGACCTCCCCTGACAAAGTGAGGACCTCAGCAGAGGCAAGTTACACACGCATTGCTCCCCTATCCAGCCCACCTCACAACACCGCCCGCCAAATCCCTCATAGAGAGAGCAGAAGTCAAACCCCAGAATCCTTCTTACAAACTAAACCCTGACCCCTCAAAGGTCTAAGGTTTCAAATTTAGTGTGGATAAATGGGGTGGAATTAGATGTCTGGCTTGATTTCAGTGTGACTTGACATATCTGTAACATCTGAAACAAATTTTGAACATTTGTTTTACTGCATGTAAGTGTAAGGCCCCATGGGACCCGCCTTCAGAGTAAGCCCACAACCCCCAATCTCCGCCGCTAGCCTTTAGACAAGCCCCCGTTTGCCGGGACGCTTTATACGCTGCACCGGGCACGGTTGCCCCCAGGACTTGATAGCACAAAGGATGTGAGCTTGCGGGAGAGCGAAGGCAGATGAACCAGGGGCCCGAAAGGGCAAGGTCAACAAGCTGGGTCAAACACGGGAAGGCAGTCCAATAATATTGCAGCACCAAAGGGACAGGCAAACAGAAGCATCGAGGTCAGGCCAAAGGTCAATCCAGAAGGTCACGGGTTCGCAGTACAGAGAGTAAGACAGGTCGGGGTACAGGCAATGGTCGGTCTACGGCAACAAGATCAAAACGGGCATAACGACAATCCTAGGCACACTCAGCTAAAGCTATCATGGGCACTGAAGCACTGCAGGGATAACTCCTTTATAGGATTCAAGACAGGATTGGATAAGGGGGAAAGTGTAGGTGATTGGTGCACTCACAATCCTAAAACTTTATTGGCTAAAGAGAAAGGGCGTATAGCCCAAAATAAACCCCTTTTGGGCTCATTGGCCCTTTACTCAACAAAAGGTTATAGCCCACACACCTCGGGCTCATTGGCCCTCCAATTCTGCCTCCGGTGGGCACGCTGAGTGCAGCGCCGCCGTAGGGCATAGGAGATACGTGATCGCACGCTTGCGCACGTTGACAGGAGCTGGGGGCACGTCCGAGAGTGGGGGGCGTGGCCATGCTCGGCACCGCACGAGCCGACGCTGCCCGAGCCGACGCTCGGTGCGGCCGCTGAGCAGGAAGCGTCCCGGCCAGCCGCTCGGGGACAGCGCGGGACCGAAGGAGAGGTGAGTTAACCATGACAGTAAGTCAAACCGACTGCGTGTGTGAAAAATAGAACAAGGTACCACCTTAAATACTTACTTCTTGTTTCTCCAGCCTTAGTTGACTTTAGGAATTGACTAACCACTAACCACTAACCTTGGCCTCTCGGTACACAAGCATTAGACTACAGCCATCGTGGTTAAACATCAGCAAATCAGTGGAACTGTATTGGAGTGATAAGAATACATTTTCTTTTACTGCCTCTCACTTTGACGATCGAAATTATAGCACAGGTTTGGTTTAGACTGTAGGTAATGGCAAGTAGTCTTCTCAAAAGTTGTTGTGAGAACGTACTTTATGAGAAATTGCTCCACTCTATCTTGTAATTATATAACTTTGAAAAACTCTGACCTGTCATTGTGAAACAACTTGTTCTGCTACAGGAATAAACTTCATCCTCACAATTCATTGCCTCAGCACGCTCTCTTGACTGTTACAGAATGCAAGTAGTCTACAATTAGCTTCCATCTTTTGTACAAAGGCCTTGAAGCAATTGTATTAATGCAGTAACTATCCATCATTCAGCAGTCAGGAATCAGCATGATGTTAAACATTCATATTTCACCTCTGTGGAAGTTGCCTTGCTTACCATATCACAAATTATTTGCCAGGTCATAATGAGTACTGAATAAATCTCAGCCTAGCAATAGAAATGCAAGTATAAGCGACATTAACTTGTTTTTCAAACCTCATGCAGAGGAAAACTATTTATCTGTTCGAAATAACATATTTGTTTCAATGGCATTTAGCAACCGATCCTTTCCAACCTAAATCTATGGGCTCCCTTCCACAGATGTCTTGAGTGGGGCAGGGAGGTTGGGGGTGAGCAGTGAAGGTAGGCTGCAGCATGTATGATGAACCTGACAGAATCGGAAAGAGCACATCAGGGAAAGGGCTACTATCAAGACCAATGACTGGGCCCAATTCAGAATTATTGCATGTACTACCTGATGATGGTCCTGGAAAGCTTGATTTCCCTCAAAAGAGGCCTTTATTAACAAAGAAATAGGGACTTGGGCCTTGATTCAGTAAGAGCTGAAAAATATTCTCTTGGTAGTAAAACAATCACTTTAGGTAAAAGAAAAGTCTGGGGATGTCACTGTTGCTAAATCTTCACTAGGAAGAAAATGAAAGGCAACGAAACATTTTAATGTAATTGCCTTTCATTGTTTTCATAGCTGCTGATTCAGCAACAGTAAAAAAAATCAGCTTAATAGAATACTACTACCAAGATTTTTTTCAACTCTTACTTCATCAATGAGAAGCGATGCAAGTCTGCAGAATGCGTAGTTATGTGTAGAGGTTTTTTTCAGCCCTTTTAACTTGTAACAGGCAGGTATCTATTATAACACTGACTGTGTTATTCTTTTCAGTCTTGTGGTGGTGTTTGGGGGATTGTGTTGGGTCCTGCTTATTTAGGCATATTTAGACACCATTGGTATTACTTTCCCCATCCTCCATTTAGAATTGCCTTAAAATGTGTACAGTGCTTTTTACTGTTCGTAGGCAGTTTGTTGGCAGTCACAATGATTTGAACGGCATCCACCACCAGATCCCTCTGCTGCCTGTTGCAAACTATAGAAAGGCATCCCCCCAGGATGTGCAGCTCCACTTCTCAATAGCACAGCCCAAGGGGAAAGGGACAGGTCCAAGGCGGCTGCCTCACATTTCCTCATTATAGGTGACCCACTGTCCACCACTAGGCAGCCCATTTGGCTGCCATGATGCCAGAGGCAGCAGAGAGCAGTAGGTTTTAGTAAGTTGGTAAAATAGTTGTGGTTTATTTAATCACATTAGGAGAAGGACAAGCCAGTGGGGGCATGGCATCATACGTGACACGTCTCCCACTGCCCCCACAACCCGCATCCCAGAAACAGAGCAGCCCTCAGCAGGTAAGTGCATGACTCATCCCCCAAAATGTGTTGTGAGGGCAATTTGATTCAGGCATGTGCTTTTTTATTTTTATGTTTACTATTAAAAGTTAAAGTGGACCAAAAGTCAAAAATGACTTAAACCGGACCAACACAACAAACAGTGATTATATGCATCCCCCTCCTGGGCAATTTAGATTGCTGCACATAAAATTTAATTTACCTTTTTCTAACCCCTTTTGCAGTACATTTTAAGAACAGAATGGTGGCTCATGGATGTGCAGGCCACCTGCAAACAGGAAGTGCTGCTGGGCTTCCTGTTACTGAGTATTGTCAGTTATGTCACCAGTATTAAGGTGGGGATGATTTGAAGTGTGTTGAGGTCTCCATAACCAATGGAAGAGCATGCAACTTAATTTGGATGACATTCACTCCATATATATATATATATATATATATATATATATATATATATACCAAAACCCAGTTAGCCCAGCTCTAGAATCTAAAAGGCTCTAGAGCTGGGTTACATATGACCTCTTTGTCCAAGCCCCTGGTTCGCCTGGCGCATGCACTGAAGCAAGACAGCATCCATGGTCTGCTGCCTCACCACTCCAAGGTTGCACGCAGTCAGTGAGGGCAAATGTAAGTGCTGGAGCGATTTGTCTGTTCCCTTCAGCTCTGCACACCTGCTGGCAGCCATTCAAATCTGTCTGGCATAGTCAGCGCATACTCCAGGAATGCTGCCAGGGGCCTGCGCATGTGCCACCCAGATTGCAGGACCCAGGGGTGGACTGGGGACTAAAAAATGGCCCAGGACTTTACTGTTCCTGGCCCAGTATAGTATATTAATGTCACATAATTTTATATATATATATATACCTATATATATTTATATATATATATATATATATATATATATATATATATATATATATATATACAAACATCGTATTTTGTTCCATGGTTTACTAGGGTTTAGAGGACAAAAATAAGAAAGAAAATATTATGAACAAAATGGTGTGCTAAAATCCCCCCTCCGAATCACCAGAGAGTGGGCAGAATCACCCCATTACAGCCAGTGAGCAGGTTCCCTCATTACAGCCAATGAGCAGCATCCCACATTGGAGGCAGTGTGCAACATCTCCCATTACAGGCAGAGAGGGGCGTCCAACTTTACAGGCAGTTAGGGGCATCCCACTTTACAGGGACAGAGAGGGGCGTCTCACTTTACAAGCAGATAGGGGCATCCCACTTTACAGGGACAGAGATGGGCATCCCACTTTACAGGCTGAGAGGGGCATCCCACTTTACAGGCTGAGAGGGGCATCCCACTTTACAGGCTGAGAGGGGCATCCCACTTTACAGGCTGAGAGGGGCATCCCACTTTACAGGCCGAGAGGCGCATCCCACTTTACAGGCCGAGAGGCGCATCCCACTTTACAGGCCGAGAGGCGCATCCCACTTTACAGGCTGAGAGGGGAATCCAACTTTACAGGCTGAGAGGGGCATCCAACTTTACAGGCTGAGAGGGGCATCCAGCTTTACAGGCTGAGAGGGGCATCCCGCTTTACAGGCCTAATTTAACAACTGTCCCTATTTCCCACACTGAAAAGTTAGAAGGCATGCATTTGGGCACAGATGAGTCAGTAGTGGATAAAGCGGGAGCACAGAACAGTTAGCAGCACTATTTAGTTTAGTGTATAGATCAGTCGGGGGCAGATCAGATTTGGAGACACAGAACGGTCGGGAGCAGATCAGAATTGGACACAGATCGGTCGGGGGCAGATCAGATATGGACGCAGATCAGTCGGGGAGCAGATCAGATTTGGACACATATCGGTTGGGAAGCAGATAAGATTTGGAGACACAGATCGGTCAGGGGCAGATCAGATTTAAAAACAGATCAGTCGTGGGCAGATCAGATTTGCACACAGATCAGTCGGGGACAGATCAGATTTGGACACAGATCGCTCAGGGGGCAGATAAGATTTGGACACAGATCGGTCAGGGGGCAGATCAGATCTGGAAACAGATCGGTCAGGGGACAGATCAGATTTGGAAACAGATTGGTCGGGGGACAGATCAGATTTGGACACAGATCGGTCGGGGGCAGATCAGATTTGGACACAGATCGGTCGGGGGCAGATCAGATTTGGACACAGATCGGTCGGGGCCGAACAGATTTGGACACAGATCGGTCAGGGGCCGATCAGATCTGGAAACAGATCAGTTGGGGGACAGATCAGATTTGGACACAGATTGGTTGGGGGCAGATCAGATCTGGAAACAGATCAGTCGGGGGACAGATCAGATTTGGACACAGATTGTTCAGGGGGCAGATCAGATCTGGACACAGATCGGTCGGGGGCTGATCAGATCTGGACAGAGATTGGTCGGGGGAAGGATCAGATTTGGACAAAGATCGGTCGGGGGACAGATCAGATTTGGACACAGATTGGTCGGGGGACAGATCAGATTTGGACACAGATCGGTCGGGGGACAGATCAGATTTGGACACAGATCGGTCGGGGGACAGATCAGATTTGGACACAGATCAGTTGGGGGACAGATCAGATTTGGACACAGATCAGTCGGGGGCAGATCAGATTTGGACACAGAACGATCGGGGGCAGATCAGATTTGGACACAGATCGGTCAGGGGGCAGATCAGATTTGGACACAGATCGGTCAGGGGGCAGATCAGATTTGGACACAGATCGGTCAGGGGGCAGATCAGATCTGGAAACAGATCGGTTGGGGGACAGATCAGATTTGAAAACAGATCGGTCGAGAGACAGATCAGATTTGGACACAGATCGGTCGGGGGCAGATCAGATTTGGACACAGACCGGTCGGGGGCAGATCAGATTTGGACACAGATCGGTCGGGGTCGATCAGATTTGGACACAGATCGGTCGGGGCCAATCAGATTTGGACACAGATCAGTCGGGGGACAGATCAGATTTGGACACAGATTGGTTGGGGGCAGATCAGATCTGGAAACAGATCAGTCGGGGGACAGATCAGATTTGGACACAGATTGGTCGGGGCAGATCAGATTTGGACTCAGATCGGTCGGGGGCTGATCAGATCTGGACAGAGATTGGTTGGGGGAAGGATCAGATTTGGACACAGATCGGTCAGGGGCAGATCAGATTTGGACACAGATCGGTCAGAGGGCAGATCAGATTTGGACACAGATCGGTCAGGGGGAAGATCAGATCTGGAAACAGATCGGTCGGGGGACAGATCAGATTTGGAAATAGAACGGTCGGGGGACAGATCAGATTTGGAAACAGATCGGTCGGGGGACAGATCAGATTTGGAAACAGATCGGTCAGGGGGCAGATCAGATTTGGACAAAGATCGGTCGGGGACAGATCAGATTTGGACACAGATCGCATACCTCCCAACCGTCCCGATTTTCCCGGGACTGTCCCAATTTTCCCACATTATCCCGCGGTCCCGGATGATTACTAATTGTCCCGGGAGGCGCATTATCCTCCCCGTCCCACCGATCAGCTGTTCCGCCGCCCGCCCGCACCCCCGATCAGCTGTTCCGCCGCCCGCCCGCACCCCCGATCAGCTGTTCCGCCGCCCGCCCGCACCCCCGATCAGCTGTTCTGCCGCCCGCACCCCCGATCAGCTGTTCCGCCGCCCGCCCGCACCCCTGATCAGCTGTTCCGCTGCCCGCACCCCCGATCAGCTGTTCCGCCGCCCGCCCGCACCCCCGATCAGCTGTTCCGCCGCCCGCCCGCACCCCGATCAGCTTTTCTGCCGCCCGCACCCCCGATCAGCTGTTCCGCCGCCCGCCCGCACCCCTGATCAGCTGTTCCGCCGCCCGCACCCCGGATCAGCTCTCCAATCTCCCTTGTCCCTTATACTCGGTGTCTTCATACTGTAATGATGCCATGTGAGGCAGCCGCCTTAGGTGGCACTGCAGAGGGGGATCTGCTTTTTTATTATTATTTATATTATCTCATTAGTGGTTCAGTGTGAATCAGGGGTGGTCTGTACTCTGTAATGTGTTTATGTCATTAGTGTCCTTGGCCTCACCTCTACTCCACGGATTGCTCTATTGAGGAGTGGAGCTAAACGTCTTGGGGGCACCTATCTATAGTTTGACTCAGACAGCTATTGTTCAGGCAGAAACAAAAAAAAGTCTATACTCACCTCCAGCTCCTGTGCAGGTTCGGTGTTCCCCCGCAGCTCCTTCTTGCAGTTCCGGCATCTTCATACTTACCAATGGTGCGGACCCAGCGATTCTCTTCCAGCATTGACGGCCTCACATTGAGGCGTCCTTGGAGCCCTGTTTACAGCCCCACAAGCCTATTCCATTCACTGCAATGGAGGGGTCATCCCAAAGCTCTGCACATGTGACCTCGGCACGCCCCCTCCATTGCAATAAATGGAGTAGGAGTGTTAGGCGACGTAAAGCAATATTGATGGATGCCACCATGTTTGCCCAGCGATGGAGGATGGAATTGTTCGCTCTCCCTTATTGGTAGGCATGAAGATGCCTGCTCCGCACAGAGGAGAAAAGGTGAGACTTTATCATGTTATTACCTGGACAGGAACTTTAAAGGGATTTTCCAGGCAAAGGGATAATATTTTCTGCACTCTCCATGCTGAATGCCAGTGGCTGCATTTTTAATTCAGCCTGCTTTATATTTCTTTATAAGACCTAGTGAACGCCTTCCCCTCTGTTGAGCCTCCTCAGCAGCAGGGAATGACTTATTCATGCATTCTTTAGTGTAACAGTCCCCTATGAATGTAATTCATTTTTGGGACTGAGAAAGAGGGATCAGCAGAAAGGAACAAGTTCCGCAGAGTTTACCAGGGAAAGTGCTGCTTGAATGAAAGATACCACCACTGAAAGTCGGCATGGGGCAAACAGAGAGCAACTAATTTAACCCTTTGGTTGGAATGTCCCTTTAAGTCACAGATGCTCAAGCCAACTTGTGTGGTCCCTGACCTGCTGTGACACCATAACAAAATAAATCGGTCGGGGGCTGATCAGATCTGGAAACAGATTGGTCGGGGGACAGATCAGATTTGGACACAGATCAGTTGGGGGACAGATCAGATTTGGACACGCATTGGTCGGGGGCAGATCAGATTTGGACACAGATCAGTCGGGGGACAGATTAGATTTGGACACAGATCGGTCGGGGGGCAGATCAGATCTGGACACAGATCAGTCGGGGGACAGATCAGATTTGGACACAGATCGGTCGGGGGCAGATCAGATCTGGAAACAGATTGGTCGGGGACAGATCAGATTTGGACACAGATCAGTTGGGGGACAGATCAGATTTGGACACAGATCAGTTGGGGGACAGATCAGATTTGGACACAGATCGGTCAGGGGGCAGATCAGATCTGGAAACAGATCGGTCGGGGGACAGATCATATTTGGACACAGATCGGTCGGGGGCAGATCAGATTTGGACACAGATCGGTTGGGGGACAGATCATATTTGGACACAGATTGGTCGGGGGCAGATCAGATCTGGACACAGATCAGTCGGGGGACAGATCAGATTTGGACACAGATTGGTTGGGGGCAGATCAGATTTGGACACAGAACGGTCAGGGGCAGATCAGATTTGGACACAGATCGGTCAGGGGGCAGATCAGATCTGGAAACAGATCGGTCGGGGGACAGATCATATTTGGACACAGATCGGTCGGGGGCAGATCAGATTTGGACACAGATCGGTCGGGGCCAATCAGATTTAGACACAGATCGGTCGGGGGCCGATCAGATCTGGAAACAGATTGGTCGGGGGACAGATCAGATTTGGACACAGATTGGTCGGGGGCAGATCAGATCTGGACACAGATCAGTCGGGGGACAGATCCGATTTGGACACAGATCGGTCGGGGGCAGATCAGATCTGGACACAGATCAGTCGGGGGCAGATCAGATCTGGACACAGATCAGTCGGGGGACAGATCAGATTTGGACACAGATTGGTTGGGGGCAGATCAGATTTGGACACAGATCGGTCGGGGGCTGATCAGATCTGGACAGAGATCGGTCGGGGGAAGGATCAGATTTGGACACAGATCGGTCGGGGGACATATCAGATTTGGACACAGATCGGTCGGGGGACAGATCAGATCTGGACACAGATCAGTCGGGGGCAGATCAGATCTGGACACAGATCAGTCGGGGGACAGATCAGATTTGGACACAGATTGGTCGGGGCAGATCAGATTTGGACACAGATCGGTCGGGGCTGATCAGATCTGGACAGAGATCGGTCGGGGGGCAGATCAGATTTGGACACAGATCGGTCGGGGGACATATCAGATTTGGACACAGATCGGTCGGGGGACATATCAGATTTGGACACAGATCGGTCGGGGGACAGATCAGATTTGGACACAGATCGGTCGGGGGACAGATCAGATTTGGACACAGATCAGTCGGGGGGCAGATCAGATTTGGATACAGATCGGTCGGGGGACAGATCAGATTTGGACACAGATCGGTCGGGGGACTGATCAGATTTGGACACAGATCGGTCGGGGGACAGATCAGATTTGGACACAGATCGGTCGGGGGACAGATCAGATTTGGACACAGATCGGTCGGGGGACAGATCAGATTTGGACACAGATCGGTCGGGGGACAAATCAGATTTGGACACAGATCGGTCGGGGGACAATTCAGATTTGGACACAGATCGGTCGGGGGACAGATCACATTTGGACACAGATCGGTCGGGGGACAGATCACATTTGGACACAGATCGGTCGGGGGACAGATCAGATTTGGACACAGATCAGTCGGGGGGCAGATCAGATTTGGACACAGGTCGGTCGGGGGGCAGATCAGATCTGGAAACAGATCAGTCGGGGGGCAGATCAGATTTGGACACAGATTGTGAACTGGCTTTGTAGAAGTTTTCTTATTGGTCACACTGGCCAATCAGCCTTTCTCCTCTTGGAGGGCTGTGAGAGGCTCCATTTTGCAGACATACAGTATATGAAGCACAGGGAACATGGAGCTCTGCACAGCCCAGTCTATTAACAGCAGCACATGGGACAGTGTTTGTTTTGTAGAGGGGGGTTGAACATCTAAACTCTCTCTTATCAACTGCCAGGAGGGAGGACACACAAAGAGAAGGCTTTACCATGTGGCAGAAGCAGCAGTAGTTACACGTCCCTGCAGCCAAGTTACAAATGTCAGAACCTGGTGTGAAGCATCCACTGACCTCCAGCTCCTGGGACTGGCTGTCACTAGGGGGCAGCAGCGTGCACACATATCCTGCTCTGTCACATGACACAGAGCTATGACATCTCCTCTGCTTAAAGTGTAATGTAAGTGTAATTGCTGATGCCGGGCCTGCGCGGAGCCAACGTTCTAACAGCAGCCGATGCGCAGAGCAGTGTAATTGGTGGAGGCCGCTCTGCCCGCCGCTGCTCTCACACACACACTAATGTTTACACGCAGATAATCTGGGTGTAAAGATTAGTGTGTGTGTGAGAGCGGCAGGCAGAGCGGCCTCCACCTATTACACTGCTCTGCTCATCGGCCTCCACCTGCGGCCTTCCCATGTGCCGGCCTACCGGGATTCTGCCCGTATGCCCTATGGCCAGCCCGCCCCTGGCAGGACCCAAGTGAGTATCAAGCAAATTTGGAGGGGGGGGGCAGATAGATTTCAGATGCCTCAGGTAGGTCCTTGGGGTTATATCACGTGCCCCTTATTGAATTTTTGCATAGAGAATCTCCCCAGGTGAAGTGCAGAGGTTTTCCAATGAGGTAGAGACATTTTGCCCAATTGAGAAAATTGCTTAAGGAAAGGTGATTCGCCAAATTTCTCCAAGAAATTTGGTTTCATCTGAATCAAACCTTTGAGAATTGCTCATATCTAGTGGAATGTGCGGTACACACAGCACTGTGGGAGCCGGAAGGCCGGTCAGCTGTGCAAGTCGGCTTCCACTGCACGCTGACAGTGCGACCGGCCTCCCCAGCTCCCTCCGTGCTGTGTGTATCATACAAACACTTACCTACATGCCGGCTTCCCCATTGTTCTGGCCCAGTGGCTGGCTTGCAAGCCAACTTGCGCCTTCAGCCAGCTGCTGCGCCAGAACGACAGGGAAGCCGACATGTCACACAGCAAGGTGGGAGCGGGGGAGGCCGGCCGCACTGTCAGCTGTGCAAGTCAGCTTCCACTGCGCTCACTGGATCCAAGCATGGCGCTGGAGCGAGGATGGTGGTGAGCCACCACCCGAGGTGCCAATGAATTTCAGGGGAAATTCGGTCAGCACGAACCCCCAAAAATTTGGTTTCGTGCAGAATCGAATTTTTCCTGAAATTCGCAATGAACTTGGGTTCTGAAGAACCAGTTTTCTCATCTGTAATTATTACTATATCTGTAGTGTGGAGAGCTTTCCACACTGGGTGACAAGCTCCCCCATAAGTTAGATATTGTAGGGAAGAGCCTAAAAAAAGTATTTTTAAAATGTCTACACTTTTAACCAGAGCCATGGAGTCAGAGTTGGAGCTAGTTTTGGCTGGAGTCAGAGTCAGAAAAAAGGCACAGAAAAAAATCCCTTTCTGATATTGTATAATTAATGTAACTTTCATAGGTAGTTTAGAAACATTAATCATAAATATATTTATGTCCTTTCAATCTAAGGCTCTTGTCAGTGATAAGCAGCAGCAGCAGCAGCCGGGTGTTCCAGTGGTGATAGATAGTTCTCCAATCTCCCTTATACTCGCTGTCTTCATGCTGGGTGCACCTGTAATGATGCCATGTGAGGCAGCCACCTTAGGTGGCACTGCAGAGGGGGATCTGCTTTTTTATTATTATTTATATTATCTCATTAGTGGTTCAGTGTGAATCAGGGGTGGTCTGTACTCTGTAATGTGTTTAAGTCATTGGTGTCCTTGGTCTCACCTCTACTCCACGGATTGCTCTATTGAGGAGTGGAGCTAAACGTCTTGGGGGCACCCTTCTATAGTTTGCCTCAGACAGCTATTGTTCAGGCAGAAACAAAAAAAGTCTATACTCACCTCCAGCTCCTCTGTGCAGGTTGGGTGTTCCCCCGCAGCTCCTTCTTGCAGTTCCGGCATCTTCATACTTACCAATGGTGCGGACCCAGCGATTCTCTTCCAGCACTGACGGCCTCACATTGAGGCGTCCTTGGAGCCCTGTTTACAGCCCCACAAGCCTATTCCATTCACTGCAATGGAGGGGTCATCCCAAAGCTCTGCACATGTGACCTCGGCACGCCCCCTCCATTGCAATAAATGGAGTAGGAGTGTTAGGCGACGTAAAGCAATATTGATGGATGCCACCATGTTTGCCCAGCGATGGAGGATGGAATTGTTTGCTCTCCCTTATTGGTAGGCATGAAGATGCCTGCTCCGCCCAGAGGAGAAAAGGTGAGACTTTATCATGTTATTACCTGGACAGGAACTTTAAAGGGACTTTCCAGGCAAAGGGATAATATTTTTTGCACTCTCCATGCTGAATGCCAGTGGCTGCATTTTTAATTCAGCCTGCTTTATATTTCTTTATAAGACCTAGTGAACGCCTTCCCCTCTGTTGAGCCTCCTCAGCAGCAGAGAATGACTTATTCATGCATTCTTTAGTGTAACAGTCCCCTATGAATGTAATTCATTTTTGGGACTGAGAAAGAGGAATCAGCAGAAAGGAACAAGTTCCGCAGAGTTTACCAGGGAAAGCGCTGCTTGAATGAAAGATACCACCACTGAAAGTCGGCATGGGGCAAACAGAGAGCAACTAATTTAACCCTTTGGTTGGAATGTCCCTTTAAGTCACAGATGCTCAAGCCAACTTGTGTGGTCCCTGATCTGCTGTGACACCATAACAAAATAAAAAAAAAATTCTAAATGTAATTGTATGTTTAGCATTGGTAGGCATTTAGATGGGTTGAGCATTGGGAATACTGTTATGATTCAGGATTGATGAGGGGGATAAGCTATAAGTATGGGACCCATATATTTGGGAAGAGAAGGCAATCAGCATGTGTATTGGCAGCACATGAGAATTGTTAGATATAAATGTGCTAATTGGGTGGGGTAGAGGAAAGTCATACAAAATATGTATGAGTAAAAAAAGTATGAGTAAAAAAATCTATGGGGTTTGTGGAGACAGTGGGTATCCTGATTGGTGTAGAAATCTTTGTCATGCTACTTATATGCTATATATGCTATACGGCATAACACATCTGCTTTAAGTTATTTGTTCAGAATTTGTATTCCAATAAATATGCTTTTTGTTCTATATAAGTCGCCATATTATCTATATAATAGAGAGAATAGGCCTGATATGATTTTACTACAGGAAATTTCTTTTTAATTGTTGGCCATATATGAAGAAGTTGGAGTCAGAAGGAGAAGGAAAAGGAGTCGGGGCCCTGATAAAATTGAGGAGTCGGGCCCTGATAAACTAGAGGAGTTGGGATTTAGCTTACCAACTCCACAGCCCTGCTTTTAACCAGAAACTAAACAAAATACTGGCAATCTCTGTAATATATGCAGATTACTTAATTATGCAATAAAATATGATTTGTAGTATGCAAATTACACATCACACATTATGGCTATGAAAGTTCACATGTAGAAAAGGTTACGGGATTATAAAAAGAGTTGTTGTGTGAATGCTGAATACATTCTCACCCTCAGGGCCATGTTTCCTGTTGAAAACTAACAGTGCGTATATTTTTGAATACACAGAATTTACATTCATTTCTTGGGCTGGCAATGCAGAATTTCCCATGCACTTGAGTGCTTGGAATGTTTTTGTCTATCTTGACATGAAAAGAGCCTGTAGCCTTTACCTCTATCGTTCAGGTTGTTTGCTCAGTTTTGACATCTGAGTTTTGTCTGTGAAGAAATACACAGGATTGCTTCATACATGATATCCGAATGGCTACTTCTTTGGACAGACAGTAATATTTTCCATATGCTTATAAAGCATTCAAATCAGCCCTGGAATTTCTAAACTACTACTGTGTAGAACACTGGTATAATACATTGCTCTTTAATTAGTGATAGTTTTGGTTTCATTCCCCTTAACATTTACCACAAATCATTGGTCCCTGCCTGAGTTCAATGCTCTCTGGTGTGTTTTGTAACGTGTATGAATGTAGCTTTAATTCAGATTTATTTACCCTTGAATGCGGCAGGAGATTAAATCGCTAACATTATTCTATTAAGAAATAAATATAGTGTAATGTAAACTTAAAACTCAGTTTTAAATGTTGTGTCGATAGGGGGCAATTTTAATGATAGGAGAAGTACTTGTGTTTGATTTCATTGCATTTTAACACACACATATATATATATATATATATATATATGCTAGTGAGTGAGCACTAGGGTGCTCACTCACTAGCCTCCTTTTGATATATATATTGCTTATGTAATCCTGGCAAAAATAGAGCAGAAAAGCAATTAACCCCCCCCCCCCCGCCCTTGAGGCCTCTATGCACTCTCTACCTCCTGTGTGCCCCTATTGCTACCAGTGTGCTTTCTTTTCCTCGCACATGCTGCCTCTTTGTGTGTCCAGGGCAATCATCTTATTTTTTCATTATACAAGCATTTCCTAATTATTAATTTCTCTCGCCAACCAAGCCAGCCCTTCTTCGCCCTCAATGGCTCAATCCACAGGTGCCTGCTATTTTGCTGCTCAGCAGTACAGAGCTGGTGCAACAGTGGTGGGCCACAGGTTGAGGAGTTGCAGTTGGCAGGTAATCAGATAAAAGTGTTAAAGAAGAGATTGACTCAGCAGGAAAGCCCAGGCTGACATGGCAGTTTGCTAGCGGCAAGGAGGGAAGAGCAAAGTTTAGTCTTTGGCTCATACTACCAACAGCATGATGTATAAGGCTTTCCTAATGGGGGGGCGTGGCCTGGTGCGCTGATGAGGAGGACGTGAGCTTCACTTGCTCCGATCCCCACGGGCCTTAAGAGAGAAATAAAAGCGACGGAGTGAGAAGAACACAAGAAAGATGACAGGAAAGAAGCAGAGAAAGAAGGAGAAAAAGAGGAGAGAAGAGAGTACCTGGAGCTGCGACGTGTGACGGCAGTGAGGGGTCGCCGGGGCGGCTGCGAGAGCCGCGGAGAATGGAGGCGGACTGGCCGGCGGCATCAGATGCGGAGGAGACCGCCCGCGAGATGAGGAGGCAGACAGAGAAGGAGGCGGAAGAAGGCGGCAAAATGGCGCCCGCCCGCGGAGCGTCTGAGGTACCTCCCCCTAGTCAACGAGCGGGGTAGCAGTCTCCTGTGGCTGCAGAGATGGCGGGGGAATCCAGCATCATGGCCCCTCCAAGAGTGCGGACGCCGAGGAGAGCGGGCGATGGACCGCTGCGGGGGCATACCTGCAGCCCCCGGTGCCAGAATCACAAAATGGCGCATCTAGACAGTGGGGGCCCTAAGGATAAGGGGCTGGACAGCACGCCTGCACAGAGCCTGGGAACTCCAAGCCGGGGTATTGATGAGGAGGGGAGACCGACAGATGGCCTAATTAGGGGCAACCCAGGGAAAGGGGGATGCCTTGAATGGAGTGACCGAGTGGAGGTTGAGACTGCCCCTGGGGCAGAAGTAGAAGGGGAGAGCATGGAAACCCGTGACCCACATTGCAGCACTGCATCCAGGCTGTCACGCTATGCTTTTGCCCCGAGAGCGGACGGCCCGGGGTGCAGGGGTCCCCCTGCGGAGGATACGGGGGAAACGGGGCCCCGCATCTGGACTCCGAGAGGTGATGAGCTGCGCCTTCCCCCCCGCCAGCTTGGTCAACAGGTGGATGAGGGAGGCTCTGGCCTCCTGGAGCTAAGCACATCACAGATTCCACCTGATGACTCGACGTGGCTGTCTACCCCACATTCTGACCGCTCACTATGGCTACCGCAGAAAGATGATGAGAGGCTTGCAGAACAGCTCCCACTAGCAGGAACCTCGCAGCCATCTGTCTCGCCCCCTCGGGGGTCCCACCTCAATTGCCCTGCCGCCCCCGGAGGACTCTTCCACCCCGCTGCCGACCCGCCGGGAGGGAGCCGAGCCTGGGCTAGGCCCAGGCGCTGAAAATATACATATGGAAACCCTGTCGTTCCTGAAAGCCATCCCATCCAGAGCGGACTTCGAGGCGCTAATCGCCCGTTATGAATCAGCTTATAAAAAAGAGATTGCAGAAGTGCGGGAACAAATCCAAACGCTTGACTCCAGGATCACCTCCAATCAGACGTTCAGCGAAGCAGCGGTTGCAGTCCTGACAGCGCGAGTGGAGGAGCAGAGCCGGCAAATCTTACAACTCCAGCTGCAACATGACGACCTGGAGAACAGGCACAGAAGGAACAATCTTCGACTGAGGGGCATCCTGGGAAGCTATTGCAGGGGAAGACGTGAGACGTATCATAACCACAATCTTGAACACGCTCTTAGAAAGAAACGTGGACACCCCAATTGAAATCGACAGGGCGCACAGAGCCCTGGGCCCACGCAACCCTGATCCAGCGTTTCCGAGAGACGGGGAGGCCGATTCATTAATAGCGCCAGGTAGCGACAGATGAGCGACAGTAGCGGTATTTTCACAGCGCACGCTAGTATTCGCTGTGCTTGGCCGTTGTTCGGCTGTTGACAGCGACTCAGTCGGTGTGCGGTAATGTTGAATACGGGGTTAGGAGTCGCTGTTTGACAGGTTCTGCGCTGTATGGGAGCGCATGACAGCGTATGGCCATAGCGAACGGCTCCCAGCATATTCATTAACAAATCACGCTCAAAAAATTCTAGTGCTGTGAAATGCTTGTTTAAACCCTAGAGCGCTGGCGGCAATGGGTTAAAAGTAGTTTTTTTAACCCCCAAACAACCATATTTTTGGAAAAAAAAAAAAAAAAGGTTTTCAAAACATTTTGTAATATGAATACATTAATATCATACCTGTAATATCAATTCTGCACAAATTTTTTTTTTTTTACCTTAAAAAAAAATCTATCATTGCAGAAGTGGTCACAGAATTAAAAAAAAAAAAAATAATAATAGCAATTAGTTGCTAAGCAGGATCGGCTTGATAAATGTGTGATTGCGGAGGGGAGCCGGCGTTCTCGTGGCGGTGACCGTCATTACCGTTCGCTCACTATTCGCTACCTGGCGCTATCCCTTGTTAAATAAGGGCCATAGTGTGTAGGGTTCATTTCTACAACGTCAGAGAGGAAATAGCGCACAAGGCTTGGCAGCATGGCCCGCTAAACTTCGACGGGGCAAGGATCACTATCTTACCAGACCTCTCTAGACGCACACTGTGTGACAGACTCTGCCATTGGATTTTAAAGGCACTGTTTTTGCATAGACCCATTACTTTCATTTTCTTGAGCATGTCCCAGACAGACTGCCATTGTGTTATTGATTGTATTACAGACTGCTATTGTTATACTGATTGTGCTACAGACTGCTATTGTTCTACTGATTGTGTTACAGACTGCTATTGTTCTACTGATTGTGTTACCGGCAGAGCTGAGGGATTGTGTGCCCTGCTCCCATTGGTCTGTGTGTTTGTCATGCAGTTCTCCATCAGGTCCACGGGGGAGGTCCCCTTGCATGGGGACTTGCATATAAGGCACAGGGTGGCACTAATAAAGAAGTTCATCTTCACCCTCAATACTGAGTTCTGTCTCTTATTGGGGGAAACGCTATATTACAATTCACTAGCCCTTGTAAGGGCTGTTCCTGGTTCCTCACGGATGACTCTGGGATTCCTGCAGCACCTCTCACCATTGGGAAAAGGACGTCTCTGGCGGGGAAGCCCTCCGGCGATAAAGGTTATCGCTACAATTGGTGGCAAGCGGTGGGACGGTCCTTTCTACCCAGAGAGAGTGCTACCCTGATGGAGAGTCAGTATGACAAGTTGAAAGGGCGGACCCTGAAGGATCTACTCGAGAGCCGGAGAAGGTCAGCTAGCAACCGCCCACGTCGGGAACTGATAGCCGAGCTGATCGAAATGGATCGTGCAGCAGTGAGGACCAAAACCAATATGGAGACCGATGAAGACGCTGCTCTCGTTCAAGCGGTTCGGAACAGATTGTCGGTCTATGGCCCGAATCCATCACAGGAACTGATCGACCGAGTCTTCGCTGCAGCGGAGGCAGAGGCCAGTAAGCGAAGGGAAGATCGGCGACTTTCAACCCAGCAGCCTCTCAGCCTCAGTTACACTGGGGGGAGAAAGATTCCATTTGCAGCATTTTTCCAGGAAAGTGACGACAAGATTGACGGATTTTTGGCCGATTTTGAACGGCAGTGCGCTTTACACCGGGTACCCACGGAGGAATGGGTCACCATAATATCAGGGAAACTATCTGGGAAAGCTTCCGATGCTTTCCGGGCCATCCCTGATGCAGACTTACCACACTACCATCTGGTAAAGGAGGCTTTGTTAGCCCGGTACGCTGTCACCCCGGAAGCCTACAGGCGACGATTTCGGGAATCCCAAATAAAGGGAGGGGATTCTTACACGGAGTGGGCATGTCGCCTCCATCGTACAGCATCACACTGGGTCACTGGATGCCAAGCCACGACCGCTTAGGATGTACTACAGTTGTTTTAACTAGAACATTTTCTCAATGCCCTGCAACCAGAGCTAAGAGAGTGGGTACATGACCGGAGGCTTCTAACGCTACCTGAGGCTGCTCGTCTAGCCGATGAGTACACCGATGCGCGCCGGACAGAACAGTCCGCTCCAAAACCACCACCTCCCATCAAATTTCAAGCACCTGTGGCTTCAGCGCCAACTCGTTACTCTGGGCCACATAGGCCAGCGCAGCAACCGAACCTCTCCACAGTTCAGTGCCATCGTTGCAAACAATGGGGACATTATTGCAGGGATTGCGCCCTAGATCCTCCCCGAAACACGTGGAGGCAAAAACAATCTTTCACCTCCCGTACTCCTGCGGCACACTGTACAAGCGGCCATCCAAGACAACCGACAGCACCATCGCCAGGAAGTACGAGTCAATGGGCGCACCGCGCAAGGATTACGCGACACCGGAGCCACACTTACCTTGCTCCAACCTCATTTGGTCAAGAACAAAGACTGCACCGGACACACTGTTGCAGTAAGGGTGGCGGGAGGAGCTGTGTTTCGACTCCCCACCGCCCGAGTACATCTTGACTGGGGCGCTGGATCCGGCAGAGTACAGGTGGGACTTATGGACAACTTACCAGCAGAAGTGCTATTGGGAAATGATCTAGGACCAATGACTTCTGCCTACGCTACCCCTGGGCCAGCCAGCATCAACCCTGTTACAACCCGGGCTCAAGCCCGAGCTGCCGACTCCAGTCCACTGGTCGGGGAGACCCAGGTAAGACACACTGACGATCTAACTGAGACGGTAGCCTGGGACAACCCAGAGAAGTTTGGGTTAGAGACTAAGCTAGATCCCTCGCTCACCAAGTACAGGGATAGGGCTGAGACGGGGGAGAGAGGGTTAGAAGGAGAGAGATTCATGTGGGAGCAGGGTAAGCTATATAGGGTGTCGGTCACCCGCAGCCATGGGACTGTCCCATCGCAGAAACGCCAGCTGGTAGTACCCCAAAAGTAACGGCTGGCGCTTCTGCGAATCGGACACGATATCCCACTAGCAGGACACCTGGGGGTATCTCGCACAACAGGCAGAATAACCCAGCACTTTTTCTGGCCGGGAGTTTCCAAGGATGTGCGAAACTACTTTAGGACCTGTGATGTATGTCAAAGAGTAGGGAAGAGGGGAGACCACCCTAAAGCTCAACTACTGTCCATGCCAGTTATTGGGGAGCCATTTAACCGGATAGCAGTTGACCTAATAGGGCCCCTCAAGCGACCGAGTCAGTCTGGTAAGCAGTACATACTTACAGTGGTGGACTATGCCACCCGATACCCGGAAGCCGTAGCCCTCTCAAATATTCAGGCAGATACTGTTGCCAGTGCCCTAGTCGGGATATTCACCAGAGTAGGTTTCCCAAAAGAAATCATATCTGACCAAGGGACGCAGTTTACCGCAGACCTAACCTGCCAGTTATGGGAGGCCTGTGATATTAAGCCCTTGTTCAGCTCCCCGTATCACCCCCAGACCAATGGTCTCTGTGAGCGCTTTAACGGGACCCTAAAGCAAATGTTGAAGACGTTCACAGACACCTACAGGGACTGGGAGAGATTCCTACCTCACCTCCTGTTTGCATACCGAGAGGTGCCACAGGAATCCACTGGGTTCTCTCCCTTTGAACTATTATATGGGAGGAGGGTACGAGGCCCCCTAGATCTCATTCGTGAGTACTGGGAGAGAGACTGAGAGGGAAGGGACTCCCATCGTATCATACGTGGTAGAGCTCCGGGACCGCATGGAGCAATTAGCCCAGATGGCAAAGGAGAACCTCCAGGCGGCCCAGGGGCGACAGAAAGTATGGTATGATAGGAGTGCCCGTCAGCGTACATTCCAGATAGGACAGAAGGTGTTAGTCTTGAAACCCATCAAGACTGATAAACTACAGGCAGCGTGGCAAGGTCCCTATAAAGTAGTAGAGCAGCTATGTGACACCACGTATGTCATCGCTAGCTGTAAAGATGAGAGGATAAGGCGGTCCTTTCACGTAAATATGTTAAAAGAATATCAGGAGAGGCCGGAGGACGTAGCAGCTGTATGTGCCCCAGCTACTGACGACCAAGACAATTTACCATTACCCGATCTTTTAGATAGACAACCCCAGAGTGACCCCATCCACCAAGTCCAGTTAGGGGACCGGCTAACTCCCACTGAAAGGGAGCAGATGCTCCACTTACTAGCGAGTAAACGACAAACATTTTCACAAGAACCAGGTTGTACCTTTCTCACCACCCACAAGGTAGAAACCCCTGGGCAAAGTCCCCTTAGACAGCCCCCCTACCGGATACCTGAAGCGGTCCGTGAAGGGATGAGAGGGGAGATACAGGAAATGTTGAGGTTAGGCGTCATTGAGCCATCCGATAGCCCGTGGGCATCTCCAGTAGTCCTAGTCCCGAAAAAAGATGGGACTACTCGATTCTGCGTGGACTATCGGCGGTTAAATGATAAAACAGTGACCGATGCTTACCCCATGCCCCGAGTAGACGAACTACTAGACCGTATCGCCAGGGGTCGCTATCTGACCACCATCGACCTCTGCAAGGGGTACTGGCAGATTCCCTTGGCTGAAGAGGCTATCCCCAAGTCAGCTTTTGTCACCCCGTTTGGCTTGTACCAGTTTAAGGTCATGCCATTTGGGATGAAAAACGCACCAGCCACGTTCCAACGCTTGGTGGATAGACTTCTTGATGGCCTCCGGGAATTTGCCTGTGCATACCTGGATGATATTGCGATCTACAGTGACTCCTGGGAAGAACACTTAAGGCATGTAGGGACAGTGTTAGATCAGATTCAGGCCGCCGGCCTGACACTGAAACCAGATAAGTGTCATGTGGGTATGGCAGAAGTCCAGTATTTGGGACATCGGGTGGGGTGTGGGAAACAGAGACCAGAGCCTGCCAAGATCAAAGCAGTTGCTAACTGGCCCACACCGCGTACTAAGACCCAAGTACTGGCCTTCCTGGGGACCGCAGGGTACTACAGACGGTTTGTCCCAGACTATAGTGCAGTGGCCAAACCCTTGACTGACTTGACGAAAAAGAACCTACCCAGACAAGTCCTGTGGTCCCCCGACTGTGAAAAGGCCTTTCAAGCGCTAAAGACTGCCTTAGTGAACGCGCCTATCTTGGCTGCCCCAGTCGCTAACAAACGTTTCATTGTGCACACAGATGCCTCCATGTTCGGACTGGGAGCAGTTCTAAGTGGGAGAAGATGGAGGGGAGCACCCTGTTGCGTATATCAGCAGGAAACTGTTACCTCGGGAAGTGAGCTATGCGGCCGTGGAAAAAGAATGTTTGGCGTTGGTATGGGCTTTGAAAAAACGTACTCCATATTTGTATGGGCGTGAATTCACCTTGATCACAGACCACAATCCCTTGGTATGGCTGAACCGGGTCGCAGGGGACAATGGACGACTATTGCGATGGAGCTTGGCCCTGCAGCCATATAATTTTACAATCCAATACAGGCCCGGTAGACAAAACGGTAATGCAGATGGATTATCCCGGCAAACAGAACTCTGCCCATAACAAGAGTCCGGACAGCCCCACGTTAACCCGAACAGGGTCAATACGGGTCTGCCGGGTGTTCCACAAAAAGGGGGCATTGTGACAAACTCTGCCATTGGATTTTAAAGGCACTGTTTTTGCATAGACCCATTACTTTCATTTTCTTGAGCATGTCCCAGACAGACTGCCATTGTGTTATTGATTGTATTACAGACTGCTATTGTTATACTGATTGTGCTACAGACTGCTATTGTTCTACTGATTGTGTTACAGACTGCTATTGTTCTACTGATTGTGTTACCGGCAGAGTTGAGGGATTGTGTGCCCTGCTCCCATTGGTCTGTGTGTTTGTCATGCAGTTCTCCATCAGGTCCACGGGGGAGGTCCCCTTGCATGGGGACTTGCATATAAGGCACAGGGTGGCACTAATAAAGAAGTTCATCTTCACCCTCAATAGGTGGGAATTGGGGGAAACGCTATATTACAATTCACTAGCCCTTGTAAGGGCTGTTCCTGGTTCCTCACGGATGACTCTGGGATTCCTGCAGCACCTCTCACCATTGGGAAAAGGACGTCTCTGGCGGGGAAGCCCTCCGGCGATAAAGGTTATCGCTACACACTGCAAATGAGGAAGTCATTGAAACCTGTTCTGGAGCTGATCAGAAGCAAGGGAGCGACGTATCGCTGGGGCTACCCGTTCCACCTAATTGTGGTCAAGGAGAGAGACACCTACATGCTCAGAACCTATCAAGATCTTGAGGGTCTCTTTGCTTTTTTGGACTGTGACCCCATCCCGGTCCCCAACTGGCTCTCGCTGCCGGCAGAGCTGCCTCCGCTAAGTCGAGGTGGTTTACCCCAGAGGCGTCCCCGCACAAGAAGGTCCGAGAGGAGAGGCGGGAGACGTGAGGGGAGGCGCTTGGAGAGGCGTCCCGGCCCAATAGACAGAGAGATGTGACCCTGAAAACTCTGGTACTACCGGTCTCTAGAGTAGAAAGTCTGTTTCAACTGTCGATGATGGAGCAGGGGTGCTCGGGGGTCTGGTGTTGGGCTCCCTCTGAGTGCCGGTGGGGGGCAGCGGGCTGGCGGTTATCCAAGCCAGACCTAAACGGGGGTACCTTCCTGCACCTCTGTGCCTCCTCAGATGTGGACCTGGTTGCTTCCCTGCTGACACTCGGGGGGAGGACCTGGCCGGAACCGCTCGGCTCTGAGAGAGACTTGGTTCCCTTTGCTGTTAATTTGTTAAACCGTGTTCAGCTGTTTTGCCTGTTGTTTCTTCTTTCCTGCAGTTGAAGTTGAAGCTTTTTGATTTCTCGTTGTTGCTCAAATTATGAATGTTGCCCTGGGGACGGAGGGGGTGCCGCCTCTGAATCCGGTGCTTGACATAGTTCCCCCAGTTAGGCCGGGGTCAATCTTCACCCCCTTGGGTGGAGCTAAGACTTAGCGTAAAACCGCACTTTAGCTCTCCTCTGGTGGGGCTCTTGGGGGAACTCGACTGTCAGTTGGGGACCTGTCTGAGGGCTCTACCAGAGGTGTTTGTATACTCTCTTTAGTTTCTTTGCTTCGTTTCCATTTCTTTGCTTCTCTTCTCTCTTCTCCTCTGTTGATCTTCCCTGTCTCTGCTTAATCCCCCTTGACATAGAGATCCGAGAGCGGTGGGGGCCCTAGCTGATACTGAAGACAGGTGTGTGCTTGTGCTTTCTCCCCGTCCTTAACACGTCTGACCCCCCCCCATCTACTCTTGGCGCTATACTTGAGCTCCTTACCGACTGTTGCCATGGGTGAGACTAATTTGATTTCGTTCAATGTAAAAGGGCTCAACACCCCTGAGAAGAGGTCCATGATATTGAACAACCTCAGAGCGTTGAAAACAGGTGTGGCCTTTCTACAGGAGACGCACTTCAAATCGTCAAATCCGCCGACCCTCCGTAATAAGGTATTTCCGGTGTCCTACCATAGCCTCTCACCAGACTCACGATCGCGGGGGGTGAGCATACTCATCTCTCGGTCTGTGCCCTGGGAGGAGGTGGGTTCTCTGAGTGGTGGGGAGGGGAGGTGGTTGTTTGTTAAAGGGAGGATCCGATCGGAGCTCTTCACCTTAGTGAGCCTATACCTCCCAAACACGGGCCAGATCACATTCTTGGAGGAAGTCCTGGGGAGGCTCACCGACTTTGCAGAGGGAAGGTTTATCATTGGAGGTGATTTTAATTTCGCCCTGGAGCCCTTGATAGACACCTCCAAGGGACACTCCTATATGTCCTATGCTAAACTGAAAAGGGTTAGGAAACTACTCCATACCCACAAGTTGGTGGACCCCTGGCGGATCCTAAATCCTGACTCCAGGGACTATACGTTCTTTTCCCCCCCGCACAATATATACTCCAGGATCGACCTGTTCCTGGTTCAGCACCACTCTCTCCCCCGGGTCTCCTCTGCCTCGATAGGCAGTATCACTATCTCAGACCATGCCCCAGTCAGCATCCAGCTGGCCCCACAGGAACGGGTACCACGGGCATGGTCGTGGACACTAAACAAGTCCCTAATTCAGGAACCCCAGATCAGGGAAGAGATGAAGCAGGTTCTACGAAACTACTTCCAGGAGAATGACTCTCCGGACATGGGTGCCCCGGTCCTGTGGGAAGCCCATAAATGCGTTATTTGGGGGGCGCTGATCCGGGAGGGAGCTAGGGTCAAGAGGGAGAGGGTTAAACAGATTGCGGATCTGCTGGAGGAAATTAAGAAACTGGAAGCAGTGCACAAGCAGTCACTGGCAGGAGCGCAAATAGCTGCGCTTTCCGCCCTTAGAGAACGACTCCGGAAGATCTATAGCGACAGGATCAAAATCCAACTCATCAAGAGCCGGAGGGTCTTTTATGAGTCTGGTGATAAATGTGGGAGACTTCTGGCCTCGGCTCTGAGAGGGGAAAGGGCAAGAACGTATATCTCCAAAATCTCAGATCAAAGGGGGAAGACAGTCCACAGGGACAGGGAAATTGTGGAGGTCTTTAAAAAGTATTACGAGGTGCTATATAACATTCCCGCCCACTCACGGGGTGACAAACTAGCAAAGATAGACGAGTACATCGCCCAGTCATGTCTCCCCAGACTACCGAGAGAACTGATTGAACAGATGTAGGAGCTGGCAGGGGCTATCAAGAACTCCGCGAACGGAAAAACTCCGGGGCCCGACGGGCTTCCGTTGCTCTACTATAAAACCTTCGCGGAGATCTTGTCACCACACCTCCTTAAGGCGCTAAACTTTATTCCTGCAGGAGCGTCCATGTGACAGCCTCAGTCATACCGAAAGATGGTAAAAATCCAGCACAGACCTCCAGCTACAGGCCTATCTCCCTGCTCAACACAGATATGAAGCTCTTCGCTAAAGTATTGGCCACCCGACGGTCCCCCCACCAACATCACGTTATCCATCTGGATCAGGTGGGCTTTATGCCGTATAGAGAGGCAAGGGACAACACGATTAAAGTCTTGAACCTCATAGACCTAATTCACAAAAGAGAGATCCCTGCGATCCTCCTTGCCACCGATGCTGAAAAGGCTTTCGACAGGGTCCAGTGGGACTACATGAAAAGGGTCCTGAGACATGTGGGTCTCGGGCCAGGAATGCTGTCCTGGATAACTAGCCTCTACCAGTGCCCTTCAGCAGTCGTGAGAGTCAATGGACTACTCTCTGAGCCTTTCAGTATTGGGAATGGGACGAGGCAGGGTTGCCCCCTCTCGACGCTCATCTTTATCCTGACCCTGGAACCCTTTCTCTGTAGGGTAAGAGCTAACCCCAACATCCAGGGTGTGGCCCTGCCCTCGGGTCACTATAAAGTGGGGGCATATGCGGACAATCTGATCTTCTTTGTGTCGTGTCCCGAGGTCACTCTCCCAAGTTTAATGCAAGAATTAGATGCATATAAGGAAGTCTCGAATTATAAAATCAATCTGCAGAAATCGGAGGCCCTGAATATCAATTTACAGAGAGGCAGGGAGGTTGCCCTCCAGAACGCCTTCTCCTTTAAGTGGGCGAGTGACCACATCACATATTTAGGTACAAAGATAGGTAGGTCGCTGAACACGATCTTCCCACTTAATTTCCCCCTGTTGTTACGGAGCTTCACCAAGGACCCAGAGACCTGGGCCCACAAGAAGCTGTCATGGTTCGGGAGGTGTAACGCCCTAAAAATGAATCTACTGCCGCGTTTGTTATACTTGATGCAGGCGCTCCCGGTAGAGGTCCCCGGCGCCTTCCTGCAGAGAATGGGCGCCTTGTTTGGTAGATTTATATGGTTGGGGAAGAATCCCAGGGTTGGGAAAAGAACTCTGAGCAGATCAAGAGAGAATGGAGGGATAGGGTTTCCGGACCCGCGCCTGTACCACTCTGCCGCACACCTATGCCGGATAATAGACTGGTGCAGACACTCGCAGGATAAACAATGGGTACAGATCGAACAGAGCAACACTCCCCTCCCGTTAAAATTCCTACCCTGGTTGCTCAAGCAACACATGGGGCCTATTGAGCGACACCCAACGATCGGGGCTACCATCAAAATTTTTCAGAGATGTAGGTCTCACAGCAACATTTCTCCGGCTTTCTCCCTGATGTACCCGGTCCTGGGAAACCCGGCATTCCCGCCGGGGGTCTCGGGTAGAGTGGTGGAGAGATGGCTGAGGGGAGGGGTGGGTAGGGTCTGTCCCTTCCAGAGTCGGGGAACGTGGGAGTCACTGGATAATCTGGCAGATGCACAGGGTTTGCCAAGATGGAGTACCTGGCAGGGCATTCAGCTGAGACACTTTTTCTCAACTCTTAAACGGGAGTTCCAGGAAGATAGAGGGCTCACCACATTCGAGAAGCTATGTGAAGAGGAGGGCCCCGTAAGACATGTACTCTCTTCCGCTTATAAGATGTTGACCAGTCCGGAAAACATGGAGGCGCCGCCTTTCATCTCCAAGTGGGGGGATATCTTGGACATTCCCTTTACCCCAAAACAATGGACTAAAATAGCTAAGCTGGCTCATGAAACGGCGAGATGCACTAAATACAAAGAGTGCAATTATAAAATTCTAACCGGGTGGTATAGAGTACCCACCTCCCTTCACAGATTTTTCCCAGAGGTGTCACCTCTCTGCTGGCGGTGTGGACAGGAGAGGGGTGATTTCCTACACATCTTTTGGTCTTGCCCGGGGGTGCGTGATTTCTGGTCGACGGTCAAGGAAACAATGGAGAGGGTGCTGGGCGGGGAGGTTCCGGGGGGTCCGGCCTTCTTCCTTCTCCACCACTCGGAGATACCCGCCAAAAGATACCGGAGGTCCATAATAGGTGCAGCTAGGGCGTGCATTCCCGTGCAGTGGAAGAAATCAGATCCACCTAGTATTCTGCTCTGGCTTAACAAAGTCTCGGAGATGGAGCGATTTGAGGGCATCATTGCTGAGCGCAACGAAACATCGGAGGCGCACCGCCTCAGATGGATGGGCTGGGACGCATTTACATTTTCAACAGATTAGAAGGGGTTAGTTGAACGAAATCAGTAGTAGCATGAACAAGGGACACCGATATTACCCTACTTCTGCTTTCCCTTCTTTCCTTCTTTTCCCTGTTTGCTGGTTCTCTTCTGGGTACAGTGCTCTTGGATTGTTTGCTTCGTGCCCTGTGGGGCGAGTATAGGTCCCGGACCCTTGGGGCGGGCGTCTTGGCAGCTAGGTCGGGCGCCGATACGGATTTTTTAATATGCTGTACCATTCTTGCTGGTTATATTTTGATGCTGTCTTTATATACATCTTCTATATGTATGTATTTTGTTTTGAACATGCAATAAATAAAGAATATATAAAAAAAATGGAAGTCTGTTGTCTAATCATCCCGCATAGTGCGATGCATCTGGGGACAATGGGTTACTATGGGAACAATGAACCATGGCTGCCTACATATGCCAATTCACCCCAGAAAAAGTGAATAAATGCCCTGTTCAAGGGTATGCTATAGCGGGTGCAGCAGTAGAAATAGCACTGGTTCTTATAGGGAGTGATTCCAGCAAGTAGGATAGGATATCCCTAGGACCTGACCCTAGTTTATATCCTACACCAGGGCCCCAAAGCTTAAAGTTACATTTCTATGTACGGTATCTGTGCTGGATACACAACCCAGTACCCAGGACTGCAGGGCAGGGGGAGCAAGTATTATAAAGGATATTTGCATTTGCACTGGCCAAAATCATTATGTGGCTATCCTGGACATCAGCAATCTGTCCTGTAATTCAGCATCTATCCTGGGCTATATGTGTGTAACCATACATTTGAATGGCCATGTGGCATTTTGTTCTGTGTTTGTTATTAACCGGCCCTTTAAAGGCGACCAAAATGTTGATGTGGCCCTAGATAAAAATTAGTTCAGTCCCTGCTCTAGACACACACATATATCTGGAAAAGAAATTCCTGCTGAATATTGTTAGTTCCTTAACACCACACAATTAGTGAATACAGCTGAGAACACACTTTCTTTTTAAAGCAGTAAAATGTGACCAGACTGTTTGGAAAATCACTTTTGTCCTTGCTGGATGTCTTATTTTTGACACCAGATGCCATGGGAACTGTTGCCATAGAAACTTTACTCACATGGCTGCTTTAATAGTTTACTCTCTCCCTCTTTGATAGACATTATTAAATGAATATTGCTTTAATTTTGTAACCAACACCAACTGAGGTAGTGCTTAACGTATTTTGCATTTCATTTATTGTTAGAGTAGAATGTAGATTTAAAAATACTACATACCTAAGAAAAGTGGATTTTGCCTTTTTCATTGTGTTTATGGTAATACAAAGAACTCAACTTCAACACCTGAAGTGCCACATGATTGCACAATTTCACAGAATAATTTTAATGACAACCTGTAATAAATGCAATTAGTGCATTCTTCGTAACACACATTTCATAATTGCATCCTTGAATTCATTTTAAATATTTAAAATAAAACGTGTTAATATAGTAAGTGGTGACTATCCAAACCTCAAAAGTGATCCTTAAAATGGACCAAACCCAGGATTTTGACTATCCTGGCCTTTGGTCCTTGCCCCCGGGACACCCCTATCAAGAATGCTCCGCTGTACGAAACCCCCAGGTCACCCAAACAAACTCGCTTCCTCCCGATCCTACGGCGCAGCCGCTCGTCCACTCAGCATGCTCGGATCCGCTCGAGCCCCTTTAGTCGAGGAGCTTGTCTAATATGAGCAGATCCGAGCGCGCTGGCGACTGCATCATCCATTACCCTCTAACAGGGAGCGTGCCCGTGCCGACCATTCACAAATGCCTTGCACGGGCCTTTCTAGAGGGATAGCGGGGATGTGGCCACGGCTCGCGCATGCACCGTTAAACCAGAAAAGAAGGTGAATTTATGAGTAACCTGGGGTGTTTCACACAGCGGGGCATCAAGATTTTGGATGCACCTGGGGGAGGGAATCAATCGGCCCAGGAATCTGCCAATCTCTGTGGGTTATGGTCCACTTTAAACAAACTAAACACAGACAAGGCTTGTGAGACTCCTCCCTGGATTCCAATCTGAAGATGGCCTAATGAGATTTTTGGTTTTCAATACATGGTTTGTAGGCTCATATATTGGCATGTATGAAAAACAACCGTTGGAGCGATGTGAAGGGGGAGTTTTATAATAAGACAAAGATATAGAAGTGTGACGTTATGGATAACCATTAGAGTAGAATATTTTTTATTTAAAATAACAGCCCAGGCAATATTTAATATTTTATTTAAAAGAAAAGTCCAGGCAATGGCAATAATAAAGCTTTGTAGACCTGCTACAGCATCACCATTGCTGCAGGAACTGGAAGAGAGGCACATGGGACAGGCTTCAGACGAGCTGCTTGCTGCCTTATTATTGCAATTGCCTGGTCAGTCTCTTTAACTCTTTTTGAGATCCCGGTCTGATTGCTTGTTCAACTATTTTCCCCAATCCCTAAATTAACTGAAATTGTTCAATCTCCTAGCATGAGCCTCCACTGGACTCCACTGCTGATGCCCTCATCCAGTATTGACCTAGATTTTGAACAAACAAAGTATACCTTACCAGCATTGGCTCCGCAGCTAGGAGCAACCTGATCTCCCGCCCCTGCCATGCCTGGTCAGTCAATCAGTGAGCCAGTAGTGCCAGAGAGGTTGAATTAAACAACAACATACCATTTTCAGTATGCAACTTGAACATCGGGAAACAAATGTTGCAAAGTCAAATGACCATGTCATGTCATTTAAGCATTCATTTATTAATACTTAATAAAATATCCTTTAGCTCTGGGAGAGTAGTTATTTGAGTTCAGTAGATTGCCACAGAGCCACTAAAGATTCACTCAAATGTGCCTTCAGATGTCATAGGACTGAGAGGTCTGCCTCTGTGTCCCCCTTCCCTCCAGATGCTGGCAGAGCATCTATTAGATGCCCTGCTGGCATCATTTTCAGCGAGGCACTGCTGGACAGTGGACAGCTAATCAAGATTAATACACTATTTCTAAAATGTGTGTGTTGTTTGTCTTCCTTTCACTTTTGCACTGGTAAGAGGTTTATTGGCTGGTATAAGGATGGTCAGGGACCACTGCTGGGCTTCTATGCCATGGGTATGCCAGCCTGGGTATGTGGCTAAACTGTATGCTAGTATAAGAATGTGACTACATATTTTTGCATAATTGAAATGCAACAATGAGAGAAGAAAGAATAGTGTCTCCTTCCTCAGAATTTACTGACTCCACCCTAAGGTGCTGTTTATGGGGGGGGGGGGTTATCTTTCGACTCTGTGGGTGTAAATTAACTATATAAAGAGTGGGATAACCCACTTTTGGTCTCACTAGTCAGATTAATAACCTCCTCAACCAACCACCACATCAAAACGTTTTCAGATGCTTTCATACATTTTACTGTACTCAACTTCAATATATAAAAACATTGATATCACACTTTTCTCCAAATAATACATTGCATACATATTCAATCTTACATTTTAGCTGGTTTGGTTAGGCTTTAATGTGTTCTTATCTTGTCAGATTCCTTCTGGGGGAGGACCTTTTTGATGTGATTGGTTGAGCAGGTTATTAATCTGAATAGTGAGGTCAAAGTGGGTTATCCAACTCTTTACGAATTATTGAAATAGATGGAAACCCCATCTCTTCATTAACATGTACAAGCTGTAATTTAATTTTGTTATAACTTAAACATAAATTGTGGTCTATTCATTGCTTTATAAAATTTCTCTTGTGTTTCATGGGGCCTGGTTTCCAACGCTGTGCACAGACCTATATCTTAAATAGACCAAAAGTCAAAAAAAGCAAGTTCAGTAAATTGCACCCCTAAAGCCCCACTCTGGTAATCGGTGACATAAACTATTCGAGAGGGCAGATGTGACAGGTGGATACCATGGGCAACACTACACATAGGAAACATTAGAGCCCTGTCAGTGGGATAAGCCCTGATAGTCTTAGAAATTTTAATAAAACCAGTTGGATGCATATCTTGGGGATCATTACATCATGAATCCACATGATGGCAGTGTTGCATAAGGAATAAACCTGACTAATATTAAATAGTCTAGCATTCCTTTTAAATTATATAAATAGAGACTCAGCCAGGTGGCTTTGGCAACACTGCCTGCCCTGCCATTGGTTGAGCCTCGTAACATAGTTTGATAAGGCAACAATACAGAGGTTATATAAGGGAGAACCCAACACTTCTAGAGTGTTCTTTGGAGCTAGTGAAGAGGGGAAGTGTTAATGTAGTGGCGGAGCTGAGTAACAGCCATGGAAGAAGCCTATGGATTATAACGATTCGCTGTAATCTACGGATATTGCCTGTAACTAGATTATGCTATTTAACATGGATGGAGCCCACAAATAAAGACCCTGTTGTTAGCATCAAAGAGTGTCATCAATAGAGACCAGCGTCGACTGAATCAGTAAGTGCACCTCCACCCCACACATGCCACACCAACCTGGGTCGCTCTACCCTAAGTCCAAGAACCCCCCTCGCTCCTCAGAGCGTGTGCCTAGCCGTTGGCTACACATAGCAGCAACCATCTTGCCACATACATGAGTCCAGCTTATTTAAAAACTCAATCCCACAGTCAAAATTGCCTCACATATTAGTGCAATCCTCCTTTATTTCTAGAAAGCCATCAGCTGCGATTGTTCGGCTGAACAGTTCAAAGAATTGTAACACTTTAGAAGATACATATTGTTTACATTGACTGAATGGGAGTGTGGTAAATCCAGTGTCCACAATGTACAATGATAAGGAAACATTGTTGCAGATTTCCCTTCTGACACACAATCATTCTAGCAGCTGGTTATTCAGTGCGTGTGTGTTTAAATAACATAATACACAAGCTGCCCATTTTTCTGTGGCATTTATCTCTCTGTTTGATGTGGGCTGCTGCTGGTACAGCTCTGCCTTCATGCTTAGGTGTGTGACAAGATGGCCACTCCCATGCAGCTCTGCAGAAAATAATCAGCCTGTTAATCCAGAACATCTGCATGGAGTTAAGCTCTCTCAAATAGTTTCTGCCAGAGGGGGGCATTAGGGGAGCAATTTACTAAACTTTCTTTTTTTCTTACTATTGGTCTGCTTAAAGAGCAGTATACCATTTCAAAAAGGACCTCCAGTCAAGATTGACCGTAAGTCCCCATGATCTGACAGCACACATCCCTATTTGGGATGCTCCCCTGTGCAACAAAATTGGGATGCTAATTGCAGTCTGATTAAGGAGACATTCAGGCAGTTTTGACTGGATGTCTTCTTTAATACCTTCAGTGTGTGAAAAAGCTCAAGGGGAAATAGTTTTTGAAAAATAATTTTTGTATATGCAACACAGCTTTAGTAATTCAGGTCCAATGTGTTATTTGATAAATACTATGGATGCAGTACAACAGCAGCAGAGAAATTGTAAATAATAAAATCACGTTACAACTTCTCGTTTAAATGCATGCAAGCCTAAAAAAATAGCAATGCTTCCAAAAAACTAGCTATTCACCAGAGTCGAATTAGATGTATTATTTATTATAGCTTCCAGTAAGAACATTTACATGATGCATTCCACAACATCACAAGTGAATTCAGTGAAAGAAAAACTGCTGTTGGAAAAGGTTACAATTAGAAAAGTATAACTTTTTGGGCTGCCAATTGTTTACAGCTTTAATTAAATTAAATGCCAGTTCATCTAAGCATGTATCTAATTTCTGTTTCAGCAAGAAATTCCCCTAAAAGGGTCGCTCTGAATGAGGCCCTCTCATCCCACTGAGTTTTTTAATAGTATTATGGAGCGCACAACTGATATACAATAGGTAGTCTTACTTATTCTTGTTTATTTCACAGCACTCTAGGGAGTGTCAATGCGCATTGTCTGTTGCATTTACTATTACTGGTTAGTAATAGGGCTATATATAGGGTATTAGTGTATAGTTATAGTACATAGATAATGTGCAGGCTAGGGCTGGCCACAGGATTACCAGGGAATACCCTGGTGTGCCCCTGCACTCAGTGGCCCCTTTGAGGGCCTTCCTTATCTGAACTATGTGTAGCTTATTTGTGGCATCCCGAGTGCACAAACAGGGACAAAACAGTGTAGCATAATGTTTCTGGTCATAGGGCCTGAATATAGGTCAGTATTACTTGCATTTAAAATGTGGGGTGTTCTACTGGTAGTAGTGGTGGTCTGGGGCCAAAATCAGCCCGGGATTTTACCAGCACCTGGCTGGCCCATGACCAGGCATCTCCACTGCTTCCTGGCCAGTCATAATATATGTAATAACATTAGCGTGAGGGCTGGGGTTGCTTGGGTGAGGGAATAGAGTGGTATAGGGAATGGGGGGCTGGAATTGGATGGAAGTGTTAGTAAAGGTAGCAGCCCAGACTGCCCCAAAGCAGTGAGGCCCACCAGGCATGTGCCCAGGTCTCCCTATGGCCAATCCGCCCCTGACTGGTAGGACCCAGATATCCCAGGTCAACACTGATAGCTTATGGCTGGGAGCATTTTTCCCACACATTTTAGGTAATTTTAATTTGAATTAGGTACCTTTTAAAATTGACTTTGCTATCTCAGCATATCCTTTGTGATTATCAGAGCTCGGGCCTATGTATTATTGTTAATGTCATCTTTGGAGTTGGTTGCGGTCACAAAGGATTATAATTGTTTTAAGGTTTTTTTATTGGGTATTTTATCATACATTTATGGTCACTAGTATAACCGTGTGTGCCTTTTATATCCATGATCAAAAAACAAGAAATACTCTATACATGTATACACAACCCTCCCTAACAGCTATAGTTATCTCCTTTAATACTAGGAGAGCAACCCCCTATGATAAATCCAGCATTTCCTTTGCACCACAATAGATTTTAAATGTAAAAAGCAATATAGCACAGCGCTAATCCAAATATATCTTAGGTAAATAATCTTAATTTTGCTCTCACGTGTAAGACAGCTGTCCAATCCACCAGAAAAGTAATACAACAAATATAAAGATGACACGGAGCAATAAATAAAATTTTAAAACAAGTCTTTTTAGCTATATCAGAATGAAGATCCCACGGTGCATAGACTCAACATTCAGTTGAGTCAGATCATTCCTCTGTGGAAAGGGATTTTTTAGAAGTAGGACATGGAGACACACGAGGAGGGGGAAACACAAAAAGAGGAGAGAACCTAGAACAGGACAGCAGAGGAAGGGATCAGAGCATGTGGGCACAACATCGACTGAGACCAAGGGACACAAAGCGCAAACGGTTACAGTCCCCGCAGCCCCAGAGACACAGGCGGGTAATTCGGCACTAAAAATTATTAATCTATCTGACTGAGGTGCAGGAACGAGTCTTGTCTAAGGGACTCAGTTTCTCTCCCACCAATTCGATTGATACATTTACTACTATAAAAGATCTGTTCTTATTCTGCAGGAAACTCTCTCTGAAGTATATGTTTATGGACACCGAACAAACCGAACAAGAATTACCCTGGAGTGCGCAGGAGGAGCATGCACTGTTGAATCTAACATCACTCCTAATGGAACAAGGGGTTACTGAACAGGATTTAGAAGAGGAAACAAGATCAACCCAATCTAACATCAAGAAATTGAAAAGGCCATCAACGTTCATACCCCCCTGGACCAACATACCGGCTCTACAAACTTTTTTCTCCTTGCTTTCACCCTAGAAACACCAAAGAAGCAATACCAGTGGGACAAATATTAAGAGCACGCCGCAATTGTTCAAAAGATGAGGAATTCAAGATGGAATCAAAGAACATGAGGGATCGATTCCAGATGAGAGGATACCCTAGGAGGGTGATTGACAAAGCAGTAGCCCGTGCAGGTGGGACACCCCGAAGAAACCTACTGGAATATAAAGAAAGAAAGAATGATGATATAATCGAACAGCGTAATCGGAGCCCAGGAGGGTAGAGACGATGAAGCTGGAGGATGAAAGAGAGTGGAGTAGGAGATTATATGATAAGAGATGATGTTCCAAGTAGCCATACACCTGGACAGCACATTCTGAGCCCAGGAAGATAGAAAAGGTGGAATTGGAGGAAGAAATAGAGTGGGACAGAAGACCGGATAAAAAGACATAATCGAACAGCGTAATCGGAGCCCAGGAGGGTAGAGACGATGAAGCTGGAGGATGAAAGAGAGTGGAGTAGGAGATTATATGATAAGATATGATGTTCCAAGTAGCCATACACCTGGACAGCACATTCTGAGCCCAGGAAGATAGAAAAGGTGGAATTGGAGGAAGAAATAGAGTGGGACAGAAGACCGGATAAAAAGAGAAGATTGATGATGCAAGAGAAAGATCGATAAGAGATATATAGATTCCTCCTTGATATAAGTACAAATAGGGCATATGAAGACATTAGAATCATGGTCCCCGGGTACAGTAAGCTGGGATATGTGTAAGCCGGGAATCCGGCTATAGACATAGCAAGAGACCTGATATTATGTACTCTTCATCAAAATAGATGGATGTAAATAGATGGATGTGAATAGACATAATGATATGTAGTAACATAGAAAATAGATTAATGTATAATTCTGCGTGGGAGAATCATGCTGCATTCCTTGTTTGTTGCAAAAACCAGCTGAGGGTGAGGCTGACTGCTGTGTATAGGCTGCGGGTAATGCCTAAGAATCTAGGTCACTCTGGGGACGATATAAGACACTTGCTGGATGTGAAGGAGGGGAGACATGCCAGCAATGATGGGTCCTGATGGGGGAGTGGACAGCGCTGGACACAGATGCGCATATGCAGCGCTGATTGACACTATAAGGGTTGCTATACTTAGCAGCAGAGTCCCGTTATGGGAAAATGTCCGTGCGCAGGCGCAGGCGCAACTAGAGAGTGCGCATGCGCTATGAATAACATAGGACGTGGAGGGACGGTGCGTTCCAGGGGGCGGAAGTGGGGCGGGAGGCTGTCCGAGTCCCTTCCGCCCCCACGAACGCAGCTGTTTAGCCCAGCAGGATGACACACAGGTGTAGGCATTTACATCGCGCCTGCATGATTTGAACAGCAATAAAAGGTAGATTGATGCAGTCAGCACTCAGGCACCCAAGAGAAGTGGTTGTTAACCACGCAGCGCGTAGGTGAGGTAAGTGGGGAGGACGGGAAGGGCGCGTTATTATCTTTGCTGAGACTATGGATGATTATAATGGTGATGGATGATATGCATATATGGCGCTGAACAAAGGCACATAGGGTCAGTAGCTATTAGGGATTTTTTACACTTCAAGCACTTTAAGCACTTATCACTTTGCATGGTATTTAGAGAGTTCACATGTGAGAATAGTCATAGTTGAGATTTTTATGCACTGCATGTAGTTGAGGCACCTCTTTGTTTATGGATTTAGTATTGATTTAATTTATTATTTGCATGTATATTCAGTGGAGATTAGGTATTCAGTAAGCACTTGCACTTTACTCTGTTGAACGCCTATATATGCATGTATCTATATAGGCTTTATGCCATAATACTTATACACAATTGATCTTGGTGCCAGGAATCAGGATCATTAAAGTGTACCCAACTTAGGTGAAGCCCTGTGAGAACCTCCCCACTTGTTGGTTTTTAGATTGATGTTTTTTATGATGTAATGTTGTGTGATGTCAAGTATGTGTTATATGTGAATTTCTATGTGTACTACATGAATTTTTGTGAATAATAAATGGATTAATTTTTTAATCAGTGTGCAGCTTCATGCAATAGGACACAGAGGTGGGGCAGCCCTGGAGTCCCATCCATAAGTGTATAGATTTTGCAGTAGTGGTCCTAGGGGCTAGCACCTATAAGAGATACCTTTGGCAGTGCAGTCCCTTCTTTTTGTGGCATAGACTCAACATTGATATTGATCGTGCTCTAGTATCCTCCACCGTCCAAAAGGGATGCTTACCAGACACAGCCAATAAAAAAGCCTCAAATTAATTTCCAATCCTCTAGCTTTCCAGACTCTTTGTTACTCAGACTTCCTTTTCTTGAAGTAAAGGCTCTTTAAATAGTGAGCAGCAAAAATCACTTGTCCCTCAGTAAATAAGCCGACATGAGAAGAGGGAAGGAAGCATAAACAGAAACCTAGTGCAACTCTGTATAGCAAGCTCAAATGTTTTAATAGTTAAAAATATTGTACTTACAAACCAGTCTTCAAATAGCAGCGTTTTTCTCCAAAAATAGCAGACTGCACAGAGGAATTGCTTCTCTCAGAACCAGTTAAAAATATAAGCCAGCGACAATCCACAGTAATAAAACTGATAAAAATCTTCTTTATAATAACGCCATACCCCGCCTGACGCGTTTCGTTGCGATCGCAACTTTTTTTTAAATGTAGCAAACAATTTATCATTGAAATGTAGACATTTAGACAAACTCTTTTCCAGAAAGTAATGGAATCCCTGGATAGACTATTATAGTGTAGCTAAGGGGTTAAAGGGAGTTTATCATGAATAACGTCTTTCATTTGAGTATGGGGGTCATGATTATAAGCCCACACAGTCCCTTTCTTGCCCATTCTTTTCTTTTCTCATCTTTCTATTATCTCTCAAGCCAAGCTGGTTTCCTAAGTGCAGATGGAGCAGAATTAAAGGGCACTAATCCATTTGCCTTCACCTGCAAATGTGTTGTTGTTTGCCTGTGAAGGCATTACTACCCCGCATTGCAGTGCATTGACCCCTAGAGGGCGGTCATAGCAAAAACTAGAGTAATGTTCAGCGCTGGCATTTGCTTTCATTTACAATAAAGCAGAACAAAACCTGGGATTTTGATTATCACAGGTTTTGTTCCATGCACCGGGGCATACGGAACAGGTTTCCTCGCTGTGTGAAACCCACCAGATCACCCAGTACAACTTATCTATTTTTGGTCCAATGGCACAATGGCTTTGATAGGCTTCGATGGGGAGTGAGGATGCAAGAGATTCAGCCACTCCCACTCCCTATTGTAAACAATCAGAGCTGTTTGCCAAATTACATAGGCATGGCAAATGGCTCTGACTAGATGAGAGCCTGTGCAAGCGCAGTTGGACTGGGGAAAGGTGAGTAAATACCGGTGACCTATGGGGTTTCATACAGCGAATTTGGATGCCCCTGGGAAAGTCTAGTGGCAGGCCCTGGACTCCAGGGCTGGCCACCCTGGGTTTTGTTCCAAAAAAATATGTTGTTGAAGACTTCTAATGTATAGTATAACTGAATATTTTTACGAGAATTGTTTTTCTGTAAGATGGGACATATACCAACTTCTGCTAAATAGTAGTTGTTTTTTGGTTGTCTTTGCCCCATGCCCTATCTCCTAAAAAATGTTTTGAGTCGGTTATCAAGGATCTGCCAGCCCCCATCCGGTATTGTAGCAGACAGGCTTCCACAGATGGCCCATCACTGATCCCATTATGATCCCCATAATTTTGCACAAGTAGCACTTTTTAAGGTTTAACAGGATTCTGTGGAGGAATCCTATCGCCTGGACCCCATTTTTTTTGTCATGTTATAAAAAAATGCTTTCAAAGCTGTTTCGACTGCAACTGTACACTGAACAAATGTGGAAGTTTCATTGCACTACAATGGACTGTGCTCTTTGGGCTACAATGGGGCCCTTTATTCCAGAAGCAGAAATGTGGCTGGTAGCAGATACCAAAAAAAAAAAACAAAGATTTACCTTTCTATACATGCTTTCCATGGTAGCTATGACCCTAGAAGAAT
Organism: Gastrophryne carolinensis; assembly: GCA_027917425.1. NCBI lineage: Eukaryota > Metazoa > Chordata > Amphibia > Anura > Microhylidae > Gastrophryne > Gastrophryne carolinensis. Next base: position 251,197,153 of record CM051234.1, on the reverse strand, counting down.
CCTGTCCCCTTGACCAGTTTTTGTCATGTTTCAATTATGCCTTAGTGTGAGCGTATTTCCATGCTGTTATTTTTTTATATACTATCCCCTCGATTCAAAGAGCAAAAGTTAATTGATTTCGGATCGAGAATCGTAAGTTTGGGTGGGTGTTAGTCATTTTTTCCTGTTTTTTTGGCCATTTCCGACTCGCATGAGCCTACGTACGATTTCGTATATGCTCTTGCGATCATCGGAAGTTCGTTCCTAAATTTTAGGTTCAAAACCTAAAACTTAGGATCAAAACGAAAAACTTAGGATCAAAACGTAAAACTTAGGATCAAAACGTAAAACTTTGGATAATCGGATGTGTTTACGTGTGATTCAGAGAGCAGTTTTCCAACCTCTAAATACGTTTTAAAAGAAAGCCACTGCCGACACCTTTTAGCAGTCGGATTGCTGTTCTTGAACAGGTTTTTTGGCTATGTGGAGGAGTCTGCGCGTCTTGAGCTCCAATGAACTGCATGTATCAGCATGGCCGAGGCCATAAATTGTATGGCAATGCATACCTGATTCAATACATTTCATGTATGCCTTATAAAAGCATTTTAATGTGGACCTTAATTAGTCCTTTGCATGTAAACCTTTATTTTGCAATACATCCATATATTTGCGTTAATTAAAGAAACTTATGTCCTTTGTTATTTATTTTTAAATTGATGTACTAGAATAATATTTTTAGTTTGAATTAATTGGTGTAGTTGTTTACCTTTGCTTTGTTTAATTATTTAAGCACATCTTTGGTCAGATGCATCACACTTACTGAGGAGAGGAGAGTGGGATAAAGTGCAGGATGTGGGTTACTGCTGTATTTTGCACAGACACAGCAGAGCTGGGGGCACGGAAAGGTCAGAAATCAAAGAATGCAGAGCAACACAGTCACAAGGCCCTTTCTGTTTGCAGGCTGCCCGATAATACCTGACCCGCCATCTTGGCTGTTTCTAGACTCATAACATGCAGAAGTTGCTGGGTGTTTTTTAATTTTTGAGAGCAAATCTGTATGTAGAGGGTGTGGGTAACCACACAAAAAATTTTAAGTTGTACCATTTGAAGCCAAAATATTAAAATTAAATCCACAAGTAAAAAATGCAAGTTAACTAAAAATTAAACAAAGTAAGATTTACTTATGCAAATGCATTCATTAATGGTTGGTTACTACAAAATGAATGAAATAAAGAAAAATAAAAGACCAAATATTTAGAATGCACTTTAATGAGGTAAGTTTGTAGTGCGCAGCCACAAGATCAGAAGGATTTACGTCCAGACAAAAAAGGAAAAAGGGCAAAACCAATGTTGCAACCTGAGAAATGAAACGGAAAATTCAGGATGGAAACTGACATAGGTCTGATTTGCGAACTGCCATACGAACGGACGTACATTTTAGGATAGAAACGTATTTGCTTATAGAATAACTCGCAAGTTCATACGAGCGCACGAGCGTTCGGGAAAAATAGGATGATCGGCACCTAAATCAAAGCTGTTACATATTTCTTTGAATCGACCCCTATGTGAGCTAATATGCAGCTGAATACTTCTAATGTATAGTATAACTGACTAACTTGTTTTTCCATAAGATGGGACATTTACCAACTTCTACTTCTTCTGCTACATTATGGTCGTTTTGGTCGTCTTGAGCAAGTCAAGTCACTTTCCAAGGAATGACACGGGGGTAGGTAGGAAGTTTTCATAAAGCAATCACTTCCTAGTGGACAATATCAGATGGACTTAGGTTCAGTAATAGGGATTTTATATTATACTGCATAAAACAGGGAAGATGTAGCATCTGCCTGAGAGTAAGCATTTCCCGAATGCTTTAGCATACAGATGCTGGTAAAGAGCAGCAGCTAAATCATTTTTAAAACATGACAAAACTGGGACAAGGTGATAGGATTGCACTAGGGCCCTAGCTACCATGGGAATAATCCAGTGAAACCTGTACCAGCATAAAAAATTTCCACTTTAAGAATGGGAGGGGAGTGATGTGGTGATTCAAGGTGACCAGATCCTTTGTGCATGCTTCCAGCCACATTTCTGCCACTGGAACAAATGGCCCCATTGTAGCCAATGTGGAAAGATGTTCCATCTTACTAAGAAAGAAAGCTTCTTGATTTCTTAAGTTGCCTTATGCAGCTGCATGGTATCATCTAAAGATTAAAAATAAAAGAACATGGGGTCTAAGCAACAGGATTCCTCTAGGGTGAACACTGCTGTGACACAATATGCCATATATTCCTCTTTAAAATAATATCTAGCTTGATTCATGCATCTGGCACTGTAAGGATGTTGAATCACAGATGTTATTTCACTGTCTTACAGCCATCATAAAGGTAGATTGCATCCGTACTGTCACAGGTATTTTGCACTTTTAAAGGCAACTGTTGCTAACGGACCAGGAAACAAGCTGTGTCAAGCACGGAGAAGCCCCCCCCCCCGGCCAGCACACCCCCTCTCCCACAGCAGGCAAGCTGAAAACAGCCTGGCCAGTCTGTCTGTCAGTTTTCCTGCCAAATGTACAAAGGGAATATATTTTACCTAATAACTTATGAGATATGAATCCTACAGTAATCCCCGTAAACTCCTTTAACAGCTTAGATCATAAGCTACGTAATGATTGGATACTTTGCCATGTGATGTCTTCAAATACCCATAGAACTCAAATTAGTATCTCAAGGAGTTCTGAGTGCCATAATGTTGCAATGTTTGGCTTCATTCTCTTCAGAATTAGGTGCTGGTCTGGAAAATCATACTCCTCTTAAGCAGAATTAGGTGGTCCTTAGTGCCATCTTTTGAGATGAAAAGCCAACACCTCCCTCCAGCCCAAATGGGAGGGGCTGGGGCTACTCATTGTCCCTGCTATAAATTAGGTAGCTGGTTGGGTGATAGACATAACTGACTGACCTGGGGCTTGTTCCATCGCAAAGCAGTTATCATCCCCACAGCATACCAACCCCACATCAACCCCACAGATATTTTCATATACCCCTAAAACTCAAAAAAATGTCTTGAGGCAATCTGAGTGCAATAAAGCTGCAATGTTTGGGTATATTCTCATCAGAATTAGGTACAGAATTTAAGAAACCTACATAGTTACCCGAACGATTGGTTGTACCGCTGTGTCCCATCCCTGTCTTGCAGTGACAATTGGTGGGAAAGATTGATTCAATCAAATTGTATTGTAACTGTACTATCGGGGATTTGCCAAAATTGAGTATCTTGTGGCAGCGTTTCACACATATCCCTGGCTAGACAACGCTTTTTCAAAAAAGAAAAAAGTGGGGTCAAGGCAACAAAATACCTCTAGGGTGATAGCTGCCACTAAAGGAAGCTGTGAAACATGTACCAGCCTAATAAATTGTCACTGTCACAATTGTCAAGGTTACCAGGTCCCTGCTTCCAGCCTCATTTCTGTCTTCCGAACAAAGGGTCCCATTGTAGCCCAACAGCACAAGGCATTGTAGTGCAAAGGAGAAGGTGTGGCATCTTCCCAAGAATAAACACTTCCCAGTTCCTTCAGTGGACAAATGTGGACAAATAGTAGCATCTGCAGCATTTTTTTAAACATGACAAAAACTCTCAAGGCAACAGGATTCCTTCCAGGTGATACTGTAGCTGCCACAGAAGGTATCCTGTGAAACCTAAAAGCCTAAAAAAAGTCCCTTCAGGAAACATTTGTGTCTCCTAGGAGATTAGACCAGGGGAGTCAGATCACAGTGCATGTGATTCCTATAGCCCCATAAGAGCATTTGAAGGCAAAAAAAATTTAAAAAATTAAGTTTCCCAGGTTTCCAAGTTTGCCAGATGGCTTAGTGAGCTTTTATCCATGTTCCATCTGGAGGTGGAAATTGAGAATTAGTTATCTGCATAGTTGGGAACACCGGCATCTAGAAGTGAGATATCGCCAGCAATAGCTTCAGCAAAGTCCTGCATCTGTGAAGGAAACATTTACTCTGTCCCATCCGTATCTCTCTTTTATGTAAAAGGTTCCATTTCTAGTACTCTACAAATTTATGTGGGCTCCTAAAAAGCTTCAGGTGACATAGGTGGAGCTTTAGGCCATACTGTACATCTATAAGTTTCGGAAGTCAGACTAGACAACAAGCATGTTGAATTAACAGCAGCATGCATGCTGCCCATGAGCTTGAATTACTGTGTTAGATATCTTTATATACTCTTTTGAGAGCTGTTTTAATCGAATTAGACTTTTTTTCTCTTGCCAACTCACAGGTGATTTTATAACCTCTGAATAGTATTTTTTTTTTCTTTACATAACAACGGCTATTGAAATGAAAAGTCAGCTAGGTAAAATGAAGACAATTTTTGCTATATCCTGGAAACCTCCTAAGGCATGGAGAGTGCAGGGTAGTAAGGGTAGGTAGTTTTGTGTGGAGTCCACAATCTACCTTTTCAAAATCTTATAGTCCCTTAAATGGGTACTGCAATCACACTAAAACTTGTCAGACATCCCAGAATGTGTTCTAACTGCTAGCAGCAGTCAGTCAGCATGACACTAGGGACGATGCCTCAAGATATGGTCTTCTCCAATACAGATTAGACAAGCCAGGAAGAAAATGCTGATCAGGATCCAAGTGCTTAGTGACAGTCTTAGGAACAAAACAATGTCTGTATAATAAAAATACTAAAGGTTTTACAGTGTTAGCCAGATATAAGTCTTTCTATGGGATCATCAAGCAACTACTGCTGCAATGAAAAATAGGGAGATTATCCCAGCCATCCCAGGTGCCTGGTTTTGGGAATGGGATGGCTGGTCCCCACGTGAGACACAATTTTAATGCATACCTAGTTATATTTTTATATTGCTATTTCGGAGCTCCTGTGCGGAAGACTTTCCTATGGTTTAAGTTATTGCTGAATAACTACTACTTTTGGTTAACTGAGTAAAGGAGGTGGGAGTAGCTTCATCACTATTATTTATACAAAATTATTAATATTATTATTCAGGGCCTGGGAACCAATTTACCGCCCATTTTAATCCTCTCATCATCTAAGTATTAAGCACCAAACATGTCTAGCTATGTGGAAAGACAGATTTGGTTGCATATATCTGCAGATACATGTGGAAGCCACACTGCCCGACAAGGCACTTTGTGTTTAGTGTGGTCCCTACTCTTATTTTTGAGTCCCCAAAGTTGGGAGATGCAATGCAGTCAGAGCTACCCACCTGGGAAGCTGCCAGCCTCCCTTTAGAACACTCCACAGGGAGAGATCCATATTGACTGAATCCCTCCGTGTGTGTGCTCATGGCAATTCAAATGAATATAGGAGGGTGGGAGCAGCTCCATCACTATTATTTATACAAATTATATGTATTATTATTCAGGGCCTGGGAACCAATTTACCGCCCAGTTTAACCCTCTTATAATCTAAGTATTAAGAAACAAACATGTCAAGCTATGTGGAAAGACAGAGATTTGGCATGTCCCAACTTTGGAGACTCAAAAATAAGAGTAGGGACCACACTAAACACCCTTGGCCTTGTTGGGGCGGTGTGGCTTCCACATGTATCTGCAGATATATGCAACCAAATCTCTGTCTTTCCACATAGCTATACATGTTTGGTGCTTAATACTTGGATGAGATTGATGAGAGGGTTAAACTGTATCACCTGGGTTAGTTTGTCTGGGCCAAACAGAGATCATCTGTGCTATTTCAAATAAAACAAAGACAGCAGTTGAGAGTTTGGGAACAGTCTTGTTTTTGAGGGAGAAGACCACTTGAATCAGATGAGTAACCCGTTTTAATATTTATTTTGCTTTTGAGGCTTTCTGTGTTGTAACAGTGCGTGTAGTCTTTTTAGTATTTGTACATTTTTTGCAAGCAAGGTATAAAAATAACTTGTAAAATACATTTGGTCAAAACCCCTGCCAATACTCCCATCTTAAGTCGTAGAACTAGAAATGGATATTTTAACTTTTTGAATCACCCTGGAACACTTTATTTTTTGCTGTCCCTCTCTGTAAGATGGCAGGCGATCAGTCATTGCATAGGTGTGACAATGGCATCATTGCCACACACAACAATGGCAATAAATGGAGGAGGAGGAGCTTTACATCTATAACAGGCGCCATTATCTGGGATTGATGAGCCCCAACAATGATATAGGGCAGCTGCCCCAATTTCCCAGTGGGCAAATTAGCCATTAGGAGGTTCAGAAGCCTATGAGCTTCGAGTGCCCCAGCAATTCCCCTGCATAATAATCCTATAAGAGGATTCCCTGCCATACTGTCATTGCCCATATTAGCATGCTGATGGGTGCTTTAGTTCTCGTGACCTCTGTGATTGCTCATCGTTGCCGACCTAGTTTCTCTTTCCTTGTACCACAAACTCTCTGACCTCCCAGCTTGACCTTTGGCTTTATATCCACCCTTCTCTTGCTTCTCCCTTGGTGCCGCGCATCAATAGGATTGCCTACCTGTGTATGACCCAGCTTACCCAACATTGCCCAGTCTTGTCCCAGGTTCATCTGCCTTCACCTGTCACACCCAGATGAATAACTTTGCTGGGCATTCAAGGTGTGTTGGGAAATTTCTGGTTTAGGAATCGGAGACAGGAAGGCCGCTTGCAGGCAGGCAGTTAATTCTTCCCTAGAGCCCATAATCAAGGGTCACTGTCTGGAGATGAAGGAAGCTGACTGGGAACTGAAGGACATAGGACAGACCTGCCTGCGCCACCAAAGAGGCAAGTTGCCGACCACCCGGGGCATGGGTGATCCAGTATTCAGAGACCCCATAATCCACCCAGTTCTTCAGCAGGGCTTCTAAAGGTGAGTATGCGCAGGCCCCGGGTAGTCCCTTGGTGGTCGTAGACTTGGGAAGGGGAAACACAGGGCAGACGTACCGAAGGCACAAACAAAATGATCTAGGCCCCAGAGCAAGCTGTGGCCTAGCTGTGCCCCAGAGCATGCTTCGAACCTAAAACAAAGGGCCTACAGCCAAAGACACACAGCTAGAGATTGGAAGGGCCCCGGGCCCCAATACAGACAGGGACACAACAGTGGTGAACAACAAGGCCCAGCACAGACTGCAAAGACAAAACAGAAATTATGAAGGGCAGTAAGCCCCAGTACAGACAGAGACAGAAACTATGAAGGGCTGTGAGTCCCAGCACCGTCAAGACATGAACTAAGGGAGGCTTGAAGGCTCACAAGGACATGGAGGTATGCAGGGAGGTAGGAGAGCACGGCTAGGCTACAAAAAGTCAATGCAATGATCCAACAACAGGGGCGGTGCCAAGCACATGCATTTATAGGAACCTCAACAGCATGATTAATACCAGGTGAGGTCAAACAATGCGGGTCTAGGACCCAGGAAGGAACCATACCACTCCAGCAGTCAAACAGCAACCAAACCACAGCAAACAGCACAATGGCCAGAGCAGCAGACTTGGAGCGATGAAGTCTGGCAGATCGCCGGTTGAAGACCCCATCCCAGACCCCTAACATCACCCCTGTAAGTTCACAACCTTTGTGCTATTAAGTCCGGGGGGTAACCGGGATCTGGTGCAGCATAGAAAGTGTCCCAGCAAATGGGGGCTTGACTATAGATGGGGATTGGGGGTTGTGGACTCACCTAGAACCTGGAGGTCCCTTGGGGCCTGACACCAAGAATATACTCAGACGCATAAAGTGACCCTCAACTGATTGAACAAAGGACAAACTCCTCCCAGCCACTAGAACACCAGGCACCAATATTAATGAAGTAGGGGAGCTAGTTCTTCTTGTGAGTCACCAACAGATCAGATGGACAACAGATGCACCGGTAATGGAATTATTGCTTAGAAAGAGCACTGTGTAAGACAGAATTAGCCAACCTATCCTTTCGTATCCTGTTTTCATAGCATTCTCTAGAGCTTCTTGTTTGTCATAGTCTATGTACCGTATGTTTATCCTGCCTGTAATTACTACTTTCTACAATGCTTAGGATGATGATCGAGCTAGATAAATAAACAAAAATAATAACTGTTAATTACAGAAAGCCCCAGTAGCTGTAGTAGAGATCTACCACTTTATGCCAAAATCAATCATCTGGTTCTGCTCTACAGCAAGCTGTAAACTTTACTACTTGGGTTTTAATTTTATTCAAGTGTTTACCCTATGCCTAAACATTTGAGCTAAAACCTATTAAATGAAACCTCTGATTAGAAACATATGGTGAAGTAAAAAATATTTTCTTAATGTCAACATCTCCAAGAATCTCAAATGGCATAAGAATTCTATAGTGATTCAATTAAATGTACAGCAGCAAATACTTTTTGTGGCAGTTGAAAAAGCTTGGCCTAGCACAAGATGTCCAATTTTGCACCTCCATTTTTGAATCAAGTCTACCTCAATTGTTGTGTGGGGCAATACAACATCAAAGCTACATAGACTATGGGGTTTATTTATCAAGGGATAGCGCCAGGTAGTATCTTGTAGTGGAAGGAGGCGTATAGTGAACGCAGGGCGCTGTACGCAAAACCACATTTATGAAAGGGAATCTGGTGAGCGACTCTAACAGCACCATGTAGCATCCGATTCATCATTACAGGTGGCTCAGCATATAGCGCCGGCGCTCTAGCTTCAAGAGCGCAAGGTATTAACTGTCACTACCTCTTGCTCTCTCTTTTCTTCAGTTTAAACAGGATTGAGAGTCGGTCGCACTGAGCTGGCGCTACTTTTCGCTCCCTGCAGCGCTGTATTGGTGTTACAGTACCCAACATACATCTCGTTCATCAATGCCGGCCAGGTTACTACAGCGAATGAGGCACTCTGTTACAGCGCCCGATACCCGCTTACAGCATCTACTAGCGGTCACTCTAAGTGCTGCTATACAGACACTCATCTGCCTGCATCTGGTGTTAGTAGTGAATCAGCCTCCACGCTACAAAAGATCACCAATCAAGCTGAAAGAGTCTTCTGTCTACGACTATACTACTTTGCTCTAAACTCTAAGAGAGCCAGAAAGCACATAGACTATCTACAATCAGTTCCTCACAGTAATTCTTTCAGCTTCTCACTTCAGGAAGAAGATTTCGAGTCCCCTACACCAGAACCTTGCACTATAATGCATGTGCCATCCCATTATTCAACAAACCAGTTTGAGATCCAATATGCTAAATGATGTACATAGTAAGAAATTGGATGCTTTAAGCTGTACATTATTCATTGTATTTTCTACAGGTCCTTTGATGTAAACTGTAATTAAATAAACTGGGAGCCTTTTTATGAAGTGTCACACAGTGCCACTTTTTTTGCCTCACTCGTGTGATTAAAAAACAGGCTGAGCTGATGCGGCCGACAGCTAGCGTCTTATCTAACACTAGCACCTAAAAGGTTGCAGCACCAGGGTCTCTGGTTGAAGCAGCACCAATTGAAAGTAGGCACTGTAGGCCAAGATCACATTAAGCACAATGGACAGAACTGGATTAAAGTGTTTTATTCTTATAATTCATTTTGCACACATTTTTTATACAGAAGTTGCATCGTGACTTGTCAGTAATTGAAACCTATCGCCAAATGACATTCTGTTTCTCATAGAAAAATCTTTGTGGCTTCTTTTTGTTACAAATGTGTAATTTGGACAACAACAACTAAAACGCAGCCTAAACTGAAAAATTTGCCCCCTTAGTTCCTACCAGTGATTTCTTGTAAATGTAATGATGGAAGAACCCAAACCATAAAGTTCTGGTTCATACCAAACTTTGCGATTTTGGGTTCCCCAACACGGACTTCAGTCAGGAGTCCGTGTACAAGCAGCCCATCAACCCTATGGTTGCAGCAGCAGGAAGCTGCTGTGACTTACCTCTGCCTGATCCTGTTCTGCAAGTGGCAGCAGCCTCAGCTGGGGGTTATAAAAGTATGGCCACCAGCTCCCATGATGGAGGATATGCCTAGTGCCGGCACTAGATGTGTCCTCACTTATGGAAGTTGACAGCCATCTTTTTGTAGCCCCGGGTGGGGCCAGATTCAAAGGCTTCTGACAGAAGAGGATCGTGGGCAGAAGTAAGTTACAGCAGCGGACCTCTGCTGCATACTCTGCACCCCCCACCACAGCCATCCCCCATAATTTGGGTCTCCACTGATTTCATTGGGGACTGGGTTCGGTCCGCAAACCCGAACATTTATTCAAAGTTTGGCCAAACTCACCGAACCCGAACTTTGGGGGGTTCGCCCATCCCTACTTACCAGCATCCGAAAAATACAGTGGCAATCTTTTCAAGGAGGTAAAAATACATAAATACGCTCTGCACCACCGAAAAGATGGCCATACAAAGTGGCACTTTTGCCGGGAATAACTGGCAGTCGAGTCCAACAGAACAGGTCGTCCGATACTTAGTGCAACAATAAGCCTAAAAGAAAGTCAATGATGACATGGCAGGTAATGTAAGCAATTAAAAAATTTAAAACAAATAGTGACATGCAACAAAGTCTCACTGACTTAGATTGCTACCCATACCTTGTGCCCCCCTGAATGTAAAGAAGGATTACAATTATTTATTTTTCACCAGTACATAAAAATAGGTAATTACATCTGTTTTTTTACACTTTGATGCCTACATTAAAATAATATGCAGCTGCCTAAATATCAAACCTCAAACTATATTTAATATTATGTGGGCTTTTAAACATTTCAAGTGGCTTGCCTATTCCAAATGTACCATTAATAATTTAGGTTTGATCTGTAAAACATTGTGACATAGAATGTCAAGTCAAATAACCTGTGTGTGTGAAAGTAATATGGCTGAAATAAGAAGGTTGAATCTAAGTATCAACAGACTTCAAAGTCTTGAGAGTTCCAGCGTATGTTTGGCTTGAGGAATTATCTGTGCATTAAATTATGTTTGTGCTGCTGTGCTAAACTTATCTTGCAGAAACATGCCTCTAACTTTTTAGCTGATCGAAAAAAAAGAGTTTAATGTCGAAACCAAAGAAGTATCTCTTCAGCCAAAGAGCCATTGTTATCTTTAGAACATGTAAGAGCATCAGGTTATTAATTTTCATAATAGTTGAAAGAAACCATTGGTATAGGCTGCAAAAGAAGAGATAGTACATTTCTAAGTATAGTACTATGCAGGGTTATTTATGAATACTCTAACACTTGGTACACTAAAAATAACATCACCAAATAGTTCATCTTCATTGTAAATGAAGTAGTTTTCTATCAAAATATGTTTTTACTTTAGTGTAGGTGTGTGTGTGCGTAATTTATTAGTGTCATTTTATTTGATGTCAGAGAAACCCCTTTGGAGATCTGGGTCTAGTTCCAGTCATTTATAAGAATACTTGGAATAGATGAGGTGTCACTAGCGCAGGAACCCACATTTTTGTTGGTCATAACTTTTCTGTCTCAAAGAAGCCGACAGATTTTTTGCGACTTGAACTTTGGTCACCAAACAGCTTCAAGTGTTGCATACACAAATAAAAAATCATTGTGTCATTAACCATTCTCGCCCTAGTAATAAGTAGTTATAGTTGGCATGTTATTGCCTGATAATATATGACCATATATATAAATGATGGAGTAACTCCAGTCTTCATGACCATTACTACTGAGTGTGATATACAAAGTCAGAATTGGAGTGACTGCCTCTCCCTGGTGCAGAATACCTGTTGGAACTTGTGCACCTTACAGATTTAGTTATGTTGACAATGATAAATTGTTGGCATGGAGCATTTGACCATAATATTGCATGCCATTGTAGATTTAATATATTAAAGTGATCGACAAGCCAAAAGTAAAAAAAAAATAATTAGTAGCTTACATTTCATTGGGTGGCTCCAGCGCTGTCCTTCCTCTACTTAGTGATGAAAATCTCTTTCTCATTCTGGGTTCCTTTCCCACTCCGCAGATGTGGTCCACCAATCAACCTTAGGGGGGCTAAGAACAGAAACACCCCGACTCCCTGCCCAGATGTCCTGAGTGGCTGCCTCTCTCTGCAGCTATGAAACCCCACCCTTCTCTCTGATCTCCTGCAGCATCTTTATCTGTGTGCTTACATCACATCATTGTTGCCACGCCCACTGTTTCTCCTCAGTGTTTCTCTGCACCTCCAATGTTCTAATACTTTTACAAATAACTTGGGACCTACAGGGTCTTTTTGAAAATGGATTGAAATTTGGGCAGTGCAACATGCAAACTGAGATAATGGGACAACAATCAGGCTTGCCTTTATTATAACTTGTAAGTGTTGGTTTGCTACAGGTAACGTTGTGTTCTCTTGGTAGACAATATTCACTCCCCATCTTCAGCCCGAGTGGCTTAGGTGTGATCTACATGTTGAAAGTATAGGTTCTTTGGCAATCATAACTGCTATGTTGTATTTTACTGTCAACCAGTTATTGTTGAACTTATTTGCTAAAATGCAAGGAAAAGGTATGCTGGGGCCTGCAACAATTAGGGTGTGGCCTTTAAAAATCAATATATACTTAATAAGTAAAAGCTGTAGACATGAAATGTAAAATAGCACAGAGCGCAAAGTTCTTATAGCCAGTGGAAAGCTTCCTTTTTCACATTGCACACAATCCACAATGCACCTTGTGTAGTATATTTCACAGACAAGTGATTCCGAAATTACAATGGACATATAGATCCTTAATTTCAAGGGCATATATAGCCACCACAACTTATAGCACGAGACTCTTCTCTAATAGCCTTTAGGATAGAGGGCTCTTGGATCATTCGGCACATTCCAATATTAAAAGCATCCAGCGATATTCCAAATCTAGCAACTTACTCCGTTTTAACCACTGACCATAAAAAATAACATATGCTCATAGCATAATTGAGTAAATATTTTAAGAGAACATTTTTTTTAAATGTCAGAAATACACACAACTTAGAAAAGTGGTAAATGTACATAAAAACAGTCACTCCAGCTCTGGTTCGCTCACCCATATATATCTTTACCTATGCGGACGTCAGTGGCAGGGCCATGCAATCTCGCCGCCAACCAGGCCTGGGATGACGTATATCTTACAAAAGCTCTGTCATCCCAGGCCCAGTTTGCGGTCAGATCACATTACCCTGCCCCTGACACCTCCAGCGGCAGAGGTATATATAGGCGCAGGAACCGGAGCTGGTAAGCACACTTGTCCCTTGTCTGTGAAACATACTAGACAAGGTGCATTGTGGACCGCTTGTGATGTGAAAAAGGAAGCTGTCCCTCGGATACAAGAACCTTGCGCTCTGTGCTATTTTCCATTTAATGTTTATATTTATTGTTGGACTATCACACTAGTCTTTGAGCACTTATCATTGAATTTATTTATTTTAAATGTTGTTAAAGGAGTGGAGGCGCAGGTAATGGTTATTTTTAAAATCTGTAGACATACTTTGTTTCTTTATTATAAAACCCTTCATCCTGGTGGCTGCAACCCCAACGATGAGTAGACCTAGTCTTTGTGAGCCACAAAGTTCTAATTCTCTAGTGGGCTAAGATCTGTAGCGTCTCACAGCCGAGGCAAGGGGGAAGCTTTTTTATGTTGCCGAGGGATAGTTTGTAATCCAGGTGCACCATTAATTTACAGCCTATTTTCAGTATTTTTTTTAAATAAATGATTGCAGTCACTGGATGCGAAAAACATGGCCCTAAACAAAAATGCATACAATTGCTTGCTAGCCAGCCATCTTTGGCTTCATAATGCATTTGTTGAAGGTTTCATTTATAAAAAAGCAAATAAAAGTAAATAAATTCATTATGTAAAAAAAAAAAACAGGACATGAAAAATACTTTTTGTTCTTCCTTATTTTCCTCATCTACTCTAAAGTCTGTTGTTCCTGCTAAAATAGAGGCTAATATTTACATGGCCCTAGTACAGCAGAAGCTTTTCAGATAACAAAAACTCAAGCTTTTCAATTATAGACATACTTTGTACAACAAAGCTCATTCTTGATGTAAGTATACAATCATCCGATGGGAAAATCACAGAATACCAGTGGTTCTGGTTAATGATGAAATGGATTTGTATGTGGAATATTTTTGTATTTATATGTATAATAGGCTTTCGAAATAAAGGCAGACAGTAGCTTTGCATTATATTTCATGAAATAGTTTCTAGTTAAATGTCTAATTTGTATGCTTAAAGTGCTACAGCAGGCAAAGTTAATTTTTATACCATTGCGTCGGGCTACATTTGGCGCTGTGCTAAATTGGTTTCCATTTTTAAAATGAAGCAGAAATGCACGAGATATTGAGGTATACAGGTTCAACCAGTTACATTCTCTTTTTCTGTTCTCCAATCAGCTCAGCAGAGATGAAAAGGAATGTTGGCCCCTCCCTCTCCGGCCACTTCCTCCGCCACTTCCTCCTCCAGTTGGATCACATTGCTGTCAGCGCGGAGAGCTGATTATTATGCAGCATCACAGATCCAAGGGCCGCGAATAATCATAAACTGAACCTGTAAACCTCAATATGGCCATTTCTTTTTCAATTTAAAAAAAATTTAAATAGGAAAACTGTTCTTTAACACTTTACTCTAATAACTGTTCTTTAACACTTTAATGCTGTAACAGAGTGGGCAAGTTAGGCTTAATCCAAAAAATTATTAAAGGGTACAAAGTAAAGAGAACATTCTTAAAAGAAAAAGTATTTACATGGCACAGACAGACCAAGAATAATAATAATTCTTAACATTAGACGGAGCCATGCAAATCATTTCTTTTTATATTTGTGATATCTCAAGAACCCCTCAAGAATCACTGCTACATTTCTCACCTTTGGCTTGAGTCGGAATGTCTGGTCCAAAAGGTCAACCCCTGCTGAGAACCGCTCTCAGCACACAAGCTTCAAAATTATTGCATGCCTGTTCTGCCACCAGCACAGTAATGGGAATTTCTGGGTCACAGTTCACCCTGACCATAAGCCAAATACATATTCAGAACCTGGAGGTCCAGACGCATGCATCCATAAATTTCATGTCACTGTAGCAGACAAGCTATGGTGAACTCGGGAACTGTGTCAAACAGCTGGGTTAGGACTCTTTGGATGGACAGAATCCAACTAAATTCAACACTAGGTTTTTTAGGAGCTGCTTACCAAATGTTATGCCCCAAAATAGTTTTAGGAGGTATTTCAGCTGAGAGTCCAAACAGAGGGAGCAGAAAACTCCTTCTAGAGGAGCAGTGGGAGTGACCAGCCCAGAGTTAAATGTCCAGTGATGTAATTGGCAATCATCTTGCATCACATGAGGTGTGGAAGGAGTCCCAAGGAAACTAGCATGCTCTGCTCACCCCCTTTGGCTGCCTTGCATCACTGCATATTACTTAACGTGCTAAGATACTATTTTCTTGCTTATTCTGTCTGTAGCTATTCACCCGTAACTGGCCCTCCAGATCTGTATATGAATATGTTCATTGCTTGTATATTGCCTAGTGTGCTCTTACAGTGATTAAATATGTAATATAATCTTGGAATGCTCTTTTTACACTGATCCTGAACCCATTGTCTGTGCTTTTCAGTTAAATTACACGCTACTGGGTTGGCTTCTGGTCCCAATATTTCCTGCTAATGACCAGGGGTATCTAATAAAGCTGGTGGCAGTTATTTACAACTGTCAGGGCTTCGTTCACTTGTGGTAGTGAAAATGTCCCACAGCTGGTTAGGGTAATTGGCCAGTATTAACCACGTAATTTTGGTGACTGTGACATCAGCAGGGAATCAAGTTTCCCTTTCAGACTTATATTCTTTCAAAAACAAATCCGTCTCATTTGCCCCACCTCAGGAAGGAGAGTAAGTGTTATTGAAGCTGGGATTGATTTCCACCACTCCACGCCACTCAAGATCTGACAAAACTAACCCAATACCCATTTCCCTGATCTGGACCATGGCACCAAGAGTTAGCTTTTGTAGAAGCCGAGCTCACTCATCTGGGAGCAATGGCAGAAGTGGGTGAAGTTCCTTCTACTACTTCCTGAATAGGAGGTGGTTACCTGCCCTCTGGAGGACAGACTCAGCTTTTGTCTATGGCGTAACATTCCTTTTTAACTTTCTTATATTTTTTCACACCTTTTTGGCCTGGGCTACACAGTTTAAGCTCACAAACGCTTTTTATTTACATGAGTAGATTTGCTCTTCAGGTAGTTATAGTTTTTTTTTATCCAGTTATAGCTTTATCAAGATGGTCCAAGGAATTGTTGGTTACTTTGCATTTAAAATGTATACAACAGCTTTTTAGGCTGCCTGGTGATGTGGCCCTAGGCATCTCCACTCCATCTTGGGATCCTTGGGGGGTTCTTGTACTCCTATCTCCACTGGGCCAACCACAGATGTCCACTGGTTGTGACTGGATAACATGGTCAAGGTATTGCAATTTTTTCCAGTTGATTTTGTCAATGTAATATACTCTTGAGGTGTCTCTCCTTCTGGCTTTGATCATTTTGATTGGTGGCTGGGGATGGGAGATACCCTTTACAATCTTGCCATTTATTCTGTAATTTTCTTCCCCTTCTTTCCTTCCTCTATCCATTTCTCTATGGAACTCACTCAAGATATTCCCTATGGATGGCTCTGCTCACCCTTTATATGTTATGACTATAATTTGTTGAAGGCCGACATCATGTTTCTCCAAGAAACCCACTTCTCATGTAAATCCAACCCAAGATTCCCTACTTTCTTCTCAGCAAGTGCAGATGAAAAGAAGCATGGGGCAGCTATCTGTCTCTAAAAATCTATATCTTTCACCCCATCAGATATTGTCAAAGACCCTGACCAAAGATATATTCTTGCGAAAGGAGGTATTAATGATGTTATTGTTACTTTCATCTGCTATTCTTCCAATTCTAACCAATTAAACTAAATCTTTATTCCAAAGATTATTGTCACTGGTTGAAGACACACTCCTGTTGGCAGGGCGTTGGCATGGGACTCTAATTGCCCATTAGATCGGGTTCTGGATAAATCGCCACCGAGCTTTCCCAGAATGAGACCTCCCTCCATTTCTAGCAGAGTGCGTTGGCCAGGATTCTCAATTCTTTAGACTTAATAGACATGTGGAGGACGCTAAATCCTACAACCAGGGATTTTATTTTCTTCTCCCAGGCCCATCAGGCCTAGCCCAGACAAATTTCCTTGTCCCCTCAAAAATAGTGCCAAATATAACATCCTGCAAAATAACTGAAACCCCTTAGTCTGATCATGCCCTGATCTCTAGTACTATTGAGCAATAAAGAGTGAAGGAGGGGAAGACACAAGTACAGGAAAGGCACCAAACCTTCTATATTGAAAAAATAATTTATTGCTATAATTAATTAATGACACATAAAAGATAACAATACACGCATATACTCATATATACTTATAAACAATGTGGACTGAGGGGGATAGTACGTAATATATTATGTATAGTTCTACCTTATATAATGAATAGTACTAGAGTATCTATAAATAAATTCAAAAATAAAGCACTTGTGGAAGAGGTGGAGACTCAACTAGTCACTCCTTTCTAACCTACTAACACAAAAGGAAATTGCAGATGCAATTACAGAATGTTTGGAGAGTAATAAATCTCATGACACACCCCCCAAAACAACCAGGTTGGCCCATAAATTCTTCATAAGAGGCAGAACCAAGAGACAGGCTAATAAAGTGACAATGACAAGCTGTCCCTCTTGAACTCTCTTAGGTTGCAACACAAAACAAACCCCCAAAAAATATAAGACTGAGAACAGATATCAATCTATTGCTGACTGTTGTGGGGATAAACTCCTAGCTAGGAAGCTGACCTCCAGAACTAAAACCTACTCCATCCCGAAACTGATACTATTGGAATACTATTTACTAAAATTGTACAAAATGTAAAACATTTTAGCTTCTAAACTCAATACATTTCTACCCACCATAGTCGATCTAGATCAAGTTGGGTTTAAACTGAGCAGAAAAGGCCCAGACCAAATTAGGTGATCGATAGATATCACCTCTGTTACCAGATCGAACTGGGAGAAGGGGACACATAGGAAGGGCATGTTGTTGGCTCTAGACATTCAAAAAGCTTTTGACTCTCTTTCTTGGGACTTGGGATATAGTTGATGACCCATGTCTTAACCTATGGCTGTTTATTTCCCTTGATGACAGGGGATTCTGGCAATCCGCTTCTTCCATGGCTGCTGGCGCCCGTTCTTCGGCCGCAGAATGAGGCCCAGGAGGCATACAATCGGGCCCACCAGAAGACCCGGGCCGTAGTGGAGAGGGTCTTTGGACTCCTGAAGTCCAGATTTCGATGTTTGGACCATACGGGGGGGCACTGCAATATGACCCCACAAGGTCATCCAAATAATACTTGCATGCTGCATAACTTTCCCATCATGCAGCGTGTCCCCCAGTATGTCGATCTGTCCCCCTCTCCACCCAGCCAGGAGGCAGATGACCTATATGATGGCAACTCTAGTGCCTCTGGCCAATTAGTGCGGGCACATCTTATTTCCTCATATTTTTCATAACATTTGTTTTGTTTGTTTATGTTGTTGTGTGTTTTGAATATTATTTGCCTCTGTGAAGGCCTTTTTCTTTTGTCCCAAAAATATAGTAATGAGTTAATTACTAAAAATGTTACACCTGATTTGAGCCTCATGCAGTTTATTTTCTCATGTTTGTCCTTAAAAACCTTCATTAATATCCAAACAACACAAACATTAATGCATCAACTTAAGCAAGAACAGCTAAATTCAATCTATTTTATTGAAATATGTAAATTTTTATTTGAAGGGCGCTCGCAGACTCCATGTACATACATTTTAAAACATAACTATAAATTGGGGCAGACTCCTGGCCCCTAGCAATTGGCCACATCCAGGAGTTCTAAAGTAACTGACTACAGGCCGAAGTTTCCCCGCCCACCAACATCAAGATCCATAGGGAGCAACAATTTCCAGGGGAATAGTCGGCCAGGAATACATACGGCCACATACACACCCTCTCCTGCTCGGCCACATTTGCCACCGGCACCGGTGGAAACCAGCTATACCTATGCCACGCCTGTAAGTTTGGTGGCCACCCAGCCAATGACCCCAGTCCTAATGCCAGTCCAGTCCAATCTTTGCCATGGCCAAATTTTGTTTTTTGCCAGCCAAGAATGTCCCCCAATATTGCCAACAAACATGATGAGCCAGCCAGCATTTTCTTAGGCCCAAGCCTGCAGCGTGGGAGCTTGAGCGGCCGCTTCAGTGAGGCTTTAGCTCAGCCATTGGCTAGTGGGGTATGTGAGCACTCTAATGAGCTATATGGACGAATTCCAAAACAAACCAGCAAAGCCAGAAACAACCCAATCTTGGTAGCGCTCACCACACAGGTAAATAGAGTTTGGATGTAGAGGAAAGATGTGGAGCAGATCCAGGTCAAATAGATCTTAAAATTGATGTTGCCCATAATAAGGTTGTGGTGGGCCTTGGAGGTGGCCCAACACCTGGGCATGTGTGACATTCATAATCTGCCACTGCTCTAGCATCTGTCTGTTGCTAGTTCGAAATGCATCTAGCATGGCAGTGAAGTTTGCATTTAAGGTGGCCATTTGTTCTGCCATCTGTCTGTTTAAGGTGGCCATTTGTTCAGCCATCTGGCTGTTGCATGAAATCAGTCAGCATAATGCTGAATGTAGTATTGAAGTTCTCTAATTGTGCAGTAATCTGCTCTGTTGTTCGTTGAGTCACCTGCCTAAACTAACGGCTGTCATGGCGCCATGCTGACTTGACACGCGCCTCCCCTGGGAAACTGGTCGATGTTGTTGACTGCGTCTTCCACTTCCCCGGGTTTGAGCGCCTGCAGATGCTGGAGTTCTAGGGCGAGCAACAGTACCAGATGTGCTTGGCAAAACCTCTGCAGCAGAGCTAGCACTGGGGACTGTAAGCTCAGTCTCAGCCTGCTGCCCGCGATGGGCGTCCAGCTTCACTCTGCTGCAGAGGATTTGGTGCAGTAGGATGCTGGGGCAGTGGTAGATTAGGTTCCAGGGGGGTAATTTTGCGAAGGTTCAATATGGCTGGCATCCTCCTACTCCATCTCCTGGATGACATCCATTAGTGTGGGAGTCTGTTGGGACATGTGAAAAAGTGTGTCAGATTGGGCCCGAAATATCTTTAAGAACAAAATTAGTCATGTGCATTCACATGCATCACCAGTTTCAACAAAGTCCACTTACCCTAGATATCTGGTCCTGTGTCCTAGGCATCAGGGAAGTAGACGGCGTGCTCAAACTGGAGGAGGCTTCCACACTTCCAGAGGCTGGATGCTAGGCTGTGTGAAAAAGTAAAAGGCACGTAAACACACAAACATCCCTTGATGAGCCTGATGAGTACATATGCTTTAGCAAACACGTGGGCAGGCAGGAATGACAACTCCACCAACGGCCAAAGTTGCCCTTTACAATGAATCTGGGGCTATCTTATATGTATGGCTCACCCTGTACATACAGATTGGTCACATTAAATAATACAAACATGCATGTCCTGCATGTTAGGAGGCTTTACAGATCAAAAATGGCGCCTTAGGGGCCAACAGTCAGCTTGCAAAATGCAAACCTAAAAGATGTACCTGTGATTGCGCCGTTTATTCTGCTTCTTCGGTACTGCATACTTCAGGTCAGATATTTTCCTCTGGATATGCTCCACATCTTTCCTCTCGTCCCCCGCTGCATTCACCTGTCTGGTTAGCTCTTCCCAGATTTGGCTTTTTCTCAGTTTGCTGGTTGCTTTGGAATGGCAGCCAAATAGCTCATCATAATGAAGTGTGAGGCCACTTGCCAAGACTAGGGTTTGTGCCTCCCCAAACCGGCCACTCAACTGGCCTTGCCGCAATGTTCGGCCTAATGGCTGCTCTTCTGGCTCATCTATGTTTGGTGGCAATTCAGGGGACATTCTGGGCTGGCAGTGTGGTGATGAATGGCCCGTCACGTGACTGGAAAAAGACTGGACTGGCATTAGTACTGGGGGTCATTGGCTGGCTGGCCACAGAACTAGCAGTCATGGATGTGACATAGGTCTCGCTGGTTTCCACCTGTTCCGGTGCCAAATGTGGGCGAGGAGGAGAGGGTGTTCTTGGTGGGCTTGGGCTTCTGGCCCTCTGCATACTTTTCCCCTTGGAACTTGTGCTCCGTTTATCATGGAATGTGGTTGCGTGGGGAGTAGGAGAGGGTGTTCTTGGTGGGCTTGGGCTTCTGGCCCTCTGCTTACTTTTCCCCTTGGACGTTGTATTACCTTGCAGTTTGGATGTGGTTGCGCGGGGAGCCTTCTTCTTGGAGGATCCTTCCTTGCGGGTGCTTGATGTTTTTGATGTGGCTGGAGTTGTGGCCAATGTAGCCTTGTGGTGGCCACTTTTGCTCTGCGTTGCAGGCACCTTTGTAGTAGATTTGTGTGACCGAGTGCTCGATCTGGAGGATGAAGTGTCCTCATGCCGCTCTGCCCTTTTGTTCTTGGCCTCCTTTGCTGCTGGTTGCTTTGCGCTAGCTTTTTTGGGTGCCATGATGACAATATCAAATAGAATGAGCTGTGTGTCGATTACCCTTTAAATACTAATGACTGGGTACGCATTCCTCATACGTGTGCGTACGGCCGTTTGTCCGGCCGTGCGGAACCCGGAAACCGCTGGGGCATTACCTATCTGCTGAGGACAAGAAGAAAGATGGCGCCCACAATCTTCACCCGCCAACAACAAGAGCTCATTATACTTGTAAGTGTATTGTAAGGACGTTGAATTGCCATCTAAATGCATGCATAGGCCTTAAGGACACATATAGACAATAGGCACATAAAACCCAAGTAGATGGGCACAGCTTATTTATGAATATTAATAATTTATTGAGGTTCCAAAATGAAAAAAACTCATTAAAAAACATGTACAGACAATATTAAAACAGGCTCCTAAGACCATCCCATATTTCTAAGCCAAGGGTACAGTACTAAACCAGACAGAACAACATAATAGTTGTGAATCTAATAAATAATCCTATCAATAATAATCCCTAATAACCTATAAATATATAAGTAATTTACCAAGATAAACAAGTCTATATACAGACCAAAAGTGCCTGTGCTAATTTAAATTGCAATCAATATATAAATAAATCTTATACATATGTGATGAAAAATCCTAATAAATACTGTGAACTATAAATAAACTATCAAAATTCACCAATAATCTATAAACTAACTCTATATATAAAGTGCGTGCTGCAATATTAACACCTTCAGTCAGTCTTGGTGGTATAACATGGCTTGCACATGAAAACAAGGAGTATATCAAGCAAACAAAGGAAAAAGCAAAAAGTATATTTACTGTCCCTTTATGGCCAACTCTGCAATAACCGGGGGTCTGTGCCAATCTCACAAGTTCCGCTTTTGCAAGCTTCCTCAGAGATACCCACCTTATACCATGAATGTCTCCTTTATACTGGTGGCTTGTGAGCCCACGCCCTCACCTCAGGAAGCTCTCCCTGTGACCCCGGAAGCACTGCACAGTGTGAAGCACATGCTGTGCTGGTGAGTGCTGGTCCCGCCCCTCCCATGATGACCCGACCGGTGTCATCGGGACCAAGTGAGGGAGTATATATCTACGTGGTTGGGTGATTTTATGATTGGATGTCACATTCACTTTGAAATTTTGTCTACATCTGGGATCTGCATGGAACGTCACTCCCCACTTGGGATACCCCTTGGCCCTCTAGCATCTGAATTATAAATTGAATGATCCCCCGCTTGGAAGCCCAGAAAGAAGGGACTACCAAGTCAAGATTTGGACTCTACAGCGTGCCTGCATAATTGGCCTGGGAGTCTTAAGGTCTGGACGATACAACCCTGGAATATATGGGGACCATCCTTATGATCAGGGGAAGAAGATGCCCCCGATTCAGTGTGTTTATATATTTGGCTGGGTGATTCTATGATTGGACGTTATATTCATCCTGGGAATGATGCTTATATCTATGATCTGCATGGAACGATATTCCTCATGTGGGATACCCCTCTGGTCTTTTTAGACTTGAATGACCCCTCATTTGAATCATGAACCCAATGTATATAATCCCTCCCCTGGATAATTGATGATCTCTCTTTTGGATGCCTAGAATGCCTACACAATCAAGTTATTGGTTTACACTATATACTTATACATAGGATGATATAGTCCCATTATCGAATGTTATATTCACTTTGGTACCCTTGTTATATATCTGATCCATGAGTTTGATGTTAAGGGCCTTATTTATCACGGGCTAGCGCCAGGTAGTGTCTGACGAGCTATCGGCGGCTACCGACTCAAGTACGCCCGGCGGCGGTCACAATTACGCATTTATCAAGCTAAATGAGGCTAGCGCCGGCGAGAGCGACGGCTAGCGCGGGATTCATCATGAAGCCGCCTGGAACGAACAGCGCCGCTGCAAATTCCTTCACAGCGCCAGGTATGACCTGTCGCTCCCTGGCATTGTCCAATGCATTTCAATGGAGCAATGTTTAATTAATCATAATTAATTGGTATTATTTTTTTTTTTTTTTTTTTAATGTCAAAAATTATGAGACCACTTCTGCAATGTTAGGTTTTTTTTTAAAGTAAAAAAAAATAAAAAAAAAAGAATTTGTGCAGAAATGATCTTACAGGTCTGATATTAATATATTCATATTACAAAATGATTCCAAAAACATGTATAACGTTTCAATCAAAAAATATGGTTGTTTAGGGGTTAAAAACTAGTTAACACCCATCGCCGCCAGCGCACTGGGGTTTAAACAAGGAATGGACAGCGCCAGCAAATTCGGAGCGTCATTTTTTAATGAATATGAAGCAAGCTGTTCGCTCTGGCCATTCGTTGTCAGGCGCTCACATACAACGCTGAACCTGTGAAACAGCGACCCCTAAGCCCGTATTCAACATTACCGCACACCGACTGAGTCGCTGTCATCAAGCAAACGCCGGCCAAGCACAGCGAATACTGGCTGGCGCTGTAAAAATCACGCTACAGTCGCTCATCTGTCGCTACCTGGCGCTATTAATGAATCGGCCTCCCCGTGTCCCTCCTTCTGTGACCCAGAAAATAGGGACAATATGGCTTTAATATTGGAACACAGAGCATGTCAAAAGAAGGGATATGTGTACCAAAGAAAGGATAATGCAAGATAAGTCATGTGTCAATACATAATTTATAAGGATTCACTTATTGAGATAAACATCTGCATATAAACGATAGAGGTAGTATTTTGTAACGGTTCCAGGGAGAATTCTCGCAACTGGGTGCATCACCCAGAGAATATTGAAAGAGATATTCCCAGATCTGATGGCTGTGATTCCGCGCACTCCCCTCTCTATGTCTCTCTCCCCCTCCCTGGATGGGTGAGGTGCTGACAACCGATCCTCCCCCTTAGCCGATGACACCGGCCGGGTCATCATGGGAGGGGCGGTGCCAGCACTCACCAGTACAGCATGTGCTTCACACTGTGCAGTGCTTCCGGGGTCAGAGGGAGAGCTTCCTGAGGTGAGGGCGTGGGCTCACAAGCCACCAGTTTAAAGGAGACATTCATGGTATAAGGTGGGTATCTCTGAGGAAGCTTACAAAAGCGGAACGCGTGAGATTGTTGGATTGGCACAGACCCCCAGTTATTGCAGAGTTGGCCATAAAGGGACAGTAATTATACTTTTTTGCTTTTTACTTTGTTTGCTTGATATACTCCTTGTTTTCATGTGCATGCCATCTTATACCACCAAGACTGACTGAAGGTGGTAATATTACAGCACGCACTTTATATATAGAGTTAGTTTATAGATTATGGGTGAATTTTGACAGTTTATTTATAGTTCACAGTATTTATTAGGATTTTTCATCACATATGTATAAGATTTATTTATATATTGATTGCAATTTAAATTAGCACAAGCACATACATGCTATTTAAATCAAAGCTGATTCCATTATTATCTTTTTATAGATGAATATGTAGCGGGTGAAGGATCTGGAGCAGAGACCGCAGCAGATCATGCCCTGGAGGAACAAGGAGAAGGTGGGTGATGTCACACACACATTCGAAGTGTCATTTGCTTACTGTTGAATCAGACATTAGAAGTGAGCCTATTTTAAATGTCTCTACAGCCTCACATTCCCAGCAGTGGCAGGCCCCAGACCGTAGGATGGTCCCCCAAGCAGAGGTCGCCCACCTAATGTTAATATTTTGAGTATGTGTAAAATAACATCATCAACAATCAACCTCAATCCATTGTCAATGTCCTTAGCATAATTACATATGGGCTCTTCCTTTAAGAAATGCCTTAGCATAATGACATATGGCCTCCTTCTTTAAGAAATGCCTTAGCATAATGACATATGGCCTCTTCCTTTAAGAAATGCCTTAGCATAATGACATATGGCCTCATGAGTTAGCTTGAAACCTAATAATCATTCCATCCACAGCTGTTAAACATGTATTTGCAGACCAATAATTTTTTTTTATTTGTTTTACAGACACCGCACATGCGAGATTAGCACAACTTACTGCGGCGGTGTTTCGGTTGGTGGGCGAGATGCAGGAGCTGCGCGATTCGTTGGGGACCACAGATGAAGAATAATTATCTGGGGCCTGCCATTGCTTTGTATATAGTTTTATTGTTTTTTAAATTGTGTAAAAAATTTCAATATTTTTAAAGTTTTACATTTTTCTAAACCAAAAAAAAAAACCTTTTGTACTTGCAAACATTTGCAACAATTTTTATAAAAATAAGGCACCAAAAAATGGCAGTTGCAATAAAAAAAAAAAAACTTGTTTCTGTGTCATTTTCTGTTCAAAATACATTCATTAAGGGTTGGTTACAGCAAAACGTAGGAAAAAACACAAATAAAAAATGAAGATACAGACCGCGATGTGATTTAGGTAAGCATTAGGTATGCAAAGGGAAGAAGATACGTGATTTAGGTAAGCATTAGGTGCCCAAAGGGAAGAAGATACAGACCGCAATGTAATTGAGGTGAGCATTAGGTTCCCAAAGGGAAGAAGAATTAAACCGCGATGTGATTTAGGTAAGCATGAGGTGCGCAAAGGGAAGAAGATACAGATCGCAATGTAATTGAGGTAAGCATTAGGTGCCCAAAGGGAAGAAGAATCAAACCGTGATGTGATTTAGGTAAGCATTAGGTGCACAAAGGGAAGAATATACAGACCGCGACATAATTGAGGTAAGCATTAGGTGCACAAAGGGAAGAAGAATGAAACCGCGATGTGATTTAAGCAAGCATTAGGTGCCCAAAGGGAAGAAGAATGAAACCACCATGTGATTTAGGTAAGCATTAGGTGCGCAAAGGGAAGAAGATACAGACCGTGATGTAATTGAAGTAAGCATTAGGTGCCCAAAGGAAAGAAGAATGAAACCGCGATGTGATTTAGGTAAGCATGAGGTGCCCAAAGGAAAGAAGAATGAAACCGCGATGTGATTTAGGTAAGCATGAGGTGCGCAAAGGGAAGACGATACAGACCGCAATGTAATTGAGGTAAGCATTAGGTGCGCGAAGGGAAGAAGATACAGACCGCAATGTCATTGAGGTAAGCATTAAGGACGCAAAATCAAGAAGAATGAAACCGCGATGTGATTGAGGTAAGCATTAAGGGTGCAAAATGAAGAAGAATGAAACTACGATGTGATTGAGGTAAGCATTAAGGGCGCAAAGGGGAGAATATACAGACCGCGATGTCATTGATGTAAGCATTGTAGCAGAAGTGAGTGATAAAAATATGTAGATGAGCACATTAACGAGTTAATTTTGTGGTGCACAGGCGTAAGGTCCTAACGATTTTTGTCTGGATGATTATTAATAGAAAAAGGAATTCAGAATCTAACGGGAAACGTAAATCATTCGTTCGAGGCGGCGTTGGAAAAAGGACAAAAACGGAATCCTACGTTGTTTCATGAGTAACATAAACGGAAAACGAAAGCTGGAAAATGACATTCTCGTTGGCATACGAACGGACGAACACTTTACTGAAGGCTTGCGATGCATGCTTAGAATCACTCGTACACTCATACGGGAGCGGGAAAAAAAAAACGGCACAAGAATGAAATTCTTTTTATGTCTCTCTAAATCAACCCTATTGTGTGACCCTCCCACAAAGCTCATTTATATACAAGCCTCGGAGAAAGACCTTAATGTCACAATGAATCTGGAGATTTGGGGCAAACTGAACAGAAGCTCCACTAGAGACTTCATTAACACAGCTATAACTAAAGCTTGCTACAAGGTCCTTCTCCTGTGGTACCTCGTTCCAACTAGAACTGTTAAAGCATTTCTGGAGCAATCTGGGGAGTGTTTCAGAAACTGTGGAGAGCCTGGGGATATAATCCACATATGGTGGTCATGTTCGACAGTGGTCCAATATCGTCCAATATCGTCTAACATGGTCAATTTTATTGAACAAATTTATTGACTTCCCCCTGATCTTACTCCTTGGCCAAAGGATCCCAGATATCCCTAAGTACACAACCTGGCTGATCAAATTTATACTAGTTTGCTATAGCATGTCCTTGGAAACAATCCAATATTGATTTACCTCTGGTGTGGAGCAAATTTTACTGGATTCTCATCTATGAGAATCTCCTAGCTATTTTTTTTGGCATTTTTTACATCCATTTGGTCTCCTCCTTTTTATCGCTATAGGTTTGTTCTCGCTCTTTTTTTGGCTTAAAGAAGTATGTTACTATTAATCTGAAATGTCAGTGCCTGTACCTTCCAAATCTAACACAAAGGCACAATTGTGACTATTCAACCTACCATAAACCTAATAATCTACCATTTTTTCTATAGATTGGGCTCTGTTCCTTACCATTTGTTAGTTGTAG
Organism: Gastrophryne carolinensis; assembly: GCA_027917425.1. NCBI lineage: Eukaryota > Metazoa > Chordata > Amphibia > Anura > Microhylidae > Gastrophryne > Gastrophryne carolinensis. Next base: position 251,169,334 of record CM051234.1, on the reverse strand, counting down.
CATTTAATGTGCAAAGACACATGATGTTAATCACCTTTGATGAGGCAAGATTAAGGTTTCTCAACCTCAGAGTTGAGTTACTCTACCTTATATTAGATTGAGTAAGCTATTCAGCAACCTTGATCTTTAAAAGAATCAATAAAAGTCAATCGAAAATAAAGGATGTTTTAAAAAATGATGTGCCCCCCCCAATCTTCTAGGCATGTGGCATTGCTCATAGGCCACCGTAACATAAGGGAAGGGATTTTCTACCTTTTCACTGTAAACTAGACCCCTACACCAGTTCAAAGGGTGGGTGGGGACTTGCCCATACCCCCTTCAAAATACCTGCACGCTACCTGGGCATCAGTGCTGTGGAAAAGCCCTGTGCCAATTAGCCTGGGCCCAGTGTTCCTCCTGGGCTACACAGGCCACCCTAGAAGCTCAAGACCTATGTTGAACAGAAAAGAGAATAGCAAGGCTATGGCTCAGAACCCTAGAGATACCTGCCCATATGTCTGGTGCACATTGTTTTTAAAGTTCTAGCCAAAAAGGGAAAATAGCCCAATCATTTGGCTACCATAAACTTTATTAGGTTTCCAGTTCGGAGGTCACAGTATTCAAACTGATTAGAGGCATGTTCGGCTTATGACTAGTTTCAGGAAATGGGTGCCAGTCTGATAAATTAGATCAGTGCAGGTCACTACAAGATACAATTTTTGCTAGCGTGAAGTGGAGCTGCTCTACCATTATTTGTAGATGTACATGTTTACAGTAGTTCACCCACCCACAGTGCTGCTTTATTCCCAGCTCAATGTTTCGGACTGCAGAGTGCATTTGATAAAAATTCTGACTGAAGTTAATGTTTTTAATATTAACAAATAAGCATAGCTGGTTGTCACAAACAAAACATGTATTGAAACTCTTTGACATTGCTTCACTAGTCCCCAGAGATGAAAATATAGTCTGGATAAATTAGCACTTTAACTAGAACTTTATGACAGTTGGCTGAGTACAAATAAAAATTTGGCCGTCATGTCACATGCCCACATTGTTGATATTTTAACATGGTATGACCTCCGATGTCTAAAGCTGCCATTTGGGAATGCATTTTGTAACAAGTAACATAACAAATATTACTTTGAATGGGTCATTCACAATTTATCTTGGACAAGATAGAAAATGCAATAGCGTTTATTGCATGTTTATTTGACTAGTGACAAAGAACATCTATTTGGCTTTTGAAATGCGTTCTAAAAATAAAATGCAACATGAAAGGCACACTCATTGTGTAATAAACTCACCTCTATCCTTGATTTGTTCATCACTAATGCCTTCATAATCCTCACCCTAACTGAACATGGCTGACCCTGCCAGATATATGGGTTGATTCAAAGAAACATGTAACAGCTTGGATTTTGGTGCCGATCATCCTATTTTTCACGTCCGCTCGTGCGTTCGTATGAACTTGCGAGTGATTCTATAAGCAAATACGTTTCTATCCTAAAATATACGTCCGTTCGTATGGCAGTTCGGGAATCAGACCTATGTCAGTTTCCATCCTGATTTTTCCGTTTCATTTCTCAGGTTGCAACATTGGTTTTGCCCTTTTTCCTTTTTTGTCTGGACGTAAATCCTTCTGATCTTGCGGCTCCGCACTACAAACTTACCTCATTAAAGTGCATTCTAAATATTTGGTCTTTTATTTTTCTTTATTTCATTCATTTTGCAGTAACCAACCATTAATGAATGCATTTGCATAAGTAAATCTAACTTTGTTTAATTTTTACTTAACTTGCATTTTTTACTTGTGGATTTAATTTTTATATTTTGGCTTCAAATGGTACAACTTTAAATTTTTGGTGTGGTTACCCACCCTCTACATACAGATTGCTCTCAAATATTAAAAAACACCCAGCAACTTCTGCATGTTATGAGCCTAGAAACAGGCAAGATGGCGGCTCAGGTATTATCGGGCAGCCTGCAAACAGAAAGGGCCTTGTGACTGTGTTGCTCTGGATTCTTTGATTTCTGACCTTTCCGTGTCCCCAGCTCTGCTGTGTCTGTGCAAAATACAGCAGTAACCCACATCCTGCACTTTATCCCGCTCTCCTCTCCTCAGTAAGTGTGATGCATCTGACCAAAGATGTGCTTAAATAATTAAACAAAGCAACGGTAAACAACTACACCAATAAATGCAATCTAAAAATATTATTCTAGTACATCAATTTAAAAATAAATAACAAAGGACATAAGTTTCTTTAATTAACGCAAATATATTGCCAAATAAAGGTTTACATGCAAAGGACTAATTAAGGTCCACATTAAAATGCTTTTATAAGGCATACATGAATCAGGTATGCATTGCCATACAATTTATGGCCTCGGCCATGCTGATACATGCAGTTCATTGGAGCTCAAGACGCGCAGACTCCTCCACATAGCCAAAAAACCTGTTCAAGAACAGCAATACGACTGCTAAAAGGTGTCGGCAGTGGCTTTCTTTTAAAACGTATTTAGAGGTTTGAAAACTGTTCTCTGAATCACACCGAAACACATCCAATTATCCTAAGTTTTACGTTTTGATCCTAAGTTTTAGGATTTGATCCTAAGTTTTACGTTTTCATCCTAAAATTTAGGAACGAACTTGCGATGATCGTAAGAGCATATACGCATTCGAACGTAGGCTCGTGCGAGTCGTAAATGGCCAAAAAAACAGGAAAAAATGACTAACACCCACCCAAACTTACGATTCTCGATCCGAAATCAATTAACTTTTGCTCTTTGAATCGAGGGGATAGTCTTACTCTGTGTCATACAGGGGTCTGCCACACCCCAAGACCCGACAACAAACAAGGTGGGAGTGTTGGTGTCCTGCTTTCCCAACCGCTGCTCCTTTAACCCAATTCCTGCTTTGCCTTCACTATCCTTTTCTTCAATTAAAACCCACTGCATCTGCCTATAATCAATCTCTTATTGGACCACTTTTCAACCTGGCTTCTTCACTTTCTCTTAAGTGACATATAGGCAGTAATCATGAGCGACTTTAACATACCTATTAACACTAACACTTAACAGTCCTGCTGCCACCAGACCTCTCTCACCTCCTCTTCTGGCCTCAAACAATGGTCCATTGCTCCCACTCATACAGATGACCACATTGTAGACCTTATCCTCACTGATCTCTGCTTTTCTCTTCAACCCCACAACCCCTTTCTGGCCACAAGTTAAAAATAATGACTGTTTTCTCCATTCCCACATACTTACAGGCAATCCTGCATAGAAACCTTTGTGCTCCTGATCTTTAGTGTGTCTCTCATTTTCTGAAACTTCTCCAAACTCTGTCCTCTTTCAACAACACATACTCTGTAAACTTGCAGTTACATAACACACAAACACAAACCCCTGCCCTGGACTCAGTCCCCCCCTCTCCTACAACCACCCTCGCTTTACAAATCGATATCTCTGGCTTGATGCAGATGTTGCCAGATTGTAAAGGCACTCTCGAGTCACTAAAAGGAAATGGCGAAAGACCAAAATCAATGGTCACCTGTTAAATAAACATGCCCTTCAGGAACTCAGGACTGCACTTTGATTTGCTAAACAAGCATACTTCTTTTTCCTCATGTCCTCACAGACTTTAAATCCTAAACAACTGTTCAACACATTTTGCACTCTACTCTGCCCACAACCTCCTCCCACCTCCCAAATCACAGCAGAGGAATTTGCCTCTTTCTTTAAGGATAACATTGATCCAAGCTGGCTTCAACTCCCAAATCTACTCACCCTACCCAACTATATCCCTGACCACTACCCTATCCCATTTCCCTCTGATATCTGAACAGTAGCTGTCCTCCCTTATATGTAAGTCTCGCCTCATTACTTGCTCCTTTGATCCTATTCCTTCTCATCTAATCCCACAACTGTCTTCATCCCTCATTCCTGCCCTTACATCTCTCTTTAACCTCTACTTGACATATATCTTCACATCACTATTCAAACAAGTAGTCATAAACCCATTTCTCAAAACGGCCTCCCTGCACCCCCTCTGTCCTCCCTGATTACCGGTCTCTTGCACTGCTTTGTTTTCTCATCCAATCCAAAGAAAAGCATGTCTACTCAGAACTCACACGCCATATCTATGATAACTCCTTACTAGATCCTTTCCAGTCTAGTTTATGCTCTAATCACTCCACTGAAACTACCCTGATCAAAATCACAAATTATCTACTAAATGCAAAAATCCATGGGTCACTACTCCATTTTAGGGTTCTTGACCTATCCTCTGAATTTGACACTGTGTTTAGTTACACTTCTGTTACATCTGACTCATACCATGTTTATAATATACATTGCTATCATGATTGTATTATTTACTTGTCTTACCTCCTGTAATATTTACCTTACACAGTGCCACAGACTATGATGGTGCTTTCTAAATAAACAATAATAATAAAATTAAAAGTGAAACTAGCTACTAATGTTAGGACCCCTGGGGAAGTCCACAGACAGCAGCTGGCAAGGTGGCAGCTTGAAAAGTGGTTGTTATTGTTTGTGTAGATTGCAAAATGACAAATCTACAATGTTTCAGGTAACTTTCTATGGGGATGGAATTCTTGTCCGTGGAAAGCAGAATTCAACAGTAACTTGACAGGAGCCGATTACTTTCCATCTGCAGCTCCCACACTGGTCCTTGACTGGTGCTGCGACAGGTGACGGAGTTTCCCGGAGTTTCCTGATAACTCATTGCATAGCATCTCAGTTGATGGGAGGTGACATTCCTTGTGGCTCAAATCTTCATGCATACCTTGTTGCTGACCTTTGTCATGTCTAAGCCCATCCTTTTTGTCCTGCTGGTCATTGTCTACCTTTGCCATGTCTCACCATGTCTTGGTAATTTCCTTTGTTGATCTCTGTCCACGACCTTGCTTTGTTTGCTGCCAGCCCACAACCTCTGCTACATGGTCACATACAGTCTGCTGCTAGTTTATGACCTCTGAAACACCCACACCCTCATCCTGTTTGGCACAGGTCCTTGAACTGTGCTACGTTAATACAGAGTGGTGGTTTAAAAATGATACACAGATAAGCCCTAAAATATAGTCAGGACAACAGCAAACGCATCCCCTACTTTATAAAAATACATGTTAACCATAGTGATGTGTTAATTTTGAATAAAAACAATACAATTACATATTTTAAGATACCTTTAGAAATGTAAAATATAGACTTGAGCATCATTAGAAAGCCACCATTGATTTAGTATGGAAGGTATACCTGGCACATCGGTAAATTAAGCTTAATCTTACTGTTACTGTACAGCCTTTACTGTTTCATTATGTGGAGCGGTGTACTACCTCATTATCCAGATAACATTCCTTAACATGTCAGCTTAGCACAAGCCAGCCCCCACTTCCTGCTTCCTGTCCAGTGTTTTCTCTCTAAAATAGAGATGTGCAGTATGCTTGTACTAATGCCGCCAAATGAAAAATTGCATGGAAGAACTAACACTTCCAACCACCAAATCTCTGAATAACACTGTGCTACTTACTAAACAACTAACAAGCCAACTAATGTATATAATTTCAAGTTTTAATTAAAATAAAAGGGAGTAGGGGCATAGCTAGGGGGGCAGGGGGTAAGTGCCCCAGCAGGTCAGGGTGGTGCCAAACGAGGGCCTGAGCACAGGTGAAGAGGCACCATTTTTAATCTTTGCCCCGGGTGCCAGAAAGTCTAGCTACGCCTCTGAAAGGGGGGGTTGTGGAATTGTTTTACTGTAGATAAGGGGAGACACGGCACGCAATTACACATTTATCAAGCAGAATCTGTTTAGCGCATCATGTAGCGTCTGATTCATCATTTTCAAAGCCTCTGCAAACAGCGCCAGCATTCAGCCTTGCACAGCGCCAGGTATGACCTCTCGCTACCTGTCGCTCCCCCATACATTTCAATGGACGAACCTTTTCTTCACTTTAAACGGGTTTTTTTTTTCCCCAAAAATCACAAATAATTCTGTGAACTCTTCTGGCACTGAAAAAGCTGTTTTTTCAAATTTTTTACATTTTTAAATATTTCTTCAGAAATGACATTATAGGTCTGGCATTAAAGTGTTCATGTTACAATGTTGCTACAATGTAATTCCATATGTTTTCGCTTTGATACTAGTTGATAGATGCTTGAAAACAGACTTTAAACACACCGCCTCCTGCGCTCTGAGCTTCAAACAAATATTTTTCAGCGCCAGAGATTTGTGAAGCTGTTTTTTTGCTGAATATGGTGTGAGTCGGTCGCTATGAGCAGTCACTAACATGCGTCCCCATACAGCGCTGTACTGGTCAAATAGCGACTCCTCACAATGTATTCAACATTACTGAACAGCGACTGAGTCGCTATAAAGTAGCGACCCATGGCTGAGCACTGCGACTACTAGCGGGCGCTCTGAAAATGCCTGCTACAGACGCTCATCTGTCGCTACCTGCCGCTAATGATGAATCAGCCTCCCCGAGTAGTGCAGAATATAATTTATAATCATTTATCATTTTTTCAGCATGTTGCTGCACCGCTACTGTTTTAGCAAATGTTTTTTTTTGCAGTGCAGCAACACAGTGCGCATTGTAAAACAAATGAAGAGTTACACCAATGTGGTACTGTCTGGCAGAAGTACTTGATAAATCAGGTTCCTAATTTTGATAAGACTTTCCTACTAAACGAGCATCTGAACTGTTCAGGTATATAATTTTTACAGCATGGTAGATATTTTAATTTGTATCATAAGCTCTCATGGCATAGAACAAAAACGGGTATAGTCAAAAACCTGGGTTTTGAGCTGCTTTAATATTAATGTACATTCGTTTTTATGACTATGATCAAACTGTTTTGTTTACCATTATTTACATTTTTGTTTACCAGTTATTTATATAACTGTATTATATTTTTATAATTAGACATGTTATACCAGTATTTATACCTTTCGCCACTATGAAACCAAAGGTATCTATGTTCCTATTATTAGGAACTTGGATATCCATTAAGGATCTAAAAATTCCGGAACCAGATGTTTACCAGTGCTAGGTACCATCTTGTTGTTATTTTGTAGCTATTATTATATATTTGCTTTGGGCAGGGTTAAGAGTTTAAATGGTACTTTGCTTTTGATGATTCTGTGAGAAGAACGACCCAAAACAAAAACTGGACCAAGAGTTAAGTAATGCACTGGTGCTAATCCAGAAATGGCAGTGTTGTTATCTTGTGTATGTTGTGATGCTTTGTTTCCGGTAGAGGCAGAATTACATTTTGCACAACACAGCTACTAGCATAATTTATTGTATTCTAATTCCAGCGAAGAACCATTTTTTTTTCCGTAGGCTTAATATAATACCCGAAAAGACATTTATATGAGCGCTAGCTCATGCTGACCAGGAATTTACATTTTTTGGGAAGCTCATTTTCTATTCCCTCCAGGTGCATGTGTGCGGAAGAAATGTATCTGAAAACACTTAGGAGTAACTGAGGTCCCAGATCTCATTACCAAGTGTCATAAAAAAAGAGATTTCTTTTTTGTAAAGTGTCACAATCTGAGCTTGTTACCGTATTCCACACTGTTTCCTTGGCAAGCAAATATGTCATTGTCAGTTTTAACCTGTTGGCCACAGTTTATACAGAAAAATGGCCATTGAAGCATTGTTTTTACCTACTAGCTAACAAAAATGTGGAGGATGTGTCCTGTAAAAACAATATACAACAGGTGAAATCTGTATTAAATATGCACTTATTTGCTAAGTAAATTTCTTTATAAAAGTGCTATTGACATAAAATACTTACTAGATGTCGGAAACAACCCATTCAATCCAGGCATGCAAAGAAATCAAACCAGTCCAAATATTATGTTATGTATAATAATGAGAAATAATGCAGGGACAAATTAAAGAACAAATGAATAAAAAGAGGTGCAAAAAGACATAGAAAGTCATAACACCAGCTAAACTCTTTCAGTAATTAGAAAGCAATCCTACCGATATGTAAATTAAATTCAGCTGGTTCAACTTATGGGCTACGAAAAGGTGTCTCATTACCAAGGTGCCACACAAGAAACATTTGATGATGGGTAAAACCAGTGAGCTTTCTTCACAACCTTATTGTTGCAAATCATACTGAAGGTATTAGTTACAGAAGAATTTCTAAGCTACTGAAGGTTCCAGTGAGCACTGTTGGGTCATAATATGAAGGTGAAAAGAACATCATTTCACCATAAACACAACCAGATGCTCCCCCAAGATTTCAGACAGAGAAGTGAAAAGAATTATTAGTTTACTTGTCCAAGAGTCAAGGACCAATTGTAGCTACAGAAAGACTTGTAATCAGCAGGTACAATTGTTTCAAAGAAAACAAGTAATGCACTCAAATAATATTCAGATTCGGGTGGTAATCCAAAAATGGAACAAAGGCTTATCTCAGCAATACTATTATGAGCTCATGAAATCTTATATAAAGGTTTATAACCACCAATATAACATTGCCATTAGTGTTATGTGTTATACGTGGTATTCATGAGCTATCTTATAATTACCATGCACCAACTTAGGCAACATTAAGTCACTTTGCTGGATGTTTTCTCATTGGGCTAATTAGTAAAACAGGCCCCTAATGTCTACAGGAGAAATGTGTGTCTATGCCATCCATCGTACAGGGCCGAGACCATTTCATACAAAATCTAGTGCTGTATTATTAAAAGGAGTTAGCTCTGCATAAAGGGACTGTAACCCCAAGTTAAAAAACAAAAAAGTACTTACCTTCTCTTCCCTGCAGCAAATCGACAAACACACAAGAACCCCCAGTGATAAGCCTGGCCTCTAGACCACTTGATTCGGAGCAGGTAAGCCTCTTATCCAGAGGACTTTCTTTTTGTCCAGCTTCCAAGAGATGCATAATGAAACCACCAGCTACCAGACGGTCACTAGAAACTCCACAGCCAGCATACAAAACAAAATAAAAACATTCTTTGATTTTGGACTGGGCAACAGATGACTTAGATCAGCAAATTAGCCAAAAATCTACAGCCCCTGAAATAATGTCTTATTAGGGTTGATTCATGGTCACTGATGCCTGAACCATGGCTTTGTGCACCCATCGGGCGCACGTGCGTATAGCACCAAATTACATACGCTCATGGCGAGCACAAAATTCCTCTTCTGTCTGTTAATTCTGCTATTTTGAGGAGTAAATGGCCCTGCCCCATGTGCATTTGGCAGGTTAATCCCTTAACTGGTCCCGATGATCCCTTATGTTTCTCTCCTTTCTTTACTGATTCTCAATTGAGATTTTGTCTCTCCATATTCTGTGTTTTAGGTGAATCTCTATTCTCCATTTCAGAGTGTATTCCCTGTCAGGTGACTCAGGTGACAGGGAATATGAAATGGAGAATAGAGATCAGCCTAAAACACAGATGCTGGAGAGATAAAATCGCAAATGAGAAACAGTAAAGAAAGGGGAGAAATATTTAGTTGTTGTTTATTTATAGATGCTTATTTCTCCTTATTATTAGGTGCCAGTTTTTTGCCTGCAGACAGGAAGTGTCTTCTGACTCGACAAGATGGAAGCACATGTATCCTAGAGTATCCTAGAGTCCTGAGCAGAGTTGCAGCCCAGCCAGGAAAATAATAATAAGTGACTAAAAAATTGAAATATATTAATCTTAGATGCTGGGGAATTGTTTTTTAAGGGGTTGGGCTATTTATTAAATGAAGCTGAAGGTCCAGTTGAAAGAGGCTGATGAGGCACAGCTGAGAGCTGCTGAATGACCTGAGGAAAATGTAGCACCTGCAGCCAAGCACTGGAGAGCGCTGCAGACAGCCCATGTGGGCTAACCAGGTGCAGGCGACACCGGAGCTTGGGAGAGCTAACAGACCAACAGCTGTGTGGGCGAACATCAGAGCTGAGGAGAGCTCACAGTTCGGCAGCCATGTTAGCTTCATGGTGCAGGTAGCACCAGGAGCAGGGCCTGCTGCCAAACAGAGTGAGACAGTCAACAGGGCAGAAACACTTGAGAGTCTCTGATGTGAACTGTGAGTAGGCCTGTGTGGCCATATGAAATTGAGACTCTGTGAAAACAGTGTGTTCTGAGGACCTGTGTTTCCTTATGAATGCTGAAGAAAGCCTGTTTAAGTTGTGTCTGTGCTCAGAAAGAACCCGGGAACTTACACAGTCCTATACCTACCTTCATTAATATTTTCCTTAACAACTTCAACCCACTTTAGGTCCACTTTATACGGGGAGGCCGATTCATTAATAGCGCCAGGTAGCGACAGATGAGCGACTGAAGTATGGCGCTATGAGCGCCGCTAGCGTACGCCGCGGGCGGTAGCGATTCGCTATAGCAGGCCTCCTCAGTCGCTACCTGGCGTTGTTGGGAACAACGCCTACATTGCTGAATATGATGTTGGAGCTCAGCTTTGTAGGCGCTGTCAGTCAGTTTGACCACGCTATTCAACACAGCGCCAGCGCTTTGCTTTGCTGTGGGCTGGGAATCAAGTACCTTCAGAATAAAACACATTGCAACATGTTTCTTTATTTGTTTTTTGTTTTTTATTTTGTGTTGAAAAGGAAATAAAATTAAAACAGATATTTGAATGAAAAGGAAAATTAAAACAGAATTAAACACATAGCCACATGTATTTTATTTTTTTTTAATTTTTTTAAGAAAAAGGAACTACAATTAAACCAGAAATGAGAATGAAAATGAAAATTAAACCACAAATGAGAATGAAAAGGAAAATTAAACCATAAATTAGAATGAAAAGGAAAATTAAAACAGAAATGAGAAAGGAAAGGAAAATTAAAACAGAAATTAGAAAGAAAAGGAAAATTAAAACAGAAATGAGAAAGAAAAGGAAAATTAAAACAGAAATTAAAAAGAAAAGGAAAATTAAACCAGAAATGAGAAAGAAAAGGAAAATTAAACCAGAAATGAGAAAGAAAAGGAAAATTAAACCAGAAATGAGAAAGAAAAGGAAAATTAAACCAGAAATGAGAATGAAAAGGAAAATTAAACCAGAAATGAGAATGAAAAGGAAAATTAAACCAGAAATGAGAATGAAAAGGAAAATTAAACCATAAATTAGAATGAAAAGGAAAATTAAAACAGAAATGAGAAAGAAAAGGAAAATTAAAACAGAAATGAGAAAGAAAAGGAAAATTAAACCAGAAATGAGAATGAAAAGGAAAATTAAACCATAAATGAGAATGAAAAGGAAAATTAAACCATAAATGAGAATGAAAAGGAAAATTAAACCATAAATGAGAATGAAAAGGAAAATTAAAACAGGAATTAGAATGAAAAGGAAAATTAAAACAGAATTAAACACATAGCCACATGTATCTTTAGTTTTTTTTTTATTTTTGGTCTAAAAAGGAACTAAAATTAAAACAGAAATGAAAATGAAAATGAAAAATCAAACAGAAATTAGAATTGAAAGGAAAATACAGAAATGTTCAAGAAAAGGAAAATTTGGATCAGGGTGCATCTCGGGGTGCCTGAAAAATTAAAAAAAGTGCAGTTAGTATATATCTTTTAATTTGTGTTTTCGCTGTAAAAAAATATTGCATTAATTGTTAACCAACATTTGCGTCAATCTTGCACACCAACCCTAATTGTTATGTTGTTCAGCTTCCACCCCCCCTTAGAGAGGTTTGGGTCATCTTACACCCCCCTTAGAGTGGTTTGGGTCATCTTACACCCCCCCTTAGAGTGGTTTGGGTCATCTTACACCCCCCCTTAGAGTTGTTTGGGTCATCTTACACCCCCCCTTAGAGTGGTTTGGGTCATCTTACACCCCCCCTTAGAGTGGTTTGGGTCATCTTACACCCCCCTTAGAGTGGTTTGGGTCATCTTACACCCCCCTTAGAGTGGTTTGGGTCATCTTACACCCCCCTTAGAGTGGTTTGGGTCATCTTACACCCCCCCCCTTAGAGTGGTTTGGGTCATCTTACACCCCCCCTTAGAGTGGTTTGGGTCATCTTACACCCTCCTTAGAGTGGTTTGGGTTATCTTACACCCCCCTTAGAGTTGTTTGGGTCATCTTACACCCCCCCCTTAGAGTGGTTTGGGTCATCTTACACCCCCCCTTAGAGTGGTTTGGGTCATCTTACACCCCCCTTAGAGTGGTTTTTTTCAAATTTTGATGGGAGGTCAAATACATTTACCCAGTAGTGCAGTACTTGGATTAGAGTGAAGGGTAGTTAGCTTACCGCAAAAAAGGAAGTGATCATCCTTTCCCTTAGCCCCCAGTCTGGGTGTCCTCACTTCTTCCTGCGGGCAAGTTGGGGATTTCTGGCACCAGTGCTCTCCCCTCGGGGGATTGAATTCGGTGGCATATACAAATATTATGGAGCACGCAGCAGGCGAGGATGATCTTGGAGACCTTCTGTGGGCTGTAGAGCATCTCTCCTCCTGGGCGTGCCAAACAGAGAAAGCGTGCTTTCAGCAGGCTGATGGTTCTTTCCACAATGCTTCTGGTCTTGCGGTGTGCTGCATTGTAGCGTTCATGGGCAGAGGTCCGTGGGCTCCTGACCGGAGTCATGACCCACGTTCTCTGCCCATATCCCTTATCCGCTGTAGAAAAAACACAAGGAGAGAGACAGCAATTAGTACTAGTAAATGTTTTGTTTATCTTTTTTTTCAAATTTGGCTTACTAGGCCACATATTTGAGTCAAAATACTTTGACATGGTTAATTATTTACCCAGTAGCCAGCCAGCTGGCATTTCGTTGTTCTCAAACTTCCGGCACAGGACTGTCCGCTGCAAGACGTAAGAATCGTGGCATGAGCCGGGGAACCCCGATCTCACCGCCCGCAGCCTCATGTCATGGTCACAGACAAGCATTACGTTGATTGAATGGAATTGCTTTCTGTTTCTGTAATACAGCTCCTGTGCACGGGGAGGGCGGAAAGGGATATGTGTACCATCAACGCACCCTAGCACATTCGGGATCCCTCCCATGAGATAGAAAGCATGTTTTATTTTGGCAACCTCTTCCTCATCCTCAGGAAACTTGATGTAAATTGGGATTAAATCACAAATCGCCAGAACTACCTGGATTAGTATGCGGCTCATAGTAGCCTGGCTTATCCCGCTGAGGAGGGCGGAGGTTGCCTGGAAGGTCCCTCGTGCCAAAATATTCAGCGTGGCACACAGGCGTACTATGCCTGGAATGGATTGAGTGCGTTTGGTGGATGGCTCGATTTTGTGCTTAATCTGATCATATAGGGACTGTAGTGCAGCACGATTCAGACGGAAGCGGCTCCTGATCTGCTCGTCACTAAAGTCCCATACTGAAAGGCGGATTGCAAAGAGCGGGGTGCCCTAAGCCTCACAACACCCCGCTCCCTGTCCTCCTGCTCTTTCAGCATACACATACATCCATCCACCCAGACACCATACATCACCCTCTTATCCATCACATATACAAAATCAAAAAAACAAAAACCACAAACACACCACACACACACAAACAATCACACTCCTCACACACCCGCTAAAATGCAGCTCAACACAAAACCAGAACTATAGTGGTCCAAACCACCAGCCTGCTGAAAAACAGCTTTCTAAGTTAGGCACAACCAAGAGGGGAGTTGCTGCACAGCCCACAAAAGGCCCCAAAATCAAGCCTCACTTGCTGTATGCTCCACAATATTTGCATATGCCACCAAAAACAATCTCCTAAAGAAACAGCACTGATGTCAGAAATCACCCAACAAGCCACAGAGAGTGAGGACAGAACCCAGACAGAGACTCAAATAAGCTAAGGGAAACAAGCACCGCACCACACCACAGCCTTTGCCACAGTGTAACAATACCAGAAGCTTGCAAATTCCTTCCATTTATACTTCACTTTGAAAAAGGACAGGTCCGCTTTGCCGCCTTTTGCGTTGCTCTGCTATTTCCGGGCGCCAATTAGCCGACCCAGGTGTGCGTAAAACGGAGTGCGCACGCGCACGCTAGTAGCGCTACTAGCGTACGTGAGCCGAAACTTGCGTGCATTAACGGACATGGGCGAAAATTCAGTGGTGGGCCAATGAAAGGTAAGCTGCTGTTTATTTAAATAGCCGTTAGGCTAGCCACATGTCACAAGGGTTTCAGATACATCAGTCCATTGTTGTATTTGGGTGTGTGTTGTTTGGTTAATGAGGTCTGTAATTAGTTAATTGCCTAACACACATGCTTCAGTCAGTGCAGTGGAGTTGTGGTTAGAAGGAACTGGGCTGTATGTGTGAATCAATTAAGTGGGCTGGTTTGTGATTGGCTGTTAGAGCACATAAAACCTGCCCAACCCAAAGAGAGTGCGATGCCATTCTGTAGTCTGCATGCGTGCTTGTTGGGTGTGTGTTTGTGTGTGTGTGCAGCTACAGGATGGAGCCAAATTCAGGACATCTGCCGGCCACAGCAGGCCCAAGTAGGAGTTTGGTGGGTGCTGTGCGCAGACCTCCCTTACGGAAAAGGGCCCAGCCTGAAGGTGGGGCAGCACCCCAGGCTAAGCGCCCAGGTGCCAAGAGGGAGCCTGAATTTAATTTGGCGGAGAATAATCATCTTGTGCGCCTTACACTTGCTAAATGGGAGCTACTCTTTGGCTCCCAAAGCAAGTCCATAGGCAAACAAGAAAGAAGCAAACTGTGGGATGCCATTGGTGTGGAGCTTAGTAGCACTGCTCAACACCCACGTAGTGGCCCATCCTGCAGGAAACGCTTCTACACTTTGAGAGGGGCCCTTATGAAAAAGATGAATCACGATCTTGATGTGGACAGTGGGACCATCCAGGCTCCAAAGAGTACCTACAGGCCGTATGAGGAGATGCTGAAGGCCAAAATTCCACTGGCTCGGCTGCAGGGTGTGGATCCTGGGGATGACACCACAGGTTGGACTGAAGGTACATATTTTCTGCCTTTTTATAAAAGCTACTGTTAATGTATGTGATTAGCATTTTCTCTTTCTGCCCAACTAACAGTAGGACCTGTGAAGTAGTACATTAGACCTCATACATTTTTTACTTTCCTGTCTGTTGCTTTCTGCATAGGTGCACATGCTGCTGTCCAGGATGTGCCTCAGGACACACAAACTCCTGCCCTTCAACCAACCTCAAGCCTAACCCAGTCTGCCATTGAAGGTATTTACCACTAATTTAGGTGCTGGTTGTGTGGGGAACAAATGGGTGTGGGAGCAGCTCCAACAATCGAGTGGGGCACTGTTGAGTATTAATAATATGGACCTGTGGCCTAATTTCACGGCAACTTTAACACTCACAGCAACTAACTAACAAGGCCCTAACATGTGTAGCTATGTTGGAAGGCAGAGATGTGTGGCCATATATCTGCATATAAATGTGGAAGCCACACTGGCCTTGATTAGTGAATATTAGTGAATGAGCTGCTCACACACACCTTAATGCATGTTGTATTTTTGCACGCACATTAACAATGGCTCAATGTTTGCTTGATTTTTGCCTAGCTCCCCCGCCATTGGCCCCAGCATCTCCTCAGGAGCCAAGCTACTCTTTGGATGTCGGTAAGTGCATGTGTCAACCTTGCTTTATCCACTTTAACCCAAGTGCATGTGTCTCATTCCTCTTTTTTATTGGTAGGCCAAGTGACTGGTTCATCTTTGGACCCCACTTCCGATGTTGCAGGTCAACAGGACCCTGTTGGTGTGTATAGCAATACATAATGTATCCTTTATGCTGTTTCTGTTACACTGGTTCGATTTGGTTAGTCTAATAATCTACATGTTTGCTCTGTCAACTTGAAGATGCCTCTTGGGAGTGCTTATTCCCTCCCCAGGGTCAGTCTAATAGTTCTTGGAGTGATAGCAATGCATTTTGTAGGACATATTTTTGGACAAACATTCACCGTAGTAGTTTGATGAATATTTAGAGCCATTACTTGTGTTTTTTAGTTGACCAGAATATCGGAAGTGGCTGTCCGGAAAGGGCCCCTCAAGTTCAGGCTGCCAGAGATGAGGGTAAGTTGTTTTGCCTTGCTCTAGTCTGCATTTTGGCTCTACTTTTGTGGCACTTGCTTCTGGCAACTTGTGTGTTCACATGTATTTTAAAGGTCCAAGCTCGAGTGAGGGCCCCACTCCAGACATCTGGGAGATTGCGGGTATGTGTAATTTAAGCAATGTGTCTGATCTTATTTGCCAAAATTATTGCCTCTTAGTCCTCTAACATACATGTTAACAATCTGAGTTTAACAGATACCTTTGGTCTAGTGTGTAATTTTGCACTTTGTGGAGGTATGGCCTCGATAGCCTAGCCATGTTACATTTGAGTTTGGTCCACTGACCTACTAACCTGACTTTCCTGTTTAGCATATGCCAACTTGCCGGACATCTCTGATGTTGAATTGCCCCTCTCTGGCAGCGATACTTCGCTCCTACCTGTGGCGGACGACACGGAGGTAACATGGCTGATTTAGAGGACCTATAACCACATTGCCATGTTCGTGGGTAGTGGATGAAGCAACATGTCACATTTCCTTTCTTTGTCGTTTTGGCAGGAGGCGGAACCAGAACCCCAAGCTGGGACCTCTTCCCAAGTCCCATGTGGCCAAGCTTCCGAGGCTCAGACAAGGGTAAGTTGTATAGTGACTGTTTTGGCAAATGATTTTGAGGGGCATACATGCATTGTTTCTGTTTGTCTAAAATGTTGTTTTCTATTTTGTTAGCCTCAAACCCCAGCAAGAGGAGGTGTTGCACCAACCAGTGCCGATTTTTACCAGCTAGGGGTCCGGATGCTGGAGGACTACAGTCGCCAACAGCCGCGTGATGGAACTAATGAGCGCATTGCGGCGTTGGAACAGCAGGTGCTGATGTGTCAGCAACAAAATGAGGCCCAGCAGCGCCAGATCGACCTGTTGATGCATAACCTTCACCAAAACCAGGAACCTGGTCGGCTGGCCAATGCAATGGAACAATCTATCCAGCAGCAGCAAGAAGCTATACAGCGGCAGGACCAAACTTTGTTGTTGATACAACAGCTCATACAACAGCAGTCTATATTTTTTACTGCACTGTTGTCCCCCAACACCGCCCCTAGCAATGACTCCCAACCTCCCCGGCCGGCGGGGCACGCGCGCGTAAAAAGGGACGCGCGGGAGGCGGAGGAGGAGGAGCCGCTTTGCCGCGGCTTGTACGTCGGCTGGAGGAAAAGTGAGTTCAGGGGGTTGTCACACAGCGGTGACGATCAGGGGTGCCCCACCGTAGTGGACCAAGACCCAGGAAAGTCAAAATCCTGGTTGTTGTTCCACTTTAACTCTTGGGAAGCAAAGAAGGTATAAGTCCCAGTGTGTCCATTTATGTGTTTAGTCACAGCCAAACATCAGGGCCTAAGTCCTAACGAGTAAACTAGTTTGCCCTATAATGTTAGAGGTCAAGACCTAATCCGGCCCATTTGGTTGTGTCTAAGCCACAAATAGTCTCTATGTGGCCAAATGAAGAATGTGAGGCAACAATCAAGCATGCAGACAGGCATGTTGGATTATTGTACAAACACATGGAATCTAGATGTGTGTGAAATTAACACATAGGTACATTTTAAATGTCTGCAGATGTGACTAGAAGACATAGGTTTCACAAGTCTTTAGGCATATGAAGTGGGATGTACTCACCATCGCAGCTGTGGCGGGGGCCCATGCTGCTGGCCGTCCCTGGAGCTGGGGTGGGGAGGAGGTTTTCTGGCTCCGTCTGCGTAGCAACATCTGTCAACAGAAAGCAAAAGACAAAAACAAAATTAGTGGGCCAATGACACCTGACTATTTGACATCCATCTGGTTATGGAGTCTGAAAAATCAAATGCTTGCATGGTTACATACAGGTTGACCAAAATTAGCATATTTCCTGGTCCATGAGTTAATGTAAATTAGTTATGGTTGCAACATGTATCCCTAAAGATAATGTGCAAATAACATAGACAGTGCAATGTAAAGGACTCATTAGCAGTTGATTGGCTAATGTTACTAGTGTGCAACATGTGTTAGCCGGAACAACTTAACCCAAGAAAAAAAATTATAACACCCATCATGGTGTGGGCAGAAACATAGGGGTGGTTGCCAGTTGGCTAGCACTGTAGTGGGGTTTGTGAGGTTAAGGTACATTATCAAACCAGCTGTGACAATGGACCAGGAAACATGTGTCTGTTAAAAGTGGGCCAAGACACAGGATTGCAACTATTCTGTGTTTTGGTCCGCTTTGGCAGAGCACCACAATTTGAGTGAGACAACGTCCGCCGCCACCGCTGCCTTCCGCACATCACTCCTCCAGTGTGTGCGCACGCGCAGCCCATTAGGAAACAGAGCGCAGGCGCACACACATCTAGAGTGGCACACAGGAGGCTGGGATGGTGGCTTCTGCAACCCCCAAAGAGGTAAGGAGTTTGTGGGATTTTCTTTGGGGGGGTGCCCTGGGTGAGGGATGTGATTTTGCAGGGAAGCTTCGAGAATCAAAGCACTATCAACAATGTTTGTTGGTCCACTTTAAGGAATGTCATAACATAGGGAATGTGATGGATAACAACAAACACTTACCACGACTATGCCCGTGGAGAATGCTTCTCCAAAAGGCCATGGAGGTGCCGCCTATATGATGCCCTGCAAATTAGAGAGGAATGGCAAGGGCTAAGTACAAATGGCCAGATGAAACCTGTCACAGACTAACAATGAAAAAAAGTACACTCACCAGGGGATGATCCGCCACTTGAAGCCCAGGGAGGGCTCTGAGGAGGAGGCGGGGAGCCTCGGCTCCTCACACTCTGGTCGGAAGATCCACCAGGCAAAGGGCAACCCTCCTCCCTCTCACTCCCTGCTCCTTCAGGGAGTGTGGGAGAGTCCATTTCTACCACCCCACTTGGACTCCCCACTTGAGAGTGGCCCCTTGCCTGGTGAGACTCCTCAGACTCAGAGTGTGAGGAGCTGGGGCTTGATCCTGCCAGCCCCCCAGCAGCACACTCCTCTGGGGCGTCATCCCCTTCCTCCCCTGGGTCCTCTAAATAGGACCCGCGGGAGGGACCCTCCCCCGATGACTCCCCCGAGTCCGCCTGCCTGGTTCGGGGGAGGAATCCCTTCCCACGTTTCCCCAGGGGAGGACGCTTATCTGTGTTGAGGGGGTGAAAGAAAATAATTAATATAAAGTGCACAAATGGACACAGCTTAGCAGATGATTAGCCAAAAAGTATAAACATAGCATAAGCTTTAACTTACCTGATGCGTAGGCATCATATAGGCGGTACACGCCTTCAGGGTCCCGGCGCTTAAAGTCCAACCACTTTTGCTGTATTGCTCTTATGGAGAGCTGGGTGTGGAAGCGCCGGGACACTGTGGCCTTCACCTCCATGGCAATTCTTTTTTTTCCCCCACGGGCATAGTCGTACTGCATGATGCAGAAATCCTATGAGAAATGAAAAAGAAACACTAATCAATACATGACATCAGAACAATGGCATAAACAGTTATACAGAGACCAGATCAAAGTGGACCCACACCCAGGATTATCACTATTCTGGGTTTGTGTGCACTTTGGTGGGCCACACCAATTGTGGGTGGTCCGCTGTCTGAAACCCCCTTGGAAGGCCACAAATACACCACTGACCACGCTCCCACGTGACTGCGCCAGCCTAGCACAGCGCTCTGCGCTGCTGTGGTATGCGCATACAAGGCCGTTTGGACGTGCATACCAGCTCAGCTGGCTCTGCGCGGCAAAGTACGCATGTGGCGTTTGACTCTAACAGGGAGTGCGCCTGCACACAACATTAACAAATGTCTTGCGCAGGGGTACACCCTGCTAGAGGTAAGCGCAAGAGGCATCCGCAGCTCACGCATGCACAGATGGGACGGGGCTGAGGTAATTTTTATGGCCCTCCGGGGGGGTCATCCCCGCAGGACATCCAGAATGGGGATGCCCCACAGGGAGTGATCCAATTGGCCCAGAAAAATTAGATATTTCAGAGCCAATCCCCCCTGTGTGTTGTTCCACTTTAAACATAAAATACAAAAAAAAAAATACTCACTTTGACCACCTGGCCATTAACGCGGCTATCCACTCTGAAGCGCCTTTTCCTGGCCTGCCCAGGAGGGGAAGGGGTGGGAGGGGTGCTAGGTGGGGGAGGTGAGGTAGGTGGGGGAGGTGGGGGAGGGGTGGTGGGGTCGGAGGAGGAGCTGAGGAGGCGCATGACTCTTCTTCTGGGAAGCATGGTGGAAACGCTAAGGAGGAAACAGGAACCGGAAATGACCAAAGCGACATGGGAAAAAAAAAAAAAAAACGCTCCGCGCACCAGGAACAAGCTATTATCAGCTATGTGCAAGCTAAGTGGCGGAAAAAGTAAAATGACACTTTAAAACAAGCTATTGGCATAAGCGCTAGACATTTTTAGCTTTAGGTGGCTTTGAAACGCAAAGGAGGATCCCGGAACCGGATATGACGAAAGCAACTGTGATTACAATTTCAAAAACAAAGATGCGCGCAACAGGGACAAGCTAATATCAGCTATGTGCAAGCTAAGTGGCGGAAAAAGTAAAATGACGCTTTAAAACAAGCTATTGGCATAAGCGCTAGACATTTTTAGCTTTAGGTGGCTTTGAAACGCAAAGGAGGATACCGGAACCGGATATGACGAAAGCAACTGTGATTAAAAATTCAAAAAAGCTTGGGCCCTAGCTTCGACATACTGTAATGCATAGGTCCTTGAAAAGCAAACAAAGTTGTGCTTAAATATACAAATCTTATTCCTTCCTAAAATCATCACAAAATAAAACTATACAACTACATGATAATGTGGCACACAGGAGAATGCATAACGGGTTGTTATGAGCTTGTACGCCTGAATAAATCCTGCATAATGTGGCCATGCACGCTCACAACTACAGTGTATTCATTCCCCTCGATTCAAAGAGCAAAAGTTAATTGATTTCGTATCGAGAATCGTAAGTTTGGGTGGGTGTTTGTCATTTTTTCTTGTTTTTTTGCCCATTTCGTATTCGCACGATCGTTCGCGCATAGACGTATATGAACATACGCATTTCGTACGAGAATCGTATATTTTGCGTTAGTTCGTGTGTTTTTCCCGTCCAAATCGTATTATTTGCGTCCGATCCTATTTTTTACGTCCTTCACATGGGCTTGCGACCAATTCAGAGAGGTGATTGCTAATTGTTTTGAAGCCCATTAAAGAGCTGCTTTACGAAATGTTTGCCGGCAGCTATTTGGCCTCGGGAGTAGGATGGAGAGGAGCGAGTTTGTGGCACATCAAGGGCTTATGCTTTTTGGCATTGAGTTGATCGAGATGTCTGAGAGCAGATTGCCCCTGCATCGTCGCATGGACATCGATAGCATGAATGATGTTGAGCTGTTCGAGCTGACCAGGCTTAATCGCGCTTCCCTCCATAAATTATATAGTGAGCTGCGGCCATGGTTAGCCCGCACCACAAGGAAGGGGCATGCAATTTCAGGTATGACCAAGATGCTTAGCTGCCTGCAATTTTTGGCGAACGGCTCGTTCCAGAGGCTGGGTGCCCTCTCCGTGGGGATGTCACAGCCTACGCTGAGCCGCGCACTATCTACATTTTTGGAAGGCATGGCTGCCATAACTCCAAAATATATTTATTTTCCGGATGATATGGCAGCCAGAAACGCCATTAAGCTTGGGTTTTATAATGTGGCCGACATGCCCAACGTTATTGGTGCTATTGACTGCACACATGTGGCACTCGTACCTAGGGCTGCCGACGAGTATATATATAGGTATTGAGATTGGTTATTATGTTGGCCAACGTGTAATGTAACCTGTTTTCCTTTGCGGCAGCATATTTGTTTATCCCTCATTTGTGTAGCTGCTTTATCTAGGCTTTTCATTAGTCTTTCCCAATAGAGTGCAGACATGTATTTGTTTGTTTTAATTTTTTTTTTTCAAATATCAATTACCCTTTTTGTATGTTTTTGCCTTAAGGAATCGAAAAATGGGACACTCCCTTAATGTCCAGGCCGTGGTTGGTCCGGACATGCGTTTTATGAGTGTCCTTGCCGGCTACCCAGGATCGTCGCACGACTCGTATATCCTCAGGCGATCTGGGTTGTTTAGGAGATTTGAGGCAGGTGAATTTTCGGGTGCATGGCTGCTTGGTAAGTGTGTCCTATTTGTGTGCTTTTAAATGTGGGATTAATCTTGTATTTGTTGATATTTTTGTATTTGAATTCTTTACATAAGCCAGAAACTGCCTTTTTGTTGGGTCATATATTATGAACTCCAAACCAAAATGCTTGCCTCGCTTTGTCCTTCAGAATGTTTTCCCTTTAGTTAGGATGTCTGTAAGTTCCATGTCCCTAAATATATTGGTTGGGAGTTTATACCCAAGGATCTGTGAGCTTTTGCTCCTTTTGTAGTATTGGTCTTTAAATGGCAAAGTGGACTTAAACTGCATACATTGTAGTTTTCATATAAATGTTGATAGCCCCTCAGCAGCATCCTAATTGTAACATGTCAGAAACCTAAAAATATATTTAAATTCAAACTACCCTTGGCCGTGCAGATGTTTGTTAATTAATTGGTATATTGAAGTGCCATTTTTAATTATGTACTACATTAGTGGCAATAGTTATTTTGCTAATGTGCCCTGGGTGTTTTTTTTGGCCCTTTACCTTACATCATTATGATATATGTAAAATTCTTTGTGTTTGTTGTGTTGCCTTTTTAATTTTGATTACATTTAATTGTCTGTTTAAGGTGATTCCGGGTACCCACTTCTACCCTGGCTCATGACGCCTGTGCTGCGGCCCCAGGATGCCTCTCAGGAAGCGTACAACCGTGCGCACCGCAAGACCAGGGCTGTTGTGGAGAGGGCCTTTGGGCTGTTGAAGACCCGTTTTCGTTGCTTGGACCATACTGGGGGCGCCCTGCAATATGATCCAAAAAAAGTGATCGACATAATCATGGCATGTGCTGTTTTGCACAATTTTGCGATACTGGAACGTGTCCCACGTTATGTGGATAGCCTGCCCTCTACAGCCCTAGAGGATGATGGAGAGAATTTTGTTGGGCCACCCAGTGAGTCTGCCCAATCAGTTAGAGCAAACTTGATCTTGCAGCATTTTAGTTAATTTTATTTCGTGTATCAACATTCTGTGTGTCTGTGTTAGCCTTTTTGTTAAATATGTTGTTTTGCCGTAATGTGGCATTACCTCAAAGTAAAACATTTTTACCTTAATTGTTGCCTAATGTATTTCATGTAGTTTCCTTAGCTTGATATTTGCATTGTTACACCTCTTAAAACCAAAATTATCTGGTTTAGCCCAAGCTGTTTAAAATGTGTTCCCACTAAAAACGCCACAAGTATTGTAAGTGAGAATATTTTTTTACTTAGGAAAGTTAAAATTATTGTGCTTAACAGAAAACATTCCACATACATCTGTGGTTACAAATGGATGAGATAACAAAAAAAACATCGAGCACATCTACACCTGGAACTGAGTGGCACAACCAAACAAGGACACCCAGTCCAAAGGCCAGCCTAGTCCAGTCATTAATATTGCCTGTGCCCAGGGATATTTGGGCATGGCCATAATGTCACACAAACATGTCTGCAAACAGGAGGAGCACCAACCAAATACATATTTAAAGCCATAAGTGGCCAGATACACTCCACATAGACCTATGGCATTGGCTAGTGGCCTTAATCATTACTCTAAGGAGCTATATGGGAGCAAATACAAAACACAACCTGCATGAGCAACACAAAATGGATTGTTTGAAACCTCAAAGGACAAGTAAATACAGTGGGGGTTAAGAGAAAAGATGTCCCACACAACCATGGCTTAATAGGGTGGCTGCCCATAATACCCAGGTGGAGGTCCAGGTGGAGGTCCATGTGAATGGGACCTAGCCTGGGCCATGGCAGCATTGTGAATTTGAAACTGCTCCACAATGTTTCTCTGCATATTGGTCATCTCAGCCATGGCTGACTGGATGCCATTACTTGCAGTTACCACGTTGCTGTTGAGGGTACGCAACTCCGCGAGGATGCCCTGTAAGCTGGTATTGATGTTCACCATGTCGGCATGCCTTTCCTCACGCTCTGTAGCGAGCTGTGCCTCATAAGAGTCCCTTTCTTGGGTCCATAATTGAAGCAGGGCACTCTGCCTCCCCTGGGAAATTGTGGGGCGGCGTAATGGAGTCCGCCGCACAATTACCCTGGCTCTTGGGCGTGCCCTGCCGCGTGGTGTCGTCCCCTCAACAGCAACAGGCCTGCTTTACAAATCTTCAGCAGCAGAGTGAACACTGGGGACTGTTGTGTCAGTCTCCCCATGTGCATGCACAATGGATGGAGATTCACTCTGCTGCTGAGGATTGGCCAGAGAAACATTATGGAGCAGTTCCAAATTGGGACCCAGGGGGAGGTCATCCGACGTGCCCTGCATGGAGACATCATCTTCCTCCATTTCCTGGATCTCTTCCATGAGTGTGCGGGTCTGTAGGGACATATAAAAAAAAAAGTGTAAGTTGGCGTCCAAATTTGGGATTCCCACAGTTTAACACATTCTTAAGCACTTGGTAGTATTTATGGTACTAAATTAACTTACCGGAAATCTCGGATCTGGGCTCCTATGCTGTACGGACCTGGTAGGCATAACCAAACTGGGGGGTGAGTTTATCCTTGCTGAGGGATCATGCTGGGCTGAAGAAGAGAAAAACAAACAAGGTAAACACACACATAACCATTTTTTTATAGGTAATCAAATAAACCACTATTTGTAATATTAAGCAACTCTACAGCAATGGGGACATTTGTTAAAATACACGCAAGTTTAGATAGGTGCAATGCCTCGAGAAAACTGCTAACTGACCTCAGTTCGAAGTCAGGAAGTGTACCCAGTCAGCATACAACTTGCAACGCAAATTTTTGGATTAAGACTACCATTCGCTAGGTACGGGGTACTCAAACACTTCTTGTAAAGGTCCATTTAAAGGTACGTGGTGAGAGGTGAATGTCTGGCCATGGGGCTGACGCAGGGGGTGTCTAGTTAGAAATAAACACACTGGTGGAGGGGCTTGAGATTTCAAAGTGCAAACTAATAAAGGCTGCTTGCCCTTGCTGGGCTGGATGGGGCAGAGCTGAGGGGACAGGGATTGGATGGCTAAAGGGGGGAGTTCAGGAATTGATGGTGATGGGATGGATGGAGCAAATCTGTTACAAATGTATGGGGCTTATGTGGGGGGGGGGGGACATGGGGGGACTGTGGCAGATGGGGCAGAGCTGGGGCAGCGGGACACGATTGGACCAAGAGAAAGATGTACCAAGTTACTGTGTACCTTGCAATGCCACTTCCTGTGCAGTACTTCATATTGCAATGCTACCAACCACTACATCGCCGAGCAAGGGGGCAGCTCTGAGCACGTCAACACAGAAGTAACTGAGTGCAGGGCTGTGTGGCCAGGGGTCCTGGAATCTGGTGCCAAGGTCCGCATTGGGACCCCGGGCCGCCAGTTGAGTCTCGCTGCTCTAGGTCAGATATGTTTGGGGGTGGGTAATTAAATTGTTAACTCAAACACAACTCACACAACAAATAGGCAACCCATCCATAATGATGTGTGTTTTGTGATTGATTCAAAATATATCCCTTTTCATGATAAACTTCATTACTTCACCAATAAAATAGGAAATTGGATCTTTGCCATAATGGATGTGGTCCTAAATGTGTGATTCACAGGGACCAAAAGAGGACACAAACAGGCACAGTAGTGCGAGGCCAAGCAAGGCAAACCATAGGGCCATCCCGTCATCTTGTTACTAGTGAACTTTAGATTATTTAGCAAACAGGCAAACATGCAGATTTTAGAGTACTCACCGTGGGTACGGGTCGGTGAGTCTGTGTCCCTTAGACCAGCATGTCCACCGACCGCGACCGGATGGAGAAGTCCCAGCACAATCTCCTCAGCAGGGGTAAACTCCAGTTTGGTAGGAAATCCACCTCCAGTTTGCATGCTGAAAAGAGAAAATCGTTTTTGAATCAGAAAATGTGCATACAGTACATCCTAATCCTTATATTTGGAGACATCATTTATTTACCTGTAATTATGCCTTTTAATTTCTTTTTGCCGTACAGCATACTTCAGATCCGAGATTTTCTTCTGAAATTGGGACACATCTTTCCTCTCTTCCCCCGCTGCATTTACTTGTCGTAGGATGGTTTCAAACAATTCCATCTTGCGCTGCTTTGTGGTGTGTTTTGATTTGCTCCCATAGAGCTCGTCATAGTATAATGTAAGGCCACTAGCCAATGCCATATTTTGGTCATGGGAGAATCTCCCACTCAACTGGCCGCGGCGCAATGTGCGGCCAGATGGTTGGCTTGGCTGCTCCTCCATGTGTGCAGACACATGTGGTGACATTATGGCCTGGGGCTGGGTAGGGGAATGGCCGGATTGTTGGCTTCCCAATGACTGGACTGGACTGGCCAAGGGACTGGGTGTTCTTGCGTGGCTGGCCACCGAACTTCCAGGTGTAGATGTGGTCATGGTGGACATTCTGGGCCCTCTTGGGGGGCTATGTTCCCGGCTGGTGCCAGGTCGGGGGCTCTGTTCCCGGCTGGTGGCAGGTCGTGGGCTTCTGGCCCTGCTGCGGGCCCTGTAGGGGCTTCTGGCCCTGCTGCGGGCCCTTGCTGGGGTTCTGGCCCTGGATGGGGTTCTTCGGGCCCTGGCTGGGCTTCTGGCCCTGGATGGGGTTCTGCGGGCCCTGGCTGGGCTTCTGGCCCTGGATGGGGTTCGGCGGGCCCTGGCTGGGCTTCTGGCCCTGGATGGGGTTCGGCGGGCCCTGGCTGGGCTTCTGGCCCTGGATGGGGTTCGGCGGGCCCTGGCTGGGCTTCTGGCCCTGGATGGGGTTCGGCGGGCCCTGGCTGGGCTTCTGGCCCTGGATGGGGTTCGGCGGGCCCTGGCTGGGCTTCTGGCCCTGGATGGAGTTCTGCGGGCCCTGGCTGGGCTTCTGGCCCTGGATGGGGTTCTTCGGGCCCTGGCTGGGCTTCTGGCCCTGGATGGGGTTCTGCGGGCCCTGGCTGGGCTTCTGGCCCTGGATGGGGTTCTGCGGGCCCTGGCTGGGCTTCTGGCCCTGGATGGGGTTCTGCGGGCCCTGGCTGGGCTTCTGGCCCTGGATGGGGTTCGGGCCCTGGCTGGGCTTCTGGCCCTGGATGGGGTTCGGGCCCTGCTGCGGGGCCTGGGTTGCTGAACTGCCCTACTTGAACCCATGGCCGGTGTGGGCTCCCTTGGGCGGCCTCTTCTGGGGGCAGAGGTGGTGGGTGCTGCTGTTGCCTGTTTTTTGGCGGCAGGGGCACGTGCCTTGGGGCCCCTTTTTTGGCTGCCAGAGGGTCCAGTGTGCCTTGGTGGGGCAGAGGTAGTAGTCTTGGATCGCAGCTTTATCCTACCTTGCTGGGACCTGGTTGTTGGGCCCTCCGCGGTCTGGCTTTGCTGGGGTCGCTTGGAGATTGCCTTTTTAGGTGCCATCTTCCACAAATGCTCAAAGAGAATGAGCTTTGGGTGCAGGGACCTTTAAATAATGAGCCCAGCGTGTGACGCCTATGCGCACGACTACGCGCTCGTACGAACGTACGTTCGAGCGGAACCAGGAAACCGCTGGGGTTTCACTTATCTGCTGCCTTGAAGAAGCATAAAGATGGCGCCCACTATCTTCACCCGTCAACAGGAAGAGATCCTCATGCTGGTAAGTGGCTGCCTGTGCATTTTAATCTAATAGTCAATGATGGCCTAAATGTAAATGATGCGTTTGGAACTAGTTTGGGGTCTCTTAATGTTTAATAACTGGCTCCTCACACTTCATCCTCAAGGGCCGAGCCTGGCCACGTTTTCACCTGTCTATGCTGATGTCCTAATTAGGGCAATTGCTCAGGCTTAGCAACAGTTAATTAACCTGTGGAGTAGCGGGGCTAGCTGGCAAACCTGGCCTGTCTCGGACCTTGATGCGGATGTTTGAGGAACACTGTTTTCCTAAGCCATAAAAACACAACGGGAAGCCACACACGTGGTCCAAAAGCCTAAGCATAAGCCTACATCTTGGATGTTTAAACCATCCTAACATGCCATAGATGCAGGTGGCCTGATTCTTGATGTTGGCTATTATCTGTATGTACATGGTGTGTGATACATATAACATAAGACCAGACTCTCATTCACAGTCAACGTCCTCTTTAAGGCACTCCCCAAAAATGGCTGCCACTCTAAATGTGTGTGTTAATGACATGAAATTCTCAACTTGTGATGCAACACATATGGGTCTGTGTGTAAAAGTAAAAGCTCTGTGTCCATTATGTTTTTCAGATCATGCTTCAGCGCCGGTATGACTTCGCGCCCAATGTGTGCGAGAAAAGGGACATCGCCCGGGAGATCATCGCGGAGATACACCGTGTCACCAGCACCACCTTCACTCACACCCAGATAATGCAGCATTGGTCGGACCTGAAACGTCTGCACATGCCCCGGGTGCGGAGGTTTTTTGGAATCCATTTCCCAAGTAAGTACAAAGCAATTGCATGGTATATGTTCCAAATGTATAAGTTATGACTTTATTTATAATGACTTTTCTTTGGTAGTGTTGGAAATGGATTTCAGAATTCGCCGCCCCCGGAGGCGTACAGGCCGACCAGTGCTGCATGAGTCTGCATCTGTGAGTGAAGGTGGTGGATCTCCCGGGCGACGGACCTACCCCTCCTCTGTGGCCTCCTCAGACCAGCCCCTGGACCTTACCACAGAGGAGGGGCCCAACCGCGTGGGCGTGGAGTCATACCTGGCCAGGCATGGGGAAGGCTCTGGTATGTCACTCTTCATGTATAGGCACAAAGATATACATGGCAGGCCAAAAACTAAGTTATCCTTTATTATGTATTTGTAGAAGCTTCTGGTGCGGGTGAGATAGTGGAGGAGGAGGCAGCAGAGATGCTGGAAGTTGATCCTGGCGAAGGTGAGTGATGTCAGCCAGACTGGGAGCCAGATATGTTGGGAATAGTGACTCTATACAAGTACTAACCAAATGTCACATGTTTCTCCAGGGACTTCTTCACAGCATAGCCAGGACCAAGGGCAGCCTGTTGGCCCCAACCAGCCATCTGTCGGCCACCAACTCCGTAAGTCTCCATGCCATTATTCATATTAATGTTTGGTTAGCTAATAACACACACATAACTAAAGGTGTAGCCAATGTGTAGTTCACACTTTCATGTGGGCACTTCGTTAGCTTAAAGAGGACCCTAACTTGTATTAAGAACATAAGAATTAGCCAACACACTGTACCTACAGATTAGAAACATGGAAAAACACCCTTCAGCCATCTAATGCATGTTATTAGACTGAACAAAACCAATATTGCGGAATATGGAATGCGCAATATTTACAGGCAGCATGGGATACAGATTGAAAAAAGTAAGGTGCTGCCATGCATTGTGGGAGTGATGACCTTTCCCTCAACCCAGCTATGCTCTGGATTCCCAACGCACCACTGTAACCTACTCCCCTGTACTTTATCCAACTCTCCACTCCTCATTAAGTGTTATGCTTCAGAGTCCAGATGGCGGCGCTGTAATCAAAAAACATCCCAAATTTACTTTGATCTGGTGCAGAATCATTTGGGAATAGTTATTGGTTTTCATTAAATAATGTGGAAAGTCCGCTTTAAGGAGTTTAAAGACTTACCTGTGGGAAATGCATTAACTTTATCCCTTGGAAGAATGACATATGTCATGCATTTACATGTATTTGATTAACCCCAAATCTATTTCCAGCATACAAACCGGTCTGGGACTCCTATTTATGTTTAATTCTCTATTGGTTACAGGGATGATCCCAAAAACATTGGCTGGCAAAAAAAAAAGAATAAAGGAGTTGGTGGCCGAGCTGCTGGCCATACAGGCGACGTTGGGGCCAACAGATGAAGAAGAGGAGGAGGATTAGTGCCCTTGGTCCTGGCTACTTTTGTTAAATGTTTTACAAATTTTATAATTGTTTATAAATTTTTATAGTTTTTGTTTAAAAAAAAAAAAAAAAAACTTTTATCTCTGTTTTTAATCCAAAAAAAAAAAAATTTTAATATGTTTGGAAAAACAACAAACAAAAATTTACAAGCTGTTTGTAAAACAAAATAAAAAAAATTTTAATGTGTTTGTAAAAAAAAAAAAAAAAAAAAAAAAAAAAAAAAAGGGGTTTTAAACAAAACACCCCAATAAAAAAATTATGTTTAAACAAAAAATATCAAAAAAAACCTAAATAATTTAAATAAATTATATTTTAAGACTTCATAAATGTGTATTTTCTAATATGCGCCACAAAAAACAATTACACAAACAAGAAAAAACACGCTTAGAAACATATAGACATATGTACATTATGTGGTTTGGGTAAGTTTTAGGGTCGTCAACATGAAGAAGGATGCAAGCGCCAAGGGGTTTAGGTAAGTTTTAGGGACCGAAAAATGAAGTTGGATGCAGGCGCTAAGGGGTTTAGGTAAGTTTTAGGGACCGAGAAATGAAGTTGGATGCAAGCGCTAAGGGGTTTAGGTAAGTGTTATGGACCGAGAAATGAAGTTGGATGCAAGCGCTAAGGGGTTTAGGTAAGTGTTATGGACCGAGAAATGAAGTTGGATGCAAGCGCTAAGGGGTTTAGGTAAGTTTTAGGGACCGAGAAATGAAGTTGGATGCAAGCGCTAAGGGGTTTAGGTAAGTGTTAGGGACCGAGAAATGAAGAAGGATGCAAGCGCTAAGGGGTTTAGGTAAGTTTGAGGGACCGAGAAATGAAGTTGGATGCAAGCGCTAAGGGGTTTAGGTAAGTTTGAGGGACCGAGAAATGAAGTTGGATGCAAGCGCCAAGGGGTTTAGGTAAGTTTGAGGGACCGAGAAATGAAGTTGGATGCAAGCGCTAAGGGGTTTAGGTAAGTTTGAGGGACCGAGAAATGAAGTTGGATGCAAGCGCCAAGGGGTTTAGGTAAGTTTGAGGGACCGAGAAATGAAGTTGGATGCAAGCGCTAAGGGGTTTAGGTAAGTTTTAGGGACCGAGAAATGAAGTTGGATGCAGGCGCTAAGGGGTTTAGGTAAGTTTTAGGGACCGAGAAATGAAGTTGGATGCAGGCGCTAAGGGGTTTAGGTAAGTTTTAGGGACCGAGAAATGAAGTTGGATGCAAGCGCTAAGGGGTTTAGGTAAGTTTTAGGGACCGAGAAATGAAGTTGGATGCAAGCGCCAAGGGGTTTAGGTAAGTTTGAGGGACCGAGAAATGAAGTTGGATGCAAGCGCTAAGGGGTTTAGGTAAGTTTCTGGTTGAGGGTGCGCATGCGCAAGATCTTATAAACATACGAACGCACGAATCTAAGAGGCCAAAAACCAATGAAAACCAGAGGCAAACGCAAGTAATTGGAAGAGGTGGACGATGGAAGCAGCAGAAAAAACAGCCTGCCGCCGCAACAGGTGAGCACATGAACGTGATTTTTACGATTGACAACTGACTGAGGCAAGTTCGGGAGATATCATACGAACGGACGTATATTTTAGGATAGAAACGTATTTGCTTATTGAATCACTCGCAAGTAATTGGAAGAGGTGGACGATGGAAGCAGCAGAAAAAACAGGCTGCCGCCGCAACAGGTGAGCACATGAACGTGATTTTTACGATTGACAACTGACTGAGGCAAGTTCGGGAGATATCATACGAACGGACGTATATTTTAGGATAGAAACGTATTTGCTTATTGAATCACTCGCAAGTTCATACGAACGCACGAGCGGACGTGAAAAATAGGATGATCGTGACCCAAATCCAAGCTGTTACATGTTTCTTTGAATCAACCCAATTAAGAACGACTGGGGTCGCGGGAAGTGAATTCCTTGCAAATGGCAGAAGGGCACATGTATGAACAGCACAGCGCCGCACAACGCAGCGCAGAGAAGCACAGCGCCGCTCGCGCCGCCACATAGCGAATTAAAACAGCGACTGCACAAACTCTGACCACCACAGATTCATCAAGGACAGGGCTGCCGAATAGCTTGGGCGCTGACAATTTCGAAGAGCGAACGTGACCGCCCAACATGACAGGCTAAAAAATAGCTTTACAAGCCCCGTGTGTGGTGAAAACAAGCGATTTTGATGCCAATGAGTTTGGTTGGAGGAGATGCAATTTAGATGTCACTCACAACATTACATTGTAAAAATTAATAAAAACTTCAAAAACATAAAAATAACCAGCCAGATTAATAAAACATATCACAATAAACATGTGTTGAATTTTGTGCCAAAGAAAAGAACACAAAAACCACTTAAAACAATCATTGCAGCGTCTGCCATTGAAATGTATGGGAGAGCGGCAGGTAGTGCCAGGTCATACCTGTCGCTGTGATGGGATTAGCAGCGGCGCTGTTCGTTGCAGTCGGCTTCATGATGAATGCCGCGCTTGCCGTCGCTCTCGCCGGCGCTAGCCTCATTTAGCTTGATAAATGCGTCATTGTGGCCGACGCCGGGCGTACTTGAGTCGGTAGCAGACGTTAGCTGGCGGGACATGGCGCTCGTCAGACACTACCTGACGCTATCGCTTGATGAATAAGGGCCTTAGTTTAGAATGAGTAGTAATATGGTTTGTGACCAAGTGTTGCCCTTGTTTTACTCACCACCACCCCTGGATCGATTTACTCCCCCGCCGGGAACATGAGTTTAGGGGCTGCTCTCCCCCCCCCCCATCCCATCCCAGCACACAAACACGTCTTCTCTTTCACTTCGCTTTACAGTCCAGGGTGAGTACACCTTTTACCAAAATGTCCAATAAATTCAAAAATGGGTAGTCCTTTAGTTGCTGTGGTCCACAGCAATAAGTGGTTCAATAATGCATGGCATTGATGGCCTAGTTTTTAGGGAACCAATCTTGTGACCACAGGGATGCAGATTTGGTTCTCAGCTGGGGGATGAATGAAATGCTCTTGATTCACCTAACTCCCAACCACTTTCTAGGCGCTGTGGCTAGGGCAGCCCACTAGTCTGGGAAAGTGTGTGCACTCACTGCCTCTAGTGTGTTCACTGGTGTGGTTCACTTTCTGTGTTTTTTAACACTGCACAGATAGGATAAAAGCAAAAAACAAATTACTGTATATCCGTAAGCATAAAATGCTAATATGAGCACATTATACATTATAACTATAGCAAAATTATAACATACACAAGTCTTAAAGGAGCCACAGCACTCAACCCTGTCAGTTTGCAGGCCAGCCTATAATCTGTCTCTAAACTTGGTTAAAAACAGAGGACTCGGTCACACACATCTGCAGAAGTATGCTTAAGCTGCACCACTACGCCAAAGTGCCTCTGTGGGGTGCAGTCCTAACTCTAATCTCTGAGAGCCCCATTTGGGACATACAATGCAAATTGCATAAATTGGGAGCAGGCTTACCTGAGGTTGCCCTAAACCTCTCAAGTGCAAGCCATGGGGTGGAAGGGTCAAAGACCTTGCAAAACACGCAAAAAATGGACCTTCACCCTAAACAAGAGTCTAACTTATATGTTTCCCCCACGCTGTACATACAGATTGCTCACATTTAAAATCATCCTACCTGCATCTACTGCATTTTCTGAGACTTTAAACATCCAAGATGGCGGCTCATGGAGGTGCAGGCAGACTGCAAACAGGAAGTGTCTTCTGACTGTGTCACTCTGCATTCTGGGATTGCTAACCTTTTCCTGACCCCAGCTCTGCTCCGTCTGTGCAAAGCACAGCTATACCCCCGCTCCCCTGCACTTTTGACCCCTCTTCTCTCCTCAGTAGGTTATACTACTGAGCCAAGATGGCGACACCCGTATCCTAGAGTGCTGAACAGAGCTGCGGTTGCAGGCCAGTGAGAGAAAGAATAAAAAGTAAATGAGTAAAAACATTAAATATATTATTTTTAGATGCTGGGGAATCGTTTTTTAAGGGTTTGGGCTTTTCATTAAATGATGCTGAAGGTCCGCTTTAAGTGCAAGCAAAGCATATGAAACCCCATGATTTTCACCCTCCTGGGTTTTGGTTCAAAGGCCATCCCAATTTGCGCAACTCACATGATTCCCTGGTCCCACGCTGCATGTGCAGGTTCTCCTCCATCATTTATTGTGTTGCATAAATGTACACCTGAGCCTTGGGATAGGGAATGTGGTAAGTTTAAGGATCTCAGGGGGGGAGGGTTCAAACAGTGGAGCAAATTAAGAGCGACCATAACTGGGTTTTGTTCCTCTTTAAGTGGTGAAAAAAAAAAAAAAAAATATATATATATATATATATATATATATATATATATATACAATGGTGTCAATGGTGTAAACCAAAAACGCAGAACCGCGCTAAATAAATTCTAACCCAAATGATGTGAAGAAATTTTTGCTCAACGTGATAAAATCCCTATCTCCAAAAGGATCCAATGAATACAATAAACAATAAACACAGAGCATAAATGTGAACTACAACCCTCAGGTCAGTTAAATGTTGAAATAAACAGAAAAAAAGTCCAAAACATTCAAAAAATATTTTTTCTTTGATCAAAATGAAAAAAATGTTGAATATCCCACGGTGCATGCACTTCACATGTATATGTGCAAATATATCCACCACCAAACGTGCAAACTCTTACCAACTTCAATGAAAATAGAACGCCTTCAATTAATACTGTGCAATATTATTGCCACCAATGTAGACAGTATCCTCAAACGATAATCAAACTGTATGTAAACTCCCCGTGAATAACACGCTTCCAGAAAATATATGCACAAAGGCACCAATTCCCAGAGACCTCAGTCTCAGCAATTAGATGTAACTCGGATGGTGTCAATTCATTAATGCAGAGAACAGAAAAAAACGAATATAGTGTAATTCTGTAAACCTTTGACACTTTAATAAAAATCAAGAATTGCACTCACATAATAAATCAATAAAAATTTTATCAATAAATATTTTTTGAATGTTTTGGACTTTTTTTCTGTTTATTTCAACATTTAACTGACCTGAGGGTTGTAGTTCACATTTATGCTCTGTGTTTATTGTTTATTATATATATATATATATATATATATATATATATATATATATATATATATATCGGTATATATATATATTTTTTTTTTTTTTATTTAGTATTTGTTATTAAGCCAGGTTCAGCTCATACAACTGCCAATTTAGACAATGCAGTAGCAGTGAAATTCGAACCAAAAGACTAAATTAGGCCCTTATTCATCAAGCGATAGCGCCAGGTAGTGTCTCACTAGCGCCAGGTAGCGCCAGCTATCGGCGGCTACCGACTCCAGAACGCCAGGCGGCGGACACAATCACGCATTTATCACGCTAAATGAGGCTAGCGCCGGCGAGAGTGTCAGCTAGCGCGGGATTCATCATGTAGCGGACTGCAACGAACAGCGCCGCTGCTAATCCCATCACAGCGCCAGGTATGACCTCTCGCTACCTGGCGCTCTCCAATGCATTTCAATGGAGCAATCTTTAAATATTCATAATTCATTGATATGAATGTTTTTTTTTAATTTTTTTAAATGTCAAAAATTCTGTGACTACTTCGGCAATGTTAGTTCATATTACAAAATGTTTAGAAAAACTTGTTTCATTTTATAATCAAAAAATATGGTTGTTTGGGGGTTAAAAACTACTTTTAAGCTATCGCCGCCAGCGTTCTGGGGTTTAAACAAGCATTTCACAGCGCGAGAATTTTTGGAGCATGATTTGTTAATGAATATGCTGGGAGCCATTCGCTCTGGCCATTCGCTGTCAGGCGCACCCATACAGCGCGGAACCTGTGAAACAGCGACTCCTAACCCCGTATTCAACATTACCGCACACCGACTGAGTCGCTGTCAACAAGCGAACAATGGCCAAGCACAGCGAATACTAGCGGGCGCTGTGAAAATCACGCTACTGGCGCTCATCTGTCGCTACCTGGCGCTATTAATGAATCGGCCTCTTAGTCTGCTTTCCCTGTGCCGGCTGTCAGCCTGATTTCTATTTCTTAATAAATCCTAATGAACTATAACCCTTCTGCATGGACTCCTCGGTAGCAGAGGACGATTCATGCATGCCTGTTTTAGTGCCTCAGTTCCCTAAGAAGTCAATTAATTTGGGGCTATTGGTAAAGATGAGTGAGCACAGAAGGGTGAATGTTCTATAGGGTTTACCAGGGAGTGAAAAGTGCTGGTAAATGGAAAATGCTACCCCTTACAGCCAGCATGGGGCAAGCAGAAGGCAGGATACTGTACTTCCTTGCCTAGAATGTCCCTTTAACACAGCAGAAAGGGGCATTTATAATAAAAAAGAGTCTCCTTTTAACATGACAAATTCATTGGCAGAGGTAACCTTTAGCTGGCTATGGTATTTTATAGGAACAAGAAGTAGTAAATGTTAGTAACCTTTTACTCTAAAGTATTGTAAAAGTACTAAAATTATTGTTGTAAAACTAGTTAGTTATTGTAAAACTATGGTGCGGGTGCTTCGGAAGCAGCTGCTCAGTAGGTAGTGATGCTGTGGATGGGTCCCACCCAGTGCGTTTCGTCTATCCAAATTGAGCTCATTGAGTAAGTCTGGATAGATGAAACACATTGGGCGGGACCCATCCACATCGTCACTACCTACTGAGCAGCCTACCTACACCCAAGGCAAGCCAACACTTCCTCCTTCACTTGTATGGCAGCAAATAGCAACCAATCATGTGACAGCCAGGAGCCATTTAGGTTTGTTCCATTTAACAAGTATGACTTACCTTTAGTGTTTTCCTTCAGGTATGAACCTTCTGCATTTACCTACTGGCCTGCATTTCTAGCCAACCAAACAGAAAAGGGGCATGCTCCCCCAATCCATGCCACAATTACTGTCATGTCAGGGCAGATTTAGCACTGCACAGGTTGTGGTTGAACAGGAAAAGACTGTCGGGATGTGCATGGATCTCGGAGTCAGATCTATTTGGACTAGGGAGCTGCAGCAAAGAAAGGGTAGTATATCTTTTTTTTATTGTAGCCTACAAATGGACTTGAGTCCTTTTATTTTCACATGTCATCATATTACCTGTGTATGATTCAGTTATATCTAGTTGTATAGCTGGCAATACATTTAACGCTGTATATATGTACCGTATGTTTATTTACATTAAAGAATAACCTCTAAATAACCTGACAGCACTACTAAACACAATATGGGTTTGTTTTAGTTCTTGTGATCTCCACATACTGTAGCTTCTTTTGTACTAAATATCTTATGCAATATCATATGACTGTAAACACATGGACAATCATTCTGAATAAATACCATATTATCTATTTTAAGAGCAATATAAGTCACATGTATCTTTAGTATAAATAAATATGTGCTGTAAAATGCAAATATCATACTACCAGTGCTTGTTAACATGAATACTTTTGTTTAATGTTGGGAATAAATGGATCCTATACTTGATTATTATTCTTACCTATGCCTACAGGATACACTTTAAGTCACATTCCTTCCATGTGGTACTAGGGAAAGTTCAGCTCACAGCAAAGTAATCTGACTTAGACAAGACGTTAGCCCAAATCTCTAAAATAAAAATAAAAGCAATAGAAAAGGTCACAGTTGGAACATTTTTATCAATATTAATATCTCTGTATGAAGACCCTGCATGTACCCTAATTTCCTGCCCCAAAGATACCCAGGGCTAGCCTTTTGGGAGGCAAACTGGGAAATTGCCCAGAGGTCCAATCACCAAAGGTGTTCCCTAGCATCTGACCGGCTTGCTCGGTTACCTGTGGGTGTGGGTACCTGAGATAAGTGTCCCCTCACCCTCTTTAGAACCTTATCAGATGTTTTGCAGCACTTGAAAAACATGTATGTTCTACAAGGCAGACCTAAATAGCCTCTCTAAATTGTTTCCCTGGATGTCATTAGCTATAACAACTTTAGGGTGCTGTCCCCAGGATGTGAAAGACAGGGACTGGGGCTGAAATCTAGGGCCCTATCCCCCTGGATCAAAGTCCTGACTTTGTTGTGGGCCCCACTGCTGTTCTGGGTTCTGCCACAGCAGTTGATCCAGGCCCTTCCAGGCCAGCAATGCCACTGGCGAGTGCAGGTGATTAATGTTTGTATGTCTGTGTGTGAAGGATAGTTAGTATTGCTGCTCTTTTCCATTCATTCATGTATTTTTTTCAATTGCACGAATATCACAATTCTTTCTGAAATAATTCAGATCAGCTTATTTATTCCAACAGGGGCCCACCCGCATGCACAGAGGTCGCCAGATTTTATCCCAAGGCTTTCTGGTGACAGCCACTTTAATGTGGACCATGTGACTACCCTGGGTTTTGGTCCTCAGCCTCGGGACACTCCGATCCGCTGTGTAAAACCCTCCAGGTCACCCAGTCTAACTCATCTTTTTCCCGGTACTATGGTGCATGTTCAGCCTCTTGACCAATCAGTGTGCTCGGATCCACTCATGTCAGCTTGTCTAAGACTCTACCCTGCTAGATGTAGAGAAGGAGGCATCCACTGCTCAAACATATTCCATTGGATTGGGGGAGAAGGTAAGTTTACCAGGCAACCTGGGGGTTTCCCACAGTGGGGCATCCCAAATCTGGATGCCCGGGGAGGGGGACCCAAGAGGTTGGGGGTTTTGGTCCACTTTAAGTAATATTTGCAAAGTAGATATTTATGAATAACTGGAGGTTAGAAACAGTTATGGTTCTGGTTATGCGTATACAGGGTGGAATTGCTACACACAAATCATATACATATAATTACTTTGCAACATAAATAGAATAAGGGTGCAGTGCAGTATGCAAAAAAAGAACCCTAAACAACCAAAGTAGACATGTATATCATAAAAAAAGATCATGCAAAAATCAGTCTTGTGTTCAACTATACATAGTACACATTTTACAATAAATTCTATTTGTAAAGCCACTCAAATATGCTGGGGGTGGGAGTAAACCGCACACCGCATGCAAACTGGGCATGTGGCTGCTCCCAAATACCTGGTGTGTGCTGGTCTTAACTGGGCATATGCCAATCATTAATATGTAGAGATTTTGGGATGAACTGGGGGGGTTCACACAGTGGGACTTCCCAAATTGGGATGCTCCTGGGGCAAGGACCAAAACCTGGGGTAGTGAAAATCTCAGGTTTTGGTCCCGTCTCAGGATAAAAACCATCTGCACTCCAGTAGGTATTACAGTCTGTGGGTTTCCTGGACAGATTGGTCCTTTTTGGTTTTGTCATCTAAGTATACATTAATGTCAAGAAAATATACCACATCTTTGTTGTATTCCAGCATAATAGAAATAGTTGGTCATTTGTTGTTTAGTCTATCCTTGAACTCAAAGTTTGGAACCATTCCTAATGAAAAAAGTGTAGTCAATATACTGTACTTTTTCCATAACAACACTTTCAATACGACCTTCTTATCACTGTATGCATTTACATCTTCAAAATGCCCGATATAAAGTTTAGCATATGAGGGGGCCACATTTGATCCAATTGCTATTCCTTGGAGCTGTAGGCAAAATTTACCCTCAAACTTAAAATATTTTCTAGTCAGTACAATGGTCAATAAATGCATGAAAAATTGATTGGAAATGATGGACCTGTCCATGCTCTCATTCTCATATATTATGAACAATTCTTCAGAATGAGGAATGGCGGTATCACAATGTCCTCACAATGTCCATAATGCATAAAAAAAGGGACATATCATAATGTGCCTAATGATGCAATTTTAGACAAAAAAGTACCCTGTATCTAAGAGGATGAATTAATAGAAGCCACCGTTGGCTGCAGGACTTGATCAAGAAAAACAGTAATCAGTTGGAAGTCTGAACTGGGCCCTGCTACTATTGGCTGGCCTGGAGGGTTGACAAGATCCTTTGTGCACTTTAGGCAAGATGTAAAATAAAGGCTCTAGTGGATAATCATTCAGTAAAAATACCTAAGTTCTTATTTTATCCGTCTGCTGTCAAATTCTGTTAAGACTAGTTAATCTATTTCATCTCTAATGTGTGTCAGGGGATCTCTAAATCTAACTGAGATATCAGTTGTGAATTAATAATCTGTTTTTTGAAAGTGTCAATAATGACAATGGCACAATTGAGGTGTATTTTCTTGTGCCAACAAAGCTTGGTATTTTGATCTACTAAAGTTCCTCCTTACATGTTTATCAGAGGGAGTGTGCCTGCCTTTTTCTCCAAAAATAAGACCTAGAAAATAGACCCTAACATGATTTTTCATGATTTTTGAGAATGCTTTATATATAAGCACCACCCCAAAAGTAAGCTCTAATTACAGCTACTGGAGAAAATAAGGCAATTTACTGTGGGAACAGGACCAGGGTCATTTCTTGCCCGGGGCCCCAGGTACCCCTGCGTGTTAGCAACTCGCCATACCAATATGACACATGCATCACATGACAGCCTTGTTTCATATTGTGAAGCCGAACAGATGCTGGGGGAGTCAAATGCAGGACCTAAGACTTGTAGGTATACATTGCGTCTCAGACTGCACATTATGCAGCGGCAACTTTAATATCACAGGTACACAGATACATTAAAAAACTGTTAAAAGTACATTTATAATATATAGGACAACACACAAGCCATAACAGGAAGGTCCGTGTCAGGATCACACAATAGGTCTGATTCGGCCCCATGAGAACATTTTTTTTCTTAGTTTTTTTGTGAAATTTTACCTTGATTTTTTGGTCTCAGTGCAACTTAGAATCATTTTTAGCTGAGCAAACTAGTCAAACATTTATGCAGCTAAAATTGTGCTGAATTGCACAGAGGAAAAAAAATCAAGATACATTATTTTTTCTCACAAAAAAGCATGACAAAAAAAAATCTCACGTTGCCAAATCAGCCCTAATATAGTTTAAATTAATGCTTGTCCGTACAACAAAATCACAAAAATGTCTATCGATCAATTGGCAGATAGACCTTGTGATTTTGGCTTATGAACAAGCCTGAAGATATTTTGCGATCCTGCCACTTAACTCCGTGTTATGGCTTTGTGTGCTGTCCTGTGTTATAAATGTACTTTTAACAGTTTTATTGTCTCTTCTGCATTGTTCTCCATTAAATGTTGTATATATGTATTTTTGGGTATTCTTTTGTTGTGCAGCATATTTTGTGGCTTAACCCTCAGAGCATTCTTTATTTTCAGGGAATGTCTTATTTGTCCATAAACACATTTGTTCTTTATTTTCATAGAGAAAATTGCGACTCACATTGTCTACCCTGTGTAAATTTTCACCTGGATTTGAATCAGTCCCAAGGTAGACAGTGAATGGCAATTTTCTCTCCTAAAAAAGTAGTGTTTTCTCACCAGGCTCTGAATTGTGTGATCAAGTCAGGCCTGTCATGGCTTTGTGTGCTGTCCTATGCCATAAATGTCATTTTAGCTGTTTTTAATGCATCTGTTTGTGTACCCGAGATTTCTCCAATAAATGTTGTAGATATTTTTTTGTATTCTTTTATTGGGCAGCATATTTTTTGAGTTATCCCACAGTGCATTTCTTTGTTGACTTGATTACTTTTGGCACACATTTCTTGGTTGTGCATTGTAGGTACTCTTTTTCCCTGAAAATAAGCACATCTTTTGGAACAAAAATGACTTTAATAAGGTCCAGTCTTATTTTTGGGGAAATGTGGCTCTATAACTTATGGACATCATTTTCAACTAGCTTGATAAACATTGTAGAATTATTCTAGAAAAGGGTGTACATTTGTTATCTAGAGATAGAAGATGATCATGGGTGTGCAGTGTGATTCTGCCTAAACTGCCAAAAGCCCCTCCAAGTGTAGACCCTCTTCCCTTCA
Organism: Gastrophryne carolinensis; assembly: GCA_027917425.1. Classification (NCBI taxonomy): domain Eukaryota; kingdom Metazoa; phylum Chordata; class Amphibia; order Anura; family Microhylidae; genus Gastrophryne; species Gastrophryne carolinensis. The sequence goes on along the minus strand of CM051234.1, from coordinate 251,127,495 downwards.
TAATCCTGCAAGTCTCTGTGGCATTTGTTTATTTTCAAATATAAAGTATTGATCTTATACTGATCTAGAGAGGTATTTACACCTCTAGATTGAGTTTAAGACTATTGACAGCTCTGTTTCCAATTTAGTTTTGAACTGAAAGTCCTCAATCTGACTAATCTGGCTCTGGGTCCCTTGAATTGTCAATGTAATCGAGTGAGCACTTGAAAACTAGAGGTTATTCATTTTGCCTGAAATTCAGCTAAAAATGTAGATGACATGGATGTAAGCAGTATAATTCATGTTATGTATTTCATTTCACTCGTTGCCACACCAGTGGAAATGATTATCGGGGGCCAACTTTTCAACTATATTGACCTCAGTGGTTGCTTAATTAAGTTAACTCAGTATTCTCAGTATTGTTGGGCTGTGATTCAGAAAATGTAACCCACCTTTTTCCACCACCACCTACAAACCTCACAGAGGAGAGTTAGTCCACATATATGGCCCCAAATGATGGAGGAGTGACAAATGGGGGCACACTGCAGCACCACGCTTTGCATATGTGGGCAGCTATTTCCAGGTCCATACAATGGGGCATCACAAGAAAGTTTGGGCCTGTGAGGTGGCTTAAAGTTTCGGCATCACAGAAAACAGGGTTTAGCCCTCCGCTCCTACCACCCGAGGCATCCTGAATCATGGTCCCTCATCTGCTGAATATCCTTTATGAATCCCATGCACAATACTCACCCATCTCCTTTCCCACAATCACAGCAGTGGCATATGGTTGGGTAGAGGGGTGGGCATGCATGCATGATGACTGCCGCCAGTCATGAGGGACAGTGAATTATCCACATCCCTGAGGACCAGCTTTTAATTCATATCCCCCCCCAGATTCAGCCTTTATCTAATAACCACCCCCCTAACAATCCCTAAATTGATAAACCACAGGACCAGCATTTAAAGCAGAAGACTCATCTCCTGTAACCCCTCCCCACCCTGCCACCCTCCCCTGCTACTGAGGCAGGACAAGGGTGACAAAGGAAAAAAGGCCTTATGTCGCCTGGAATCCAACGCCATTCTCCCATTTCCGGTTCTGAGCGCCGCCATCTTGTAGCGAAAGCCCTGACCCCCAGTTATGTATTCAACAGAGAGCGGTGCAGGACAGCAAACAGCAATGGACAGTGGGGAAGGAGGTCATTTTTAGTGCAAAATTACTTAACTAAAGGACTTAATCTGGTGTTTTTTTTCACTTTAACTTTGATTATGCCAAAGAGGGGACCTCACTCAGTTTAGAAAAAAAAATTCAGGAATAAAAAAATTAGGAATGACATTACGAGTCATGTTAAAGGGTTGAGAGCTTCCCCTGGCAGCTCACTTCTCAGGGTATAAAAAGCATCTCCCTGCAGTGACGAGCACTGGCTGGAGAGCTGGCTGGGCAGAGGATCTGTGTCCTCTGCCCCGCTGTAAAATGGGGAGTGGCAGGGGACACCCATGCCTGAAAATAGCGAGGGAGGAGGTGAGTTCTCTTGAGCAATTCAGTAACAATTGGATTTGGAAGATCACACATTTCCTGAATCGAATGTGTTACAAATTTGCTAATCTCCAGATGTTATTATACATATTTATAGTTCTTTATCCCTGTTTAACTAGGTTCAGACTGGAGTACATGGCCACACCAGTGGAAATAATTATTGGGCATCTCACTCCTCTCTCTGTGGTGGCAAGATGGCCCGGGCAGAGTATCTAGTTCTTTATCCTTGTTCAACTAGCTGTACAATCAGACAATTTCAAATGTGATTAATCTATTTTACATCCTCTGCTCCTAACAATGATGCTGGCTAAGGTCAAATTATTTTTATGTAGCTTTCAGCAAAGTGTAAAAATAACAAGTCAGAGAAAATGCAATCATTGTTAATGTACCCACCCATTGTTTGAAATTGTTAAAAGTTCAAAGCACTAGAACTGTTTTTCTGTCCTCTGTATATACATTTTTAAAGGAACATTGGCAGGAAACAATGGTCCAGTAATAAAAATCCAAGTTAATATGTTAGATTGCAAGAGGACAGGTTCATTTTACACTCCATAAAAAAAAGGCTTCTCTCTTCCTACCGGAAAGGAGTATCAAGGGTGACATGTTTCCCAATGTACCATTCGAATATTACAAGTGAGAACTACTCAATTATATCTTGTTCCCCAACCCAGCATATGCTGCAAAAAAAGCGCTTATTGCTATTCTTCTGATGTGTGTAGATGCTATTACCCATCATGCAATGTTTTAGACAGATGTTAAAGTGAATAATGCTAATGTTCCAAATAGCCTGGCTCAGAGGACGAACCATTAAAGCTTTTGAAGCAGAAATTCTGTCAAAGGTATCCCCACAGCCCACCTTGACTCCCTACCCTGGTACTGAGGCAGGAGTTTCAAAAACAAAAGCTTACCTCGCTCAGGATCCATGTATTTTGATGTTTTTTTAGTTTGTTTGCCAGTAGGACTACTGTAGCTTGCTTGAGATCGTTAGATAAATATGTGTGTCTATTTGCTAAAAATGATACACAAGAGTAAACTTGGCTGAAAGGGTAGCCACATTTTGATATTATTTAAATTTGATTGGGATTGGGGTGGGACCAGTTACTTGAAAACACAAAAAGATTCTGGGTCCTTGCCTAAAAAAACAACATAATTAAAGGAGCACTATTACGAAATTGTGTAATATTAAAAATCCATATAAACAAATCAGCTAATGAGAGGAGGGGTAATTTATACACCTGAACTGAATAAAACGCCCACTAAGCTTGTGGTTTATTCTCTCATAATAGGAATAAAATCCAGGGGTAACAAGTTTAGTTCATCAGGGGTTTCCTGTTCCTTCCATTAAAACACATAGAAAACCAAGCCTGGCTAGATATTTATTGATACCGGGTGTATAAGTCACTTCTTCTCCCGCCATCCATCATTTACATGGATTTTTATCATTGCATTTTTTGATTTCGATTTAAAAAATTCTGGACCATTTGCTGTAAAATTCAAGACTAGAAATTTTTGTCTAATGCAAAGTTATTTTAGATATTTTGGCAAGGCAAAGCCAGCTTGAAATACCCCCTAAAAAGCCTACATCAGTATTCTTGGCTTGAATCATATTAAATTCCTTTATCCTTGTGAGCTCCATTTGACCTTGGACACAGGAAATGGATGCATGCATGTGACAGTCAACCAATAAGTGTCTCTCCCCTTATAGCTCAGTAATGAAACCAATCACGCATCTCGTACAACTATTGTCAAATAAAGCATAAATAAAGCATTAGGAAGGCTAGAAATAATAGAGGTTTCTGAAAACACTGCACCAGTTAGCCATAAAGGCAGGGGGCAGCTCCCATTGACACCATGACAGAAGGGGGCCCACTGCAAGCTACCTCCTCTTGCCATTTCTTGCCCCCAGCTGTCATGTGTCCCCCGCTGTGTGAGGGTTCAGAATAGACAGTGCAGAACATGGCTGGAAAGCAATCCTCCTCTACTCACCAAGTTGCTAGGCCATTCTGGGGACAGCTTTTGAGTAGAAAACCATTGCTTCCCAGCAGCACTGTGCCCTGCCACCTATGAAGGGGGGCATGCCTCTGGAGTGGGGCCATAGCACTGTCAGCCCTATGAAACCTATGTAAGCCTTTATCACTGCCACTCAATCGGCTAGCCTGACTCTTTTTAAAATTTGAATCATGTATGCAAATATAATGGGGACGCATCTGAAAAATATTATCTATGCATTGTGAGGTTTAAATATAAGCTATTTTCTCTGTCTAATTCATTCCATATGTATATTCTGGAAGATGTTCATCAATATGTCAGGTCTGCTGAGCTCATCCATATTATAAAATATATTAATAGTTACAGGAATAGCTTCTGTAGCGCCACAAACATATAAATCAAATATCGAAATCAATATTAACCCTTTAACACCATGTAGAGTGGCTGCTTCTCCTACCGTTAGGTGGCAGCTACTTAGATGCTTTGTAGCTGGCATTTTCCCCCGTTTAGAGCCAAATAAAAAAAAAACCTCACCTTCATCCAGGTTCCAGCGCAGGGGGGGGGGGGGGACTCAGATTGCCGGCCCTGGGGTCCCCAGCAGGACAGAGAACACCAATTCCCGGCCCCATGCGCAGCTTCTGTCATCTCTTTCTCTGCCGCAGGCAGGGGCCTTATATACCAGCAAGTGAGCTGACATCATCTCACTCAGCTACCTGCAGCAGGAGTGAGCGGCGAAGCTCGGAGTTCGTGAGGGAAGCTGGGAGCAGGGCAGAGGATTGGTCTCCCAGCTCCCTAATTCCGCTGATCACTTCTGGCTGAAACAGCACCTGGCAATAGAGGGAGTAATAAACCTATACCAGTTATCCTTGAGACCCCTATACCAGTTCAAAAGGAAAGAGGGGCCAGCAATTCACCTGCTGGCAAGTGGATAACTTGCCGAACCCCCCCCCCCCCATTTGATTGCCTGCATCCCCAAAGCCAGGGGGTACAGAAGAGCCCGGTGCCAGTGTGGGCTATGGACCGGCCGCAGACTGGCGGCTCGGCTTCCGCGCCCTGGTTTACCAGCCTACATAGCTAGTGTCTGTGCTGATTTTGCTGGAGAGGGGGGTCCCATGTCATTTTTTTTAAGTTAATGGTTTAACCCTGGATAGTGCACAAAGTAGTTTTGCGTAGTAGTATTTTTATTAGAAAATCATATAAAGTGCTCTTTTCAGTTTGGGCCAAGAAAGGGTGTCTATCGATACGTGGTACCGTAGTAATTAGGAGGAATGGGGCTTTTTACGAGAAATATGAACTTTTGTTATCTAAAAAAATGCTACAAAATTGAAAAAAAATGTTTTTTACTTTTTGTCTATATATTTCACCAAAAATATTGAAAATTAAAAAATAAAATTTCATGCTAAAACCCTAACTCTTCAGAAAAAAAACAATATACGATTTTCCTTGTAAATTCCTGCAAAAAAACTACAGTTAAACAAATATAGTGCAAAATGCCTAACATTTGTCTGGCAAAAGATCTCTAGGTAGGCTGGCACTGAAAGGGTTAAGGTGCAACAACAGCCACACCTTCTGGGAACAGACTTCACCTTTGCATATGGAAGCTCCCTTCCTGCCCTCCCCTGCCCCTCTGTTTGGATAAATGATATCTCCAGGATGTATCTCTATTGTGTTAAAGGACTGGAATCCACATCGCCACCCACTAACAGCTCCTCCTTGGTTTCAACAAAGAAAATACATGCTAATGGCAAGAATGTAAATTGCCAGTCTGAAAAATATCTCCTACCTACTGTAGAATGCATTGCTGGGCTATTCCTTCTATTCAATTTTATGTGTTATATTATGTGACGTTGTGCTGGAATGTTGTGCTGTCACCCTGTGGCCATTGTTGGCATTGCCTTTCTGTTGTGAAAGCTTATGTAATTCCACAGTATATTTCATTTTTTCATATACTTTTCATTAATACAGAACCTCCTTGAGCTTGCCAACTTGTAGCCCCCTTATAAGTACACGAGATCAACTGGTGAGCAATGAGGGAAAATGAAATATAATAATACACAACACAGGCTTTTTAGGACACCGTGCTGGGTATGTGATGTGGGATTTCAGGCTCCTGAGTATAGAGATGCTTGACGTGCGCTGTACTTAAAAGGAGTAATGAATGTTTCTGGGTGAAGGCTGGGCATAGGATGGGAATGTTAGAAGGGATAATTAATCTACTGTTACTGGGTGGGGGATAGGGAAAGGATCATTCATTTAATATTGCTGGGTGGGGATGGATACAGACTTCCCTTTGGCACTCTACCCCCCCCCCCCAGTAAAACATATTTACCTACTTCCCACTTGGTGTCTGTGCAACTGAGGACCAGAGGCACTCAGCACCTCCTTTTGGAGAAGGCCAATGACAGTTTGCTGCAGGTTCTGGGTAGGTGAAAATAGTTAGGGCATAAGGACTGATTCACATAAGTCTAGTATGCAGCATGCTCGGAGATGTAAATTAATTAATTAGGTAACATCTTTTCACATAAACTTGAAGCTGGGCCTACATATTTCTTAACTAATCTACTGCATTCTCCTTTACTGGATTTACATAATTGCAATAGAGATGTGCCAGGAAACTTAATAATTAAAAGTGAAGAAAGCACCTAAAACACCAGCAACTTTATTCTGGGTTCTAGTATGGATGACATATTTCCCTTTTGTTTCTGGCTGCTGACTGTTTGCCCCTGGGTGTTATAGGAATACCTACATTTGTTAGATTGAACCAAAATTAAATGAAATGATCAAATGTAACCATGATTTTAATCCAAACTACAACACTATCCCTTAGGACCTGATTTACAACAGTCGCAGGTTATTGCTTATTCGCTCTACTTTTACTGTACTGCAAGTTGGGAATATAACAGTAAACTGAGCTATAATTCTAGCAAACAGAGCTAACAGGGAGAACTATTTTCTTTTTTCTGGGTTCTGTTGCACTTTGCCTGAGCAGAAAATTTGTATTCACTGGATGATTCAGTTGAAAATTATTGCTGAAAACATGCTTTTAAAGCGTATGACAACTGTCAGGAATCGGCGCTTACCTGAGCCCCGTTCCAACGCTGGCTTCGGGCGCCCGGCCGCAGCAGCTTCTGCCCGGCGAGCACGGCCGCTCTCCTTCCTCGTGCCCGCGCCCGCGTCACTGTCTCGCGCGCGCATGCGCAAGCACGTAATCTTTATGCCCTCCGGCGGCGCTGCACACAGCGCGCCCGCCGGAGGCTGTAGTGGGTAGGGATTGAACCAAGGGGCACAGGCACGCCCCTTGGTTCAGGCTATGGGCCAATGAGCCCAAAAGAGTGGTTCTGGGCTACACGCCCTTTTTAGGTTCTGGTCCAATGTTTGTTAGGACTGTAGTTGCACCAATCACACACTCACCTCCCATCATATCTGTCCCTATATAAGGTTCACCCTGTCAGTTGCTCAGTGCCTGTGATAGCGCCTTGTACCTTGCTTTGACTCGTGATATACCTTGATCTGATCTCCGTTGCCGACCCCTGCCTGAACCGACTATTCTCAATCTGATCTCCGTTGCCGACCTCTGCCTGAACCGACTATTCTGATCTCCGTTGCCGACCTCTGTCTGAACCGACTATCCTGATCTCCGTTGCCGACCCCTGCCTGAACCGACCATTCTCGATCTGATCTCCATTGCCGACCTCTGCCTTGTACCTTGACCTTGAGCTGCCTCTCCCCTCTGTACCGCTGCGAACTCTGATTCCCCGTGTCAACCTCTGGCCTGTCTCTGGACTTCCGCTACTCTCGCTCTTAGCCATTGGTTCTTCAGACCTCTATACCTGTAAGCTCTCATCCTTTGAGCCATTGAAGTCCTGGGGGCAACCGATCCCAGGCAGGCGTATTCTGCGTCCCGGCAAGCGGGGGCTCCTACAGGTGAAGCTGGCTGCCGAGATTGGGGGTTGAGGGCTTACCTAGAGGGCTGGAGTTACCAGAGCGTGATATTATCACAGGCCACAACATGGATGACCTGGTACAGCAGGTGCAAGCTATGGCCACAGCGATCAACCAGCTCGCTCAAAGGGTGGCCACCCAGGAGTCTCGTCAAGTGCCGACTTCCTCTGTACCACCTCATTTCTCCGAACCAAAGATTCCTTTGCCTGAAAAATTTATTGGAGAGCGAGCAAAATTCTCTAACTTCAAGAATTCATGCGAACTATATTTCAAGCTGAGGCCTGTCTCCTCTGGCACTGAGACCCAACGAGTAGGCTTAGTCATCTCTCTACTTCAAGGAGACCCGCAGTCCTGGGCCTTTAGTTTGCCGAGTCATGATATTGCCTTACAATCTGTAACTGCATTTTTCAACGCTATGGCCGTCCTATACGCTGACCCTGATTCACAGTCTACCGCAGAGAATAGGCTTCGGGCCTTAAAACAAGGGCGCAATTCGGCTGAAGATTACAGTGCTGAATTCCGCCGCTGGGCTATCGAAGCTAGATGGAACGATCCCGCTCTGTGTAGTCAGTTCAGGGTGGGGCTGTCGGAAAGCATCAAGGATGCTTTAGTCAATTTTCCTCCACCAGCGGACCTAGATCAATTAATGCAGGTCTCCATTAAAATAGACCGACGTCTTAGAGAAAGGGCCAGGGAGAGAGTCAGGGCTCCCACGTCCTTCAGGCCAGCTCAAGGTCATAGGTCTCCGGTTCCCCGTGGGGAAAGTACCTCATCATCTCCCCAGGAAGAACCTATGCAATTAGGGAGAACCCGCTTATCCCAAGAAGAGAAACAGCGTAGGCGATCCGAGGGGTTATGCCTGTATTGCGGGAATTCTGGCCATTTTGCAGGGTCCTGTCCCAACAAGGGGAGACCGGCGGAAAACTTCCACACCCAGACCAGGTAGAGAGTACTGATCTGGGTGAGTCAGTTTGCAACTCTCGCCAAAATAAAATGTTAGTGCCTATTGACCTGTCTTGGGGTTCTTCTAAGCAAACAGTTTCCGCCTTTATCGACAGCGGTGCGGCAGGAAACTTTTTGGACAGGAGTATGATCTCCATTTTAGGTATCCCTTTAGTTCCCCCTGAGAGATCCCTACAGGTTTTGGCTATCAATGGGAAGGCCATCCAGGGGGGACCTATAAATACCAAGACCCCACCTCTTCGGTTAATTGTTGGCTCTTCACACTCTGAGTTTTTAGAATTTTTTGTCTTCGATTGTCCAGAAACTCCTGTGGTTTTGGGATACCCCTGGTTACAAATCCACAACCCAGTGTTAGATTGGCGGGTTGGGGAGTTGATTAAGTGGAGTGATCATTGTAAAAATCACTGCTTTACTACAGGCCTCAGAAGTGTGCAAGTTTTACCTCAGGGATTGCCTCAGCCATATGCTGACTGGGTTGATGTCTTCTCTGAACGGTCTGCTGATACTCTTCCTCTACATTGGTCTTACGACTGCCCTATTGACTTGCTTCCTGGCACGATTCCCCCGAGGGGAAAGATTTATAATCTTACTCTGCCCGAAGAGCAAGCAATGAGGGAGTACAATACCAAAAATTTAAGGAAGGGATTTATCCGTCCCTCTACCTCGCCTGCTGGGGCGGGATTCTATTTTGTAGAGAAAAAAGATGCCGGCCTGAGACCATGCATTGATTATCGAGCCTTGAATAAGATCACTGTAAAGAACCGACACCCCTTGCCCTTGATCGGGGATCTGTTCAATCAAGTCACAGGGTCCCAAATTTTTTCCAAGTTGGATTTAAGAGGGGCATACAATCTGATTCGCATCCGGCAGGGGAATGAGTGGAAAACTGCATTTAACGTGAAAGACGGCCATTACGAGTACCTGGTCATGCCTTTTGGTCTTTGGTTTGCGCCAGCCGTCTTTCAAGATTTTGTCAACGATATATTCAGAGAGTATCTCGGTAGATTTGTGGTCATCTACTTAGATGATATTCTCATTTTTTCTAATTCCTTGTTGGAGCACAGACGTCATGTTAAGTTGATACTACAAAAATTAAGAGAGAACAACTTGTTTGCTAAACTTTCTAAATGCGTGTTTGAAGTCACCACAGTTCCCTTTTTAGGGTATATTATTACCAACCAGGGTTTAGAGATGGACGCGGGGAAAGTTTCGGCGGTTCAGGATTGGGTTCAACCCAAGACCCTAAAAGAATTGCAGCGTTTTCTAGGTTTTGCAAATTTTTATCGGCGGTTCATCAAAGGCTTTTCTCATGTTGTTGCACCTCTTACCAACCTTACCCGCAAGGGGGCCTTTACTGATAACTGGTCTCCCTCTGTCTGTGAGGCCTTCCTGACCTTGAAACGGGCCTTTACTTCGGCGCCTGTGTTAATTCATCCAGATATTCTTAAAGCCTTCATTGTTGAAGTGGACGCTTCTGAGCTGGGAGTGGGTGCAGTCTTGTCGCAATATTCCGGTAACCCTGAGCGTCTTCATCCATGCGCTTATTTTTCATGTAAATTCAGTACCGTGGAGCAAAATTATGATGTCGGTAATAGGGAACTATTAGCTATTAATCTGGCTTTTGATGAATGGCGACACTGGCTGGAGGGTTCGTTACATCCTATAACTGTGTATACCGATCACAAAAATCTTGAATACATTGGGTCTGCCAAGAGACTGAACTCTCGTCAGGCACGTTGGGCATTATTCTTCTCGAGTTTTAATTTTATTATTACTTTCAAGCCGGGTGTAAAAAATTCTAAAGCGGATGCTCTATCTCGCATGTTCGGTGAATGTAAGGATCGGGGTGATACTGGTGATCCGATTCTACCTATGGGTTGTGTGGTCGGGGCATTACTTCCTGATCTCTCTAACACCTTGGCGCCGTTTCAAGACGAGTCTCCTAGTGATGTTCCTTTGGGATGCCAGTTTGTACCGCCACATTTGCGTTCAGATGTAATTCACAAATTTCACGATGCTAAGACTGCTGGTCATGTGGGTAACCGAAAAACCTTTATGCTTGCCCGTCGCCATGTATGGTGGCCAACCATGAGACGCGATATTACTGCCTTTATCGACGCTTGTGCTGTTTGTGCTCGAAGTAAAGGGGTTCACAAGGCTCCCAGTGGCGGTTTGGTTTATCTTGAAATCCCTGCTGAACCTTGGACTCATATTTCTATGGATTTTATTGTAGATTTACCTTTATCACATGGGAATACTGTTATTTGGGTGGTCGTAGATCGTTTCAGTAAGATGGCACACTTCGTTCCTTTGGCCAAGCTTCCTTCCGCACCAGAGCTTTCTAGACTATTTACTTCACATATTTTTCGTATTCATGGTATTCCGTTCAATATAGTCTCTGATCGGGGTGTCCAATTTACTTCCCGTTTTTGGAAACATTTCTGTTCGCGGCTGGGTATACAGATCTCTCTTTCGTCTGCCTACCATCCCCAGTCCAATGGGCAGACAGAAAGAACTAATCAAACTTTGGAACAGTACTTGAGGTGTTATGTCTCTGATGCCCAAGAGCAATGGGCAGAATTTATTGATTTCGCCGAATTTGCTTATAATAACGCGCCTAGTGAGAGTACCAAAATATCACCTTTTTATTGTAATTTGGGGAAAAATCCTAGAGCTTCTTCCCTTTCAGGGTCACCTTCCAACTTGCCGGCGTTGGAGGAGTGGCTTCAAGAACAGAAGAATATCTGGACACATGTTCAGGAAATTCTTAAGACCACTAGTTTAAGATATAAGAAATTTGCCGACCGCCGTAGATCACGGGAATCTACTCTTCAAGTAGGCGATCTAGTTTGGGTCTCCACTAAAAATATTGCGCTCCGTCAACCCTCTAGTAAATTGGGTCCGAAATTTATTGGCCCTTTCCCGATTATCAAGAAATTGAATAACGTGTCTTTTAATATTCAACTCCCGCCGACTATGAAAATACCTAATTCTTTTCATGTTTCATTGTTAAAACCGGCGAAGAATACTCCTCTTGCTGGTCCCTCGCCAATTCTTGTTGATAATGAGCCCGAGTATGAAGTGAATAAGATCTTGGATTCACGTAAGGTGCGTAATTCTTTACAGTATTTGGTGGACTGGGTTGGCTACAGTCCCGAGGAAAGGTGCTGGGTAGCAGCAAAGGATGTGCACGCCAGTACTCTTGTAAAGAAGTTTCATCATGACAATCCAGGAAAACCCGGTAAGGGTCCGGAGGCCCCTCGTGAAGGGGGGGGGTAATGTCAGGAATCGGTGCTTACCTGAGCCCCGTTCCAACGCTGGCTTCGGGCGCCCGGCCGCAGCAGCTCCTGCCCGGCGGCCACGCCGAGCGGCGGCGGCCGCTCTCCTTCCTCGTGCCCGCGCCCGCGTCACTGTCTCGCGCGCGCATGCGCGAGCACGTAACCTTTATGCCCTCCGGCGGCGCTGCACACAGCGCGCCCGCCGGAGGCTGTAGTGGGGTGGGATTGAACCAAGGGGCACAGGCACGCCCCTTGGTTCAGGCTATGGGCCAATGAGCCCAAAAGAGTGGTTATGGGCCACACGCCCTTTTTAGGTTCTGGTCCAATGTTTGTTAGGACTGTAGTTGCACCAATCACACACTCACCTCCCATCATATCTGTCCCTATATAAGGTTCACCCTGTCAGTTGCTCAGTGCCTGTGATAGCGCCTTGTACCTTGCTTTGACTCATGATATACCTTGATCTGATCTCCGTTGCCGACCCCTGCCTGAACTGACTATTCTCAATCTGATCTCCGTTGCCGACCTCTGCCTGAACCGACTATTCTGATCTCCGTTGCCGACCTCTGTCTGAACCGACTATCCTGATCTCTGTTGCCGACCCCTGCCTGAACCGACCATTCTCGATCTGATCTCCGTTGCCGACCTCTGCCTTGTACCTTGACCTCGAGCTGCCTCTCCCCTCTGTACCGCTGCGAACTCTGATTCCCCGTGCCAACCTCTGGCCTGTCTCTGGACTTCCGCTACTCTTGCTCTTGGCCATTGGTTCTTCAGACCTCTATACCTGTAAGCTCTCATCCTTTGAGCCATTGAAGTCCTGGGGGCAACCGATCCCGGGCAGGCGTATTCTGCGTCCCGGCAAGCGGGGGCTCCTACAGGTGAAGCTGGCTGCGGAGATTGGGGGTTGAGGGCTTACCTAGAGGGCTGGAGTTACCAGAGCGTGACAACAACATGGTACAGGTCTCTGAATAAGTGTGTAGTCTCAGGAGTGTCTTGGTTGTTTGGAAAGCTTTATACAACAAGTTTTAATATGAAAACAGTTTCATTAGTTGTTTTTCAAATACTAGTCATTTATTTGACATTCAAGCTCACAATAGCTGGTAGAGATGCAAAATTCAACTAAATGGAAAATGATAGAACTACAGTAGCATTAATTCCAATATTGTTTGCTGGAATAATCTGGCATACAGCTCAAGCGTTTACCAGTCTTCGCCCAACTACGTTGAACTAGTATTAAATACAGCTAAAGCTGACGTCAAGCAACCATGGCACATTTTGTTAAGTAAATGTGAAAAACTCAGCAAATGTTGGGCAAATACAGGTGAAGCCGTTAGTAAAGGCCTTAATGTAAAGTAAACAAAAGAACCATCACTAGTTTTTTATATTCTAGGTCTGGCCTATACCTTCCCTAGGGGGCATTCCAAATCATGACGACCGGTGGTGTACATCTAACCAAGCAGTGTGATCCCGGCATATCAGCAGAGCAAGCAGCATCGCCCCAGCATTTTAATGGCTGCTACCAGGTGGAGGGAGCAGGAATTTCGTGTACAGACATAGGGTTCTGCACATTTCACATGTAATTGCTGTGGGATCTCTGTAAGTCTTGCACTGCTGGGCATCCAGATTTTGGTCTCCCTCTAGAAAAAGGATTTATGCTGAACCATGAGGCTCTTAGACTATAGATCCACTGTTGCTCATCATGTGGCTGCAGAATATTTTAAACAAATATAAATAAATAATATATGGGAAATCTTTCTAATATCTCTTTGTAACCACCACCAAATGTTTGCATGTAAAGATAATTCAATCCTGCATGAAGTATGAAAATCTTATTAAAGAAAGTATATCAACCGTGATCAGGGGCTGCTATTTTAAGAAGGGCTGAGACATTTTTTAAAATAGCTTATGAATGTTCCATGATCACTTGGGATTCCCTCATTTTATGATTACTTAATTTCATGGCCTTTTCCTACTCATTCTGTTAACTATTCTGCATTAAAAATGTCACTTATAATGACATGCCTAGACTAGCAAATAGAGAAGTAATTAAAACATTTTATGTAGGAAATTAGGATGAACTCTTTTCCCAAACAGAGAAGGTCTCCCTTTTTTAAACAAATTTCAGCACTCATCAGTATAAAAAGTAGTATAAAAAAGTAGTATGAAATATTGCCTTTATTGACCCAAAGACAATAAAACATGCATCAATAGCTGCACATATGCATGTCAAGCTCTTTACACCATGCAATGCTCTTATTTTAATTCAGTCTTATTTTTAGTTAAATATTTAATACATTAATCCAACATACATAGATAACGGTAAGCTCTTTCCAAGAGCTTATTGAGCTACACAAACTGGATAGGAAGCCTATAAGAAGGAAGCCACTATTTTGTTCTCACACCTTCACGGCTCATTAATTTCTGTAAATGTCAGGCGTGGGTTAAGCATGGTGTTTTCCTTCTCGTCCATCCGCGCAGAACAATTCCAGCTAATCCAGGAGTGAAATTTGGGTAATTTTTTTTATCATGTCATGGGTCCTGGAATCCAGAAAATCTTACCCTCCTTACCCATTAATCTTAATTGGGTCAGGTTTCACCTAATATTGGGTGAGTTTTGTCTATCAGTTTCTTAGATTGGGAACCCATATTATATCTGAATTTTTTATTATTTTATTATTAAGTGTTCCATCTTAACCCAATCTTTTTTTGTCCTTTAATATTCCATTCAATTAGCCACTGATGTTGGCTTTTTAATAGCTTACTGATTGATTACTGAAAGCTGCAAGATGAGTGGACAGTGTAGCCAGGCAGTAGAAAAAGCAAGCAGGATGCTCGGCTGCATAGCTCAAGGCATCACCAGTAGGAAGAGGCAGGTTGTGATGCCGCTGTACAGAGCCCTGGTAAGGCCACAGCTAGAATACTGTGTGCAGTCCCAGAGACCTTACCTGCAAAAAGACATTATTCAAATAGAATGGGTTGAAAGGCGGGCAACAAAAATGGTGGAAGGACTTGAACTTAAAAGGAGTCTCAGGAGAGACTTAAGGAACTTAATTTGTACAGTCTGGAGGAAAGAAGGGAAAGAGGGGACATGATTGAGACCTTTAAATATGTGAAAGGATTAAATAAAGTTCAGGAGGGAAGTATTTTTAAGAAGAAACTTAATCATAGAACAAAGGGGGCACAACCTGAAGCTAATCAGACGGAGGATCAGGAGCAATGTTAGAAAATATTATTTTACAGAAAGAGTAGTAGATGCTAGGAACAAACTTCCAGCAGAGTTGAAAAATCAACAATCACTGAATTTAAACATGCCTGGGATAAGCACACATCTATCCTAAGGTAAAGAGTACATACAGGATACACATATGTGCAGACAAGATGGGCAGTATGGTCTCCTTCTGTCGTCTTTCTTATCAATGGTTTATTTCTGCCCACTTACTTACATCTTTGCAAATTTGGTTGCTTCTGAAAACTTCCACCGTCTAATCTAATATGTATCGGTCCAGTTTCATTGACTTCTGTCAATGAGGCCCATTTTTGGTTTCTAATAAAAGGTTAATGCGCAGTGGTTTACTGTTCTCCTGAATGTATGGTGAGCTGCCCCACAAGCTCTTTGGAGCAGATAGATGGCTGCTTAAAGGAGCAGTATTGCGAAATTTGCATTAAAAAAGATAAATAATTAAATAGCCACACAATAGCTTCTAACATGTGTATAAATAATGTGGCGATAGAAAGAGGATAAAATATCTGCCTTTCTTTTAAATTGTATAATGACAATGGCTCAGTCCATTTGCTGAATAGGTGGATCTGCTGGGTTGTATTTAGTGAGCTGCTTCATTTAGCCCACTGGTCTCCTAGCAACACTTTACCAGAGGCTGAAACTGTAATCAGTGGTAATGGCTGTGTGTGTGTGAGGTGCTGCTTTTGTTATGAGACCAGGTGACTCAAATGTGTAAAATCTATACAAAATAAACTAAACTGACTGAAAATAACTGAAATTCTTCTTTGAATAACTGTGCAGGAAAATCTATTTTATAAATCTAGGTATTAAAGTGGACCAAAACCCTGAGTTGCCGACCCTGAAGTCTATAAGACCCGGCCATTGGCCTTCCCCCTTGGGCATTCTAAATCAGGATGCCCACTGTGTGAAACAACCCCTGGATAACCACAGATCCCCCCGTTTTTCTGGCGCGCTCACGCAGATAGTCATTTAGACAGGCCGGGCGGCCAGGAAGGTTACTGCTCAGGCTCCCCATCTGCGTGCAAACAGAGCTAATTGGATGAGAGCCCACGCATGCGCTGTGGGACAGGGAAAGGTATGTTTTCACAGGCGAACTTGGGGATTTCACATATCAGGGCCTCCCAAGTCGGGATGCCCCTAGGGGCACAAAACAAAACTCCAGATAGTGAAAATCCTGGGTTGGGCTTTGCTCAAAACACACAAAGCTGAAAGAAAGATCATATGGAAAAATTTGTTAAGAAAAGAGAGAAAATGGTAAACTGAAAGATTCTGTAGCAGAGCCAACATGAAGGGAAAACTGTCAAAATCAGCTAAATGACTTCTAGAGCTTTTGTCTCTGTTTTAGATATATAAGTTCTGGACAGGCAATGTTGCAATGTTATTATCTTATGCTGGACGGCTGCCAGCACTGAACAGCTGATACTTTGATACATTGTTTCACCCCTCTCCTCAGCGTGGAACAGGCCGGAGTGTCGGGCTCCGACACTCAGAAGACATATGGGTCGATTCAAAGAAACATGTAACAGCTTTGATTTAGGTGCCGATCATCCTATTTTTCCCAAACGCTCGTGCGCTCGTATGAACTTGCGAGTGATTCTATAAGCAAATACGTTTCTATCCTAAAATGTACGTCCGTTCGTATGGCAGTTCGCGAATCAGACCTATGTCAGTTTCCATCCTGAATTTTCCGTTTCATTTCTCAGGTTGCAACATTGGTTTTGCCCTTTTTCCTTTTTTTGTCTGGACGTAAATCCTTCTGATCTTGCGGCTGCGCACTACAAACTTACCTCATTAAAGTGCATTCTAAATATTTGGTCTTTTATTTTTCTTTATTTCATTCATTTTGTAGTAACCAACCATTAATGAATGCATTTGCATAAGTAAATCTTACTTTGTTTAACTTTTAGTTAACTTGCATTTTTTACTTGTGGATTTAATTTTAATATTTTGGCTTCAAATGGTACAACTTAAAATTTTTTGTGTGGTTACCCACACCCTCTACATACAGATTGCTCTCAAAAATTAAAAAACACCCAGCAACTTCTGCATGTTATGAGTCTAGAAACAGCCAAGATGGCGGGTCAGGTATTATCGGGCAGCCTGCAAACAGAAAGGGCCTTGTGACTGTGTTGCTCTGCATTCTTTGATTTCTGACCTTTCCGTGCCCCCAGCTCTGCTGTGTCTGTGCAAAATACAGCAGTAACCCACATCCTGCACGTTATCCCGCTCTCCTCTCCTCAGTAAGTGTGATGCATCTGACCAAAGATGAGCTAAAATAATTAAACAAAGCAAAGGTAAACAACTACACCAATAAATTCAAACTAAAAATATTATTCTAGTACATCAATTTAAAAATAAATAACAAAGGACATAAGTTTCTTTAATTAACGCAAATATATGGATGTTTTGCAAAATAAAGGTTTACATGCAAAGGACTAATTAAGGTCCACATTAAAATGCTTTTATAAGGCATACATGAAATGTATTGAATCAGGTATGCATTGCCATACAATTTATGGCCTTGGCCATGCTGATACATGCAGTTCATTGGAGCTCAAGACGCGCAGACTCCGCCACATAGCCAAAAAACCTGTTCAAGAACAGCAATCCGACTGCTAAAAGGTGTCGGCAGTGGCTTTCTTTTAAAACGTATTTAGAGGTTGGAAAACTGCTCTCTGAATTACACGTAAACACATCCGATTATCCTAAGTTTTACGTTTTGATCTTAAGTTTTAAGTTTTGAACCTAAGTTTTACGTTTTGAACCTACAATTTAGGAACGAACTTCCGATGATCGTAAGAGCGTATACGAAATCGTACGTAGGCTCGTGCGAGTCGGAAATGGCCAAAAAAACAGGAAAAAATGACTAACTCCCACCCAAACTTACGATTCTCGATCCGAAATCAATTAACTTTTGCTCTTTGAATCGAGGGGATAAACATGAGCTAGAAGTCTCCAGCTGCTCAACACACACATCATTTTTTTCTAAATTTGTAATTCTTACTCCAACAATTACCTACATTCAAAGTACCATTTAAATATAAGACACCAAGAAAAATTCGCGATACTGCTCTTTAAGGAGGTCAGGGGAGCCGGGATCCTCAGTATCCTCTTATTTTTAATATTGTATAAAACACACTGCTTAAATTATTTTTATATCACAATTAAACCACAAAAACTATAGGGTTAATAATTAATCCTATATTTTCATAATAGGATAAAACACCAATTTAAACAGTTAATAATAAGCTCCACGACACTTAACACTTTTAGAGATGTCCTTTATATAGTCTAGAGCTTGTCTTATTATTAATAGTAATTTATAACCTTATATCCAGCAGGGTAGACTATATTTCTCTCCAGTGAACTCACCAACAACACCCCATTTACCAGAAGAGTATCCAATAAAGTCACCAGGCAGTGAAAATTCCACCAGTTGTATTTTAGATTTCCTCCAGTTAAATCCAGAGGTCCTCTTGAAGACTACATGTTCTCTTAAACACCACAGGTTCTCTTAAAAATCAACAGGATTAAACCACAAAAATGCAAAACTGTATAGTGTAATACTGTTTATTTTAAATAACTTGAAAAAGATTAAAACATACTCACAAACACGCATAGTATGCAGGCATAACCATGATGTAATCTCAATGGTATCAACAGTATCAGAGGTTTACAAAGTATTTCAGGCAGCCCCCTCCCTCCAATATTATATGCAGAATACAGTACTTGCTCTCTGCAGCGCCGAATTAAATGCTCATTCTATTTTCAGGTCTGGGTAACTTAGATCCCAGTGTCCTAACTTCATTTCCTTGGTTTGCATTCCACCCAACCTGTTTTGTCCTTTCTGGACATAGTATATGGTGGAGCACACCCCAGGAATTTATAGTGACTTAGTAACCGCTTCCGCTGGCAGTTAACTCCTTTTGTGCCAGCCTTAAACCCGCAAATAAGCGCTGCATTTCCACCACTACAATGGCGCTTCTCTTTTTTCTATATCATATGTCATATATGAAAAATATTAATGTAAACAGTTGGATTTAGTCTTATTTTACAAATCCTGCATACAGCCTTTGGTCAAATCTAGAAATGTACACTTACAATTACTTTAAAAAGTTTATTATTTTTATTACATTATTATTAAAATTATATAAAATTCTACCTACAATGCTCAAGAAGTATCAATAAAACAGTATCATATTTTATATCCAAACCCCATGGCTTAGCTGTCTGTAAATTAAAATTCCACCTAGATTATTTTCAAGACACCTCCCTTAGATGTGCAGTGTGTTCTAACCCTATCAATACCATACAGTTTCAATAGTGTGATCTCCATTGTGATATTCTTAATAGTGGGCCAAAATACTGCTATTTAAGTATCCTCTTTCAATATTATAGAGGTGCTCCCTTATCCTTACTTTAAGCTGCTGCATGGTTCTGCACACATACCCCTCGATTCAAAGAGCAAAAGTTAATTGATTTCGTATCGAGAATCGTAAGTTTGGGTGGGTGTTTGTCATTTTTTCTTGTTTTTTTGCCCATTTCGTATTCGCACGATCGTTCGCGCATAGACGTATATGAACATACGCATTTCGTACGAGAATCGTATATTTTGCGTTAGTTCGTGTGTTTTTCCCGTCCAAATCGTATTATTTGCGTCCGATCCTATTTTTTACGTCCTTCACATGGGCTTGCGACCAATTCAGAGAGGTGATTGCTAATTGTTTTGAAGCCCATTAAAGAGCTGCTTTACGAAATGTTTGCCGGCAGCTATTTGGCCTCGGGAGTAGGATGGAGAGGAGCGAGTTTGTGGCACATCAAGGGCTTATGCTTTTTGGCATTGAGTTGATCGAGATGTCTGAGAGCAGATTGCCCCTGCGTCGTCGCATGAACATCGATAGCATGAATGATGTTGAGCTGTTCGAGCTGACCAGGCTTAATCGCGCTTCCCTCCATAAATTATATAGTGAGCTGCGGCCATGGTTAGCCCGCACCACAAGGAAGGGGCATGCAATTTCAGGTATGACCAAGATGCTTGGCTGCCTGCAATTTTTGGCGAACGGCTCGTTCCAGAGGCTGGGTGCCCTCTCCGTGGGGATGTCACAGCCTACGCTGAGCCGCGCACTATCTAAATTTTTGGAAGGCATGGCTGCCATAACTCCAAAATATATTTATTTTCCGGATGATATGGCAGCCAGAAACGCCATTAAGCTTGGGTTTTATAATGTGGCCGACATGCCCAACGTTATTGGTGCTATTGACTGCACACATGTGGCACTCGTACCTAGGGCTGCCGACGAGTATATATATAGGTATTGAGATTGGTTATTATGTTGGCCAACGTGTAATGTAACCTGTTTTCCTTTGCGGCAGCATATTTGTTTATCCCTCATTTGTGTAGCTGCTTTATCTAGGCTTTTCATTAGTCTTTCCCAATAGAGTGCAGACATGTATTTGTTTGTTTTAATTTTTTTTTTTCAAATATCAATTACCCTTTTTGTATGTTTTTGCCTTAAGGAATCGAAAAATGGGACACTCCCTTAATGTCCAGGCCGTGGTTGGTCCGGACATGCGTTTTATGAGTGTCCTTGCCGGCTACCCAGGATCGTCGCACGACTCGTATATCCTCAGGCGATCTGGGTTGTTTAGGAGATTTGAGGCAGGTGAATTTTTGGGTGCATGGCTGCTTGGTAAGTGTGTCCTATTTGTGTGCTATTAAATGTGGGATTAATCTTGTATTTGTTGATATTTTTGTATTTGAATTCTTTACATAAGCCAGAAACTGCCTTTTTGTTGGGTCATATATTATGAACTCCCAAACAAAATGCTTGCCTCGCTTTGTCCTTCAGAATGTTTTCCCTTTAGTTAGGATGTCTGTAAGTTCCATGTCCCTAAATATATTGGTTGGGAGTTTATACCCAAGGATCTGTGAGCTTTTGCTCCTTTTGTAGTATTGGTCTTTAAATGTCAAAGTGGACTTAAACTGCATACATTGTAGTTTTCATATAAATGTGGATAGCCCCTCAGCAGCATCCTAATTGTAACATGTCAGAAACCTCAAAATATATTTAAATTCCAACTACCCTTGGCCGTGCAGATGTTTGTTAATTAATTGGTATATTGAAGTGCCATTTTTAATTATGTACTACATTAGTGGCAATAGTTATTTTGCTAATGTGCCCTGGGTGTTTTTTTTGGCCCTTTACCTTACATCATTATGATATATGTAAAATTCTTTGTGTTTGTTGTGTTGCCTTTTTAATTTTGATTACATTTAATTGTCTGTTTAAGGTGATTCCGGGTACCCACTTCTACCCTGGCTCATGACGCCTGTGCTGCGGCCCCAGGATGCCTCTCAGGAAGCGTACAACCGTGCGCACCGCAAGACCAGGGCTGTTGTGGAGAGGGCCTTTGGGCTGTTGAAGACCCGTTTTCGTTGCTTGGACCATACTGGGGGCGCCCTGCAATATGATCCCAAAAAAGTGATCGACATAATCATGGCATGTGCTGTTTTGCACAATTTTGCGATACTGGAACGTGTCCCACGTTATGTGGATAGCCTGCCCTCTACAGCCCTAGAGGATGATGGAGAGAATTTTGTTGGGCCACCCAGTGAGTCTGCCCAATCAGTTAGAGCAAACTTGATCTTGCAGCATTTTAGTTAATTTTATTTCGTGTCTCAACATTCTGTGTGTCTGTGTTATCCTTTTTGTTAAATATGTTGTTTTGCCGTAATGTGGCATTACCTCAAAGTAAAACATTTTTACCTTAATTGTTGCCTAATGTATTTCATGTAGTTTCCTTAGCTTGATATTTGCATTGTTACACCTCTTAAAACCAAAATTATCTGGTTTAGCCCAAGCTGTTTAAAATGTGTTCCCACTAAAAACGCCACAAGTATTGTAAGTGAGAATATTTTTTTACTTAGAAAAGTTTAAATTATTGTGCTTAACAGAAAACATTCCACATACATCTGTGGTTACAAATGGATGACATAACCAAAAAAACATCGAGCACATCTACACCTGGAAGGGAGTGGCACAACCAAACAAGGACACCCAGTCCAAAGGCCAGCCTAGTCCAGTCATTAATATTGCCTGTGCCCAGGGATATTTGGGCATGGCCATAATGTCACACAAACATGTCTGCAAACAGGAGGAGCACCAACCAAATACATATTTAAAGCCATAAGTGGCCAGATACACTCCACATAGACCTATGGCATTGGCTAGTGGCCTTAAGCATTACTCTAAGGAGCTATATGGGAGCAAATACAAAACACAACCTGCATGAGCAACACAAAATGGATTGTTTGAAACCTCAAAGGACAAGTAAATACAGTGGGGGTTAAGAGAAAAGATGTCCCACACAACCATGGCTTAATAGGGTGGCTGCCCATAATACCCAGGTGGAGGTCCAGGTGGAGGTCCATGTGAATGGGACCTAGCCTGGGCCATGGCAGCATTGTGAATTTGAAACTGCTCCACAATGTTTCTCTGCATATTGGTCATCTCAGCCATGGCTGACTGGATGCCATTACTTGCAGTTACCACGTTGCTGTTGAGGGTACGCAACTCCGCGAGGATGCCCTGTAAACTGATATTGATGGTGACCATGTCGGCATGCCTTTCCTCACGCTCTGTAACGAGCTGTGCCTCATAAGAGTCCCTTTCTTGGGTCCATAATTGAAGCAGGGCACTCTGCCTCCCCTGGGAAATTGTGGGGCGGCGTAATGGAGTCCGCCGCACAATTACCCTGGCTCTTGGGCGTGCCCTGCCGCGTGGTGTCGTCCCCTCAACAGCAACAGGCCTGCTTTGCAAATCCTCAGCAGCAGAGTGAACACTGGGGACTGTTGTGTCAGTCTCCCCATGTGCATGCACAATGGATGGAGATTCACTCTGCTGCTGAGGATTGGCCAGAGAAACATTATGGAACAGTTCCAAATTGGGACCCAGGGGGAGGTCATCCGATGTGCCCTGCATGGAGACATCATCTTCCTCCATTTCCTGGATCTCTTCCATGAGTGTGCGGGTCTGTAGGGACATATAAAAAAAAAAGTGTAAGTTGGCGTCCAAATTTGGGATTCCCACAGTTTAACACATTCTTAAGCACTTGGTAGTATTTATGGTACTAAATTAACTTACCGGAAATCTCGGATCTGGGCTCCTATGCTGTACGGACCTGGTAGGCATAACCAAACTGGGGGGTGAGTTTATCCTTGCTGAGGGATCATGCTGGGCTGAAGAAGAGAAAAACAAACAAGGTAAACACACACATAACCATTTTTTTGATAGGTAATCAAATAAACCACTATTTGTAATATTAAGCAACTCTAGAGCAATGGGGACATTTGTTAAAAGACACGCAAGTTTAGATAGGTGCAATGGCTCGCGAAAACTGCTAACTGACCTCAGTTCTAAGTCAGGAAGTGTACCCAGTCAGCATACAACTTGCAACGCACATTTTTGGATATAGACTACCATTCGCTAGGTCCGGGGTACTCAAACAATTCTTGTAAAGGTCCATTTAAAGGTATGTGGTGAGAGGTGAATGTCTGGCCATGGGGCTGACGCAGGGGGTGTCTAGTTAGAAATAAACACACTGGTGGAGGGGCTTGAGATTTCAAAGTGCAAACTAATAAAGGCTGCTTGCCCTTGCTGGGCTGGATGGGGCAGAGCTGAGGGGACAGGGATTGGATGGCTAAAGGGGGGAGTTCACGAATTGATGGTGATGGGATGGATGGAGCAAATCTGTTACAAATGTATGGGGCTTATGTGGGGGGGGGGGGCATGGGGGGACTGTGGCAGATGGGGCAGAGCAGGGGCAGCGGGACACGATTGTGCCAAGAGAAAGATGTACCAAGTTACTGTGTACCTTGCAATGCCACTTCCTGTGCAGTACTTCATATTGCAATGCTATGTTTCAGGGAGCCATGACATTGGGCAGGAGAACAACCACTACATCGCCGATCAAGGGGGCAGCTCTGAGCACGTCAACACAGAAGTAACTGAGTGCAGGGCTGTCTGGCCAGGGGTCCTGGAATCTGGTGCCAAGGTCCGCATTGGGACCCCGGCCCGCCAGTTGAGTCTCGCTGCTCTAGGTCAGATATGTTTGGGGGTGGGTAATTAAATTGTTAACTCAAACACAACTCACACAACAAATAGGCAACCCATCCATAATGATGTGTGTTTTGTGATTGATTCAAAATATATCACTTTTCAGCAGAAACTTCATGACTTGACCAATACAATTTGAAATTTGATCTTTGCCATAATGGATGTGGTCCTAAATGTGTGATTCACAGGGACCAAAAGAGGACACAAACAGGCACAGTAGTGCGAGGCCAAGCAAGGCAAACCATAGGGCCATCCCGTCATCTTGTTACTAGTGAACTTTAGATTATTTAGCAAACAGGCAAACATGCAGATTTAAGAGTACTCACCGTGGGTACGGGTCGGTGAGTCTGTGTCCCTTAGACCAGCATGTCCACCGACCGCGACCGGATGGAGAAGTCCCAGCACAATCTCCTCAGCAGGGGTAAACTCCAATTTTGAAGGAAAGCCACCTCCAGTTTTCAGGCTGAAAAGAGAAAATCGTTTGGTACTCAGAAAAGGTGCATACAGTACATCCTAAACATTATATTTGGAGACATCATTTATTTACCTGTAATTATGCCTTTTAATTTCTTTTTGCCGTACAGCATACTTCAGATCAGAGATTTTCTTCTGAATTTGGGACACATCTTTCCTCTCTTCCCCCGCTGCATTTACTTGTCGTAGGATGGTTTCAAACAATTCCATCTTGCGCTGCTTTGTGGTGTGTTTTGATTTGCTCCCATAGAGCTCGTCATAGTATAATGTAAGGCCACTAGCCAATGCCATATTTTGGTCATGGGAGAATCTCCCACTCAACTGGCCGCGGCGCAATGTGCGGCCAGATGGTTGGCTTGGCTGCTCCTCCATGTGTGCAGACACATGTGGTGACATTATGGCCTGGGGCTGGGTAGGGGAATGGCCGGATTGTTGGCTTCCCAATGACTGGACTGGACTGGCCAAGGGACTGGGTGTTCTTGCGTGGCTGGCCACCGAACTTCCAGGTGTAGATGTGGTCATGGTGGAAATTCTGGGCCCTCTTGGGGGGCTATGTTCCCGGCTGGTGCCAGGTCGGGGGCTCTGTTCCCGGCTGGTGGCAGGTCGTGGGCTTCTGGCCCTGCTGCGGGCCCTGTAGGGGCTTCTGGCCCTGGATGGGGTTCGGTGGGCCCTGGCTGGGCTTCTGGCCCTGGATGGGGTTCTTCGGGCCCTGGCTGGGCTTCTGGCCCTGGATGGGGTTCGGCGGGCCCTGGCTGGGCTTCTGGCCCTGGATGGGGTTCGGCGGGCCCTGGCTGGGCTTCTGGCCCTGGATGGGGTTCTTCGGGCCCTGGCTGGGCTTCTGGCCCTGGATGGGGTTCGGCGGGCCCTGGCTGGGCTTCTGGCCCTGGATGGGGTTCTGCGGGCCCTGGCTGGGCTTCTGGCCCTGGATGGGGTTCTTCGGGCCCTGGCTGGGCTTCTGGCCCTGGATGGAGTTCGGGCCCTGGCTGGGCTTCTGGCCCTGGATGGGGTTCGGGCCCTGGCTGGGCTTCTGGCCCTGGATGGGGTTCGGGCCCTGCTGCGGGGCCTGGGTTGCCGAACTGCCCTACTTGAACCCATGGCCGGTGTGGGCTCCCTTGTGCGGCCTCTTCTGGGGGCAGAGGTGGTGGGTGCTGCTGTTGCCTGCTTTTTGGCTGCAGGGGCACGTGGCTTGGGGCCCCTTTTTTGGGTTCCAGAGGGTCCAGTGTCCCTTGGTGGGGCAGAGGTAGTAGTCTTGGCTCTCAGCTTTATCCTACCTTGCTGGGACCTGGTTGTTGGGCCCTCCGCGGTCTGGCTTTGCTGGGGTCGCTTGGAGATTGCCTTTTTAGGTGCCATCTTCCACAAATGCTCAAAGAGAATGAGCTTTGGGTGCAGGGACCTTTAAATAATGAGCCCAGCGTGTGACGCCTATGCGCACGACTACGCGCTCGTACGAACGTACGTTCGAGCGGAACCAGGAAACCGCTGGGGTTTCACTTATCTGCTGCCTTGAAGAAGCATAAAGATGGCGCCCACTATCTTCACCCGTCAACAGGAAGAGATCCTCATGCTGGTAAGTGGCTGCCTGTGCATTTTAATCTAATAGTCAATGATGGCCTAAATGTAAATGATGCGTTTGGAACTAGTTTGGGGTCTCTTAATGTTTAATAACTGGCTCCTCACACTTCATCCTCAAGGGCCGAGCCTGGCCACGTTTTCACCTGTCTATGCTGATGTCCTAATTAGGGCAATTGCTCAGGCTTAGCAACAGTTAATGAACCTGTGGAGTAGCGGGGCTAGCTGGCAAACCTGGCCTGTCTCGGACCTTGATGCGGATGTTTGAGGAACACTGTTTTCCTAAGCCATAAAAACACAACGGGAAGCCACACACGTGGTCCAAAAGCCTAAGCATAAGCCTACATCTTGGATGTTTAAACCATCCTAACATGCCATAGATGCAGGTGGCCTGATTCTTGATGTTGGCTATTATCTGTATGTACATGGTGTGTGATACATATAACATAAGACCAGACTCTCATTCACAGTCAACGTCCTCTTTAAGGCACTCCCCAAAAATGGCTGCCACTCTAAATGTGTGTGTTAATGACATGAAATTCTCAACTTGTGATGCAACACATATGGGTCTGTGTGTAAAAGTAAAAGCTCTGTGTCCATTATGTTTTTCAGATCATGCTTCAGCGCCGGTATGACTTCGCGCCCAATGTGTGCGAGAAAAGGGACATCGCCCGGGAGATCATCGCGGAGATACACCGTGTCACCAGCACCACCTTCACTCACACCCAGATAATGCAGCATTGGTCGGACCTGAAACGTCTGCACATGCCCCGGGTGCGGAGGTTTTTTGGAATCCATTTCCCAAGTAAGTACAAAGCAATTGCATGGTATATGTTCCAAATGTATAAGTTATGCCTTTATTTATAATGACTTTTCTTTGGTAGTGTTGGAAATGGATTTCAGAATTCGCCGCCCCCGGAGGCGTACAGGCCGACCAGTGCTGCATGAGTCTGCATCTGTGAGTGAAGGTGGTGGATCTCCCGGGCGACGGACCTACCCCTCCTCTGTGGCCTCCTCAGACCAGCCCCTGGACCTTACCACAGAGGAGGGGCCCAACCGCGTGGGCGTGGAGTCATACCTGGCCAGGCATGGGGAAGGCTCTGGTATGTCACTCTTCATAAATAGGCACAAAGATATACATGGCAGGCCAAAAACTAAGTTATCCTTTATTATGTATTTGTAGAAGCTTCTGGTGCGGGTGAGATAGTGGAGGAGGAGGCAGCAGAGATGCTGGAAGTCGATCCTGGCGAAGGTGAGTGATGTCAGCCAGACTGGGAGCCAGATATGTTGGGAATAGTGACTCTATACAAGTACTAACCAAATGTCACATGTTTCTCCAGGGACTTCTTCACAGCATAGCCAGGACCAAGGGCAGCCTGTTGGCCCCAACCAGCCATCTGTTGGCCACCAACTCCGTAAGTCTCCATGCCATTATTCATATTAATGTTTGGTTAGCTAATAACACACACATAACTAAAGGCGTAGCCAATGTGTAGTTCACACTTTCATGTGGGCACTTCGTTAGCTTAAAGAGGACCCTAACTTGTATTAAGAACCTAAGAATTAGCCAACACACTGTACCTACAGATTAGAAACATGGAAAAACACCCTTCAGCCATCGAATGCATGTTATTAGACTGAACAAAACCAATATTGCGGAATATGGAATGCGCAATATTTACAGGCAGCATGGGATACAGATTGAAAAAAGTAAGGTGCTGCCATGCATTGTGGGAGTGATGACCTTTCCCTCAACCCAGCTATGCTCTGGATTCCCAACGCACCACTGTAACCTACTCCCCTGTACTTTATCCAACTCTCCACTCCTCATTAAGTGTTATGCTTCAGAGTCCAGATGGCGGCGCTGTAATCCAAAAAAATCCCAAATTTACTTTGATCTGGTGCAGAATCATTTGGGAATAGTTATTGGTTTTCATTAAATAATGTTGAAGGTCCGGTTTAAGGAGTTTAAAGACTTACCTGTGGGAAATGCATTAACTTTATCCCTTGGAAGAATGACATATGTCATGCATTTACATGTATTTGATTAACCCCAAATCTATTTCCAGCATACAAACCGGTCTGGGACTCCTATTTATGTTTATTTCTCTATTGGTTACAGGGATGATCCCAAAAACATTGGCTGCCAAAAAAAAAAGAATGAAGGAGTTGGTGGCCGAGCTGCTGGCCATACAGGCGACGTTGGGGCCAACAGATGAAGAAGAGGAGGAGGATTAGTGCCCTTGGTCCTGGCTACTTTAGTTAAATGTTTTTAGTATATTTGAATTTTTTAAAATGTTGTAGTTTAGTGGTTCCCAAAAAAAAAAAAACAAAATTTTATCTCTGTTTTAAAAAAAAAAAAAAAATTTTAATATGTTTGTAAAACAAAAAAAAAAAAATGTTCAATCTGTTTGTAAAAACAAACCAAAAAAATTTTTAATGTCTTTGTCCCCCACAAAAAAAAAGAGGTTTTAAACTAAACCCAAAAAAAAATAAATTATGTTTAAACGAAAAAAAAAAAAACAATTCAACATAATTTTAATAAATTATATTTTAAGACTTCCTAAATGTGTCTTTTCTAATATGCGCACCAAAAAACAATTACACAAACAGGAAAAAACACGCTTTGAAACATATAGACATATGTACATTATGTGGTTTGTGTAAGTTTTAGGGTCGTCAACCTGAAGTTGGATGCAAGCGCTAAGGGGTTTAGGTAAGTTTTAGGGACCGAGAAATGAAGAAGGATGCAAGCGCTAAGGGGTTTCGGTAAGTTTTAGGGACCGAGAAATGAAGTTGGATGCAGGCGCTAAGGGGTTTAGGTAAGTTTTAGGGACCGAGAAATGAAGTTGGATGCAAGCGCTAAGGGGTTTAGGTAAGTTTTAGGGACCGAGAAATGAAGAAGGATGCAAGCGCTAAGGGGTTTAGGTAAGTTTTAGGGACCGAGAAATGAAGAAGGATGCAAGCGCTAAGGGGTTTCGGTAAGTTTTAGGGACCGAGAAATGAAGTTGGATGCAGGCGCTAAGGGGTTTAGGTAAGTTTTAGGGACCGAGAAATGAAGTTGGATGCAAGCGCTAAGGGGTTTAGGTAAGTTTTAGGGACCGAGAAATGAAGAAGGATGCAAGCGCTAAGGGGTTTAGGTAAGTTTTAGGGACCGAGAAATGAAGAAGGATGCAAGCGCTAAGGGGTTTCGGTAAGTTTTAGGGACCGAGAAATGAAGTTGGATGCAGGCGCTAAGGGGTTTAGGTAAGTTTTAGGGACCGAGAAATGAAGTTGGATGCAAGCGCTAAGGGGTTTAGGTAAGTTTTAGGGACCGAGAAATGAAGAAGGATGCAAGCGCTAAGGGGTTTAGGTAAGTTTTAGGGACCGAGAAATGAAGAAGGATGCAAGCGCTAAGGGGTTTCGGTAAGTTTTAGGGACCGAGAAATGAAGTTGGATGCAGGCGCTAAGGGGTTTAGGTAAGTTTTAGGGACCGAGAAATGAAGTTGGATGCAAGCGCTAAGGGGTTTAGGTAAGTTTTAGGGACCGAGAAATGAAGAAGGATGCAAGCGCTAAGGGGTTTAGGTAAGTTTTAGGGACCGAGAAATGAAGAAGGATGCAAGCGCTAAGGGGTTTCGGTAAGTTTTAGGGACCGAGAAATGAAGTTGGATGCAGGCGCTAAGGGGTTTAGGTAAGTTTTAGGGACCGAGAAATGAAGTTGGATGCAAGCGCTAAGGGGTTTAGGTAAGTTTTAGGGACCGAGAAATGAAGAAGGATGCAAGCGCTAAGGGGTTTAGGTAAGTTTTAGGGACCGAGAAATGAAGAAGGATGCAAGCGCTAAGGGGTTTCGGTAAGTTTTAGGGACCGAGAAATGAAGTTGGATGCAGGCGCTAAGGGGTTTAGGTAAGTTTTAGGGACCGAGAAATGAAGTTGGATGCAAGCGCTAAGGGGTTTAGGTAAGTTTTAGGGACCGAGAAATGAAGAAGGATGCAAGCGCTAAGGGGTTTCGGTAAGTTTTAGGGACCGAGAAATGAAGTGGGATGCAAGCGCTAAGGGGTTTAGGTAAGTTTTAGGGACCGAGAAATGAAGTTGGATGCAAGCGCTAAGGGGTTTAGGTAAGTTTTAGGGACCGAGAAATGAAGAAGGATGCAAGCGCTAAGGGGTTTAGGTAAGTTTTAGGGACCGAGAAATGAAGTGGGATGCAAGCGCTAAGGGGTTTAGGTAAGTTTTAGGGACCGAGAAATGAAGTTGGATGCAAGCGCTAAGGGGTTTAGGTAAGTTTCTGGTTGAAGGTGCGCATGCGCAAGATCTTATAAACATACGAACGCACGAATCTAAGAGGCCAAAAACCAATGAAAACCAGAGGCAAACGCAAGTTATTGGAAGAGGTGGACGATGGAAGCAGCAGAAAAAACAGGCTGCCGCCGCAACAGGTGAGCACATGAACGTGATTTTTACGATTGCCAACTGACTGAGGCAAGTTCGGGAGATATCATACGAACGGACGTATATTTTAGGATAGAAACGTATTTGCTTATTGAATCACTCGCAAGTTCATACGAACGCACGAGCGGACGTGAAAAATAGGATGATCGTGACCCAAATCCAAGCTGTTACATGTTTCTTTGAATCAACCCAATACTGTAGCCCACATGGGAATTCTAAAAGGTCCACGTGAGTCGAATGACAGTGTTGGGGTCATTTATTTTGTAAACTTGACCTGTAACATTCGATTTAAAATCTTTCACATTTCTCCCCAGTACTAGTGTGGTTTTACAGAACATATCATTCCCACAGTGGTAAAATTCCTGTTGGTCTTTATTTAGAACAGTATTTATTCCCACTGGCTTATCTATATACCGTAGGTATGTCTTACAGGATGAAAAATATGGTAGCTTTTCACTATTTTAGATCCCTCCTAAATACTTTTCTGGATTTTTCAGGCAGCAATGACCCCAATATTTTGTCCTCTTTTAGGACCGGCCAATGTTTTTGCACCATCTGTAATACCTTCCTATTTGAGTAGTGTTATTTGTAATAAAAAGGACATCATGCTTTCCATTGCCCTCATATTTATTCTTCCGTCTATGTCCTCCTAACAGCCTGATTGATCCTTCTATGCAACTTGTTCCGCTACTCGAGCTATCTCAACTCAATCTTTTTCAAGAAATCTCTTTTTTAATAGCAGGATTTATTAGTAGTAGTCTTCTAAATTGGTACAGTTCCTCTAAATATTGGTAAACTCACACTTGGATTTAAGCTACTTCTTATGGTGACAACTGTCACTAGGCATGTATACATTTTTATCAGTGGTCTTGAAAAAAGTGTTGTATAATGATTCTCCTCTGCCCTAATCTCTAGATCTAAAAAATGTATAGATGTAGTGTTATGGTCATCGGTGAATTTTTTACCCCCAACACTGGTGTTTATATAATTAAGGAACCCTTAAAATTCCACTTCAGGATATCCCAAATCAGCAAGCCATCATTTATATATTTTGTCCAGATTTGTAAAGGAGCATACCTCACTTTATGGATGAACTCTTGTTCCCAATGTCCCATATATAGGTTTGTCATACTGGAGGCAAATTTGCTACACCTGTAATTTGTAAATAAAAAAAGGGGCCGAACCAGAAATAATTGCGAGCAAGGGCAAACTCCATACATGTTATTAGAAAGCTCTTTTGTTTCAAGATCTGAACATGTGTCCATGAAAAATCTAACTGCTTCTAGCAGTGGAATTGCTCTATATAAGGATGAAACATCCACCGTTGCTAGAATGGTTACCTTACATATGAGTCTCTTACATGTAAGGGTAATTTTACCACTAGCGGTTGTAGGAAGGAATCCATATATTCCCCCAGACTTAATGTCACAGAATCAATCTCACTAATTATTGGTTTTCCTGGTGGACATTTACTATCTTTGTGTACTTTCGGGAGGTAGTAGATTGTAGGGATCTTGGAGGCAGTTGAAACATGAGATTCTTTTACTTTTTTGTCTAGCAACCCCAACTGAAATGTTCTACTTTGTATTTCAAAATGGGGAGTTCTCAGTATCTTGTAATTGCCTGGTCATTTCCCCTACATAATCCACTTCATCCAATATGACCGCCCCTCAGCCCTTCTCTGCCAGTTTGATTACTACGTCACCCTCTGTTCATATCCCTCGACATCAAGGCTTTAAACACTTTTACATTAGCATTTGACTGGTTTACTGGATTAAATGTAGAAGCGTTGGACAGACGAGTACATTTGTTCTCGCCACCATCCTCGGTCTGGGTTTGTTTTACAACTCTTGATCCCACTTCCTACAGATGGTATTGTTTTAACATGAAATGTTTTCAGACATTAAGTTTTCTCACAAACATACTCATGTCTATGAATCAGTTGTCTCCAGAGCTTTTTTTTTTGGGGGGGGGGGCATATTTTAAACCCTGATCAAGAAGTGTCAGTTTGTCTTTAGAAAGTTCAATTCCACTTAAATTATATATCCCCTTACTATATCCTTCTGTTTTTTTCTTGTGTCTCTTCTTTCCTTTTCGTCCTCTCTTGCTATATTTTTCTGTTGTTGTATTGTCCCCCTCCCTTGTAGTACAGGGATTGTATTCCTTCCATGGTCCTGATGTCCCAATGTGCCTGAAAGGGGATCTCCCCTTCAGCATACATCCTAAATTACCCACCTAAATATTGTTGTGACAAGGGAGTAAATGTATTTTTTGTGGGCAATTTCCCTTTTTTTCATGTGTGTTGGAGTTCTACTTCAAAAAGATTGTACAGGGGTTCTATCTCTATTATAGAGATGATTTCTATGAGGGGCTGGGCCTGCCCCTTCAACTTGATCTCTCTCCCATGGTGCATGCATTTCTTGCCAATGTCCCTTCCTTTTTGGGGTCCCATTGTGCTTTAATTTTTGGTATTCCTTGGGCAATATTTAGTTCATCATTAGTCTCTCATCTCAGAATACCCCCTTCTCTTTGAACCACCAGAATATTGTCATTCTGCCATCTAATTGTCAGTGTCCCTCTTCAGTTTCTTTATCTTTTTTACTCTTATTTTTTTCGCCTCCCTTTGTAACTTTCCTAATAACTGACTTTTCCTTATATAATTCTACCAGAGGAGTAGCTAGGCTTTCTGGCACCTGGGGCAAAAATTTTAAATGGTGTCCCCCCCTGCGCTCCCTGTGCCCTCTGACCTGCTGCACCCGGGGCAAGTGCCCCCCCTGCTTCCCCCCCTAGTTACGCCCCTGATTCTACACTGGAAGCATTTTCTACCTCCAGTTTGATATCATACACCCTCTTTGATACCACTTCCAACCACTTTTTTACAAACAGCTTTTTCAATAACTGCAAGCCACCGTCATTAGAAAAAGCTATCCATTCATTCATCCCTTCCTCTGTTTCAGCCCTATCATATATACACCTAAGTTGTTGTGGAACCATACCTAGCTGTTGTCAGGTCCCGAGGGATGCCCACCTTCCAATAAGTCTGCAACCCCCAATCTCCGCTGCTTTCTTCGCCTATAGACAAGCCCCCGTTTGCCGGGACGCAGGACACGCCTCACCGGACACGGTTGCCCCCAGGACTTGTTAGCACAAAGGATGCAGACTTATGCAGGGGAAGGCAAACGAACCAGGAACGAGACTGGGTAGGGTCAAACGGGCAAGGTCATACACGGTAGATCAATCCAAGGAGGCACGGTACAGGTGGATGAGACAGAAGAATGGTCAGGTCAAGCCAAAGGTCACACCGGGGAATCAGAGATACGCAGTACAGAGGAGCAGGCAGAAATCGTGGTCAAAAAACAGGCAAGAGGTCGGTCCAGGCAGCAATCAGGGATGGTCATACACGGCAAGATACGTAACGAAATAGACACCAATTCACACCCAGCAGCACGCTATCACGGGCAAGGATCAACTGCAATAGGAACACCTTTATAGGGAGTGACCGAGCAGATAGAGGGACATGATTGGTGTAACTAGGAACCTGGAACTGATTGTCCCATTCAAACAGAAAGGCGTTCCACCTTAAGAAACCTTGGGCTCATTGGCCCAGAACTAATTACCTCCGGCAGGCGCGCTGTGTGCAGCGCCGCCGGAGGGCATAAGTACAGACTGCTCGCGAGCGCGATGCTGCGCATCAGGAGCGCGCCGCAATGTCAGGGACGCGGCCGCTCCAGACGCCGTCGAAGAGGGAGCCACCCGAGCAGCCGCTCACAACGGAAATAGCCGAGCGGCTGCTCGTGACAGAAATAGCCGAGCGGCGGCCGGGAACAGAGGCCGTCGAGCCGCCGCCTGCCGGAGACGCCGCCTAGCCTGCGCGCCGGCCGACCGAGCGCAGCCGGCGTGGGACCGAAGGCCAGGTGAGTGCGTGGTCCCCGTGACACTACCCCCCCCTTCACGAGGGGCCTCAGGACCCTTACCAGGTTTATCAGGGTTCTCACGATGAAATCTATTGACTAAGGTTTTGGCATGAACATCCTTGGCCGGTACCCAACACCTCTCCTCAGGACCGAAACCTTTCCAATCAATTAAATACTGTAATGAATTTTGAACCATACGAGCATCGAGTATTCTGTTAATTTCATATTCGGGTTCATCTCCCATAACGACCGGAGGAGGAGATGATACCTGAACATTTCTGGCAGATTTTAACAAAGAAACATGAAAGGTCGAGGGAATCTTCATGGACATAGGTAACTTGACTTTAAAGGTAACAGTAACTAGTTTGTTAGTGATGGGAAAAGGACCGATGTACTTAGGGCCTAACTTAGACGAGGGTTGTCTAAGGGCAATATTTCTCGTGGACACCCAGACCCAGTCTCCCACCTGAAATGGTGGTTCTTGCTATCTACGTTGGTCCGCAAACACTTTATATTTTTCAGAGGCCTTCTTAAGGTTCGCCTGTATCTCAGACCACACCTCAGTCCTCTCCCGTAGCCATTCCTCCAAGGCCGGCAAGTTGGAGGAAGGACCAGAGAAGAATGACGCCTTAGGATTCCTGCCATAGTTACAGAAAAATGGCGAAAACTTAGTCGACTCGCTAGGCGCGTTATTGAAGGCGAATTCTGCGAATTCGATAAATTCCACCCACTGTTCTTGACGGTCAGACACAAAGCAGCGTAAATATTGTTCTAAACTCTGATTTACCCGCTCGGTCTGTCCGTTAGACTGGGGGTGATAAGCTGTAGAAAGAGAAACTTTAATACCTAAGCGATTACAAAAAGCTTTCCAGAAATGGGATATAAACTGAACCCCCCGATCTGAAACAATATTCTGTGGTAAACCATGGAGGCGGAAAACATGTTTAATGAATAATTGTACTAAGTCTGGCGCCGACGGGAGTTTTACTAAAGGAATAAAGTGTGCCATTTTACTGAAGCGGTCCACCACCACCTAGATTACAGTATTCCCCTGCGATTGAGGTAGATCGACAATGAAATCCATGGATATGTGAGACCATGGTTCGTTAGGAATTTCCAGAGGTACTAATAATCCCACTGGAGATCCATGGATTGTCTTACTCCGGGCACATACAGGGCATGCTTCGACAAAAGCGGTTATGTCACGTCTGATGGTGGGCCACCAGACATGACGTTTGGCGACAGCTAAGGTCTTCCGAATCCCTAAGTGACCGGCGGACTTGGCATCATGAAGTTCCTGTAAAACGGCGAGACGTAAATGAGGTGGAACAAATAAGCATTCAGAGGGTTTACCGGGAGGAGAATCAATCTGGAATGGCGTCAAAGAATTAGACAAATCAGGGAGAAGGGCGCCCACTATACAACCTAAGGGCAGAATTGGTTGAGCAGGATCTACTCGGTCTTTACAGTCCCCGAAGTTTCGAGATAAGGCGTCAGCTTTGGCATTCTTTTTCCCTGGTTTATAGGTGATAATGAAATTGAAACGAGAGAAAAAGAGTGCCCAGCGAGCCTGACGGGAGTTGAGCCTTTTGGCGGACTCTAAATATTCCAGATTTTTGTGATCGGTATATACGGTAATGGGGTGTAGGGAGCCTTCTAGCCAGTGACGCCATTCTTCAAAGGCCAGTTTAATACCCAACAGTTCCCTATTACCAACATCATAATTACGTTCGGCAGGAGAAAATTTACGTGAGAAGAACGCACAGGGATGCAGTCTCTCCGGGTTGCCAGAATACTGGGAGAGAACTGCTCCCACCCCAAGTTCGGAGGCATCGACCTCTACCAGGAACGGGTGATTAGTATCGGGATGTATCA
Organism: Gastrophryne carolinensis; assembly: GCA_027917425.1. NCBI lineage: Eukaryota > Metazoa > Chordata > Amphibia > Anura > Microhylidae > Gastrophryne > Gastrophryne carolinensis. Next base: position 251,091,196 of record CM051234.1, on the reverse strand, counting down.
AAACCGGAGCTGAAGTAAAGGTCTCTTTCAGTAGTTAAAAGGCGCTTATTGCTGAGGGAGGCCACTCCTCAACAAAAGCGCCCTTCCGAGTAAGATCAGTTAAGGGACTCACAATAGAAGAGAACCCCCTTATAAATTGTCTATAAAAATTTGCAAATCCTAAAAACGTCTGAAGCGCCTTAAGGGTTCTAGGTTGCTCCCACTCCATTATCGCGGATACCTTGGAGGGATCCATAACCAACCCACGCTTGGAGATTAAATATCCCAGAAACGGAATTTCAGAAACTTATTACTATTAATTATTATTACACATTTAGAGATCTTTGCATACAGACGATTCTCCCGTAACCTTTGTAGCACCGCTTTAACATGCTGACGGTGTTCCAACAGGGAACGGGAAAAAATGAGTCGTCTAAATAGACTACCAGAAACCGAGCCAAGAAATCACGAAATATGTCGTTCACGAAATCTTGGAACACTGCTGGGGCATTACATAGGCCGAAGGGCATCACCAAGTATTCATAGTGACCATCTTTGACATTGAAGGCTGTCTTCCATTCATCACCCTGGCGTATGCGAATAAGGTTATATGCCCCTCTAAGATCAAGTTTGGAGAAAATTTGAGCCCCAGATACCTGATTAAAAAGGTCGTTGATTAAAGGTAACGGATATCTATTCTTGACTGTAACTTTGTTTAGCCCCCGGTAGTCAATACAGGGGCGTAACCCACCGTCCTTCTTCTCGACGAAAAAAAATCCTGCACCAGCAGGTGAGGTAGAAGGACGGATGAATCCCTTCTTGAGGTTCTCTGAAATATAATCTTTCATGGCCAACTCTTCAGACCGTGTGAGATTATATATCTTCCCCCTAGGAGGCATCGTACCTGGAAGCAAATCGATAGGACAATCATAGGTCCTATGTGGGGGGAGAATATCAGCGGATTTTTCTGAGAACACATCTGCCCAATCTGCGTAGGCTGGTGGTAAACCATCAAGGATGACCTGTGAGGATCTAAGGGATGTAGAGAAGCAATGCTCATAACAGAAGGGACTCCATTTAACAAGATCCCCAGATTCCCAATTAATAACTGGATTATGGGTTTTTAACCATGGAAACCCTAATACAATAGGGGAGACAGGACTCTCAATAATAAAAAACTCTAATTCTTCAGAATGGGCAGAACCCACAATTAGATTCACCAAGGGGGTCTTAAAGGAGACCAAACCTCCCATAATGGGCTTGTTATTGATCACCAGGACTAGAAGAGAATTTTCTAACGGGATCAATGGGATATCAAGGGTGGAGGCAAGTGACCCGTCCAAGAAATTGCCAGCCGTTCCACTGTCTATGAAAGCGGAGACAGAAGTCTTGGAAAGACCCCAAGAGATCATAACAGGTAGGAGTAACCGATTGACAAGAGGGAATGATACCTGATCGCCTAGATGAAGTCCCTCAGCAGGATCTAGGCGCTGTAGTTTCCCGCCACCGGAGCCTTGTTTGGACAACTTTTTGCAAAGTGGCCAGGATTTCCGCAATTCAGACAAAGGCCTTGAGTTCTACGCCGAACTTTCTCTGCCTGTGAAAGATGGGTTACGCCAAGTTGCATGGGTTCTTCAGACGTTATAGAAGAAGAGGCGACTGCACCCCTAGGGCTTGACTCTTGGCGTGAGGGCCCCCAAGGTTGATCCTTGCCTTTTTCTTGGCGTCTTTCCCTGAGACGTCTATCCACTCTAAATGCCAGCTGCATATACTCATCAAGGCTTTAGGTAGTGGATAATTTACTAGAACATCTTTAATGTTTTCTGAGAGTCCAATTCTAAATTGACTGCACAAAGCTGGGTCATTCCACTTGGAATCGATGGCCCATCGCCGGAACGCTGCACTATACTCCTCCGCTGAGCGTTTTGCCTGTCTGAGGTTCCGTAACTTGGAATCTGCCATTGAAGCTCGATCAGGGTCTGCATATAATAGCTCCATGGCAGAAAAGAAGGAGGAAACTGATTGTAAGGCTTCATCAGAAGGTGCCAATCCAAATGCCCAGGTCTGAGGATCACCTTGGAGAAGTGAGATGACTAGGCCCACTCGTTGGGTTTCTGATCCAGATGAGTGGGGCCGTAGACGGAAATAGAGCTCACAAGAGTTCTTAAAGTTTGAAAACTTCATCCGTTCCCCGAAGAATTTCTCTGGAAGAGGAATCTTGGGCTCGATTGTAGGTCCAGGATCCAATGGCGCAGGAAGTTGGCGACTTTCCTAAGTAGCCACTCGCTGGGCCAGCTGGTTGATGGCGGTAGCCATGGCTTGCACCTGCTGCATTAATTCTTCCATCTAGAATAATGTCTTCTGGCCCGTGATAATGTCAGGTCCCGAGGGACGCCCACCTTCCAATAAGTCTGCAACCCCCAATCTCCGCTGCTTTCTTCGCCTATAGACAAGCCCCCGTTTGCCGGGACGCAGGACACGCCTCACCGGACACGGTTGCCCCCAGGACTTGTTAGCACAAAGGATGCAGACTTATGCAGGGGAAGGCAAACGAACCAGGAACGAGACTGGGTAGGGTCAAACGGGCAAGGTCATACACGGTAGATCAATCCAAGGAGGCACGGTACAGGTGGATGAGACAGAAGAATGGTCAGGTCAAGCCAAAGGTCACACCGGGGAATCAGAGATACGCAGTACAGAGGAGCAGGCAGAAATCGTGGTCAAAAAACAGGCAAGAGGTCGGTCCAGGCAGCAATCAGGGATGGTCATACACGGCAAGATACGTAACGAAATAGACACCAATTCACACCCAGCAGCACGCTATCACGGGCAAGGATCAACTGCAATAGGAACACCCTTTATAGGGAGTGACCGAGCAGATAGAGGGACATGATTGGTGTAACTAGGAAACTGGAACTGATTGTCCCATTCCACCTTAAGAAACCTTGGGCTCATTGGCCCAGAACTAATTAAGTACAGACAGCACGTGCGCGCGCGCGAGCGCGATGCTGCGCGTCAGGAGCACGCCGCAATGTCAGGGACGCAGCCGCTCCAGACGCCGTCGAAGAGAGAGCCGCCCGAGCAGCCGCTCGCGACGGAAATAGCCGAGCGGCTGCTCATAACGGAATTAGCCGAGCGGCGGCCGGGAACAGAGGCCGTCGAGCCGCCGCCTGCCGGAGACGCCGCCCAGCCTGCGCGCCGGCCGACCGAGCGCAGCCGGCGTGGGACCGAAGGCCAGGTGAGTGCGTGGTCCCCGTGACAGCTGTATATATTTTTCCAATGTGGTGACATCCCATTTTAATCTCAATTCCTTATTCATAGATGTATCCAGTCTTCTAAACTCCAACTCCAGATCTAATTGTTGTGATGTACCAGCTACTTCTTCAAGATCATCTAATTCAAATCATTCATGATCTTTTCTAAAATTTACAAGATTCATTTAGCAGCAGTGTGATCCTGAATATTATGCAAATAGAACTGTATAAAACGATGCACTTAAATTATTTTTATATCACAATTATACCACAATAAGTATAGGGTTAATAATTAATCCTATATAGGATAAACCACCCATTTAAACAGTTAATAAAAAGCTCCACAACACTGAACACCTTCAGAAATATCCCTTATATAGTCCAAACAAAAGATGTCCAAACAGTAGAATGTCAGAGCTTGTCTTGTCTTATTATTATAAAACCATTTATAATCTTATATCTACCACAGTAGACTATGTTTCTCTCCCGTGAACCTGTCACCAACACTCTTCACTTACCAGAAGACGTCAATTCCTTGGATTGCATTCCACCTGACCAGTTTCATAGATTCCGGACAAAATGTTTAGCGCCTCTCATAGCGCCAGGTAGCGTTCCATGTACTAATAGCGCCCGGTGTAATCAGAGCCCCGGCGCTATCTGTTCTGCAGTGCCACATCATATCAGATGCTCAGTGGCTTTATTCCCATTCACTTCCATTGAGTTTTATAGTGATGTTATCTGTACAACTTCTGCTTAGCGTTTTTCCTTTTTTGGGGGGCACAATCAACTGACAAGTTTTTTGTAAACTACCATTATTTTGGCTGCCCTTCAAGCGGCAGTGTCTTTGCGTGTCAATGTTAGTCCATGTGTTTTCATGGTGTCCCATGTCTCTGTGGCTCTTTTTCTGTGTTTTTGAATCCTGCATCAGACGCTGTGTGCCTTAGTGTCCAATATTTAACTGAGCACCAGGTTTTGGGCATTCATCAACGTCTCATCCTGTGCAGCATTCTTTCTGTGTTAAATGTGGTGATCTCTTTCCAGCGTTCACACCATGTGCAACCTAGTGTTCTCGTCATTCCAGACAAATTGCGGCAATTTCATTGGTTAGAATGCTGTCATTTATGCTCTGCCATGTTCTGCTTTCTGTTTTGTTTTGTGCACTTGTGCACCGGTTTGCCTCTGTGGTAACAAGACACCCCCCCTCCCCCCCAGACACAGGCAAACCTGCAGCCCCAGCAGGCTGGTTCGCCTCCCCAAGAGCAAGAATGGCGAGATTATGTCGGTAAGTGTATTTGCTGCACATGTTATTTTTGTGTGGGCATGTCCTTACATCTGTTCCCTTCTTAACTTATTTCTGACCGTTCTTTATGCCATTTTTGTCAGTGTTTTCTTCACATGTAACCTTGCTATGTGTGTTTTGGTTCTGTGTTGTCTCTTTACTTTATTATAGACTCAGGCCTCTTTCCCGGACTGTAGCATTTCTTTATCCATAGCATTTGTTTTTTTCTCATGTAGGACAAGTGCCAGCGGGAATATGACTATGCCTGACCCTCGGCCCGGAAGGAGACCATTGTCTTCCGCCAACAGTGGTTGGACATCAATTGCTGGGACCCAGCATCAGTCTACTGGCTCTATGATGCCTATGCCTCTGGTAAGTGAAGAATGTGGGACAGCATTGGTTGTAAGAACTCAAGCAAGGACTTGTCCTTGATGCCTCTTCTTGTTTTTTCTCTGCACAAATAAGCAACCTCCCCTCTCCCGCCCCCAAACTCGGAATCCAAACACATCTTCGGGGGAGGGTACTTTACACATGGTGTGGTGGAGGGCCCGGGAGTGAAATGAGGATGTCCCAGAGGAGTCGGCCAGTGAGGTGGGAGCTGTGTGGATCATCAGCTCCACTGATGAGGAAAGCTGGACTCTGGCCACCATTTGGGGCAGTCTCAGGTGGGGAGTCCTGAAGTGGAGGAGGTGTTGGACTCTCCACCACTCAATGAGGGTGCAGGAGGGGGAGTCTGACCCCTCAGAGTTGGGCTCCATTGGTCCAGATTGAAGGAGCGAAGCCCACACTTCCTCCCCTTGCAGCCCTCCCTGGTTTGAGGCAAGCACCTCGTCCCCTGGTGAGTAGCCTTTGTGTTTAGTAATGTTTTTAGTAATGTGGCTAACTATTGTGGAAGTGACAAGTGTGTGGCTGTTTTTGTTTCAGGGCATAATAGGCCGGTGAGCTCCTCCACACCCCTTCCAGTATTTTCCCTGGAAGCCGAAGTCAGGTAAATGCACAAACACACACCAAAAATTATAAAATGTTGATCCTGTGCAAGAATCCTATGCAACTAAAATTTAGCCGACCCGCTGAAGTTCAGGTTCAACAAGTTCAAACTTGCCACTAATGTCCAGTTTGGGTCCTCAGACTCGACGCACATCCCATTGAAGTCAATGGGGACATGAATTTGGGGCACCAAAACTGACTGTAAAATGGGGGTAGCAAGGGCTAGAGAACTGGAAATCGAGGGGAACACCTTGAACAAAATGGGCTGGGGAAAGTACTCAAAACAAAAACAGGAAACAGAAAAGTAAAGAAATAAATACAAAAATGGAAAAAAAATGATTATTTTTTTCTATGGTTGTCGGAGGCCAAATCGGAGGGGGGGGGGGGAACACCTGGACACAAAATGGGTTAGGGAAAGTACTCAAAACTATAACAGAAAACTGGCGCATGTGATCAGTAGTTCCAGCTCCAAAACGCCAAGGTGAGTCGAAGTGCAGACCAACAGCACTTAACCACCAATGAGTGGGCCTCCATGGAGTACATTTGTGCCATGCTGCATTGCTTCCAATACACCACCAATATAGTCAGTGCTGATGATGCCATAAACACCTCTGGCCATGATGGAGAATGTAATGGTGCAACAGGAAGAAGCAGAGGAGAAAGAGGAAGGTTCATTTCACCATCAAGCAAGTCCACATGTGGCTTACAGGGTGGGTTGCTAGACCCACAGCCGCCAGCCAAGGGACAATTTTGGAGGCTCCAGAAGAGGAGGACTTTTCTTCACAGCAGGGTGGCACCCAGTGCAGCTCACGGGTGTCACTGGAGCATGGCTGGCAGGGATGCGGAGAAGCAGACACTTCCCACTGAGGACAGCTTTTTCTTGACTCAGAGCAGCCTGCCACTACATGTTCCAGTGCCAGTGGACTGACCGCAGAGTTGCCCACATAGTCACTAGTGCAGAGTAATGGCCACCCTGCTGGATCCGCTCTATAAGGACAACATCACTTCCTTGTTTTAAGGAAAATTCTCTTTTTGGCAGGTTTTTGGTGTTCTGCCTTATTGTTCTCCTCTTTTGGAATGTAAAATAATCATTTGTGCTAGGATAGTGCCCCTATACCTGTGATTTACTTCTCTACATGATGCTTCCAAAATATTCATATACATGGGGCTCTGTGTTGCTACAGAGTAAATGGTTTTCCTGGCCTTGAGTAAAAACTACTGACTAAAAGTCCCAGAATTCATCCAATGTAACAGGTGTAGTTAACAGCAGCTTTGGCTAAGGCAAGCGGCAGTAACCTCCCCCAGTAACCCTAGTTAATGGAACACAAGACTGTGATCCCCTCTAACTGCAGTAGGGGTTAAATCTGTCATATCTGCCTTATCCATTAATATTATCAGAAAGTCACAGCGAGGAAGTCTCTAATCTGTACATCAAATGCACTTGATCTACACTGATCAATCTACATTGACCGTAAAATGTAGATCAATACAATTCCCCCTGACTGTACAATATACATCAAATGTGGTATACAACTCCCACTAACTGACCTTTAATTGGCCTGAGCAAGTGGATATGCCACTAATACTTGTTATTAAACAGGAGTGACCCTTTATTGGCCTTTAATTGATATTAAACTGCTATGACAGCACAGTGCCCTAAGCAAAGGTATAATCACTATTACGTGATATTAAACTACAATAATGGCATAGTGGCCTGAGCAAGGATAAAATCACTATTACTTGATATTAAACTGCACTGACAGCTCAGTGACCTGAGCAAGTGGAATCTGCACTAACAATAGATATTTAACAATAGTGACACACAAGTGCCCTGAACCAGTGGTTACTCCACTTACAATTGGTATTAAACAGTAGTGACCTGCCTTCCTTACCTGGACTGGGAGCTCGGGCCTGTGGCCGAAGAGACCTGTGGTGGCGGCGGCGGAGGCGGCTCCCGTGTGTGTCTGGGAGGCCTGTGCACCTCGGTGATCCGACGGCCGGGTGGCGGAACACGTGACCCCCGGTGTGTGGAGGCGCGCGGAGACGGCGGGCTGAGTGTCGGCCCCGGAGTGACTCGACGGCTGCGGGAGCAAGAAGGAGTGCCCGGAGACCGGGACGGCACCCCCCGTAGTGCAGCTGGTGGCGGAGTGGTCCGGGCGGAGGCGGCTGGCCGGCGGAGGTGGCGGGCGGCTGTTCGTGAAGCTGCTGGGTGACGGCAGGGGAGGATTTCCCCCTGCTTGTGCTGGGCGACGGCGGTCGCCGGAGATTCCCCCCCCCCCCCTCGGGAGAGCAGCATTTCCCTGCGGAGGACCGCGGCAGCTGGCTTTTCGGCGGGAGGCAGGAGGAGAGGACGGCGCCATTTTGTAAGGTGAGCTGCGGTGTGGTGCATTGCCTGAGACGGCTGACTGTGCAAGGGGGTTGCCTGTGACAGACAACACAGACCCTCTAGCTGGGTCTGATCAGAGGGGGTGTGAAGCCAGAGGGGGATCCCCTAAAACTCCCTGGTGTAATTGGGAGGCCCCATCCCCATATTTCTGGTGTGACTGAAGTGGTCCCTCGGGCTCCCCCCCGACGGGACGGCACGGAGGCTAACCCCCCCTTTTTGAGCCCCATACAACCAAGGGGTCCCCTGCAACTGCAACTTTTACATAAATCCGCCCGGCGACTTGGTGCGGCAACGGCAAGCCCCCCCAGAATCCCACACCTGTGCGGTGTCTGCAGACGGCGCGTCCCCCCCCTTTGGGCAGCTGCGCGTGACCCTCTGAATCTACATTGGTGCTCCCCCCCCCCCCCCCCAACGCTTGTATATTATCTGCGGGACACCTTGGACCCTATATCTGTGCAGCATATGAGCTCCTGAAATCCTATATCTGTGCTATATACCCTGTCTCCCTGGTATCTGTGTAGCAGGACAATCGCTAAACAAGCTCCCTGCCCCCACTTCTGTGCGGCATCCGAAAGCTCCTTGAATCCCGCGTCTGAACCGCCATACAAGCTCGTGGTCCCCCTGCGTTTGTGCAGCTTCTGAGTGCCCTCTGATCCCCACATCCGCGCAGCATCTGAGTGCTCCCTGAACCCTATATCTATATATCTGGCACCCTGTACGCCTTTCCTTCCACGCATGTCAGGCAATAGGAAGCGCAAATCTACAGTGGTCAGTTGTAGCACGCAAACGATGGAATCCCCAGGCGGAACTGGGCCGGAGCCCTCTAATCCGGACACAGCGGCGATCATGGCTGCCATAGCCTCTTGTCAAAACGTCCTTACAACTAAATTTGACACGCTTCAGGAGCAGTTCAACTATTTTCGCCACGACCTGGATAAGATCCGGGACCGCACGGGGGAGAATGAGAGAAGAATTGGGGAGGCGGAGGATCGATTGTCTGTGCAGGCGGGGGAGCTGGCTACCCTACGACGACAGGTGACTGTTCTATTGGGAAGGGCCGAGGACTCTGAAAACAGAAACAGGAGAAATAATGTGAGAATTCTGGGGCTGCCTGAAAAAGCTGAGGGCTCCTCCCCGGAGGAGTTTGCTGAAAACCTCATACGGGATGCCCTTGCACCCAGGAACCTAACCAAATTCTTCACTATAGAAAGAGCACACAGAATCCCGCTGAAATCCCCCCCGCCCGGGGCCCCGCCAAGACCATTTATATTTAAAGTTCTCCATTACAGGGACAGAGACGCTATACTCGCCGCGGCCAGGACGAAAGGTGTGGTGTCCTATGAGAACGCCCGGCTGTCTTTTTACCCGGATTTCACATCGGAAGTTCAGAAATTGCGGCGCTCATTCAACGGGGTCAGAGAGAGACTTAGGAAGAAAAAGATCAAATACGCCATGCTCTTTCCGGCGCGACTGCGTGTTCAAGATGGAGAGTCTGTTAAATTCTTTACATCGGCTGAGGAAGCTGACATATGGTTGGACTCACTGCCGGGAGCCTGATGGACTGGGCCCCGATTGAAGAGTATAGTCTTACCATTTTTCTGACCAGCTTTAACTTGGTTGATGGTTTCCTTGTTTTTTTCCTCTTGGTGACGGGGGCCCGCCTCCGCTGATCCTATGGGAGCCCCATTGGGGGGCAATTTGGTGGAGCCCGAGTTGGTGCCTTGTTATGCATCTTGTTTACAGTTAACGTAGTTGTGTTGTTTTTTGTGATGCCTAAATAGCCAGTATATCCTGTCAGCAGCTGTTGCGGGGGAGCCTTGGCTCTTGATTCCCGGGGCGCGACCGGGCCTCCTCCAACTCCCCTACCACCCATCCCACTAATGCCTTCCCTGCCCCCTTCCCCCCCCCTCTTTCCCCCACTTTCACATCCCCCCCCGATCCCCCCGATGACCCCCCTTTATGGGAATCCCCCCCTCTCCCTTTTCCTGGATCCCTCTCGCTGGCTCGGGGAACCCGCGGCGGATATTCCGCTGACCCGCAACTGTTTAGCAAGCCTGTTTATGCAGACCCCTAGGCAATGGGCCTGCGCGTTCCAATTGCACATAGTTAAACCAGTGTTGTGTTACTTCGTTTGGGTTGTGATGCTCGCCAAGGTTGGGGGGTGGTGGAGCGGGGTGGGGGGTGGGTTTTGGGGTGGGGTACAGTTAAATTGTTGTATTATCTGTTATACTATCTGTTCTGTCTGTGGCTGTCTGTATGTGGGCTTGACTGTGATGTTTGTTCGCTGGACTCGAGGGACAGGAAGATCTCTGGAGGGGGGGGGGAGCCACCCGGGGGTGGCTATTGATAGTTGCACTTCATGCGGTAACAATGGGTGAGTGTAAATTTCTCTCCTGGAACGTTCGGGGGCTTAATGATAAGATCAAGAGGGCCACTGTCTTCCAGTTTATTAAGAAGTATAAACCGAATGTAGTTATTCTTCAGGAGACCCATTTGGTGGGCCAGAGGGTGCTGGCTTTGAAGAGGCCATGGATCCAGAGCTCCTTTCATGCCCCTTTTTCGGCCTACTCTAGAGGAGTTTCGGTGTTGATCTCGAAGGGTACCCCGTTTATGTTGCTCTCAGTTCACGTTGACCGGGAGGGTTGTTATGTTATTCTCCATGCTAAGTTGATGGACACTGTTATGATAATAGTCGGAGTATATGTTCCCCCACCATTTTCTGCTAGTATTCTAGATAAAGCTTTACAAAACAACCAAAGAAAGGGAGTCCCACTTCTCCCTTACCCACCCAGGCAAACTCGTGGCACCACCAACTATCTTTTATGCATCAATGTTTATTACATCAAACAATACATGACATCCATCTTTACTATTGTAAAGAATAGTATGAGTTTGTTAAAAATAGCATGAGTTTGTTATTATAGTTTGCACTTTAGCACTTATATAGATATATGGATGAGGCATAGTCGGGCTTAAGGTTGACCTAAATTGATCTAAAAGGAATTACCAACCAAGGTTCTCATTAATAATTATAGTATATTACCGGTGGGATTTTACCCTGCCCCTTCCTTTATTCCTTGGAGAGGATATATGTTGTGTATATGTTTTTTAAATTTGTATGGTTTTAACATGTGTGGATGTCATGTATTGTTTGATGTAATAAACATTGATGCATAAAAGATAGTTGGTGGTGCCACGAGTTTGCCTGGGTGGGTAAGGGAGAAGTGGGACTCCCTTTCTTTGGTTGTTTTGTAAAGCTTTGTCTCATCCCAGGAGGTGTGCACGCCAGTAATTGTTATATATTGTTGGTGCGGTCTCAGTAGAGTTTACTATATAGTATTCTAGATAAAATAATGGAGAAAGTGCTCTCTTACCCTCCGGCCCCGATACTGCTGCTAGGGGATTTTAACATGGTTTTGGATACGGCGCTGGATAGGATGAGTAAGAACCCTGGTCCCAAGACCCAATTGGCGAACTGGGCGGAAACGCTAGGGCTGCAGGAGCTTTGGAGGTGGAAACACCCCACCGACAAGGCGTTTTCCTGCCATTCGGTTACACACAAATCTCTGTCTAGAATTGACCTGGCGTTCTCCTCGCCTGAAATTTTACCGAGAGTGGCAACCTGTTGTTACCTCCCGAGAGGGGTTTCGGACCACTCGCCCCTACTGATCACAGCCGGGAGAATTGGGTGGGATGGAACTTGAACCCTCTATGGTTGGAAGCCCCCGACATTATGAATAGTTTGAAATCCTCTGCTGAGGCGTTCTGGGACTGTAATACGGCGGAGACATCGGTGGAGGTCAGCTGGGATGCCTTCAAAGCTGTTACCAGGGGTGCGGCCATTAGTGCCATAGCTGCTGCTAGGAAAAAGAAAGGGAGAGAAGTGGCAGATCTTGAATGTAAGATGGCACGGGCAGAGGAGAAGTTCAGTGCGAGCTCAGATAGCAGAGACCATTCAGCACTGTTGGCATTAAAGAGGGAATATAATCTGCTTCTGACCGATTCGGCCAGAAAATTACTGCTATATAAGCAGGCAACAATTTTTGATAAAGGGGATAAGAATGGTAAGACCCTGGCCTATCTAGCGAGAGCCGAAAGCCAGCCCAACCACATTGCTGAAATTCTGGATAACGGTGCGAGGGTGACGGGTGGGGAGGAGATTGCTCAGAGGTTTCTGGAATACTACTCGGCCTTATACTCCTCGAGGGTGAGTTATGGGACGTCTGAGCTGGATAACTATCTGGACCAGATCTCCTTTCCTAGGTTGGCTGTGGAGGACCAGGAGGCTTTGGACTCCCCTATCACCATGGACGAGGTCTCCGGCGCAATTAGGATGCTCTCTAGCAGAAGGGCGCCGGGGCCTGATGGAATACCGGCCGAGTGGTATAAACAGGACCTTGAACAAGTGACCCCTAGGCTGTGGGAAGTGCTGAAACAAGCGCTTGATAGTGAGCGCCTTCCGGCCTCTTTTTATGAGGCACACGTGGTCCTCATTTATAAGGAGGGGAGACCCCCTGATTCCTGTGCGTCCTACCGCCCCATATCCCTATTGAATCAGGATGCAAAAATACTTGCCAAGATACTGGCCACTAGGCTAAATAAAGTTATACTACATTTGATTGGGCCGGATCAGTCGGGGTTTATGCCTGGGCGTACCACGTGTGTGAATCTCCGCAGACTGATGTCCAATCTTCAAATTATACATGATAACCATGGGGAACGGGTGGTCATATCATTAGATAATCAAAAAGGCCTTCGACTCGGTAGAATGGGATTATCTCTGGGCAGTACTAGAAAGATTTGGATTCCCTCCCAGCTTTATTACGTACGTCAAACTGTTATATAAACAACCTACGGCCCGGATACGGGTCAATGGGTGTTACTCTAACTCATTTGCTTTGCATAGGGGGACAAGACAGGGGTGCCCACTATCACCGCTGCTTTTTGCCTTGGCTATCGAACCCTTGGCTATTATTGTCCGGAATTCCCCGGATATCTCTGGATGGAAGCTGGGGGCAGTAGAGGAAAAGATATCCCTATATGCAGATGACACACTGCTATACCTGGCAGACGGCCACAGATGTCTGGACGCAGCTTTGGACGCTATTGGAGTGTTTGGGAGGTTCTCAGGATTGAAGATTAATTGGGATAAATCTAGCCTAATGTTAGTGGATGAGCTTGCTGCCCCTGACATCTCTCCGAGGTCCCAATTAAAAATAGTCCAGCATTTTAAATACCTGGGGATCATGGTTAGTAGGCAACCAAGTGAGTTCTTGACTCTGAATATTTCCCCTGTCGTGTCAAGGTTGAGGCAGCGGATTGCTCAATGGGCAAACCTGCCCCTGTCGGTCATGGGCAGAATCAATATTTACAAAATGATATTCCTTCCTAAATTTCTGTACATGTATCAGGCCTCGCCAGTGTTGCTGCCCATTTCCCACTTTAAGATGTTGGACTCAATTCTGTTTGGCTTTATCTGGGGAAAGTCTCCACCTAGGCTTAACAGACAAATTATGAAAGCACAGGTGGTGGAGGGGGGTCTAGCGGTCCCACATATGCTGATGTATTTCTACTCCACGCAGCTCCTGTTTGTGCACTGGTGGCTCTGTCAACCGCAAAGCAACGCAGTGGTGAGTCTGGAAGCGGCGGTGCTAGGTTCTGCCGAGAGACTATCACTCTTGGTGTATAAGGGGGTTCGAGGGGTCCGGGAGGCTACCGGATGCATGCGGGTAGTGTGCAACATATGGGGAAGGGTAGCCAAGCTGATCGAGAATCCGGATGAGGTCCAGTATTGGTCCCCCTTCACCCCCCTTTGGAATAATCCCAAGCTCCCTGAGTTGATTTCAATGCAGGACCCGCAGTTCTGGGATGGGAGGGGCCTCCGGACGCTGGGCCAGGTGTACAGGGAGGGAGTGCTTATGGCGTTTGATCAGGTCCGAGAGACCTTTCGAGTTTCCCACCGAGATTTCTTCCGATACCTGCAACTCAGGCACGCTCTGCAAACTCAGTTCCACAGGATCAGTCCGCACTTTTCGGTGTCCCAGGTGGAGAATGCAGTGAGAGGGATGGACTTGAGGAAACCTGTCTCTACGTTGTACAGGTGCCTGGTTGCTGGGTTGGAATCCCCCAGGGGGAGGATTGAAAGCAGGTGGCGGGCCCTGGACCAAACCTTGGATCGAGACGACTGGGAGGAAATTTTAGATAACCTACACTCATCGGTCATAGAAGCCAGAGACAGATTCATCCAGACCAAATGGATACACCAAGCTTACATTACACCGTTACGGTTGCATAGGATGGGACTACTGGCTAGTGACTTATGCCCCAGGTGTGAGAGGGAAACTGGTACAAGTGGTGAAGTTCTGGTGGGATATTGGGGCGAGGTAATGGACTTGATTGGCGAAGTGGTGGGCATCCGGATCACCGGCTCGATTTCATTATGTCTTCTAGGGGTGGTCGAATCACTGGCACTATCGAGCCCGCTGAAATCATTATTTAGACTGCTGCTCTTCTATGCCAGGAAATGTGTTCTGCTTAATTGGAAACACCCGGCCAAACCATCAGTGCGGGCGTGGAGGTCTCTGATTAACCAGAAACTCACTATGTACAAACTGACATATACGGCCAGGGGGGTGCCCGATAAGTTTGAGAAGATATGGGGTCCCTGGCTGCAAAGCCAAGACACAGCCTCAGAGGATGATTAGGACGGGTTCAGATCCATATAAAAGGCATAGCTGCTTACCCAGGTAGCTTGAGGCATTGAGTAAGGGAAGGTGGCACTAAGGAGATGAGAGTAGCATCCTGGAGAAGGGCTCCCCCGATTGGCCCTCCCACCCCGGTGAATATATGATTAGACATTCGAGTCCAGAAGTGTGTGTGTGAATGTGGTGTGTGAATGGTGTCGTGTCTATATGTTAATTGAAACTATGCTACTGAGCCGGGTGCCTGCGTCACCCCCATGTAATATGTGACTTGTATGTGTATCTAATGTTTGTTTAATTGCAATTGCAAATAAAAAGAAACTTTTAAAAAAAAAAAAACAGTAGTGACACATAAGTGGTTAGAACAAGTGGTATTAAAGAGTAGTGACACACAAATGGCCTGTATGATTTCTATTAAAGAGCAGTGGCCCCAAGTGGTTAAAGCAAGTGGTATTAAGCAGTACTGAAAAACAAGTGCTCTGAACCAGTGGATACTCCACTAACAATTGGTGTTAAAGAGTAGCAACACCCAAGTGGTTTGAGCAAATGGTATTAAACAATACTAACACACAAGTTCCCTAAACCAGTGGATACTCCACTAACAATTGATATTAAAGAGTAGTAACACCCAAGTTGTTTGAGCAAGCGGTATTGAAAAGTAGTGACACCCAAGTGGTTTTAGCAAGTGGTATTAAACTGTTCTGAAACAATTGCCCTGAACCAGTGGATACTCCACTAACAATTGGTATTAATTGGAGCAGTGAACCCCAAGTGGCCTGAAAAACTGGTATTAAGGAGTAATGAACCCCAAATGGTTGGAGCAAGTGGTATAAAAGAGTACTGACACACAAGTGCCCTGAACCAGGGGATACACTACTAACAATTAATATTAAAGAGGAGTGACCCCTAAGTGGAATGAACAATTGGTATTAAGGAGTAGTGACCCCCAAGTGGTTTGAGCAAGTGGTATTAAACAGTACTGGCACACAAGTGCCCTGAACCAGTGGATATTCCACTAGCAATTGGTGTTAAAGAGCAGTGGCACCCAGGTGGTTTGAGCAAGTGGTATTAAAGAGCAGTGACACCCATGTGGTTTAAGCAAGTGGTGTTAAAGTGTAGTGACACGCAAGTGCCTTGAACAATTAGTAATAAACTGTAGCTTCACACATGTGGTTTGAGCAAGTTTGAGAAAAAAAATGGGTGTTTGTCTTGTTTAAACAGTACTTACACCAAACCTATCTAGCTCTCACTCCAGCCACTTTCCCTAAATAAATATCTTTACAAGGACAGTTTTTGTATAAAAAATAAAGCCCTACTTGTCCCTCAGCAGCAGGAGCCAGAACCTGTCCCTGTTATTTTGCGACTGAAATTCTGCTTCAGCATTTATTATTCTTTTATTTTTAAGCATTTATCAGTTTGCTATAAATGTTAAGCCCGTATTGCCTACAGGATGTACACACATCATAAGAATTGCAATAGTAGTAGGCTGGTATTGCAGTACAGGCTGGCTCAAAAAAGTCAGTCCAGTGGTTCTGTATAAGTAGATTGTTATATTCAAAACCCTACCTTTCCAGTGTCATAAAACATGTTTTTATAGACTTTAAAAACAATGTCCGGATAAAAAACAAGAAAAGCCTATACTCATCTTTTGTCTGCCACAGCGTCTTTGCGTGCCCACGCAGCTCACTTGTCCCGGCATCAGCATACTCACCTGCAGCTGTGATCCAGCAATTCCAGCTTCCAGCAGTTTAGTCTCTCTCACCGGTATCCAGTGAGCCCCGTTTCCGCACCCACATGCCTACTGCATTCATTGCAATAGAGGGGGACATGCCAAAGTGGGTTTGTTTTGCTCCACCACAGCATTCCCCCTCCATTGCAATAAATGGAGTGGGCATGTAAGGGAGTGTGAAACCAGTCTGATAAACAACAGGAGAAACCAAAGAGGGTGCAATACTATACACTCGAGGAAACCCAATCGAAACCCCTCGAATACACCCAATATGAATTAGTCTAAACAGTTACATTTGAGAAAATGTAAAAAAAAACTTTAATGTTTACAAAAGGGCTATGATTGGACAAAACATACACACAATGAATAAAACTACTTAAAATGGGTCCCATGGCCCCGGAACGTAGCAGGCAATTCAAGGAAATGTACCATGGGAGAAGATACAGTTGTATCAAAATTATTTCTATCCCCAGAATAATGGAATATGTAAATACAAAACCCACCCAAAAATCAATGTAACAATGTGAGCAGAGCAAACAAATATGTACAAAATGAAACTCTGTCCTGCGTAGCAAATAATAACAGTAGTAAAAGGGGATTGACACAAAAACATAATAAAAAAATACTCACGTAAGATGAAGAGCCTGGATTGCCTGCAGGCTGCCATTACTCCAACACATGTCTCATGCTCAACTTCTTCAGAGGGACAGTCTGATAGACACTGCAGTGCTGGAGGAAAGAATTGCTGGTTCTCCAGTATCAGTAAGCAAGAAGATGATGGTCCTGCATGGGATAAAAGGTGAGTATATACTTTTTGTTTTATTGCCTGGATAGGGATTGGTTTGTGGTTTTTAGGAGCAGGAGAATGTTTTCACCATCTCCTTTTGTTTTAGATAGGAATAGGGTTTATTATTAGACCATTTTTCTCCAACAGAACACCTTCACGTTACTTTTGCATTTTGCCCAATACATGACACAATGTATATGAGAGGAGCTTGGAAAAGTCTATATAATATCACATTTGTAAAATTGTTATAATGTTTATAAACTTGTACTGATGATTATGTAGAAAGCCAGTTTGGCATGTTTGTTGCTTAATAAACAGACAAGGGTCAGTTCCACTGGGTGTCTCGCACACCAACTACAAACTTTCAAGAGCAACCTACATTTTCTTTCTAGGGAAAGCTGGCCTTTTCAGCTTTGTACTAGGACAACAAATTAATTTTCTTCTTGTGTTGTGTTTTTTTCCTTTATATTCATCCGGTAAATCTCTAGCTTAAAATATTGTTTCACTAAAATTTCTGCTGAAAGGCAAATTGTGGCATAAACTAAAAAAATACAGCAGACCCCTAACAATGACATCCCAAACTTAGAAGTCTAGTTAATACACTGTTATTATTATGTTTATTGTAAAATATTTTTTTCCTAACAGGAATTTTCTTTACAAGCTAGAGCTTGTTATGGGTATTGAAAACTTTACATTTTTGGAAGTCTGTAATCACATAATAATCAGGATAACCTTTGTTATTGGGTTAGCTAATTTGGGGATTTTGGTTGGCAGGACGTTTTTACAGTTTTGCAACATAAATGTATTTTTAGACTGAAGTGCAAGATGTACCTTTTACTAGGATTGGCTAGACCAGTGTTTCTTAACCCTGTCCTCAAGTACACCCAAGAGGCCATGTTTTGTACACAGGTGAAGTAATTAGTATTTCAACAGACTTATAGTGCTGCCCGAGTGGAGATCCACTGATCTGTTAGGGGTACTTGAGGACATGGCTGAGAAACACTGGCTTAGACGATTTCTTAATGACAAGATTGTTTGGCTTACTACATACTGTATCTTCGTCTATATCTAATGTATAGTTTCATTTACTCTTGACGAAGATGCCAACAGGCACCAGGGCTGGCAAGCTGCAGACAACCGGGAAGGCAAACAAGAAAGGTATAACAATGTGGACAGAGAGGGCTGATGTTCGCTTTATATTGTGGCTAATGTATTATGTATTAGTCTCTTGGCTCCTGCAGTAAAGCTCTTTTTAACAGACTGGTAATCATCCCTGGATAAGGCAGATACTGTATCGCTTTCATTTTTTTAATACAAATGCACACACTGATTTTTGGTCTGGTCTGAAATAAACAAAAATGATAAAATTGCTCATTCTCTACTCACCAGCTGTAGTTTAAGAATCTAAAATCTCCTACTTCAACATGGCAAGAGCTACAGGAGTATATTTCTCCTTCTGCTAGAATCATTCCCAGTTGCACCATAACCACACCACCCCACACAGCAAAATACACTCAGCCCATTTCCTAATTTCCAGCATCTGTCTTCCCCCAAGTCCAGAACCCTACAAAGCTGCATCTCTTCTGTTTGCCCCTGGATGCTTCAGTTATCCCTTTTGTGGATGAAGTGCAGGGCCCTCTGCGTCGCAAACCCCATTTGAATAACCCTCATCTCCGCTACTTTGCTCATCAGTGTAGTTACTTCACTGCTGACACTTGGAGCAGTACCAATAGTCAGGAGTACTTTGCCGTCAGCTCTTTGCAACAATTGGTCTATATCCGACTTCATTCATGATATCTGGAACAGGATGAGGTAGAACACACAGTGGGTGGGAAGAAGATGTGCTCAATTCCATTGTTAAAAGATTTTTGAAGATTTACCTTAGCCTAAAGTTTTGGATCAGGCCAAGCAACTGGGTGCCCACTTACCGGATGATGCTAGGCAACAGCTATCAAATTTCCAGCAGCAGTGCAGCCTACCTGTAAATATAAACATTTGCTCTGCCGAGCTCCATCAATATCAATATCCTCCACTGTTGGCATACAGACAACCTCCTAATCTCAGAAAACTAATTGTGAGGAGCTCCCTAAATGACCCAGCTCAAAATCAAGCATGGTCCTGCCTGCAGAAAAGGTGTAAAACCTGCACACACATCTATACCACCAACGGAATAAAGACACCAGGTATGCAACATGATTACAAAATACAGGGTAGTTTCACCTGCAAATCCCCTAATGTAGTATACCTGATCATGCGTGTGCTGTGTCTCTTTAGCAATTTACATCGGGCAGACGGGGCAAGCGCTAAAAAAATGACTAAATCTGCACAGGTTAACAATTAAAAATAAAAACTGATGTACCTGTTGTGGACTATTTCTGTGGACCAGACCAAGGCTTATGTGACCTCAAACTCACGGAAAGATTGGAGTGGAAATGTGAATGCATCCAAATCTTCAAACCAATGGACTGTGGGTTAAACATGAATAATCATTTTATGTGCCATTATGACGTGGATTGAATAGACTGAACTCATTACATGGTCCGATATTAAGCAGACTGGGCTGATGTGAGAGCTGATGTTAGAGCAAGGAAGATTCCACACACTCGGATGCATGGTCTGGTGCACAAGGGAGATGGCTGCCTAACGCTACAGCTCCAACCGACTGCTCCTACGCAGCAGTTTGCTTAGTCCACAAACTCTGGGATTAACATGGGATGCCCCCATAACTCTGCCAGAACCCCCAAGAACCCTGGGACGCTAGAGAGGATAATCCCTGAGATATTCCAATAACAAAGACCGGAGGAAAACAGCACTGTCGGATCCAATGTGTCGCCAACCAACTCAGTGAGTGGAGACCTAGAGGACGACAGCTCCTCACATGATTATATCAGACAGATCCCCACCAGGGCAGACCTAATACAGGTGGCAAGCGAAACTTGGACTTCCACGAGCGTAGCCAGTCCCTGAGGGTTAGGCCACGGGAGCGCCTCTCTCTGCACAGAGCAGCCCAGCACTACAGAAACAGAAGATCCTCCAGGGCCACCCAGAACGATGGAAGGGAGGACTTCACCCGCTTTCGGACGCCGGTATCTCAATTGCAAATGATGAAAGCTATACCAGAATTTTATATCCTCCACCCTAAATTGGTTAAATCTGCTGAAACCCATAGGTCAGTACAGAGCAAGGTGTCCCATGACCAAGTGCCTTCCAGGGCAAGATGCTATATCATGCCTTTGCACATTGAGATCCCCTTCCCCCTAGCTTACCTGATGTCTCTCTGCTCTCCGGTGCAGCACTTTTTTTTTTAATTATTTTTAGAATGTAACCATTTGCCTTACCCCCAACATAGGATTCTTGATAGAAGGGCATTCTCTACAACTCTATAGGAGCCATTTGAGGCCAAGTTATATTGAAGTGCTTTTCTCTTTTTGCTTACTATTTTTATTTGACTGCCATCACCTACCGCCAGACATTTGTGGTCTTGTTATCCCACCCCCAGTAACAGGAAGCAGCAGATTGTCTGGCTGTCCTATCTGGAACCCATTGTTCTGGGTTCCAGAAGGATGGCTACAGCTGTAAGCCCTCCTTGGTGTACATAGTTATTGACCCCGTCTGGCCACTATAGGCCCCTTTCTTTTTGAATTTACTCCATATCCCTCCTGATCCCTTTTCTCTCCTGCTTCCCATTCTCACTTCCTATCTCACCCCTTCTCATTTCCTATCCTTGTTCAACACCCCACCCTGTGTCTGCTTTAACCTCCTTACACCTTATTCTATTCCCCCTTTTTTTCTTTTTTTGTGTTCTTCCCTTTTTTCATCCTTTTCCTTCCTTCCCTATTAGATTTGCCAGTCTGTACATTGCCAATAGTGGTCAGCTGCCGGTTTGACTATTGTAGGAGAAGATTTTAATTGCACTTTAAATCTGCTTATGGGTACCTCAAATGCCAATTTAGCTATACCTGGCCAAGTACTAAAACTGATTAAGAAGCAACTAGCCAACCTGAATTTAGTTGACTCATAGCACTTCACCCACCCAAACGACAAATACTTCACTTTCTATTCTGGACCTCATATAAAAAATACTCTGGAATCCATTACCTATTTGTATTGCAGAGAGACCTTTAACGAAAAGCTTATAATGAAATCATACATCATCTCTTTTACCACACACCAGTCTACCTCTCTATATTTCTTTCGTCTGTTTCCCAGAAAGCTTGGAACTGGAGACTGAACCCTGAACTCTTGAACGACCCAAGCATTGCCACTAGAATTGAAGAACTTAAATCAGACCTGGGCAATGTACGGCCCTTTGCTAGGCTCTTACCGGCCCGGGCTGAGCTGGCCAGTAAGAGACGCAGAGGAAGGGAGAACATGCCAGACCCGAGTGGCCGATCGGCTGCTGCTTAACTTAGGTGATCGCCTGTGTACAGTGCAAAACGCTTAGGTTAAGCAGCAGCCGATCGGCCGCACGGCTCGCCGGGTCTGGCGCGTTCTCCCTTCCTCTGAGGAAGCCAGATGAGCAGGTGATAGAGACCTGGGGACCTGGGCAGGGCAGAATAGGGGCTCCAGAGCATCTCCACTCACTGGCTGTAGCAGTTGGTAGTGCAGGGGTTAATTGCAGACCCGCAGTGCGGGCTGTCTGGCCGGGAGGTATGCTGTCTGTCACTTTGCAGGTGAGAGGGAGGGGGGCAGAGGAAGGGGGCTGCTAAACAATCCTCTTCTGCCAGTGTCTCTCAAACAGTGTTTGGAGAGGGGGAGGGGAGATTGTGTTGGACGACAGGACATGACAGGCAGAGTAAGCTGTAGTGATAAGCCAGCTTTGCAGAAGAATGAAAAGGAAGACTGCAGCGCGGGGGATGGACTGTGACGTTGGCGCTCAGTAAGTCTGCTCAGAAAGATGATGTAGTTTGCTTGTGTTTTCCCTTCTGCTTCCTTCCTGCCTGCTGTCTCTCTTTTCACCATGTACTTGCCCACCATGCTCTCACCATGCCCCCTTCCTGCTGTCCACCATGCTCCCCCAGCTGCCCACCATGCCCCATTCCTGCTGTCCACCATGCTCTCACCATGCCCCCTTCCTGCTGCCCATCATGTCCCCTTCCTGCTGTCCACCATGCTCTCACCATGCCCCCTTCCTGCTGTCCACCATGCTCTCACCATGCCCCCTTCCTGCTGTCCACCATGCTCTCACCATGCCCCCTTCCTGCTGTCCACCATGCTCTCACCATGCCCCCTTCCTGCTGTCCACCATGCTCTCACCATGCCCCCTTCCTGCTGTCCACCATGCTCTCACCATGCCCCCTTCCTTCTGTCCTCCATGCTCTCGCCATGCCCCCTTCCTGCTGTTCACCATGCTCTCACCATGCCCCCTTCCTTCTGTCCACCATGCTCTCGCCATGCTCCCTTCCTGCTGTCCACTATGCTCTCACCATGCCCCCTTCCTGCTGTTCACCATGCTCTCGCCATGCCCCCTTCCTGCTGTCCACCATGCTCTCACCATGCCCCCTTCCTGCTGTTCACCATGCTCTCGCCATGCCCCCTTCCTGCTGTCCACCATGCTCTCACCATGCCCCATTCCTGCTGTCTACCATGCTCTCACCTTGCCCCCTTCCTGCTGTCCACCATGCCCCCTTCCTGCTGTCCACCATGCTCTAACCATGCCCCCTTCCTGCGGTCCACCATGTCCCCTTCCTGCTGTCCAATATGCTCTCACCATGCCCCCTTTCTGCTGTCCACCATGCTCTCACCACGCCCCCTTCCTGCTGTCCACCATGCTCTCACCATGCCCCCTTCCTGCTGTTCACCATGCTCTCACCATGCCCCCTTCCTGCTGTCCATCATGCTATCACCATGCCCCCTTCCTGCTGCCCACCATGCTCACACTTTGCCCCCAGCTGATCTGAGCTCTCCTTCCAGACTGCCAGAAGCCGAAGGGGTTCTCTGATTGGCTGGGAAATGATCACACCAGAATGTTTGAAGTGGACCAAAACCCTGCTTTATCAGCCCCGGAATCTTATAGATCCCCTCCCCGCGGGGCATCCAAAATCGGGATGCCCCACTGTGTGAAACCCCCCAGGTCGCCCATAAACTCACCTTCTTCCCAGTTCAATGGCGCATGCACGAGCTGCGTCCGCATGCCCGCTATCCCTCTAGCAGGGCACGTGCCTGTGTCGGCCATTTGTGAATGGCCAGAGCGGGCGTGCTCCCTGTTAGAGGGAAGCACGAGATGCAGCCGCCAGCGCACTCGGAGCCGCTGAGCTTAGACGCCCATAGCTCAGCGGCCCTCCACAATATTTTTAGTTTCTCATGTGGCCCCGTTGAAAGAATAATTGCCCACCCCTGACTTAAATGCTACTTTTCAGCAAACAATCAGCCTAGCATGTCCCCGCTGACTGTGTGGAGGGGGTTTCTTATAGCTGAACGTTCTAGATTGAAATGAGAAAGGCACTGAATAATCTTCTTCCGAAGGTTAATCTTCTGGAACTTCACCATAAGAGGTCACTATTAGAAAAGCGCTTGCTAGAATTAACTGAACCTAGATAAAGACTTTTGCACGTCCTTGAATGCAAAACCAGAAGAGCCTTTGTCCTACATAATTCTCTTTACTGTGAATTCAGAAAAAATAGCACTACTAGCGAGGCTCCTTAGCTCACAAAAAGCAAAATCACATGTACACCCTATTAAGGATAGGGACAACAACACGCATGTTACTCAGAGTGACATCCTTGAGCAATTTTGTAGCTACTATGAGTCCTTATACAATCCTCCAGATCAGGCAAAAAATTAGAGAACTATACAGCTAATGCAGGAGACTCCAATATGCTGAAATTAAACAAAAACTTTGCATCAGACCTTGAGACGCCGATACAGACACACACATTTCTTGTCATTTTTCGGACAGATCACAGTTTTCGAGATGAACCTAATGCCAAAAATGTTATACTTTATGCAGACTACCCTTCTTCCTTCGGAATTAATTAAAAAGCTACAAAAAATGTTCACCGACTTCATATGGGGGTACAAATAACCTAGGTTGCACCACATGCTTTTGCCCAAATCTAAAACTGAGGGGAGCTTAGGAGCAGTAGACATAGTAAGATACCATAAGGCCTATCCAGAATAGTTGACTGGAATACTAATGCAAAAACTAAAGACTGGGTAGAGAAAATACAAAATACCTATCCAATCCATGCCCCGGATAGTGAGTAGTAAAGCTGTAGAACCCCTTATGGACCACATCCTGATTTACCCAATTCTCATAGCCCTAAAGTCTCCACCCAAGGCCGCAACCCTTATATCTATTCCAGGCCTGCTTACACCCCTGCTGAATAATCCAGAATTTAATATTATATAAGTCTACAGACTAAACTACTTTAGTGATCTGACCAAAACTGTGCTTATCACATACCTGGCAGACCCACACAATCTCCCAAGTATATGGCCTACTCTCGGGTTTGGATCTTGAGACACAGGAAGACAAGATGCGAAAAAGCCTTAGGGCTTACCTTTACACCTCAGTCAGGACGAACATATGCACTTTGGCACATAAATGCTCAATGAGTTCTAACACTCAGGAGATGAATTGCAAATGTAACGCACAATGGTATAGGACCCCAGACATTATCAGCAAGATGTTCCCCTCCACCACTGAATTATGCTGGAGGTGCAACTCATTTAAAGGTGATCGCTTGTATTATGCCTGAAGAAGCAGCATGAATTGCTTTGAAAGCTTGCATTTTCAATCTATCGAGTTAACCAATAAATGGTATTACCTTAACCTTGATTCCCCATAACATTTCGCTTAGTCTGAAGTTCAGCCCATTTTAAATAGGAAACCTGGTCAGTGCCCAAGCTACACTTATTTTCAGTTTCAAGGTTCCCTAATGTTTCCTTGCTTTCTGCTGCATTATTGTATTCCTGCTTTGCCTAATTACAGTAAAAGCAGTTAAAAAGCACTTATATTTCTACTAAGGGGTAGTGGTTTATATTTTACCTGGCCCAATTTAGAGATACTATAACCCATTTAAATTCAACCTTGTTATGATGCAGCACCTGTACATACAAAAATGTGGTCATACAAAAGGCTGGCCACAGGGAGACCCAGGCTGCTACCTTCACTAACACTCCCATCCAATCCCTGCCTCCCCCCAGCCCCCATCCCCTTCCCCACTCTACCTCCTCACCCAAGCAATCCCAGCCCATGTCCTTCCTCTAATGATTTACTCTCATACTTTGAGAACACTGGTTGACTGGCCAGGAAACAGCAAAGATGCCACTGGCTGCTCATGTACAGGCCAGGTGCTGGTAAAATCCCGGTCGATTTTTGGCCCTAGTCTGCCAATGGGAGGAGCCCACCAAGCTTGTAAAATGCAATAAATAAATTATTAAAGTGAATAGCATGGTCATGATTTACTCTATTTAGGTGGCTACAGAATAGATGGTAAGCCAGGCACAGAAAAAATATTTCTTATAGCATCTACGTAGCAGTAAAGATAATTTCATCACAAACAAAATCTGGTGGGATATTTTACAAAAGATAGGCTAAATTGAGCCATTACAAATCTGTTATACTTTATATACTCAGCTTTTGGCCAGTCAGTTGCAATACGGGACTTTATCCTGCCATGGAACTGCCCTTTTAGTCTATGGCTCATTGGATTACTTCTTCTCTTAGTCTGCCACAATACAAAGCATAGTTCTGCAGATGATCACCAGTCAATTTTACCCAGGCCTATACACTAAGGATTATTACATATATAGCAGACAGCAATCTAAAACCATGATCATCGTATAATTCATGTGTTAGCTATAGTGTTAATTAAGATTGGTCAGAAAAAAATCTACTTTGTTTTAGCACTGGTTTAATAGTTCGGACATACTCAACAAAATATTTGGAATTCGGAACTCTTCAAATTGAATGCCTTTAAAGTGGGGGAAATACAGAGTCTTTTCTTCCTTTGGAAAGCATCTATATAAGCCAATTGCAGTTAAACTGCATGGAAAGTGGATGGAAGTGCAAAATATTCTACTGTCTACAGTGGTTTAGGTGTCAGGTTCAGCAGGGTGTCATTTTTAGCCAATATGTAACCCCCTCCCAAACCCCAGGATAAAAAAGGTACATATTTATCAAGTAAATGAATACCTTTAATAAAGTGCTAGAGGCAAGAATAACAAAACTCAAAAATGTAAAAAATGCCAGAAAGTGTCATAAAAATACGATATCTGAGCGCTGAAAATATGGCCTTGTAACTTGGGTCCCTTCCAATCAGGCATGGTGATTGTCATGTTCTGGCATGCTTCGCAACCTTGGAGGCGCTTCAAAGGTTGCAAATATTTCACGGTTTGCTTATATTATAAACCTCTGTTAAAACTGTGAAATCGGCAACCATCTGAATTACTGCGAGAAAGTGAATTAAAGCATGAACTAAATCAATTGTCTTTACAGGTACAGTCACTGCAATAAAATCCTATAGTATACGGTGAAGGTTATCTTGTCTACAAGTACATACAGTGCCTTGAAAAAGTATTCATACTCCTTGAACTTTATTTTATCAAGATTTTATGTAATAGAGCAACACAACATAGGAAGTAATTGTAAAGGGTAAAAAAGATACATGCTTTTCCAAATTTATAAAAAAAATCACTGATGGTGTGAATATGTATTCAGTCCCTTGTACTATGAAACCCAGTCGCTAATTGCCTCAGAAGTAAATAGAATCCTTCTGTATGTAATTTTTTTCTTAAAATATTGGTGTTTTGTGAAGGCCTCATAGGTTTGTTAGAGACCATTGGTGAACAAACAATATCATGAAAACCAAAGAATGCATCAGACACCAAAGTGGAAGTCCTGTGGATCTGACAAGCTTTGATTCTATACATGAATCGATTATGCTGATGTTTTTTCTAGTGGCGCAAACTTTAATAACAATGCAACTGGAGAGAAGATTTGTGGTTATATATACTGTATGTACTTGTGGACAAGAGGACATAGATTTCCTTGACTCTCTCCATATGGCAGCATCCAAATAATTAATGTGTTACTTTTCAGTTTGGTCACTTTAAAAATGTAATATATAATAAATGTATATTAGTAATCCTAATATAAATTAATTTGAACATGGGGTTTCCTCACTTGTATATAATTTCTTAAACAAGTGATTATGGTAGTTTTATCTCAGATATACAGAGAATATATTTACTGGGAATAATACCACTAAACTAATGATACTTGATCTGGTTGGCAAATACTGAGAACCATGGCAAAACTAATCGATCTTTTCAAATTATATTCGCTGAGGGATGCACTAAGATTAGATATATTTGCCTATAGATGGCCAAATTAGTAAAATGTATTTCTATAGTATTCATATTTGTTGCCGTGGGACATTATATTCTAGCATAACAGCCAGACTTGAAAGTGTTTAATATTGTTGAACTTCTGGGAGCCTCGGAAATTCAACAGCACTACTGATATACAGTGTCTGTACAATAATGTTCTAGGATAGCCTTCACTCCCTCAGGTTGACACTTGCCCTTATATGACATGTTTGATAGATCCCAGCGCTTTTCAAGCCAGTGAACTTTGTTGTTGCCTTTAATCATTATATCTACAATAAATTGTGCAGTGTCGGAACTTTTTAGGCTGATTTTAGTTTTTTAAAAGTATACAAAATTCATCTTTCTTTTCCTTGAAATAACAGATTAAACTAGTTTAGGGCCTGGGAGAAGCAGGTCATTGTTCTTCTTGGCATTTTTCAGTTTTCCTATCCTCGATTTTGCAGTCCTTCTTTCAGATGATGCTGATTCTATTTCCAGCCAGTTTCCCTCTATAACAGTGATGTACATTACCCAAAAGCAATGGTGGTTACGCATCCCATTTTTAATTGATAAGATACTAGTGTTACTCCCAGTAATATTTCTTATGGTGATTGGAGGAAGGTGAGGCTCTGAGGAAGATGAACATTAGAATGTAATCTTTGAAACCCTAGAGACACCAAAAATATATATATATGTTTTGTAATCACCTTTTAAATATGTTTTACTTTATGTGATGGTTACTAGTTTTATTATGCAATAAATGTTGACAAAAGTTATGTACATACATTAAGTAAAAACTACGGGTGAGATAAGCCTTCATGGTTAGAATAGGGGCAATTGTCTAGTGGGATTCTATTTGTGGTTTTAAATTAAATCAAATCAGATTTAAACCCGATTGGCAGCTCTGGACACTTGTCCTGATTTTGCCCCAACTTGACGTGTATGCATTTGATGTGTATGCATTTGCCATGTTCTTTTAAACTAGGTGCTGAGCTGATCTTCGCATAGGTGTGTTTTATGCAAATATGTTGCTACATTGCTGTTACGGCGGCTGCTGATGTGACGACGCTCACTCACTTAGCTTTACATATGCCCAGCAGCAACATTTTGTGTGTACAGGACTCACTTTAACCCTTCTATTGCCAGCCACGTAAAATTTACATGGCTGCCTCTCCGACCATTAAACGCCAGCCACGTAAATTTTATGTGTCTGACTTTTCCCCCTGCTAGCTGCCAAAATAATTAAAAAAGCCACTCACCTGACCCCTTAATCAATCCAACCAGATTTCCTATTCACTCAGGGGGCCTCTGATCCCTCCCGGCTCCTCCGGCTTCAGGAGAGGGCCCATAAAAAGCCCCCCTTTGGGTCAGCCGCCATTATTTGACATTCACTCACCTCCATGCGTGATTGCTCTCATCTCCTATTCATTGGGGAGGCCTCCAATCCCCCTGGGTTCTTCAGGAGAGGGCCCGAAAAGCCTCCTCACCCTGCTTCCACCGTGGCCACTTTTTTTTATTTTGAAGTGGTTTTAACCCTTAAAAAAATTGGGTCTCACCGAGAAGGGGGACCCTGTGCCAATTTTTTTTATTCAACCCTTTATAGTGGGGATAGTAGCTTTGGGGGGGGGGGGTCTCCTGGACCGGTGAAATCTGGAGAAATGGGGCTTTCACATAAAACATGGTTTTGTTTAATAAAATAAATTTAAAACAAATTTTTTTTGTGCTTTTTTACTCAAAAATACTTTAAGTAACAGTGGAAAAATTACAAACAATACATTCCACGTTAAAGCCTAAACTCTGCCACAAAAATATGTCATTTCCCTGGAAATTCCTGCAAAAACCAGTTAAACATGGAGCAAAATTGTAAAAAATGACACATCAAGTAGGCTAGCAGTTAAAAGAGCTAAAAGTACCTATGCATGTTGGGTATTGTTCTGCTTGGAGGACCTTGTGCTTTCAGATTTAGCTTGTTCTTTCTTGTTTGCATATTGATATGATATTGATTGCTTTTTTATACATTTTTATACATTTTTTTAGGGAAAAAATAATTATTTTTTTCCAAAGAATTCTTCAAGAGATTACTTTCAGAAAGATGAGCCCACAACAGCGGGCTGGGTACACCTAGAAAGCTTAACGTGTGTACTTTCAGGAAATATATGAGGGGTATTCTAAATGTAAAGGGTTGTTTTGGTTGAAAAATTGCAAGGTGCGCACTATGTCGGCAGAGCTGAAATTTTCAAGTAAAATTTCTGTTACACGTATGCTTTACTTTGGGGAGTTTGGCAACTCTTTTCTTGAGAGTACCTATGCATGTTGCATATTGTTCTGTTTGGGGGACCTTGCTTTTTCAGTTTTCTTCTTGTTTGCATATTGTTTTTTTTAAGGAAATGTGGCATTGATTGTGCTTTTTTTTTTAGGGAAACCCTATGCAACCAAAACCAAATTGAGAGATTACTTTCAGAAAACTGCCCTCGCATCAACAAGCCAAGTATGCCTAGAAAGCTTGAGATGTGTAATTCATGAGAATATATAGTTTGTGGGGGTATTTCAAATGTAAAGGATTGTCTTTCTTGAAAAACGGCAAGGTGCGTCTAGCAGATGTATTTTATTTGAAAATCTCCTAAAGCGCGGTTTCAGTTTGGGGGAGTCTCCTAGTCAGGAAAGGGTGTCTACCAATACATATGTGGTACCGTTGTAAATAGAAGAAATGGGGCTTTTACACACAATATTGATTTTATTGAAAACATTACAAATTGTAATAAATAGATTTTTATTTATTTTTTTGCACATATTTCACCCAAAAATATTGAGAATACACTACGCAAACAAGACATTTCATGTTAAAGCCCAGAGAATATATAATTTTACCTTCAAGTTGAACGTGTACAGCGAAAAATATTGAAAAATGGTCTGGCAACAAAGGGTGACAAAATCTCTGGGTAGGCTGGCAGTTAAAGGGTTAAGAAGACCGACTTAAAATAGGTAATGTGTAAAAGTAAAACCAACTAGTATAAAGCCTACCATTATGCAGATAAAGGATTTTCAGCAGCCTCAAAGAAGAGGAACACCGGAAGAAGCCTACCGAACTATGGACACAGAAGTCAGGACTCCTAGCCACATTTAGAATAAGGAAGACAGGAAGAGGTCTGATTGACAATGGGCACTCTGAGAAGACACCAGGAACAAACACAGGAAAGGGCCTGCTAAGCCACAGACTTATAAATCAGGTCTCCTAGCAGCCTCTAAAGGAACACAGAAAGAGGCCTTCCAGGTAGCTTTCAAACATCAGTCAATCTACCTAACAAAATACTGCCGTGATTACTAAAATGTTTGCACCTAGTTCAATATGTAAACAAATGGCAAATGCAAAGAACAGCTCAAGAAAAAATATACATATATTTGTTAGCCCTTTGACAGGAAACAGCATCTGCTTAAAATAGGGTATGGTGTTTTTCAGTTCCAAAATACTGACTTTTTCTGCAGTAGACACATCTACACATTGACCACTATCACAGGCATCGTAAACCAGAATTATCTGGGGGTGGGGGATGCAAAGAGCCGGAGGCAGGAACTTGTGGAAGCAGCTGACCTTTTAGTAGCATCCACCAAGTCCCTTTTGACTAGCACACTGTACCACAATCACAGATGGCAGTATGACATGGCATATTTGTTGGTTATACATAATGTTTAGCATGCAGCAAGTATTAGGACTTTTAAGGCTTATTTATTAAACCCCCTTCTATAAAGGTACCTGAAAGTTTCAAGGTATATAGACCACATTAGACCTTTCAGTATATGATAGTGTCATGGTACGTGTAAGTTACTTTTACTATCTTTCATTTCAGTAAACAGACTGGGTCTGTTGGTTTGTTTATTATCGCAATATATTACAATCTTTTCACTTTATAAAACTCCACTTTTAATATTTCAGACCCTTCTCTACTTTTACAAATTAATAATATAAAGAGCTGACCATGTAAAAAGTAAAAATAATTTTTATACAACGAAAAAAAAGCATAATTTCTGCATCAGTCACAATCTGCAGGCTGTCCAATGGATGCCAGGGTATTGAATGTACCTTTTGCTAAGTATTATAATAGTTTTCATGCTACTGCTGGTTTCCTATGGGCTGCAAAGAACTCAAGATAAACAAGGTGCAATTTTCATTGATTGGTTATTGATCTGTGTCAGCTACCTGTATGTTAGTTACAAATTGGAGCATTCAAATCCACACTAGGATTGCTTTGTTGCCTAAAGCTTTTTAACTTGTAGATTCTATACGGATATCTAAGTATTTCTTTTATGGCTAATGAGGATAACCTTGCCAACCTGACAGCTGAAAGCTAATTAATTTTTTACACTTGTTAACTCATGAAGCCTTTAAGTAACATAAAACAATTAAATAAACATTGTAGGTATGTTGTTGCTGTGTTGTTATTTCTGTTATCAGTATCCCCTCAACCATGTGGTATTACTCCATTACATTACAAGATACTATATATACAGACATAGATATATATAGATATAGATATAGTTACACATTTATCCCATACCCGGTTTTCCTTGAAATAATGTGATTTACTCTAGTAATAACATATAGTACCTGAGGCAGACAAGGCCAACAAACCTGCCAGGGCAAAATAAGGATGTAGAGAAGGTCAGAAGTCATCTAGAAGTAAAATTGATCAAATGTCAAAGCCACGGAAGGTTTGTTAGCTGGAGAGTCAGAGGCCTAGTCATAAACCAAAGTAGCCGAACAAACACAGAATGCATCAATTCAAAAAGTCAGATTAAGTTTAAGATTCAAGCAATAAATACATGTCACATAAACTTGTTTACTTGATATATAGACCTCCGTTGATAACAGTGCCTGCATTCAGTATTCCACACAGAGCTTATAATGACTGCACTGACCTGACAACACAAATGGCCAGGGGTTTAGTACCTTTTCTACTGGAATATGAACTATGAAAATTTTTTTGTGAGAAAATGTAAACTTTCTGAGGAGACTTCTTGGTGCTGCAGGAACCCTATTACTGTCTCTTTATCATCAGTATATTGTTGCATTAAAATTGTTGCCCATGCATACATTTCTTCAGGTGACGAAAGAAAAGGTATTTACTGGAAGCCTGTTCTGGACTGTAGGGTGGATGGTTATGCTCCATATAGCAGCATAGCATCTTGTGATTTGCTGGACTTGTGTCACTCTTGAGCTGGCTCAACGCACCTTCATTACTTATCATGGTGTTTCTCTTTGAATGTGTCAAGTAAAACCCAATTGCTGAAGCATCTGTGTTTACAATAATTATCATCTTGTGTGACATGAATTCTAGAAATAAAACTCTTCCTGAAATAAAAAAAAACTGTTGTCATGACCTTTCCAGCTGATTGCTGCACACAAGGGATTTTCAGGGATTTCCCAGGATAATTATGAATTGTTTAGTCTAGGCTTTAACACAAAATGTCTTGTTTGTCATTTTCATGTGTTTTCTCAATATTTTTGGGTAAAATATGTGCAAAAAAATAAAAAAAAATCATTTTTTTACAATTTGTAGTGTTTTGTTGTAATAAAAAATTTAAGTTTGTCAATAAAATCTTATTGCACGTAAAAGCCTAATTTCTCCCGGTTACAACGGTACCACATATGTATTGGTAGACACCCTTTCCTGCCCTGGAGACTCTCCCAAACTGAAACAGCGCTTTAGGAGATTCTCAGATAAAATACAACAGTGATATGCACTATGCGCACCTTGCAGTTTTTCCAGAAAAACAACCCTTTACATTTGAAATACCCCCCACCAAACTATATATTCTCTGAAAGTACACACCTCAAGCTTTCTAGGCGTACCAGGCTTGTTGACATGGGTGCAGTTTTCTGGAAGTAATCCCTCAATTCATTCAATTGAAAAAAGGAAATAGCCCAGGCCAATAGCTGGCCCAGGGCTTGTAGAACAGGGCACCTGGCCCTGTAGACTACAAGCCCACATAGCCTCTGTGAGGCCCAGGCCCTTCTGCCCCCCCCCTGGCCTTTGGGGAGACAGGTAATTTGGGGGGCCAGGGGTTAACAGCAAGTTACCCGCTAGCCGCAGGTTACTTGACAGCCCCCAGCCTTGTGAACTGGTATAGGGGTCTCGTGGATCCCTTACCAGTTCACAAAGGGTTAACAGTAAAAAACACACCACACACGTAATTAAAAATGACTTTGCTAAGAAATAAAAACTTTTTTTTTACTTTACTGACCTCCAATCATCAGCTCCTGTGTCCGTCAATTAGATGACACATGCGGTCATTGCTGGCCAGTGAAGGGGGAGGCAGGCGATCAGATCATCACCTGCCCCTCTGCTCCTGTGGCCAGCGATGATCACATGTGAAAGAACAACAGCCGGGAGCCAGGACGACACCCGGTGAGTGACGTCATAGGCACCGCCCCCAAAGGGCAAGATGGTGGTGCCGTCGGGAGAGGAGACCTGAAGACAGAAGAGGAGTGCTGAAGACAGAAGAGCCTTGGGGGTGGATCGGAGGCCCCCCGGGTGAAGAGGAGGGCCAGTGGCAGCTAGTGCACATGGAGGGGAGTAAATGTAATTTTTTACAGTCTACGTGCTTGGCTATCCCCTGAAAGGGATATAGGCCGGGAGGAGCCACACCTTTGTCTTTCAGTCCATGCCCTTCAGCTGAGAGTTAACCCAGTCATGTCTGAATTATTCTGTTGGCCTGAAGTAAAATAGAAGAGAAAGCAATAATTAATTGCTGTTGTATGGCATTCATTTCAGGCCTGTGTTTTCATAGCTAGTCGGTTTTGGCCTTACCTTTCTTTTGGAGTATTTTTCCAAATAAGACAGAATTAAGGGTTTACTACCTCAAAGGGAGTTGACACAGTTTGGTATTTCCCATGTGGCAGAAGTGCTAATGGGTCAACAATTTCTTTTTGGGGGGTTGTGGGATTTGGGGGAGGGAAGAGGTACTATAGGGGTAAAAAGTTGTTTTATCTTCAATTATAATTTAGGTTCAGCTATTTGCCCTGACTTTGCTTCATTATTGTATAATAGCATTTATTCCAAAAATATGCTACATGGGGGTGGGTAAACTATGAACTCAGTAGTATTGTGCGATCTATGCTGTAGTCTCTGTAGATCTATTGCACAGGTTTGAAGAACAAAAATGTTTCCTGTTGAGCATGGAAGGACCCAAAGTAGCAGGAGGGCTTGTGATTATCTTTGACATCTATATAAATGTGTAGTTTGCTTGTATTTAATCATTTGTTAACCACATAAGCCCAATGCACTGCTAAGTCAAGGTAAAAAAATATACAAAATCACAAAACAATATTAGCAGCATAAATGTCCAGTGGCTATGATTAGATTGTATGCATTTCTGCCAGATGTACGACATATGTGCAGGGTCCTTAAAGATTTTTTTTTCCTAAATATGTTCTTGAGAAAATTGAGAAAAATACAAGTATGGTTACATGTCAAATTTACCTGAGAGATATAAGTGCAATGTATGCCTCATTGTTAACCTCAAAGTTTTTAAAGCATTACCATCTTGTTTTAATCTTAAGCATTGTATCCGCTGTTAGTCATTTTTAATTCTCTTACTTTTTTAACCTTTATTTTGTTCCTAAACCATTACATCTCATGGTGCCAGATGTATGTCCGAATAAAAAGAATAACTGCAATGAGCTATAGTAAACAATAGTTCCCCTAAAAACTCAGAGGTTTCCCCCCCACTCTATCCTTCCGGCTGCCCCCCAGCCCCGACATAACCAACCGCCACGGGCAGAGAGTACCAGGTTGTGTGACCAAAGGCTTGCTCCCCCAAAGGGTGAATGTGGACATAGCTTTTGTAGCATTGCTTCTACCCATTCAAAAAGGAAAAGAAATTAAATTTTCTCCAGGAATAGAGCCAGGGAAGGGGGCAGTGGGTCTAGCCAGTGTAGTAATATACAGTTGCTCACTACTGCTGATATAATGAGGCTCAGCTATCTCCCCTCTTTTGAAATACACCCCCTATCCAAACGGAGGATCCCAAATAGAGCCAATTCTGGGATGAAGGGTACGTAGTTAATCAGCTATTTTAAGAAAACTTCACTAATGTGTTCCAAAACTTCTTGATGGGGCCACAGTCCCACAACAAGTGGAGGTTGCCCGCCGCAGCCTGGCTGCACTTAGGACATTTGTGTGAGTCAGTCGGACCCATCAGGTATGCTGTATGTGGGGAGATATAAGAATCATGAAATTGATGAAAAGTAATTTCTTTGTGGGAAGAAGAGGGGAGGGCCCCCAGTTATATACAAACTGCTTCAATAGGTCTAGTATCGTCATCCCGGCAAGCTTTGTGGTCTAGCTAGTGAGTCCTGAATTTTTAGCCTAGTCCATCCGTACCTTGAGCATTTGTGCTGTTCTGCCCAATGGAAAGTCTAGGTTGTTCCATAAAGGTAAAAACATTTAGAAGTGGCTGTTTAATTTGAAGCTTGATCGAATCTTATGCCACGCTTGTCATACTGTAAAAAGAAGGGGGTTGGATTGTATAGAAGTAGGAAGTAATGGCTTGTGGAAATGCAAGAAAGAGAGGAGGTTGATATGGGGGATTAGGTTCTGGTCTATGTTTGGATCAGTGTATCCTACTGTGTTATGTATCCAGACTTTAATGTGAAGTGAAGATAGTCAAAATCCTGGGTTTTGGTCCTTACCCCAATCGGGGATGCCCCGCTGTGTAAACCACCCAGGTCGCCCGATCTCACCCTTCCCCGGTCCTACAGCGCATGCACAGCCCTCTCGTCATTGGCACACTCAGATCAGCTCATGCCCCCTCGTCTAATAGCTTGTCTAAGGTCTGAGGGTGCTGGTGGTCGCATCACTGTCATGAATGTGTAACCAAAACCTCTGAGCCTTAGGATCTTTTTGAGCCATGGCCATTCTATTTTATCAAAAGCCTCTGCATCTAGGCTCAAGAGTATATTTTTGGTATGGGGGTTGCGGGTGGAGACAACCACTGCCGCTATTTCTGATCTGATACTGCCACCGTCACCTCAGGCAAAGTGTTTTATAGAATTTGATTGGTAGCCCATTGGGCCCAGGGTCTTGGAGCTGGGCAGCTTTTGAATAGTTTGCTGTATATCTTGGACCCCAACAGGAGCATTTAAGGCCCGTAAGTAAGGAGTCCTCCAGCCCAGCATCTCCTGCTTGTGTTGTATATTTTGTATATACTTTGTATATATTGTTGTATATATTTATCAAGTATTTTTCACATTTGGTTATAATATCTGATTGTGTAGTGAATCTTACAGAAGTCTCTGGGTCCTGAAAAGCTGGGATGCACCTCCCTCTATTTTTGGGGTTGGCTAGGTTTGCTAGCAATGTGCCTGCTTTATTGCCCCAATAAAAAGTGGCTTTTTTGATATTCCACTTTTTGCTGTGCCAATGAAGTTAGGTACAGATCAAGGGAGGATGTGGCTGCCTGCCACACCTCCCTAGCTTCTTGGGTGTTGGTAGCTAGGAGGTTTCTATAGGCCCTTGCTACCGGGTTTTGTAAAAAGTGAGTTTCCGGAGTTTGCTGCCTTTTCTGTGCTGTGGTTTTAGAAATGATATGCCCCTGTAGGACAGCTTTAGCCGTGGACCACAGCAGAATCGGTGTGTCCCAATGGACTAGGTATAGATATATATATATATATATATATATATATATATATATATATATATATATTTTATCTATGAAGTCAGCATAGCCTTTTCTCATCGCCACAACAAATCCCAGAGAGTTGATTATATATGTAGGGAATCTCCATATTCTGGTTTTAACAAAGGGAGTGGCGAGTTTCACGTGCAGTGAGATTGGAGCATGATCAGAGATTACAATATTGTGGATTCTGGGATCAGTGACATCAACTAAGAGGTTTACTCCAATAAGAATATGGTCGATTCTGGAGAAAGTTTTATGTGATTTGGAGAAGCAAGTATAGACCCGTTCTGTGGAATGCATCAGTCTCCAAGAATGGACCAAAGGAGTGTGTGTTAATAATTGCAGCAGGCCTAGGTCCGGGTGAGATGTGTGGAGGGGCAAGGATGTGGACCTGTCTAAACTGGGTCCATCACTGCATTAAAGTTGCCTGCCACTATTAAGTTAGAGAGGTTTTGCTCCAAAATTATTGTGCTATTGTATTGAGTGGGATGTTGTCAGAGTTGGGGGCATATATATTGAGGAGAGTATTATTTCCCTGCTATTTCTGCTTTAAAAAGCATGAATCTACTTTGTGCATCTACGACAGAGTGGTCCCCGGAAGAGATTTATTCAAAAGTTCTGCAACCCCCCTTCTTTTTGAGGAAAATTCAGTGGCAAACATGTGACCAATCCATGCATATTGTACCTGTGGAAAAAAGACGGGGGGGGAGGAGAGATGAGGTGTTCAGGTAGTGAAAAAGTCAATTGCTCTTGTCTTCCTCCTCCTGTTGTATGCAGTGATACGAAGGAGCTTGGGGGAAAGCATGAGCAGGATTCCCAATGGATGTCAGGAGAATACAAATACAATACTTGGTTCTGGTTAACTGGGATATATGCTCAGGATTCCGAATGGCTAATTCAGTAGAGTAGTTATGTGCAGAATAATGGAGATAATTGCACTGGAAATAACGTCACACACCTGCCAATGGATCAAAAAACATACGGGGTCTTGTCACAAAGTCTGTAGAAGGGGGAAACACTGTTGGCACATCAAAGTGTTTCACTTGCATTTTCCTCGTGGCAGCTACTGTCTATTTAGCTACTGGAGCAAAAGTCTCATCATAGTCCTCTCCATATTCCTGAGAATATCCCTTGGCCAGAAGCCTTGCTTTGTATCGCTCCACTGCGCCATCTGCTTTGTACGTCACTTTAAAAATC
This sequence comes from Gastrophryne carolinensis, assembly GCA_027917425.1. NCBI lineage: Eukaryota > Metazoa > Chordata > Amphibia > Anura > Microhylidae > Gastrophryne > Gastrophryne carolinensis. The sequence continues at coordinate 251,052,905 of CM051234.1, read as the reverse complement.
CACTTACAGCCTATGGCTTTCCTTCCAGTTCTTAGTTCTGTAAGTGTCCATGTTTTAGTGTTATGCATGGATTTTATCTCTCCCTTTGCAGCTTTTATCCATTTACTGGCTTCCCATTTTGAATGCTGAGATCCGTCTTCCCAAGTTGCAGGTTCATTAGTACTGGCAGTGCTTGCCTTGTTACCTTTGTTTTCTCTTGTTGAGCGTCTTGGTTCTGTATCTGATCTTGCTTGTGTCTATTCTTCAGTACTGGTAGGTTCTGCGCTCACTTCAACGGTTTAGAAGTTACAGATGATGGCTGATCTGTGTCAATTTTCTCTTCTGTTCTTACTTCCTCTGTTGTCATCACATTGTCTCACAGATTTTCAGCAAAAGGTATGCTGTTGCTAATGGTAACCTTGACTGTTTTAGGATTTAGGATTCTGTAACCCTTAACATTCTCACTGTACCCAACAAAGATGCCTTCAAATGCTTTGTTTTAGAGCTTGTTCCGTTTTCTTTCTTGAATGTAGATGAATACTTTGCATCCAAAAACTCTAAGGTGTTTTACACTTGGCTTCTAATTGTGCCACATTTCATATGGAGTTATGGCCACTGTTCTAGCAAATATGTGGTTGTCATTGCTGCCTCACCCCAATCTGAGTTGTGAGATCACTTCCAGCATGGCATTTACATGCTCCTGCATGTTCTGCTCTCTGCTAAGCCTCAGTTTGTAAAGTTTCCTCAGCAGAAAACTGCTGGAGCCCTCATACAGACTACATCCCACATGCCTTCTGCTGAATTCTCACTGCATATGAGAATAAGCTGATCGTCTTCTACTACTAAGCTTATAGTGGCCCATGCCTGTCTGTTTTTCCTGTCCCAGTCCTGATTATCATCCTGTGGCCTCTCTGTAGTGATAGCCTTTCACAAGTCATCTCTGGATAATAGCATTTCCATTTTAAGCTTCCATAGCTGATAACTGTCATTATTCAGCTTAACCACTGAGAGTTTAAGCTTTGAGTTGCTGGCCATTCTCCCTCCTCTATATATTAGAACAGTCCTACTTGAATACAGGAGATATCTTTGTGGAACATTTATACTGATCTCCAGATCAGACGCGTTGTTTTCCGTTCGGGGGCTATGCTCTGCCTGGGCTGCATCTGCTCATTGTGTTTTATCTGGTCTCTGGGGCTTCATTTAGTCACTGGGCCCATAATCTGTTGTACAGTGTGAGTCAAATCCAGATAGACATTTGTGGTGTAACAGGAAGTGGCTTTACTGGAATATGATTGCAGTAAGAGAAGGTCATCTTACATGGTGGATAATATAGACATGAAAAAATAAGTCATAGAGATCACCACAAATAGAACTTAAACCGTTCTTTATAAACCGCGCTAAAATTTATATACAATAAACATTTAATTATCTTCCTCACAGGATCTCACTCCAAGCCTTTAGACTGTTGTCACTTCAGCCTCGTTACTTAGTTCATTCAAATATATACAGCCATAAGGCTGTATACCAGGCTCAGCGAAATAAAGACAACCTTTTCACCACATGTGCTCTTCATGTCAATCTTGTGACTTCACCACCACCTTTACATATATAAAACGTACCAGATTTACTCAGGGTATAGGCTCATCTGATTTCACTCATTGGCTCTGCTTTAGACCATTCTCCATCTGCTATATTTAATGCTTGCTGTGCTCGAGTGGTCTCCCCCTTATTTAAGCCCTTATCATCATATTAGCAATGAAAGCCACTTTCCACAAGACTTAAAACCTCTCACGGTTTATTAAAACACATGCAAAAGATAAAAACACAGTGCGCTCCAATAGCGTAAATACGTCTCACGCAAATAGATTCAACTAAATGGCCGCTGGCCCCTTAAAAAGCCGCTCACCAAATATTCATCAGAAACACGCATTTAGTAAAACATAGAGATTAGGCGTCATCTAAGACCTTTTCCGCATAGCACGCACGCTCCAGCGTACACCGAACGAGTAACAGCTCACCACTTCCTCTGGCCGTAGTCAGCGGCGCTGCTTGTTAGACAAAACACGTGACCGTCATTAGCTTCGCCCAACGCGTTTCGTCATCCAGGACTTATTTAAAAAAAAAACTCTACTTTCACACCACCCTGGAACAACAGTTCTGCAATCCAGACATTTTTCAATCTGGTAAGTGAAGATATCAAAAAGATAAATTTGCATAAACAGGGAGGGAATTTGAATAAGGAAGAGCTGGAGGCCCTCCATTCTCTAGAGAAAGAGGAGGGAATCATTATCAAAGAAGCGGATAAAGGGGGGAATGTGGTCATTCTCTCGAGGGACTACTATTGTAAGGAAGTTCAGCGCCAATTAAGGGATCACAATACTTACGAGAGACTCACACATAATCCCATTAAACAGTATAAATCGGAGTTTGACAAACTCCTAAAACAGGCGCTAGAGGAAGGTGTCATTACGCGGACATTACATGACTTTTTGGAGGTTGAGTTCCCCAGAACCCCTACCTTCTATGTTCTACCCAAGATACACAAAGACCCGAAGAAACCACCAGGTAGACCGATAGTCTCTGGCATCGGTGGATTGACCGAATTTGCATGTGTATACTTGGATTTGACTCTTCAACCACATGTAGTGGCATTGGAATCCTATGTAAAAGACTCCACAGACATTCTCAACTGGTTCAATGCCATGCATGTACCACCTGATACTTTGCTCATAACCTGTGATGTGGAGTCTTTGTACACGTGCATATCTCATGATATGGCCCTACATGTGGTCAAATACTTCCTAGAAACTGAATCCCTAGAAAAAATAAACGAACACAAATTCCAACTGAAATTGCTCGAATTCATCCTCTCCCATAACTTTTTCACCTCTATAGCTAACCTATTTCTAGGCTGGTGGGAGAGGGAGGTGGTCTGGCAAGATGAGTATACAGATTACCATGCACATCTTTTGAGTTACCATCGATATATTGATGATATTGTGATGCTCTGGGATGGTAAACCAGAGATGGCTGTAGAGTTCCTTGAAAAACTAAACAGGAACCCCTACAATATCCACTTGACTTACACACTATCTCCACACCAGGTCACCTTTTTGGACCTGGAGGTGTCGATTGAAACTACTGGAGAAATTACAACTAAACTGTTCCGGAAGGAAACGTCTACTAACAGTGTATTACACTTTTCCAGCTTTCATCCCCAGAGATGCAAAGAAGGCATCCCAGTGGGACAACTGTTGCGGGCAAGAAGAAACTGCTCCAGGGATGAGGATTTTAAAAAGGAATCCTCAGGAATGAAGAAACGCTTTGAGAAACGTGGATATCCCAGGGGAATAATTCAAAGAGCAATTTCTAGAGCATCTGAGACACCTAGGGAAGAACTTCTACAGTACAAGAGACGAAAGAAGCAGAAAAATACAAAGGAAGAGGTGAGATTTTTCACTCAGTTCAGTAGTGACTGGCAGACCATAAGAAATATCATGAAGACACACTGGCGGGTTTTGAAAACGGATCCTGCTTTAAGACAGTGGGTCAAAAAAGGACCCAAAATGACAGCACGGCGCGCCCCCAATCTGCGCGACAAATTATGTCAAAGCCACTACAGAGGACCCAAAACTTGGTTGACACAACTAACCACAAAGGGCAGCAGACCCTGTGGACGTTGTAGTATATGCCCTTTGGTTAGAAAAACCGACACGATCACAAGCACCAGCACTAAAACAACATCAAAAATTAAAGAAGTTATAACATGTCAAACTGAAGGCGTAATTTATGTCCTACAATGCGGGTGCCCTAAACAGTATGTCGGTGAGACCAAAAATAGGGCGGTGATAAGAATGCAGGGGCACTTATCAAATATAAAACTTGCCAAGAGAGATCAAGAGTTGGGTAAGATCATCTCGCCAGTGGCGGCTCATTTCCTTCATCACCATAACAGTGAAATTAGAGATCTGACTATCACATATATTGATAAGATCAATATGGGAGGCAGAGGTGGAAATATAAAAAAGAGACTCCAACAAAAGGAGTTGGAGTGGATTTTTAATCTAGGTACCAGGGCACCTATGGGCATTAACGAGGAGTTTTCCTTTGCTTCATTCTTAGGACGTTGAATGGGCCTGAAATATTATGGTCAGACATATATGTGGCCATAACATCACTTTAAGAACTGGTGATTTAGCCATCCTATACTATGGCCATTAGGGCCATCAATTATAAGTTTTAGATCCAGTTGATGCCTGTGCCCCCTTGCCCCCACCTTTAGACCTATGTCTGTTCACTCCTATGTGTTTATATTTCACAGATTATAGTGAGCGCGTGATTTTCCTTCTGCTTGCTTCTGTGAACCAGTCCGGATCCAGTCACTCTTCTGAGCATGCCAAACAAAGAGGGCCTATCCCGAAGATAATGGAATTGGACTACATCTTTCAAGATTTCTAGATGTTTTCGACACTTAGAACAGGAGAGGACATAAGAATACACTAGGAGGTTCAGACAACCATCATATCGGTCATGCTACTCCCATAGACTTGTGAAGTTGAAACTTTATTAACCATATCCCTGTGCTTCCTTTGTTTACATGCTAATTGTCATTTTGGCCTGATTCCCCTTGACTGATTATAGTATGATCTTAGGGACAACTGTCCTAAGCCTTGAGAATTTCCCAGTGATGCTTAAGATCTAGGACCCTCCAGATCACCTAGAACAGGAGAGGAGACATAAATACACCAAAAGTCTCCCCTCCCCCTTCTCCCCTTCCCCTCCCCCCCCCCCCCTTTCCCTCCCCTCCTCCCCCTCCTTCTCCAGTCTTGGTTACCCTGTTGGGTACGGCCACACGACCGCCTATATGGTGAATCGGGAAATCTGTATCCCCACTCACCGTATTGTCCTGAGTCCACTCGGGCTCAGGTGTTAGTTGTCATGACCTGTTCTTGTATTAGTTGTGTATTTGGACACTGAAGGATGTAGTATGTGTACTAGTAATTTACAATTTACATTTGGTTTAAGTATATGGCTAATGTTTAGCAATAACATTATTCATTTAATTTAATTCAATCCAACTTTGTATATAGAATAAGGAATGTGGACAAAAACAGACTGTATATAGTATATTTTGTCCTTATATACATGTATAGATTTTCTTCTTTCTTTTATTATAGATCATAAGTAGATTCCATATATAGCCAATATTCCACCTTAAAAGATTGCCCAAGCATTTAGTCTGTATAGATAATCAAGGATAATTTGTTGCAAAGGAGTTTTTACGAGTTTTACAAGATGTACAATGTCTAATGGGATTAGCCTTATAATTAAATGTAGTGTTATATGTGTTACTATGTGCCTAATAGCCACCTTTCCCCTTTCAGCCCCCTCTCCCCTCCTGCTGCCTTTGTTCATAGAGCGGCACTGTCATCTCAGACCCCGTGGCACTTCTGCCATGACATCAGCGCCTGGCCCCTTGCTCTGCGCATGCGCGTTCGCGTTCGAGGCGCCTGACATGATGCGCGCGCACACCCCGACCCGGACCACAGCTGCTATGACGTCGGCGCCTGGCCCTTCGTTCTGCGCGTGCGCGGGGGACCTGGCGCGGTGTGCGCGCGCATCGCTAAACTGTACATATGCGTGCTGGCTGTCAATGACAGTCCACACGGGTGCGGCTCGCGGACAGATGATTGGCCGCGGGGTTTAGGGATATAGTGCCTCACTTTGATACAGTGCCCCTCTCTGACATAGCAGAGATTAGCATTTTCATTATTATGAGTGTTAGAACAAGCCTAGAGCCTCCACGTCCTGGCGGAAGTGCTTAGTGCTGGACACTCATGTGATCCAGCTCACTCACTTCCGCCCACACTTGAACTCAGAATTGGCGGTTTTTTGGAGTTTCCTCTTCCTGGTGGGTGTGGGAATAGCAATAAGGGGGCTATAAAATCAGGGATAGGTAGCACCATGCCACACTCACACTGATGAAGTGGCTTAAGTGGTTGCCACGCAAAGCGTCAGTGCTGGCATCGTGAGGGTGGGTGAACTTGGACCTCATCACACGGTAATGTACATTGCTCTGAATTTACTTACTAGTAATTAGTTTCATAGAATGTGAATATGTCATTATTGTCTTAGGAATACTGAGATTTATGCCCGGGTGTTTACCTCCTTCCTCTTATTCTTTGCACATTTATAAGCACTTATGCACTTTAGCATCTATTGGTGCACTTTTATCAATATTTGGGACATTTGAGTCCCTCTTTTTCTTTGTTCTTTCTCTTATTAATTTTTTCACCTTTCACTTGTTTTTTTTGCACACCTGCACGTTTTTGCCCTATTTTTTGGCACAGCACTACAGCACTTTTCCGAAGGGGAGACCCCGTGGCATTTACCAGTTGATTGTATTATGCTAGTACAATTATTAATGTTTAACTTTTACGCTTCATGTGCTTAACCTTATTAGTATATTTATCGCTATAGTCCAATATATACCTCATTTCACCCCACGGCATGTGGTTTTAATTGTGTTTTTAAATGTATGTTTTTTTGTGTCTTGGCTTACAATAAAATTTGAATCTTGAATTTTGAATACATTCTGTGGAGCGGCTTATCTGTGTAGATAATTGGGGGGCCTTGGTGAGCTGGACTGGCAGCTCACTTTTTGCTATTAAAACATAGAGATTAGGCGTCATCTAAGACCTTTTCCGCATAGCACGCACGCTCCAGCGTACACCGAACGAGTAACAGCTCACCACTTCCTCTGGCCGTAGTCAGCGGCGCTGCTCGTTAGACAAAACACGTGACCGTCATTAGCTTCGCCCAACGCGTTTCGCCATCCAGGACTTATTCATGGGCTCGTGCTGGGCTAAGGCTGTCACTAATTTATTCACCTCAACGTGTCACGTGATCCTGTGGTTTAACTCTTTCACCGCTAATGTGAATCTTTCATTAAATACAGCAGCTACGGCTTTTCTTTAAACACTACGCTGACGCGCTCGTGCTCTGGGGAATTGGATACACGCCTTCCCCATCAGTTACCAATATACTTTATTATTCTCTTTAGTAAAAACAACTCCATATAAAAATAAACAATATAAGCTCTCATTCTTTACACATTAGCAGATTATTTCATATATTTACAATAATACAAACACCATCTCATATACTTTTCTCTTTTGTTTATATATTTAAAAAACATCTTTCACCCATAAGAGCATTTTTAGGTGATGGTAAAATATAATATATTAAAACTATTATTCTCTCCTTCAATTATCTCCTATGAAGCAGTTTAAGTCATACATTTAAACCCTTTGGTTGTAGAGATTGCAATTTGTATATCCATTTAGATTCCAATCTGGATATCTCTCTGATGTTATTTCCTCCCTTTTATCCTCCTGTCCATTGTTCAACTACCCAAAATCTTAGACCTGTAGGATCTTGATTATGGGCGCTTTTAAAGTGCTCTGAAAAGCTATGGGGGTCTTTTTTAATAAACCCTGAGAGGTTTTAAGTCTTGTGGAAAGTGGCTTTCATTGCTAATATGATGATAAGAGCTTAAATAAGGGGGAGACCACCCGAGCACAGCAAGCATTAAATATAGCAGATGGAGAATGATCTAAAGCGGAGCCAATGAGTGAAATCAGATGAGCCCATACCCTGAGTAAATCTGGTATATTTTATATATGTAAAGGTGGTGGTGAAGTCACAAGATTGACACGAAGAGCACCTGTGGTCAAAAGGTTGTCTTTATTTCGCAAAGTCATAGAGATCACCTCAATGTACAGGAAACACAACATACAGCAGAGAATGTACAACAGGGACTACACAGATATGTAACAGCACCATCATCTGTCATAAATTTATATTGCATTATCCTAGCAATATAGGTGTAGACCACATACAGAGACAAGCTGTAAGCTGTTGCACAGTATCTCCAACAGAGTTGAACTTTAAGGGTCATTTAGAAATTTGAGGAGTAGATATTAACTGAAACTAAAACACATTAATTGCATTGCCAGTGAGGCCATTTCATTCTCAGTATTAAAAACCTAAAGCAAAAAGATTGTACAGGCCAAAATGGCATAAAGCTTATTTGGCTTTGTTAAAAAGGTTGCAGATGTTTTTTATTTTTATCTTTTATCTATACAGTTTTCTATCTGCCAGAAGGTAAAGCTACAATCTGAAATAAAAAACGAAACGTCTTATATACTCAAAATCAATTGTATGTGGATCTTGATAACACATCTCACATTTCGCCCCCCGCTGGTGATCAAAAACTCGCCCAATCCCTAGATTGAATCCAACGCCGCCCAGGCCCATTCTATTCACTACAATAGAACACAAAAGTGCCAGTGACTGGAGTTTGGGCATGGACAACGGGATGAGTCATCAGAATGGAGAGGACAAAAGGTGAGTACTTTTCTGTTTTTTATTTGGGTGGTCTTTAGGTATATACAGAAATGCTCTAAATTAAAAATCACTCGCAGCCATAATGGTAATTTGGTCTTTGGTCAAAATCTGCATTGTATATTATATTTGAATATAAACTCTACATGAACTTTTGCTTGAAGGTATAGCTGTGATAAAGACTGTGTGCTTGGATGTCTTACATTGCACATTCAATAATTTATATACATATTTTTCAGATGAGTAATGCATAAATGTAGCTTGAGGACAACTTTTCATTTCAGGTGAAGGTAGCGTTCAAAGACCTTTCAATATTAATGCCTCTCCCTAAAAAGTACAGCACTGCTCATGTTGCCATCTTCCTGTAAAAATTATCTCCAACTCAAAACATTCCGAACATTCATTCCTTTAGGTTGTGTCAACTTGGTTTCTGTTATTTTTTTCTTTCTTTCCTTTCTCTCTTTCTTTCTTTCTTTCTTTCTTTCTGCAAAGGTTATTTATAAATGGAGAGGGGAAGTGGATAACCCTGCCATATGTCTAACAGTTGTGAATTTCTTAAAGTGGACTAAAACACGTTTTTTGATTACCCCAGGCTTTGGTCCTTGCCCCTGGGGAATCCCAATTTGGGATGCCTTGCTATTTGAAACCCCCCTGTTTGCTGATAAAACTTACCTGACCAGATCCAATGGCGCATGCGGAGACGCGCAGCCAAGCGGCTCACTTAGCCAACTAAATGCCTCATTGGTTAAAGGCCGAATAAGGCCAAAGAGCACTGGGCACATCCTCGCTAGCCTCTTGATGGGGGTGTGACTGTGCCAGCCATTCACAAATGCATGGCGTTGTGTCGCGCCTGGCTAAATGTATAGTGTAGTGTGTGGTCAAGGCTCGCACATGCGCTATTGGATAGAGGATCATATTCAGGTGGAATCTTATAGAGCCCAGGGATGCTTCTGGTCCACTTTAATAAATGGTAGGCCTGCTAATAAAGGAGAAGAGGCTAGCTTTATATAGGAGTATGCAAAAATGGGTACCATAATTAATTGCAGAATAAGAAATGAGCTTACACCAAAAAACCATAAATAAGTGACAATGAGGTTTGGTGACAGTTAAATTCAGACCTAATTTTGAAGTTCGGCTCAGGCAGAAACAGAATCTGTTTTTTTATATAAAAAAAAATAAAGCCTTTAACATCAGTAATTTGTCTGTAGATAATGGCACATTTAGCTAACTAGCGTATTTTAAAGTGGAAGAGATGGCAAATAGAGATAGGCAAACCCGAACCGCACCATGCTAGAATACAGCGCGTATTCATCAGCCAAAATACAGCGTGTATTTGATGGGCTGCTGAGCACCGTGACTTACCTCTGCCTGATCCTAGTCAGGCAGCGGTGGCAGCAGCATTTGAACCTACCCCCAGCTGGGACGACAAAAAGATTGCCACCAGTTCCCATGAGTGAGGACACCGCTACTGCTGGCACCAGATGTGCCCCACTTTTTTGTAGCCCCGGCTGGGTCTAGGTTCAGACGTAGCCGCTGCTGCCATGGCTCTGCTTCTGCTAACAGAAAATGATCGGGCAGAAGTAAGTCACAGCAGCATGCTTCTACTGCACACTTTGCACCTCCCCGCCACATCCCATGCCTAGCGCCAAATCAAAACAAAAGTTGATTCAGCGCATGATTCATCCTCAATTTGTCTCTACATCGTACTCTTCTGTTCTTTTTTCCTTTTCTTTTTTCCTTTTCTTCTTTGAATACCTTTAATATATTCATTGATGTTCTTTCGGATTCCGGTTATTGGTATGTCTGTAACTGCAAGATGTATCTAGATGTCAGGAATCGGCACTTACCTGGGCCCCGTTCCAACGCTGGCTTCGGGCGCCCGGCTGCAGCAGCTCCTGCCCGGTGCCTCCTCGCGCCCGCGTCACTGTCTCGCGCGAGCACGTAACCTTTATGCTGTAGTGGGGAGGGATTGAACCAAGGGGCACAGGCACGCCCCTTGGTTCGGGCTATGGGCCAATGAGCCCAAAAGAGAGGTTCTGGGCTACACGCCCTTTTTAGGTTCTGGTCCAATGTTTGTTAGGATTGTAGTTGCACCAATCACACACTCACCTCCCATCATATCTGTCCCTATATAAGGTTCACCCTGTCAGTTGCTCAGTGCCTGTGATAGCGCCTTGTACCTTGACTCGTGATATACCTTGATCTGATCTCCGTTGCCGACCCCTGCCTGAACCGACTATTCTGATCTCCGTTGCCGACCTCTGCCTGAACCGACTATTCTGATCTCCGTTGCCGACCTCTGCCTGAACCGACTATCCTGATCTCCGTTGCCGACTCCTGCCTGAACCGACCATTCTCGATTCGATCTCCGTTGCCGACCTCTGCTTTGTACCTTGACCTCGAGCTGTCTCTCCCCTCTGTACCGCTGTGAACTCTGACTCCCCGTGTCAACCTCTGGCCTGTTTCTGGACTTCCGCTACTCTCGCTCGTAGCCATTGGTTCTTCAGAGCTCTATACCTGTAAGCTCTCATCCTTTGAGCCATTGAAGTCCTGGGGGCAACCGATCCCGGGCAGGCGTATTCTGCGTCCCGGCAAGCGGGGGCTCCTACAGGTGAAGCTGGCTGCGGAGATTGGGGGTTGAGGGCTTACCTAGAGGGCTGGAGTTACCAGAGCGTGACACTAGAAATGGGCAATACTAGAGCATTCATTCTTATTTGTACTGCTCTTATGTATGGCACTCGGGATGAGAAAATAAAAAAAATCACACCTCACTTGATAGCATGAAGAAGGTGCAGGGAAAGGGCTCTGGACCCTTGTTGTAAAGAAACAGTAGAGTCCAGCACGACCCTGACGCGCAGGGTAGAATCAACAGCAGGACCACGCAAAAAACTCAGCAAAACCACAGCAGCAGAACGTGTGCATGTGTCTTAAATCATCATGACATGCCCTTTCCAACTCAGCCATCATCAATAAATGACAGCAAAGAAAGTGGCTTCACTTAGAATGCATAAGGTATTAAGCAGAGTGTATGAACTAACGTATGCATGAGTTTTAAAGCTGCAGCATGACATGCCCTTTCCAATTCAGCCATGATCAAGAAATGACAGCAAAGAAAGTGGCTTCACTTAGAATGCATAAGATAATAAGCAGAGTGTATGAACTGGTTTAGGGATTACCCTCTTAGCTCTTGAGGTTTTCTCACTCAGCACGCAATAAAATTAAATAAAAAAGTAGTTTTCTTCAATTTTAAAATCCCCTGCATATGTCAGTCAGTCATACAGGCTAGGTGTACATTATTTTTAATGGGGTAGATATTTTATTTTAGAAGTTATAAAATAACAGCAGTATATGGGAAATCCAAACACATTTGGAGAGGATCGTTTATAGTTTGTGGTTGGTGTTTGGGTTTGTCATAGGCTGCTTTTTAAAATGATAATGAGCTTATATGACAATTGTATGTTTACACATTCATAAGAATTTGTGCTCCGCATTTATCCCATCTGTACAATGAGAACAAACACAAGTGAACCACACCAGTGTTAGAGACCCCGACCTGGCACACTCCTACAGGGTGATTTTTCTCCAGTCCTGCATCTCTCAATGACCACTTCCCTCAACACACTTGGACTTGGAAGTCTTATTCAGAACAGTTCATTGACTGGGCCCAGGTAAAGGAAAATGGTGAGTGCTAAGTGTACTACTGGGGAAAGATACGATTGTTGTGATGGGTCAGGTTGGAGTCTCTGCAGTGGGCAATGAGTGCACAAACATGTTTGAAGTGGTGGGCTGCCCAGGGAGCGAGGGGGTGCCTTGCTCAAGAGCACTACAGTCATCAGTAAGCTGGGATCTGAACACCAAGTTTGGTACCCTAACCACTGCTCTAAAATTGTACAGCTGGCATGTGCAGAGGAATTTGAATTTTACATGTAAAAATATGCAAATGTGAATTAGGAAAAATACCATTTTGTGAGTACTCACCTGTAAAATGGTTATTACGAGTATGTCACACCCCCCACTTCTTGATATTCATGACACTTGGGGAACCCAGCCTGTAGAGGGCGATCTTGCAGAGATGACATGGAAAAAAGGAGCCCCTCCTGGTCCATAAGTACTGGGTTCCTCCCACTATACCTCAGTCTTTTTAAACAGCAGTGAAGAACCAGGAAGAGCCAATTATATTCAATAATTGTAAAATTATATGAGAATAATAATACCAAATAAAGGATCCCTTAGAACAAAAAGAGCCAATTATATTAAATAATTGTAAAATTATTTGAAATAATAATACCAAATAAAGGATCCCTTAGAGCAAAAGAGCCAATTATATTCAATAATTGTAAAATTATTTGAAATAATAATAATAATCACCATATAAAGGATCCCTCAAACAAAAAAAAGGGCGGGGGAAGTGGGGGGTGTGACTCACAAAATGGTATTATTCCTAGTATGTCACACCCCCCACTTCCCGATATTCATGACACTTGGGACATCCAATAGCCGTGTCTATAATGGGTGGGGATCCCAAAGGAAAAATGCATAACTTAAATTACTGCAGCTTGAAGAACTTTGCGGCCAAAAACAGCATCCGCTGAGGCCCGCACATCAACCTTGTAAAACTTAGAAAAAGTATGCACAGAAGACCAAGTCGCAGCCTTGCAGACTTGTTCAACAGAAGCTTGGTGCTGAAGAGCCCAAGAGGCTTTAATAGCACGAGTAGAATGAGCGGTGACACGAAAAGGGGGAACCTTCCCCTTCGCCATATAGGCCCCAATGATAGCCTGACGTATCCACTTACTAAGGGAAGATTTGGCAGGAGCAAAACCCTTCTTGGGCCCAAAAGGCACAACAAAAAAGGCATCCGTCTTGCGGAAGGCCGAGGTAGTAACTAAATAATACTTAACACAACGAACTACATCCAAAGAATGTAAGACCCTTTCCTTGTCGTTACTAGGTTTAGGACACAAGGAAGGAAGAACTATATCCTGATTTAGGTGGAAAGCAGACACCACCTTAGGAAGGAAATCCGGTTTAAAACGGAAAACAACCTTATCTTGATGCCTCCCAAAATAAGGGGCTTGAATAGACAAAGCCGCCAGTTAGAAACTCGGCGGACAGAAGTAATAGCAACCAAAAAGGCAACCTTCTGAGTAAGAATAGGAAGAGGAATATCCTGCAATGGCTCAAAGGGAGCAGCTTGCATAGCCGAAAGCACCAAATTAAGATCCCAAAGAGGAAATAAAGGCTTTCTGGGAGGCCGCACATGCCCGACTTCTTGGAAAAAGGTCTTAACCAAAAGGATGAAGAGCAAACGATCTTGAAAGAAAATTGCCAAGGCAGAGACTTGCCCTTTCAAAGTACTAATCTATAATCCCATATCCAGACCTCGTTGCAGATATTCCAGAATTCTAGGAATAGAAAATACTCTACAGGGCAAAGCCCTGGATTCACACCAATCAATATAGGCCCTCCAAGTCCTGTAATAAATGACAGAGGAAGACTTCTTCCTAGCTCTAATAAGAGTCTGAATAACCACATCAGAAAGACCTTCTTCTTTCAAGATGGAGACTTCAGCAGCCATGCCGTCAAAGCCAGCGTTTGTAAATTGGGGTAACAAAGTTGACCCTGAGTGATGAGATCTGGAAGACGAGGGTTGGACAAGAATAGACGAATCAAGTCCTGAATCAGAACCATTTTGGACTGAGGAAGAAAAACCTTGGCCTGAAATGTATCCAAAATCAGGCGCAGGAAGGGAATTTCCCTGGACGGACAGAGAGGATTTGGGGTAACTTATTACCCATCCGAACCTTTCTAGCGTAGAGACCACCGTCCTGGTGTCCAACTCTGACCGAGGGAGGAGGCCGCGATAAGAAGATCGTCCAGGAAAGGCAAAATGCGGATGCCCTGGACCCTGAATATAGCCATCACTCCTTCCAGCATCTTGGTAAAGACTCTTGGGGCCGAGGTAAGGCCGAATGGCAGGGCCACAAATTGATAATGCTGGTCTTCTATCGAGAACCTCAGAAATCTCTGGTGACCCGGAAAATAGGAATGTGCAAATAAGCATCCTTGATGTCTATCAATGTCATGAAGTCCCCCTGATGGAGAGCATCGATCGTTGATCGCAGAGACTCCATGCGGAATTTTCTGAAACGGATAAATTGATTGAGTCTCCTTAGGTCTAGGATAGGCCGAACAGAGCCGTCCTTTTTGGGTACCGTGAATAGGTTGGAGTAAAACCCCAAACCCCTTTCCGCTGGAGGCACTAGGCCGATAACAGCCATGTTTAACAGATTTGCTACTGCTGCCCGCAGTCCCTGCGCAATTGCCGGATCTGACGGCATCCGGGACATGAAAAATCTGGGAGGAGGCCGGGACTCGAATTCCAGTTTGTAACCGGAAGAGACTACTTCCAGAACCCAATTGTCTGATACCTCCTGAACCCAGACCTGGAAGAAGAACCGCAGCCATCCCCCCACCCATAAGGGTGAGGGCGTCCCCTCATTGTTGAGCAGGCTTAGTGGCAGATTTGGTTTTGGACCCCCAATTCTGACTTGGACAGCCACGTCCCTTTCCTCTATTCCATGCATTCCCTCTAGGGGCTGAAAAGGCCGATCCTCTACCGGATCTAGACCCCCGAAAGGAAGGGTTAAAAGAGGCCATTCCACGAAAGAACGACGTTGTTTCTTACGCTGAGGTATACCTCCTTTAGTGACAGAATCCAATTTTTCTCCAAAGAGGCGCAATCCCACAAGAGGGAGCGCTGTAAGCGATTTCTTGGCTACAATATCAGCTGCCCACTGCCGCAACCATACTGACCGCCGGATGGCGACTAACAAGGCAGAGGTTCTGCTGCACATGAGCAGAGTATCATCTAAGGCAGAAAGTACAAAAGATGCAAACATCTCACATCACTTAAGAGCGGCGTACTCATCAGAGGCCGGATCAAGCCCTGAGTAATTCATTAGGTCTCTCACAACAGACCTAATAGCCACTGTCATGAGTGCCGAAGCACCAACAGGCAGCAAGGCCGAGCCCACACTGGAAAAAGAGTGGCACGCCATTTGATCAATACGCTTATCCGCTCCATCTTTAAGAGTAGTGGAGTATTAATTAATTAAATATTAATGCATAGATGGCCATTGTATGCTTGTGCACACATAGGAATGTGTCCTCCGCATTTAACCCATCCGTGCAGTGGGTGTACACATGCCCAGAGCGGTGGGCACAGGTGGTGATGACCAACGCTTAACAGTATCAGCTGGGAAGGGATATTTCTTGTCTCAGCCCAAGGGAATGCCAGGAAGCCGCGCAGGCTTCTCCCATTCTTTAAGAATAATATAAAAAAAATGCTTTTGATCTGGGATTTCTAAACGAGGTTTAGAGGCTCCAAAGAATTCCCCTTTTTGAGGAGGGACTACTTCAGGAGGAGTAATAACCAAAACCTCAAATAACTGAGCAAGAGCTTTTGGGGTATCCACAACACTTGCTTCGACCTGCTCAATCTCAGTACCAACAAATTGCTGTTCATCAGAAACATCTGATTCCTCATATAATTCTCCTTCTTCTAACTGAGAAGGATCAGACCAATCAAGCAATTCACAATTGTCTGACTCACTTGCCAGAGCGGCATGAGTCAAGTGCTTTCTTTTAGCTGAGGCTTTCTTGGCCACAGAGCTAGACATTAATTTTTCAAGATGAGCCAATCTGGAACATAAATCAGCATGCGACTCACCACCCATGACAATATCATTGGGGGTACGGACAAGACATGGCGGAGTAGGAGATGAGGCATTAGCCGCAGGCCCTGAAGCCTGGGCCTCAGCTTGCTACATAATAGTTAATTGTGCACAAGGGACGCAAAGAATTGCGTTAACCTCCAACAAGGGATGCCCCACATCCAAAACATTGCCGAGTCTGTGCAGAGGGAATTGCATGTCTCCGTTATCCTAGGATGCCTCCATATGGTGTTTAGTATTATATTATAATTGATTATAGTCTCCAAGTATATATGGGATTTACGCAATTGCTACCCGGGATGCCCCTTTAAATAGTCCCAAGTGGGAGGATTGAAACACAAATGGACCCCCAAATAAGGCTTAAGGGCTTTTTTTTTATTTTTATTTAAGGACCAGGAGAAACCCCTTTTTAAATAAGGAGTTTCCACCTACAGAGAAAACAAAAAAAAACAGTCACCAATATAAATAAATGACAGAAAAAAAAACTCCCTTCAGCCAAGCTGAAGGGTACTCACAGCCCATGCAATAAGCTCACATCATGAGGTAAGGCCACAGGGAAGCAGGAAACAGGAAGTCAAACAGAGCAACCAGGTGCTCTCTGAATAAAAGCATGCCTAAGCCCTGCCCACTTCCAGGGTCACATGGCCAGAAATGGAGGGAAAATTCAAATCTGAACAAAGAGCTTTAATAGGTAAGCAAAAAATGCTGCCTAGACAGAGATAGGAAAATCTAAATAAAACATTTCCTATTAAATAGTACAGTAAAACATACATAATAAAGACTTATTTTATATATCGCTTTTTTTTTTTGTGCATGGTGACAAATAAGCCCAGATAACGCCCCCCCCCCCCCTTCCCCCCTCCTTTTTACCCAGCAGGGTTAAAGAAGAACTAAGGGGAGAGGATAGAAAAGCACCCATAAGGCACAAGAGGATTATAAAGGGACAGGGGCATCCCATGCCGGGAACACCAACCCGGAAGCCGCCTACCACATTTAGGTCTCACGGAGGAGTAATACTCCTGTATACACCAGAAGGTGTATGTATCTACCTTTGCCTGAACCACACAGCCAGGGCTGGGAGGAATACAATAAAACCAAGCTTTTTTAGATAGTTTCAGACAGAAATAGAGAAAAAAATACCATTTTGTGAGTACTCACCTGTAAAATGGATATTATCAGTGTGTCACACACCCCGCTTCCCCTTTAATTCTGACGATAGGGTTATCCTCCAGCAGGAGGCGACGTTGCAGAGAGAAGTCTTGAAAATTAGCCCCTTCCGGCCTATATATATACCTGGGACCTCCCACTTAACACCCAGTGAATTCAAACAGCAGTAAGACAAGGTACCAGGAAATCCAACGGTAACCTCAAAATAAAATAAAGGAAAGCTTCACCATATAGAGGATCCAGGATACCAAAAAAGGGCGGGTGAAGCGGGGTGTGTGACACACTGACAATATCCATTTTACAGGTGAGTACTCACAAAATGGTATTATTCTCAGTGTGTCACACACCCCGCTTCACCTTTAATTCTGACGATAGGGACATCCAAAAGCAGTGTCCACAAGGGGTGGGTATCCGACAGCAAAATGAAGCTTAACTTAAACGACTGCAGTCTGCAGAACCTTGCGGCCAAACACAGCATCCGCTGAAGCCCGCATATCAACCTTATAAAATTTAGAAAAAGTATGAACGGAAGACCAAGTAGCAGCCTTACAAACTTGTTCAACAGAAGCCTGGTGCTGAAAAGCCCAGGACGCACCAACAGCACGAGTAGAAGGAGCGGTGATACGAAAAGGGGGAACCTTCCCCTTGGCCGAATAGGCCCCAACAACCTCCTGACGAATCCATTTGCTAATGGAAGACTTGGCCGGAGCCAAACCCTTCCTAGGCCCACAGGGCACAACAAAAAAGGCATCAGTCTTACGAAAAGGAGAAGTAGTAATCAAATAGTACTTAACACAGCGTACCACATCCAAACAATGCAAAACCCTCTCCTTGTCATTCTTAGGCTTAGGACACAAGGAGGGAAGAACAATATCCTGATTCAAATGAAAAGCAGAAACAACCTTAGGAAGAAAGTCCGGTTTGAAACGAAAGACCACCTTGTCCTGATGCCTCTCAAAGTAAGGCACCTGAATCGACAAGGCCGCCAACTCCGAGACACGCCGAACCGAAGTGATAGCCACCAAGAAGGCAATCTTCTGAGTCACTGTAGACAGAGCAATATCCTGCAAGGGTTTAAAGGGAGGAGCCTGAAGAGCAGAAAGAACCAAGTTCAAGTCCCAAACAGGGAGCAATGGCTTCCTGGGAGGCAGCACATGCGTAACCCCCTGGAAAAAAGTCTTGACTAAAGGATGAAGCGCAAAAGGCTTCTGAAAAAAGATAGACAAGGCAGAAACCTGCCCTTTCAAAGTACTCAGCTGGAGACCAGAGTCCAGCCCTGATTGCAGAAAATCCAGAATCCTGGAAACCGAAAAGACCCTACAAGGCAAAGATCTAACCTCACACCAAGCGATATAGGCTCTCCAAGTCCTATAGTAGACGATAGAAGAAGACCTCTTCCGGGCACAGATCAGAGTCTTAACAACCGAGTCAGAAAGACCCTCCTCCAAGATGAAGGTTTCAGCAGCCAAGCCGTCAAACCCAGCGTTGGTAAATTGGGGTAACACAGCCGACCCTGAGTGAGCAGATCGGGCCGAAGAGGCAGAATGACCTGATTCACCGCCAGCCGAACGATGTCTGCGAACAATACTCACCTTGGCCACCTTGGAGCCACGAGAATGGCGGACACCCTTTCCAGAGCCAGCTTCCGCACCACCTTGCCCAGCATGGGTATCGGAGGAAAAAAGTACAGAAACCCCAGGTCCCCCCAGCTCAGGGACATGGCGTCCACCGCCAGAGCCAGGGGATCCTGAGAGAGCGACACGAAGTTCGGAAGCCAGCAATTGTGACGAGAGGCAAACAGGTCCACCTCCGGTGTCCCCCACCGGAGACACAGAGACCGAAAAACTTGAGGATGGAGAGACCATTCCCCCAGACGGGAAGAGCACCTGCTCAACAGATCCGCTTCCCTGTTTTCCACACCCGGAATGTAAACTGCCGAGAGACAAGGAACATGGGCCTCCGCCCAGGTCAGGATCAGGGACACCTCTCTGAGGGCACCCAGACTGCGAGTCCCTCCCTGATGATTGATGTAAGCAACCGCTGTCCGATTGTCCGAGCGAACCTGAACCGGGAGGCCCAGAACATGCTGAGTCAAATGAACAAGAACCAGACGGATGGCTCTCAGTTCCAGAACTTTGATGGGCAAGTGGGCCTCTCGAGGTCCCCACTGCCCCTGAAACTGAAGATCCTTCCAGAATCCCCCCCATCCCGAAAGACTGGCGTCCGTGGTGACAATTTCCCAAAGAGTAGTCAGGAAAGACCTGCCCCTCAAGAGATTGGTCGAGACCAACCACCATTGAAGCGACTGCCGGACCCGGAAGGACAACTGGAAGGGCCGATCCAACGACCGTGGTCGCCGGTCCCAAGACGCCAGCAGATGAAGCTGAAGCGTCCTTGTGTGAAATTGAGCAAAATGAACTGCCTCGAAAGAGGCAAACATCAACCCTACCAGTCTCATCCCTAGACGGATGGACGGTCGAGGATTGGAAACAAGGAACCAAGCCAATTCCTGAATCAGAAAAATCTTGGATTGAGGCAGAAACACCCTGTGTTGACAAGAATCCAACCGCATTCCCAGAAAGGACACCACCCTGGCCGGGGCGAGGGAGGACTTGGGAAAGTTGATCACCCAACCGAAGCTTTCCAGCGTGGAGACCACCGTCCTGGTGTCCGTCTCCGATTGATTGAGAGAAGGAGCCATGATGAGAAGGTCGTCCAGATAAGGTATGATGCGAATGCCTTGAGATCTGAGAATGGCCATCACCCCTGCCAGCACCTTGGTGAACACTCTTTGAGCCGAGGTAATGCCACACGGAAGTGCCACGAATTGAAAATGCCAATCCTTCATCACGAACCGAAGAAAACGTTGATGAGCCTGGCAGATGGGAACATGAAGGTAAGCATCCTTGATGTCTATGGACGTCATGAAGTCCCCCTGCCGAAGAGAACCGATGGCTGATCGCAAAGTTTCCATGCAAAACTTCCGCGTACGGATGAACCTGTTGAGGAACTTCAGATCCAGAACGGGGCGAACCGACCCGTCTTTCTTGGGGACTGTGAAAATATTGGAGTAAAACCCGAGGCCCACTTCCAAGTGCGGCACCGACTGGATGACCGCCATTTCCAGAAGATTCTTCACCGACGCCAGGAGCCCCTGCGCGGCCAAAGGATCGGTGGGCACCCGAGACCGGAAAAACCGTGAAGGAGGGCGAGACTCGAACTCCAGCTTGTAACCGGACGACACCACCTCCCGGACCCATCTGTCCGGAAACCTCCTGGTCCCAAACCTGGGAGAAGTGTCGCAATCGTCCCCCCACCCGCATGGGTGAGGGCACCCCCTCATTGCTGAGCGGGCTTGCCAGCAGGCTTGGGCTTGGCGCCCCAGGACTGACCGGGATGGCCACGGCCCCTCCCCCGGGTCCAACCTGCACCCCTGGAAGCGGGAAAGGAGGCCCCTCTGCCCGCTCTGGCTCCCCGAAAGGAGGGACTAAAGGAAGCCGCTCCCCGAAAGGAACGGCGCGGCCTCTTGCGTTGAGGCAACTTACCACCCTTGGTAACTGAATCCAATTTGTCGCCAAACAGGCGCAAACCTACAAAAGGAAGAGCTGTAAGCGACTTCTTAGAGCTAAAGTCCACTGGCGCAGCCACACCGACCGATGAATAGCAACCAACAGTGCCGCGGTCCTGCTACACATCGCAAGCGCATCGTCCTGGGCGGTCATGACAAAGGAAATAAACGACTCACACTGCTTGAGAGAAAAGAACTCATCACAAGTGGGATCAAGATCTGCGTACAAATCTAATAATGGACCTGACAGCCATCAAAAGAAGCGCCGAAGCACACACCGGCCGCAGTGCCGATCCAGCACTGATAAAACCATGGCGAGCCAATTGATCAATCCGACGATCCTCACCATCCTTAATGGTAGTAGTGTCAGGGAAGTGTAACACCGTGTTAGACAGCCCCAACACGGGGGCATCGACGTCAGGGGGAACAGACCAAAGCTTCACCAAATCCTCCGGAAAAGGATAACGTTTATCCCAACTAGGAGGAACTCCAACAAGGCGCGTAGGTTGTTCCCATTCCTTAAGGACAACCCTCACAAGTGTTGTTGTCTGGGAAACACCAAACGCGGCTGGGGCACATCAAACAACTCACCCTTTGGCGGGGGGACCGCCTCAGGCGGATCCAAAGCCAAAATCTCAAACATTTGAGCCAAAATGGAAGGAGTGTCAAGGAACACCCCCGCAGCCTGATCGCCAGCGGTACCAAACAATTGCTGGTCTACAGGCTCGTCCGACTCCTCTAGGAGCTCCCCCTCCTCAGCCGGGGGACAATCGGACCAATCCAACACTTCCAACACCTCATCCTTCGGAACAAGCGATGCCGGAGAAAGGTGCTTCCGCTTAGCCGTAGCCTTCTGGGCCACCGCGGCGGAAACTATTTTCTCGATGCTGGCCAACCGTGCACACACCTCGGATTGCGAATCCCCACCTTTGACAACGTCACACGGGGTCCGGAATAGTTGGGGGGGGTGTAGGAGATGACGGAGGTTGCGAGGAGCCAGAAGCTGGAGTGCCGGACTGGCGCGCAATATTCCGCTGTGCACATGGAATACATATTATAACATCATCGCCTGGGAGCGGAGCCCCACAACCCCCACACAGCCTGGATAGCCCCGAAGAGCCGTTTCCGGTAATGTCGAAAGCCTCCATATGGTGAATTTATGGCATTCGCAATAACCCAGGGATTTACACATTAAGCAACCCGGGATGCCCCTTTTTATAATTAAAGTCCCGGGAGTGGGAGGATTTTTACACAATAAGACTACCCAGGTATATCAGACCGGGAGACCCACCGCAGCACGGGAATCCCCGGACCTGTAAGAAAGAGACGACAATCAGCCTCCAGAAAGTACCAAAAAGGTAAGCAGCAAGCGTAAACATACACACACACACACACACACACACACACACACACACACACACACACACATTAAATACCCAAGGTATACTGGCAATCACCTAAAAATATGTGTATATATATATTATATACAAATCAAAATGCAGCCCTCTATACCCCTAATGGGCTCAAGAGTGCACCAGCACAATAATAATCAGTGCAACCAATCTAGAGGAATTACTTCCAAATTGGCCATACATAGGTTAAAATATGCATAAAACGAAAACTTGCCAGACAGAGCCCTTCGCTGGCCTGTTGTGGAGTGCCTGTTGTGGAGTGCCTTCTCTGTGGACTGCAGCAGACCCCAGACCGCAGACGGACCCGTGCACCACCTGAGGGACTACTTCCAGACGCTCCGACCGGAGCGAGGAGACGAAGGGCTGACCGGCAAAGTGCGCGAGGCGCTCCGGCCCCCCCTAGGCGCCCCCTAGAGATGAGCACCGCGGCCGCACTACGAGCGAGGCGGGTGCCAGAAACCGGCACCCCGCCAGGCCGCGCAGCACAGAATGCACACACACAGAGCCCCCGCAGCCCGGGGATTAAAACCCCAGACCGAAGCGCCGACCTGTTTAAGCTGCTCACAGAAAAAACACACACACATCATCCTGGCCAGACTCAATATTAAAGATACCCCACAAACGCCACCCCCCCCCCACGCTAAGGGAGAAGGCACCAGGCGAGGGAAGGCTAGGCTAAAAAGGAGGGACTGGGACGGGGCATCCCAAATCCGGATCACCAGCTGGATAACCGCGTTGCCCCACGCGTGGGGACGAGCGGAGGAGATAAGCTCCTAGGCACCATGAGGTGCCGTCTACCGTTGCCCAGTCAGCAGCCTAGGCTGGGAGGCTTCCAATATCAACCGAGTGAACAAAAAACAAGTAGCTGGGCAGAAATAGACCATGGGGGGATGCCGGGGACTGACCCCGGCTACCTGCAAGCAGGAGACTTCTTTCTTCTGTCTTGTCGCATCTTGCAGAAGAAAACACTGGGTGTTAAGTGGGAGGTCCCAGGCATATATAGGCCGGAAGGGGCTTGTTTTCAAGACTTCTCTCTGCAACGTCGCCTCCTGCTGGAGGATAACCCTATCGTCAGAGTGTGTGTGACACACTGAGAATAAGGGCCGGAAGCAAACCCGGCTACCTGCAGCTTGAAGGAGAGTCATCTCCTGAATGCTTCGCCGACAGCAGAGACGAAAAGACTGAGGTATAGTGGGAGGAACCCAGTACTTATGGACCAGGAGGGGCTCCTTATTTCCATGTCATCTCTGCAAGATCGCCCTCTACAGGCCGGGTTCCCCAAGTGTCATGAATATCGGGAAGTGGGGGGTGTGACATACTAGGAATATAATAGACTACTTTATATACAGAGAAAGCTTATTATTGTGCTTATAGCTTAGATAAGACTAAAAAGACTTTGCAAGATTAGGAATTACTGGGTTATTTATATATCTATTTATGGCATATATGCATAATTATAATTATTATAATTAATTATATATAATTGGGCAATATTAATATTAGATATATTGTTTCAGCTAATAATTGTATCCAATTTAAGAGGAGGGACATATTTCAGCTCCAATATGTACTGTGTCCTTAGTAGATTGCATTATCCTGCAGGTTATTATTGTTTTCAAAATTGATCTTTTTTGCTTTTAATACAAACTGATCTGTGTCACATGGACTAGGTCATCTTCAGTTATCTCTGGTTGGTAAGCGGTTTCCTTAAAAATGAGCTGTGTCACTAAAAAACTTGAACCAAAGCAACACCCTTTTTTGAAAAATGTATTTTATTGTTTTGAGTGCAAATCGAGTTTCAACCTTTTGCCTCAGTCCCCAAGAGGGGTCATGTGGCTGCCAGCAGGCAGGCAAGTTTCCCTAGGCAGGTTTCCAGTCTAGTGCCAGCAACCACGTGACTGAGCTGGCCAATCAGAGTGCTAGATTCTTCCAGGGGACCAAAGACAAGAAGTAAGAGATCTCTAAATGGCCCTGATACAGTGATGAGCATGCATCCCTCCCCAGTGCATTGTCAGTTATGTCAGTTGAGATTCTGGGAGAGGAAGCTCTAAAATGGCCACTACCTTTCTTTTCCAACTGCCAGACTGTTGGTACAGTTTAAGTAAAATAAGCGCAGATCTCTTAACTTCAATTTTGTGTTGAGGATGAGCTGGGAAGAGGCGCAGCTTTAAAAGCCATGAGAATTTTCTTCTGTGGGACCACTGTGGATTGCCAGGTTCACTGACTCACTGACTGAGTGGACAGAGTGACTTCTAGACCATTTGCCCAAGAGGAATAAAAATTGAATCTCTGCTACAACTTCTACCCTTCACTACAGAAAATGGAGGAAAGACATAAGGGAGAGGCATTAGATAAGCTGCTTGCTGTTTGTCATTGCAACAATAAAAATTGGCAGGCAATAAACTTTCCATAAATATCACAGACAAATAAATGAGCCTGGCTGCTACATTAAGGATAAGTTGAAGAAGGACAAGTGAAGGAAAGCCTGATGACAGTAATTAAGATGAGAAGGGATCAGGGCAACAATGAGAGTTTTTCTTGATTCCACAGTAAGAAATAAGCAGTTCTTGGAGCTATTTTTGAAGTGCAGGTAGCATAAGCTGGAAAGTTTTTGAATAAAGGGGGTGAATGACAGCTCAGATTCAAGTGTGACACCTAGACAGCAGGCATGCTGCTTTGGCATTATGATAGTGCCACACATTGAGAGGGCGATATCAGGTTCAGGTAAGCTCAGTTTTTAAAATTCCTTATGTACAGTGGCGCCTATTGATCTCAGTGGGAGTGCTCTGTGCAGAGGCCATGCCCACCCAAGGCACCAGCTTTTTATACCAGCACTCAGCTGATCAAGGAGCAGATGAAAAGTAAATGGTTAGTCTGATGCCAAAGGGCATGCTCTGATTTGAGGCCTGCAAGTAAAGTCCATGAAAGTATAAGAGTGAGGACTGCACTACTCTAGATAAAAGGGCAAATGCATTGAAAAAAATCCTAAATCCTAAAAAACTAAAGTTCACTCAAAACACCCAGTGTTCTTCGGTAATGTCATCAACAGTGTACACTCTCCATCACTATTATGCGCTTACCAAATGATGTAAATTGATATAAATCGGGGCTTTAAATCCTCCCTAATCAAGGGCAAAAAACCTCTATCACATTAAGTGTCAGCCCATAAAGGAAGTAAAAACACACTCTCATAGGGAAGTATATTCAAATTTAAAACCAGCTATTTTAATGTAAAAAACATACTCATAAACATTATATCACACAGCCCGGTTAATTAATAAGCCGATGTGCAAACCCCTAATTTACAACCACAAAGAGCAACAAGAGCTACAGGGAATGCATACACAAAAGGCGTCTTAATATAAATTCTAAAGTTACAAGATCACCAAAATATAAAACACATGAAAATCACAATGACCGATTTACACATTAAATCAAGGCTAGAGGTCAGACAAACAATTGGACCAATTAATCTGATCTCTAGCTGACTGCGAGATCAGTACTAAAGTATTAATGCACTTCCAGCAGACAAACAAATCAAAAAAAGAGCAAGCACATACAATATTGAATCACTAATACAAAAAATTACAAAACATTATAGAGTGGGAAAAGTGCTAGTGCATAAATATCAATATAAACCTTAAATAATGCAAAACCATAAAACACTGTGAGTAAATAAAGTTAATGAACCCCCTATATCATAAAGTCATTGTTTCCATTCATATGAATATACTGATCAAACTTAGTTATAAAAACTAAGAAATCGTAAATACTAATTATTAAAAAAGAAAAAAAATATTAAACGTGATCACAATATGAGGACGGTGTATAACATCTGGGATATGGTAGTTAGGCTGGGAAGGGGATCAAACGGGGAGCAGAATTGGTCTCCATTTCCCCCCTTGTGGATTAACCGCAAGTTAGCAGAGCTTTATGCCATGCTGGATACGTGCTTCTGGGGGCAGGGGGGGGGGGGGTGTCCATGAACTGGGCCAGATATACAGCTCTGGTATTCTTATGTCCTTTGAGCAGCTACGTGGAATATTCCAGCTGTTCCCGCAGATTTTTTCAGCTACCTTCAACTTAGACATTCACTGCAGGCTCAGTTTCCCAGCAATGGTCCACTGGTTTCTGAGTCTCCAGTCGAGAGTGCGGTTAGGTCAAGGGGCTTACTGAAACCCACCTCCTCATTATATAAGACCCTGTTGGGGTGCCTAGATTCCCCCTGAGGGGGGGACAGAAGCTAAATGGCAGGGACTGGACCCTGGTCTGGACATGGATGACTGGGATGAAGTCATGGAAAATATCCATACCTCAGTGGTTGAGGCCAGGGATAGGTTAATACAGACCAAGTGGATACATCAAGCATTTATCACACCGGCCCGTGTGCATAGAATGGGCTTGCTAGAAAGGGATCAGTGCCCACAGTGTGGGGGGGATAATGCCGCATGGGAACATATGATCTGGTCATGCGCTGTCCTCATACAATACTGGGGTGTGGTGCTGAAAGTGGTGATCAAGGTGGTGGGGTTCCAGGTACAGGGTTCTGTTGCCCTTTGTCTCCTGGGAGCGATGGAGCCGCTCTCCGAGGTGGGGGTCGCTGAGCATACTACTTAGGTTATTAATGTTTTACACCAGGAAGTGTATATTGTTGCACTGGAAGCACCCCTTCGGTACAAGCCTGGAAGAATCTGATCAATCAAAAGTTACCCCTCTATAAACTAACCTATGCCGCCCAAGGGGTTCCCTAAAAATTTGACAAGGTCTGGGAGCCATGGTTTCAATGCATGGAGTCAGTGTCGGAGGGGGACTGAGGAGAGGGGGGTCTTGTGGCCTTGCCTCCTCCTGGTTCCCTTGCTGGTTCTTGGAGGAGTGCTTATTGAAGGTAATGGTGGATTTTGGCCCTCACGGGGGTGGGGGGTGGGGCTACGGAGAACCGTCTGGCCCGAGGGGATCCTGGCTCTTCAGGCTCTGTGGACCAGAGGCCTTCTTCTCAGATAGTTGGGGCTAGATGTATGGGCAAGAGCTCCTGTTCGACGGTGTCCCTGCTACGGCCGAATCTCGCGTATTAATGTGTGTGTGATTAGGTGTCTTTGTGGTAGGTTGAATAGTGTATGTATGGTGCCTGTTGCACCATGGTCGTATAGTTACTGTTGTTGTGTTTTTTCTTTTGAAAGCAAAACAAAAACTTCTAAAAAACATGATCACAATGAAGAGTAAACCCAGCACTTCAAATGAATCAACAAATAAGCATTGCCTGAACTGGCTTGTATGCTGTATCCAAAAGCAGTCAGGAGGAGCATCTCAGGCAGCACCCACATGCTCTGTGGTTTCCCACATCACACCCTCGCAGAAAGGAATCTGCAGTGTGGTAAAATCTTTGGTTCTGTGGAAATTAAGTTTTTCACCCCATAAGACTGACCTGCATATAAGACGTACTCAGGATTTAGAGGAGAAAAAAATATAACAACTAAACCCCCCCTCCCAATCAGCTTATTAAAGAGAGTGTGTAGAATCCCCCCATTACAGAGAGCATGTGTGGCATCCCAAATACAGGCAGTATGTGTGGCATCCCAAATACAGGCAGTATGTGTGGCATCCCAAATACAGGCAGTATGTGTGGCATCCCAAATACAGGCAGTATGTGTGGCAACCCAAATACAGGCAGTGTGCAGGCATCTCAAAAACAGGCAGTATGTGTGGCATCCCAAATACAGGCAGTATGTGTGGCATTCCAAATACAAGCAGTATGTGTGGCATTCCAAATACAGGCAGTATGTGTGGCAACCCAAATACAGGCAGTGTGCAGGCATCTCAAATACAAGCAGGGCGAGTGTTTCCCCATATACAGTTACTGTGCAGAAATATCAAATACAGGCAGTATGCGGGGCATCCTAAATACAGGCAGTTTGCAGCACTTCCCCAAAAACAAAAAAACTCACATTCCTGAGTTCCCATGCCGCAGCCATCTCCCACCAACACATAGGGAGAGAGATACACACACACACACACACACACACACACACACACACACACACACACTTACCTCTTCCTGCTGTCATCGCTGCTGCCCGCTGCCTGCACATGAACTTGCTCCCATAATGCTGGTTCCAGCTTCTGGGTGGCCAGGGCCCGTGACTTGCGCTGGCATCATTGGAAGCTGGCACGAGTCGTAGGCCACACCCACCTGGTTGCCGTTGGAACCGTCGCCCAGGGAACACGTGTTTATGTGCAGGTGGTGGGCACCAGTGGAGACAGCAGCAGGCGGTGACGAGTGAGGGCAGTGGTATGTATCTTTCTGTATTTGTTTGTCTCTCTCTCTTTCTTCCTCCGCGTAGGAGCTTGGAAATGTGAGTGTTTTTTGTTGTTTTTTTTACATTCGCCTGATAAGACGCACTGATATTTTCTCCATCTTATAGGGTGAAAAATATGGTATTTTACTGTGTTTATAGGAGTGTGGACAGTGGTAACATATTCTCCTTTATGAAATTACGAAACTAAACTAGATTTCCAAAACGTTATGGCTACTGCAAAAGTCCACCTTTTGCATTAGATGGAAAATGGCTGCTGTAGCCAACTGCTCATATCTAGCACATTGTAAAGCCAGTACAACTAGATTAAAGGGCAATTCTACTTCCAATCGCATTTTTAAAAGTTTCCATTATTATGTGCCAAAATGTCCTCAAGCTGAGCTTATTTCTTAATTTCTTTCTTTAACTGTTTGCAACACTGTGTTCAAAAACAAAACATTTTTCTCTAGCATCAATGGGTTTATATCAGCAACATACACTAACTGGTGTGTAGACTTTCTCTCCAGTTTTGCATCTACTTGGATCTGGGGATTAAGACATGCATGGCCAAAGTATAAATGAAGGCATCAACCTTTCAAGTGAAATTGCAATTTTTTAAGTGTGTTTTTTAAGTGGCAGAAAAGGGGTAGAAGGTCTCTAACCATCTAAGGATGGTGAGCTCCTCAGACTGCTCATGGAAGCGAAAATCCCTGTTAGACCTAGCGGCAACAGTATTTCTACGAGTCCTTTAGGAAGGCCTCGGAGAAAGCCCGACCCCTTCCCCCCAGTCCTCAGTATTGTGCCAGAAAAATAATATTAAACCGAAGGAACAAAGAAAACATTTAAGGTGGGGTTGTAAGGGCCGTCCTGAAGAAATAACGTTACCAGTAAGTCTAATAGGGATTTTTTCCCAATGTCCATTAAGGTGGCCACAAAAGGATAATCAAGAATTAGGATACTAAGGGTGGGATACCACCTGTAGTTAATTTTTACCATGGCTTATTTGTCTGATAATTGTTTTTAATGGTAGGGCTTAAAGAAGATAAGGGGTGTAGACCTAGCAGTCGCCAAGTAAAATTCTTCTTCCACTTGAAGTGGAGACTGCTCTGAAATGAGCAGAAATATATGGAGCAGAAACATCCATACACGTGTAGGCCCAGGATTTTCGATTAGCTATAGTGGCTTTAGAAGCAGATTTTTCTCTATTCCTTTCTGAATGGAAACAAACAGATGATCTGTGAAGAAAACTTGAAGTGAGTTCTGATAAATGATGAGAATATCACTTGGCCTAAACCACTTCAGATCACTTGTCATAATTCTAAGTATATACTAATAGTGACCTACCTTTTGTCTCCACCCTTATCCTTTAGATTGTAAGCCCACAAGGGCTAGTGTATTTCAGTATGACTATGTATTTGTGCTTTTCTGTCATGTATTATAAGTTAGATGTTTTATTTGCCCTGTTTGTAATTTCACATCATACAGCTCCATGGAAGATCGTGCTTTATAAATAAACTTTAATAATAATAATGCAGGAGGATCAAGCAATGTGGGTCTCTGAACTGGACTGTAACCAACAAACCTCCTAAATGATAAGGCGACGCTTAACCGGAAACTAGATTCAAGGGGTAAGATTGTATCTGAGGTTGAGGACCCTTTAGGAACTAACAATAAAACCCAGGAAGGACAATCAATAAGCCACCGGGATCTTGTGGGACTGACAAGTCTGGTGGGGAACAAATTCAGACCTTTGACTAACAAGACCTATAGGCCTGAGGCCTGAGTCTTTAAAATATTTACAGCTAGACCTAACACAAATCCCTTCGGCAGGAATCAGAAGAAAGTAAAATTTCTACTTGTAGTTTTCTTTCTGCTTATTAGAAAAGCGCAGGCCAGATTCTGAAAGGCTACTGATCTTGTACCTCCCTGGTGATTAAAATATGCCTCTTATCGTCTTGGTGATAGAAATGGCTCAATATGAGTAAGCAACTGCTGCTTTTTGTAACATGATGATTCAAACTATTACTCTGGATGTGGCGAGAGTCAGATGTGCTCCCACACCCAAGCACTGGAATCCGTTGCAATAACTGGGACCTCTTGTCTCCAATGGCTGCCTTGAAGTACTAGAGAAACCACTTCAGGCTCACCCTGACTGATTGGGAAAGCAGTGGTGTTCCCCAACAGGAGTGATCCCATGTCTGTAGGGAAAAAGGCTTGTAACTGCCAGTAGTGAAGTTACAGCCAGGTAATCACTGGGATGTTGTAGGTCATAGACCCAGGACCAGGGGCATAGCTATAGGGGGAGAAGAGGTTGCGACCTGCTCTGGGACCCATAAGGTCAGGGGGCCCCATGATTGTTTCTATGCCCTATTTCTTATATTTATGATCTCATTCCATCACATACAGAAAAAAAAATCATTATTTTTCTGTCTCCAGTTTAGCTAAAATGACAGAAAAAAAGGTTACTGTATGAGCCATGATGGCGGGGCTCATTCAATTCTCGCATTGAGCACTCTTCACATCAAGTTACGCCACAGCCCAAGACCATCAAGATCCATGCGAGGTAACTCAACTCGGCGATGGCAAGTCTTGTGTTGTGTGCTGTCTAGTTATAGCCCAGACATGTGGACTCTCTGGATGGAACTATGTTCCTGGAGAGAGAGAGAGAGAGAGAGAGAGAGAGAGAGAGAGAGAGAGAGAGCGAGAAAGATCACCTCTGTACTAGCTAATAACTGGAGGTCGTCTAGGTAAGGCAGGATCGAAAATGCTTGACCTCCCACAGCCTATCGTCCTAGTCAGAATCTTCTTAAAGACTCAGGGGGCAAAGGATAATCCCAAGTTTCCCATCCAAGTACCCAATCCTGCTTAGCTGTCGAGATCAACTGCACTTATAAGGTGTGCACCACCTACACAATCCCATATATGGCAGGTGCCAATTAAAGGGACCTACTAATCACAACCTTCTTTGTCTGGTGCGACCCCAGGGCTGGCCCACCAATCGGTCCACAAATGCAAATTGCACACTGCTAAATCTAATATCCAATTTATTAGAGCATAAGAAATTCATACATAGTATCAAATACACATAACAACATATATACACACAGTTAAAAAACACTTATTAAAACCCAAATAAAGTGGGGAGGAACTCCAGGGCTATATTACTATCAAAATAGATAATCAATTGATCATGTACCCAAACATCAGTAATAATGGCATACATCTCATAGTGCAATGGCGCTTATGGAAGGTGCTGAGTGCATAAAGTGCCTAGTGTCTACTTATAAAGTGCTCAATCTATTTGTGAAACAGTTGCACTGCTGAGAACTCGCAGTGCTTACAGCGTCCAAACCCGTGCAATCATGCAATACATATAATACAAAGAAAGTGCCATGTGCAAAAAATCAGTGCCTCTACTCTAAGACTAAGCCTAAATAGTGCTACTACAAAATCAAATAAGCGCCACTCACATATGGTGTAAGTAAATAAACATATATATACACTCGCAGTGAACAATAACACTGCGAAGTACCAAACAGAGCCCCCTGTCCTCCCCACTTACCTCACCGGCGCGCTGCGTGGTCCTCCACCACTTCGCTCGGGTGTCTGGGTTGAGGACGCCGGCATGTTAAGTACTCCCTAGATCACGCAGGCGGAAATGACGCACGACCCCAGATGCGCGTCACTTCCGGCCGATGGAGCGCACACACCAGGAAGCCCACATAGTGTGCTACCTCAGTGAGTGCGCTCCACCAGGCGGAACCGTCGCGCCCCACACACCCGCCCACAGAAGCCAATAGAATGCTGGGTGAAGGACGCCAGCGTGTGGCATACCCCTCCAATCACACAGGCGGACATGGCATCCAGCCCCAGGACCGCGTCATCTCCGGCCGGTGGAGCGCACACACCAGGAAGCCCACATAGTGTGCTGTCACAGTGAGCGCGCTCCACCAGGCGGGCCCGCCGCGCCCCACATGTCCGCCCATCGAGCCATACAACCTGTGGGACAGGCCACCCTGTCGTGCCCCCAGGCTCCTGCCCCAACCTGCGGACCTCCTAGGGCCTAACAAGTGAAGCCAGCAATAACCAGCGTTCTGACATCCATAATGAGTGACATCAATCCAACAATAAACATAAAACCTGTTATAGTCCAAACCTAGTACTATATGTGAAACTCCAACCCTGCTCTCTAATAGTCGCTCTAACCATACACATATGCCCATAATACAGATGGATCACCAAGATCATATTGTTGTTATATATTCAATCCTACCATCATTTGTGACACTGTTGCAGATAGTTATCCGCCATATCAGTCTGCAACAGGGAAGGGAGGAGAGAGGGGGGGGGGAGGGGGGAAAAGGAGGGGGAAGGGGGGGGGGCGCCCGGGGGCTCCTCCAAGGCTACACAGACAGTCCACATAGATGGCTTCCTATTATGCACGACTACTCCTCCTCATATGTTCTTGAACTCCTCAAAATTCCCTCTTTCGACTTTCGTCTTCATTTTCCTCTCACCAACGGTCATTGTGTACAGCCTTTATCCTCTGCTTCATATCCATGTTCATATTAACCACCACTCTCTAAAACATAAATGAGAGATACATATGAGCCAAAGTGCCCCATCTGTTGGGCCAAGCCCCAGATCTCACTCATCTCCCCCCACCCATACATCCCGTGCATTCCCCTATGGAAGAAGATGGCCACCCACATAGGGTATGGAACTATACCAGCCCCACTAATTGTGGCCTAAATGATCAGGTGGCAGTATGTCTAGGGGCCTCTCAGATAGTAATTACAAACCTTATATAAGGAGACGGTCATCCTCCTAAGTATGCGTCCCTTAATACTCCTCCATGGTGTGTCCGTCCCTTGATACTCACCATTACTCTGCATGATCCTTCAGATGTCACCCTATAGGGAAAGGAAACAAAAGCAGAGAGGGAGAGGGGGGGGGGGAGCCACACTCCCATATCACTTCAGTCTCTACCCAAAAAGGGGGTGAAGCTGAAATCAATATTCAAGCCTCCCGGGGACATACTGTTCAACCTGTAGATCCATTCTGCTTCTCGTTGAAGCAGCTTTCTCACCAGGTTACCTCCTCTGTTATCTGCGGCTATCTGGTACACAAAGATAACCTTTGTCCCCAGCCACTTGCCTCCATGTACGTTCAGGAAGTGTGCTGCTACTGGCGTCAGCACCTTCCCCATTTGTTCATCTCTTGATGCCAGTCTAACATTCGATATGTGTTGCTGTATGCGCAACTTGGCCATGTTTTTAGTTTCCCCTACATAGTATTTATTGCAGGGGCACAGGATGGCATAGATCACACCTATTGCCCTGCATGTAAGATGTTGCCTAATCTTATATGCCTCCTGTGTTTGCAGATTCACAATCCTGTCTGTTCTCACAACCGCTGGACACACATTGCACCTCCCACATGGCTTGCATCCTCCCATCCTAGTCTTTCCAAGCCATGTGGTCGAGCGTCTGTAGTGACTTTTGCACAGTCTATCTCTAAGATTCGGCGCTCTCTTGGCCGTCATAGACGGTCCCCCCTGTGTCAATGCCGCCAGGCGGGGGTCAGCCTGTAATACTCTCCAATGCGTCTTTAATATCCCCCTAAGCCTATTCCAGTCATTGTGATATGTGGACACATATCTCACCTTACTATCGTGTCTCCTCTCCCTGTACTTCAACAGATCTTCTCTCGGGGTGTCATGTGCGCGTCGTGTTGCTTTGTCAACAACCCTTCTTGGATAGCCTCGTCTTTTAAATCGATTTCTCATATTCTTCACCTCCTGGGTAAACTCCTCTTCCCTGGAGCAGTTGCGCCGAGCCCTCAGCATCTGCCCCACTGGTATGCCTTCTTTCAAACTTCTGGGGTGAAAGCTAGAAAAATGCAGGAGGTTATTGGTGGCTGTAGGTTTACGAAATAACTTGGTCGACAAGGAGCCATCCTCCTCCAACGTGATCCTAACATCCAAGAATTCCACCATGTTTTGCGACATGGTGTACGTGAGGTGTATGTTGTAAGGGTTCTGGTTCAACCTGCCCACAAATTCCTCACATACTGATCTAGGCCCATGCCACACCACCAGGAGGTCATCAATGTACCTGTACCACCCCAAGATATGGGCGTGGTACAGGTCATTTGAATCCCCCCATACCACCTCCCGCTCCCACCACCCCAAGAAGAGGTTCGCGACCGCGGGTGCACACCTAGCTCCCATCGCTATTCCTTTTACCTGCTTGTAATAGCTACCGTCAAACGTGAATGCATTGTGGGTTAAGACAAAGTTGAGTAGTTCTAATATAAAGCCATGCATTGGTCTATTGTCAATCGATTCCGTTTCTAGGTAGTACTTCACTGAGGCACCCGCCAGTTCGTGGGTAATGTTTGTATACAGTGACTCAATGTCACATGTTACCAGAATCGTATTTTCTGGTACCACCATGGAGTTTAACCTATTCAAGATGTCTGTTGTGTCCCTTATATAGGAATCCAATGTGACGACATGGGGTTGCAGGGCATAGTCTATCAGCACACACGCAAACTCAGTCAGGCTTCCCACCCCTGCAACAATGGGTCTACCCGGTGGTTTGTGCATATTCTTATGCACTTTCGGTCGAGTATAGAGTGTGGGTATCCTAGGATGGTCTACCCTAAGGTATTCAAATAGACTGTTGCTAATGATAGCCCCTTCCCTAGCATCCTCAATGATCTTACTGTATTCCTCCTTATATTGTGGGGTGGGATTACCTGGTAATTTAACGTATGTCTTCTCATCTTTCAGTTGTCTCCTAATCTCTTCTACATATTGTTCCTGCGTCTGGATTACAATATTGCCCCCCTTATCTGCCTCCTTGATTATAATCCCCTCCTTACTCTGCAACGACCGGAGGGCTTCCATCTCATCCTTAGATAGGTTCTGATCACATTTATTCGGAGTTAGGGCTTTTATATCCTGACTCACCAGTGAGTAGAACATCTGTAGTGCTGGAGTGTTAGACCATGACGGTACAAACGTCGACGGCCTCTTCAGTTGTTTGATCTTAGACACATATTTCCCTGGTTCTTCCATTTCCTCAATGTCCAGTCCATAGTTATCTTGTTCCCTTGCCAGGGACTGCAGGTCAATCAACGCTTGTTCCTCTATTATGTCCCAGGGAGGTTCCTGTGAGTGTTGAGTGTTATCTGAAAACATACATTTCAAAGACAACCGTCTGCAAAATAGGTAAAGATCCTTTATGGCAGTGAATTTGTCAATGGGGTTGGTTGGAGAAAAACTTAGTCCTTTAGATAGAACTCGTTCCTGAACCTCTGTGAGAGGCTCATCAGTTAAATTAATGATTTTCAATTCCGAGCCATCCGTCTGTGTCCCTGAGCTTGGGGTGATAATGGGCGCTTCCGCCTCATTTCCCGTGGTCTCAGGCGATGGTGTGCCCATGTGCTCTGATCTCTTCCTCTGCCCCCCTGATCTCCGGGGTCCCCTCTTTTTGTATTTCCCCCTCCTCGTGCGTCTGTGTGGTTTGTCTCTAAAAAACTCACATCCGCTGAGGAGGTGTCAGATGTGTTATATGATGATGAAGATGGTGTGTTCGAGGGGGATCTATGTCTTCTATATTGCATCCGACCGTGCCTGTCACCATCCAGATAGTGTCTTCTCCGGTCGGATGATCTCTGGTCTGGAGATCTCCGAGGGTCTCTATACCTCCCTCCTCTACTGTTACCATGATGTCTCCACCTGAATACAAAGCCATTCACTACATCCAACCTATCTCTATGCAACTTCCTCTTTTTATTCTCCATTACTTCCTCCTCATATTTGTCTAGTTCTTTCTGCAATGTGTCTTTAAATCTAATCAGCCTCTCTGTCTCTTGTACTGCATTGAACTCTGCATATAGCTCCTGCAACCGAGCATTAATACCCTCTAGGATCTTTTTATCCTCTTTGATCAGCATGTCGATCAGGGCGAGTGAACAGGTTGTTAGCACTCCTTCCCACTCCTTCCTAAACTCCGGGGTGACCTCCCATGCTAGAAAAATTTGTATTCTAAGTCCCCTTGGCACCATCTTTTCTTCTCTGTATATCTCCAAACTACTAATATTCCACCACACCTTCAAATATTCATGTCTAGTGCGTTTGATCAGATGTAATAAGTCATTAATGGAGTGTCCCTCCTTCCTCTGACTCTCCTCCTCCACAGTGTATCCATTTTTTAAAAGTACAAGTTTATCGGACCAACCACTTTCCATATGGTCAAAATTCATAGTGGGCAATAATAGTGTGCAACACCTCCAAGGTCCCTCAAGATGGACCTGCCCCAGCGTCCAAAACTCAACTGCACTTATAAGGTGTGCACCACCTACACAATCCCATATATGGCAGGTGCCAATTAAAGGGACCTACTAATCACAACCTTCTTTGTCTGGTGCGACCCCAGGGCTGGCCCACCAATCGGTCCACAAATGCTAATTGCACACTGCTAAATCTAATATCCAATTTATTAGAGCATAAGAAATTCATACATAGTATCAAATACACATAACAACATATATACACACAGTTAAAAAACACTTATTAA
Organism: Gastrophryne carolinensis; assembly: GCA_027917425.1. Classification (NCBI taxonomy): domain Eukaryota; kingdom Metazoa; phylum Chordata; class Amphibia; order Anura; family Microhylidae; genus Gastrophryne; species Gastrophryne carolinensis. The sequence continues at coordinate 251,015,759 of CM051234.1, read as the reverse complement.
AACCCAAATAAAGTGGGGAGGAACTCCAGGGCTATATTACTATCAAAATAGATAATCAATTGATCATGTACCCAAACATCAGTAATAATGGCATACATCTCATAGTGCAATGGCGCTTATGGAAGGTGCTGAGTGCATAAAGTGCCTAGTGTCTACTTATAAAGTGCTCAATCTATTTGTGAAACAGTTGCACTGCTGAGAACTCGCAGTGCTTACAGCGTCCAAACCCGTGCAATCATGCAATACATATAATACAAAGAAAGTGCCATGCGTGATCTAGGGAGTACTTAACATGCCGGCGTCCTCAACCCAGACACCCGAGCGAAGTGGTGGAGGACCACGCAGCGCGCCGGTGAGGTAAGTGGGGAGGACAGGGGGCTCTGTTTGGTACTTCGCAGTGTTATTGTTCACTGCGAGTGTATATATATGTTTATTTACTTACACCATATGTGAGTGGCGCTTATTTGATTTTGTAGTAGCACTATTTAGGCTTAGTCTTAGAGTAGAGGCACTGATTTTTTGCACATGGCACTTTCTTTGTATTATATGTATTGCATGATTGCACGGGTTTGGACGCTGTAAGCACTGCGAGTTCTCAGCAGTGCAACTGTTTCACAAATAGATTGAGCACTTTATAAGTAGACACTAGGCACTTTATGCACTCAGCACCTTCCATAAGCGCCATTGCACTATGAGATGTATGCCATTATTACTGATGTTTGGGTACATGATCAATTGATTATCTATTTTGATAGTAATATAGCCCTGGAGTTCCTCCCCACTTTATTTGGGTTTTAATAAGTGTTTTTTAACTGTGTGTATATATGTTGTTATGTGTATTTGATACTATGTATGAATTTCTTATGCTCTAATAAATTGGATATTAGATTTAGCAGTGTGCAATTTGCATTTGTGGACTGATTGGTGGGCCAGCCCTGGGGTCGCACCAGATAGCTGTCGAGATCAGATAAGATCAGTCGCATTCAGGGTGGTGTGGCCATAGGCCGCAAAAGCCACATGTATGTATGTGCTCCTGCAAACATACAGAGTCTCTAAGATTATAATCAATCAGAAGGTCCCCCTGCTTTTAGTGGGGATTGTACTCCTTTGGATAACTGGCGCTTAGGCTTGGTCTGCAACATCCACTGCTTATTTAGTTATCCTTGATGATTTAGAGTAAAGGAGGGATGGCAGCCACTCAGACCATTTTAAAACTAACCTGGGAGGTGCACGTGAGGAGGGCAATTAGGATACAAACGTCTTAAAGGAGCCACAGCAGTCAACCCTGTTAGCTTGCAGACAACCTAAAATCTGTCTCTAAATCTGGTTAAAAACAGAGGGCTCGGTCCACACACATCTACAGAAGTATGCTTAAGCTGCACCACCAAGCGCCAAGGTGCTTATGTGAGGTACAGTCCTAACTCTAATCTCCTAGAGCCCTATTTGGGAAATACAGTGCAATAGAAAAATTGGAAGCAGGCTTACCTGAGGTTGCCCTATAACCTCGAGTGTAAGCCATGGGGTGGAAGGGTCAAAGACCATGCAGTACAGCCCAGACCCCACACTCCATGTGCTTGCACAAATTCAGAACAAAGGAGGGATGGCAGCTGCTCAGACCAATTTATAACTAACCTGGGAGGGAGGTTATAGGGCAACCTCAGGTAAGCCTGCTCCCAATTTATCTATTGCATTGTATGTCCCAAATGGGGCTCTCAGAGATTGGAGTTAGGACTGTACCTCACAGAGGCAACCTTGGTGCTTGGTGGGGCAGCTTAAACTGGACCAACAGCCTGCCACAGTTGGAAAGGAAAGGTAGTGGCCATTTTGGAGCTTCCTCTCCCAACTGACATAACTGAAATGCACAGTAACAGGAAGCCCAGCATGACTTCCTGTTTGCAGGTGGCCTGCAAGCCCATGAGCAGCCATCTTGCTTTTAAAATTTATCCCAGTAGGCGTTAGAAAAGGGTAAATTATTTTTTATGTGCAGCAATCTAAATTGCCCTGGGGAGGGATGCATATGAGCACTGTTTGTTGTGTTGGTCTGATATAATTTATTTTCGAATGTTGGTCCGCTATAAGCATACTTCTGCAGATGTGTGTGGACCGAGCCCTCTGTTTTTAACCAGATTTAGAGACATATTTTAGGTTGTCTGCAAGCTAACAGGGATAAGTGCTGTGGCTCCTTTAAGGCTGATGATTTAGAGTGTCTAGCCTCTAATATAAAACCAAAAATAAGGTTTCCTTCAGAAAAGGAAAACCACCTACATTTTATACATTAAGACGCTCTGCCAGGATTATAAACAGAAAGGCTCTTCTGGCATAATTTAGCAAGGTCTTTGATATAGAAGTGGCTAATCACCTCACGGATGCCTGAAACATGTATGGTAGCGTGCCTCACAGGGAGGGAAGAGATGTTACCATTGCCGCTGTAGCTAACTGGTCTTATCAGAGTAAGGCCCCTATTGGCTATAATTTGATGATAAAAAGACAAAAACAGGATTAGGCCAGGTCCTGCACAAATACAAGACCTGGTCACCTCCTTGGAAGGTTAACTATGAGGGTGACATTGTCCTGGCGTACATGGATATACCTGTCCTACCAGGGTCTGCATAGGGATGTATACCTGAAGTAGCCCCTAAGATTGATAAACTAAGCTTCTAGGTGCCTATGCATACTCTGAAACTCGAGAGACAAAATTGATTGATTGATTGATTGATCCTAGTGCTGCAGCGCCCTCTGGCGGTCGGGAGGAGAACACCAGAGAACCGCTGTGAGGAGAGAGCGGAGCGCTGCCACCAGCCGCCAGGTACTCGCGTGTGTCCGCTGCCCCATCATCATCATCCCGGAATTGAATGATCTTTGGCTTCTGATCATTGATCAAAATCTGATCGCTCTGAAGATCATACTGAGGATTAAAAGAGGAGTCCAGAGAAGATTAGGATTCAATTGAGAGATCATACCTTTCTGCTGTTTTATACTAGGTGTCTGGTAAGAGGCTTGATTGATCGGTGGTGGATTTCCCTGTGTGCTAACACGTGTGGATTGAAGTACATCACGGTGGATTATTGAGAGCTCTGTGTAATCATATGTTTATGTGACATTTGTAAAATTGATACATTGCATGCTCTCTAGTTACCCATTACCCAGAAATTGGGGCAAATAGTTACAGACTTGAGTCCCAAGTGACCTCTGGTGGCCAAAAGACATACTTTACTCAGAAAAAGACAATATTCTTCCATTAAAGTGGACCAACACCCAGGATTTTGACTATCCTGGGTGTTGGTCCACTTAGGTGGGGCACCCCGATCGGGGGTGCCCCGCTGTCTGAAACCCCCCGATCGCCGCAAAAACTCACCTCTCCCCGCTCCCACGTGACCTCGTCCGGCCAATGACAGCGCTCAGAGCAGCTCTGGTATGCGCGTCCAAAGCCGCTTGGACGCGCATACCAGAGCGCTGTCATTGGCTGCGTCTCTCACTTCCCTCTAACAGGGAGCGCGCCTGCGCCGGCCATTCACAAAACGGCCGGCGCGGGAGCGCGCCCTGCTAGAGGGAAGCGAGAGACGCGGCCGCGTCTCGCGCATGCGCCGTTGGATCGCCGGTAAGGTGAGGATTGTGGGCCTCCTGGGGGGTTCCTCCCCGCAGGACATCCCGATTTCGGATGCCCCGCGGGGAGGGATATGATCGGTCCGGGAATCTTATAGATTTCCGGGCCGATCCCCCCTGGGTGTTGGTCCACTTTAAACCCTGGAGAAGAAAGAAAAGTACCGTTTTATTGCTAGGATGGACCTGACATGTCCCTCAAGGCTCTCCAACAGGGATTTGGACAATTTGCCAAGTTCCTGAGATCTTGTTCCTCCCTGGTGGTCTAAAAAGGCAACTAGGAGGGATTCAGTCAATATGGATCTCTCCCTGTGGAGTGTTCTAAAGGAAGCCTGGCAGCTTCCCAGGTGAGTAGCTCTGAAATATTTGACTACATTGCATGTCCCAACTTTGGGGACTCAAAAATAAGAGTAGGGACCACACTAAACACAGAGTGCCTTGTCGGGGGGGGGGGGGGGCGGTGTGGCTTCCACATGTATCTGCAGATATATGCAACCAAATCTCTGTCTTTTCACATAGCTAGACATGTTTGGTGCTCAATACTTAAGATGATGAGAGGGTTAAACTGGGCGGTAAATTGGTTCCCAGGCCCTGAATAATAATAATAATTTTGTATAAATAATAGTGATGGAGCTGCTCCCACCCCCTTTACTCAGTAAAAAGGAAACTACCGTGATGTCTGAGACAAGCTGGATGTCTAGTTCCCTCAGGGCTTCTTTTACAGCTAGGATTTACCTGAAGTCCTATCTGGTGCCAATGCTTCCCATCTGCCACATTCTCTGACAAGGTCCACCATACCAGACTTTCCCGAACCTGCTTCGGTAAGGAGACTAACCGATCCAGGGAGGCTTGATCTTTGTCCCATGTGTCCAGAAAGAAGGCCTGCAAGAGATGAGAATGGAGCTGGGCCCAGGGAACTGCTGGTATGGAGGAGGTCATGAGACAGAGTATGACCAATATCTGCCTCAGAGATAGACTGGTGGGAAAGAACTTGTTTCACATATTCCACCATCTTTTCGTTCTTGGCCTTGGGAAAAATGATACGCTGGGTGAGGGTATCTATCTTGTACTCAAGGTACGTGCATCTGCTTCCGGGGATGAGGCTGGACTTTTCCAGATTCAATATCCAACCTAACTCTGGGGGACAAAGTAAGGTTTTCTGCAAGGCTGCTAGAAAGGAGGACATGTCTCATGCAAAAAGAAACAGGTTGTCCAAATAACCTATGATGTTCACCTGATGAAGTCTCAAGTGAGCCATTGCTTCTAATAGAGCCTTTGTTAAGATTCGGGGTGCCAAAGAAAGAACAAATGGCAGGGCACGAAATTGCCAATGCTTCACCTTGCCTTCTAGCAGGATTGCAAACCTCAGAAACCTTCTGTGAGCAGGATGGATAAGAATGAGAAGGTAGGCATTAGGGATGAGCGAATCGATCCGGACGAACCCGGATTCGATCCGAATTTCATGAAAAATTCGATTCGGATCGAATCCGAATTTCCCCGTGCTTCGATCGCTCGAAGTTTTCCTTTAACATCCATTCATTTACATTACAGGCATTCTAAGATGGCCCCGCACCAGTGCATGCTGGGGCAGTCACATGCAGCCTATCAGCAGCCAGCAAGCCCGGTGACGTCCCAGCGCTATTTAAGGCGGCGGACATCTTGCTTTTCCTCATTTCTCTATTGCATTCGTGAGAGACAGGACGCTGCTGTAGTGAGGGAGAGACAGTTAGAGAGACAGGGACAGACAGGGGCAGGCAGGAGACAGGCAGGAAGTCAGTGAGAAGCAGGGAAAGTTAGGAAAAATCGGAGGCAGTCACAGGGAGATTTTTTTTTTTTTCATCCAGCCTGAGTGTTACTGCCTGGGTCACTGGCTTTGTTAGCTGTTTCACCCTGGTTAACCACTGTTGCTTTGCATAGTACTACTGCTCCCAGGTGCACTGCGGTTGTGGCATCCCATTCTGTGACTACACCAGCCTCTATTTACTATAACCCTTTGCACTTATTCTAAAAGTAATTTGGCCTGATAAAGACACTTTTGCTGTGCATAGTACTACTGCTCCCAGGTGCACTGCGGTTGGGGCATCCCATTCTGTGACTACACCAGCCTCTATTTACTATAACCCTTTGCACTTATTCTAAAAGTAATTTGGCCTGATAAAGACACTTTTGCTGTGCATAGTACTACTGCTCCCAGGTGCACTCCGGTTGTGGAATCCCATTCTGTGACTACACCAGCCTCTATTTACTATAACCCTTTGCACTTATTCTAAAAGTAATTTGGCCTGATAAAGACACTTTTGCTGTGCATAGTACTACTGCTCCCAGGTGCACTCCGGTTGGGGCATCCCATTCTGTAACATACCATTAGCCTCTGTATTCACTGTAAGCTGCACAGTTATTTCAAGTAATTTGGCCTGTATGAGGCTGCTTACACACTGCTGCTGTGCGCATATATTACTGATCTCAAGTCTGCTTGGGGCATCCCATTCTGTAACATACCATTAGCCTCTGTCTTTACTCTAAGCTGCACACTTATTTCAAGTAATTTGGCCTGTATGAGGCTGCTTACACACTGCTGCTGTGCGCATATATTACTGATCTCAAGTCTGCTTGGGGCATCCCATTCTGTAACATACCATTAGCCTCTGTCTTTACTCTAAGCTGCACAGTTATTTCAAGTAATTTGGCCTGTTGCAGCCTGTTTACACACTGCTGCTGTGTGCATATATACTGATCTCAAGTCTGCTTGGGGCATCCCATTCTGTAACATACCATTAGCCTCTGCATTCACTGTAAGCTGCACAGTTATTTAAAGTAATTTGGCCTGTTTCAGCCTGCTTACACACTGTTGCTGTGTGCATATATACTGATCTCAAGTCTGCTGTGGGCATCCCATTCTGTAACATACCATTAGCCTCTGCATTCACTGTAAGCTGCACAGTTATTTAAAGTAATTTGGGCTGTTTCAGCCTGCTTACACACTGTTGCTGTGTGCATATATACTGATCTCAAGTCTGCTTTGAGGCATCCCATTCTGTAACATCACATAACCTACCTCTCTTATTTCCACTAAGCAGCTCTCTTATTTAAACTAAGCAGGCCTCTTATTTACACTAAGCAGCTCTCTTATTTAAGCTAAGCAGCTCTCTTATTTAAGCTAAGCAGCTCTCTTATTTAAACTAAGCAGGCCTCTTGGAGGCTGATTGTTCACTTTTGGGTGTGCATTCGGTTTCATATACAGTGGGGTATCCCAATTTGTAAGATAACCTACCCCAACCATGTAAACTAAAGAGGCCTGTTGCAGCCTGAATTTCTCTGCTTGCGTATGGCCTGCATTACAATCTGTCTCTTTCAATGACACTGCTGCCTGGGGTATCCCAATTTGTAAGATAAGCTACCCCAACCATGTAAACTAAAGGTTACGTCCTTCCAGAAGGAAAACTTATGCCGAACACTATTTTTGTTAGGGGCATTGACCTTTGGATTGATCGGCATGAAATTAAGGATTTTTTTTCAAAGTATGGCGCTGTAAAGAAGGTCAAAATTATTTCTCATACTTGGATTATTGTTACTTTTTGTTCAGCTTGAAATATACCAGGCCACACGGCCATCCCAAGGCACATGCTGTTTAACCCTATTTGTTAAGCACAAGCATTTCTCATACTTGGATTATTGTTACTTTTTGTTCAGCTTAAAATATACCAGGCCACACGGGCATCCCAAGGCACATGCTGTTTAACCCTATTTGTTAAGCACAAGCATTTCTCATACTTGGATTATTGTTACTTTTTGTTCAGCTTAAAATATACCAGGCCACACGGGCATCCCAAGGCACATGCTGTTTAACCCTATTTGTTAAGCACAAGCATTTCTCATACTTGGATTATTGTTACTTTTTGTTCAGCTGGAAATATACCAGGCCACACGGGCATCCCAAGGCACATGCTATTTTAACCCAATCTGTTATACAACATAAGCGTTGATCAGCATCAGCTGCTTTATTAAGCTATAAAAGATAAAGGCACAGAGCTTATAAAAGAAGTCCTTTGACGATCTCATAAAGTGAAACAACTTCCTCTTCACAGATGACTCATCACCAGGTGATCCAAAAAAAAAAAAAAATTAAGTGCACAATCCGCCACCTAATGTTAGAAGGCTTACCAGATGTAGGTAAAAAAACGCTTTTCACACCCAATGATATCGATACTCTTTTAGATAAATCATCCAAGTAAATCCAATAGCAGATTCCATAAATAATTCACCGTTTCTTTCAACACATTACGGCTTCCGCATTCAAAGGGTTAAGGGGTATTGCGCACCCACACATAAAAGATATAATAGAAGAATCTAGTGCAACTCAGCTAGCAAACAGTGAAATTTTTATTTAAAACAAGTTCTGCACTCACATGTGATTCCATAAAAAACAGGCACATCAATTTAGTTTATGGGAGAGCGACTCTCACCGCCAGTCCATCCCGTCCTCAGGTCCGTTCCACTGACTCAGGGTTCCAATGAATAAAAAGAGAAGCTGCTGCTCACCAACGCGTTTCGTTCCAGAACGGAACTTTGACCAGGTTTGCAGCAAAGCAGACATCTCAGGAATAAATACCGGCAAGCGCTCAGGGCAAGCGAGCGTACACAGTCCTTCCGGGTTACGGAGGTGTCTCCAACTACGCATGCGCCCGGCGTCACCATAGTAAAACCGGCAAACTATAAGTTTAAGCGCATGCGTAGTTGGAGACACCTCCGTAACCCGGAAGGACTGTGTACGCTCGCTTGCCCTGAGCGCTTGCCGGTATTCATTCCTGAGATGTCTGCTTTGCTGCAAACCTGGTCAAAGTTCCGTTCTGGAACGAAACGCGTTGGTGAGCAGCAGCTTCTCTTTTTATTCATTGGAACCCTGAGTCAGTGGAACGGACCTGAGGACGGGATGGACTGGCGGTGAGAGTCGCTCTCCTATAAACTAAATTGATGTGCCTGTTTTTTATGGAATCACATGTGAGTGCAGAACTTGTTTTAAATAAAAATTTCACTGTTTGCTAGCTGAGTTGCACTAGATTCTTCTATTATATCTTTTATGTGTGGGTGCGCAATGCCCCTTAACCCTTTGAATGCGGAAGCCGTAATGTGTTGAAAGAAACGGTGAATTATTTATGGAATCTGCTATTGGATTTACTTGGATGATTTATCTAAAAGAGTATCGATATCATTGGGTGTGAAAAGCGTTTTTTTACCTACATCTGGTAAGCCTTCTAACATTAGGTGGCGGATTGTGCACTTAATTTTTTTTTTTTTTGGATCACCTGGTGATGAGTCATCTGTGAAGAGGAAGTTGTTTCACTTTATGAGATCGTCAAAGGACTTCTTTTATAAGCTCTGTGCCTTTATCTTTTATTGTTTGTTAGATCCTTTTGTCTAGGGTAGAGGACCCGAGCCCTTGCACGTAGAAGCTGGTATAGTCTATAAATAGCGCGGTATTCAATATTGCTGCTTTATTAAGCTACTTCAGTTTGCACTTGTTTCTGACTGCTTTTAATAAACCAGGCCGCAGGGCACCCCAAAGCTGCACGTTGCACCCTATCTGTTTATACTAAATAAGCATCTACAGCCTCAGCTTTATTAAGTTATTGCATTTTGAATTGGTTTTGGTCTGCTTTAAATACACCAGGCCGCAGGGTATCCCAAACCTGCATGTTGCACCCCATCTGTTATACTAAATAAGCGTTGATCAGCATCAGCTTTATTAAGCTATTGCATTTTGCATTGGTTTTTGTACTGCTGCCAAAACACTAGCCCATATGGGCATCCCAAACCAGCACATGTCACCCTATCTGTTATACTAAATAAGCTTCTACAGGCCCTTTTTTTTATTTATTTATTTTTATTTATATAGAGCTGTAATAGCTTATATAGTGAGGTAAATTTGCCATTTTGCTTCATTATATAGAGCAGCCCCTGTGTAAATCTGAGGGGCAATAATTTGTATTATGAGGTAAATTCATGGTTTTGCACCATTATATGGCACAGCCCCTGTGTAAATCTGAGGGGCAATAGCTTATATTGTGAGGTAAATTTGCCATTTTGCAGCATAATATAGAGCAGCCCCTGTGTAAATCTGAGGGGCATTAGCTTATATAGTGAGGTAAATTTGCCATTTTGCTTCATTATATAGAGCAGCCCCTGTGTAAATCTGAGGGGCAATAGTTTATATTATGAGGTAAATTCATGGGTTTGCACCATTATATGGAGCAGCCCCTGTGTAAATCTGAGGGGCAATAGCTTATATTGTGAGGTAAATTTGCCATTTTGCTTCATTATATAGAGCAGCCCCTGTGTAAATCTGAGGGGCAATAGTTTATATTATGAGGTAAATTCATGGTTTTGCACCATTATATGGAGCAGCCCCTGTGTAAATCTGTGGGGCAATAGCTTATATTGTGAGGTAAATTTGCCATTTTGCTTCATTATATAGAGCAGCCCAGTTGCCATCTAAATCAACTACTATCCGGCCAGTACAGCTTTTCCAGTCTCAAACTCTGCTAGTTGCGGACACAAGTCAAGTTTGGCTTCCCAGCAAATCCAGTGGATCCTGAAGGTGTGTTGGCATGGTCATGTCAAGGTATGACATGACCTGCTGTTTGAGGTCCAGCTCCAGGTCTTCCTGCTGCTCATGAGTAGACTCACTATGCGGGTGTAGAAAGCTACTCACTAGCGACTGAAGACTGAGGCTGCTGCTGATGGAGCTGCTGCTGCTGCTCCTTCCACCCCCCCGCCATGGCAGTGGAAGGTGATCGCAGAGGTCCCCCCGAGTCAGACCTGCGGGAGTATGGGCCATGGCGCAGATAGACATCGCCCAACTGGCTACATGGGATGTCTCTGTAGTAGGTCAGTTTTTCCTCCCTCTCAGTGGGCGTAAAAAATGCCCCCATTTTGTGCCGTAAGCGAGGGTCCAATAAGTTGGAGAGCCAGAAGTCTTCCCGCTGACAAATGGAGACAATTCTGCGCTCACTAGTATGCAAGCATGTGAGCATGCATCGTGCCATTTGTGCAAGTGACTCGGAGGGACTACCTGTCTCCATCTCCACTGTAAACTGCCACGGTGTGTCTGGGTCCTCTGTCTCGCCTTCCTCACAACCCTCTAGCTCATGTGGCTGCTCCTGCTCCTCCTCTCCTGTCAGATGACTAGATAAAATGGTCATTTTGTGAAACCTAAACTGTGGTTTGCTGTGCCCCACCCCCTCCTCCTCCTCCACTTCAGCCCCCACAGGCTTCATGTGGCTGTGAAATGTATGTGCCATGTCTCCAGTGCCCTGACCAGCCATGGTTTCCAACATGTGTTGTAGTACATGAAGCAGTGGAATCTCATCGTTCATCTCATAGTCCTGGCAACTGACTAATAAAGTAGCTTCCTCAAAGGGCCTGAGCAAACGGTCGGTGTCACGTATGAGCTGCCAATGGTTTACATTGAATTTACACAGGAGTGTCCCCCTATCCGTTTGGATCATCCAGAAATCCGTGATGGCTTTTCTCTGTTCCTATAGTGCAGTGGTCCTCAACCCTGTCCTCAAGGCCCACCAACATGTCATGTTTTTTGGATCTCCAAATAGCCAGCTCTATTGCTCTGCAGCTGCACTAATTACTCCACCTGTGCATCTTTGTGGAGATCTGCAAAACCTGGCCTGTTGGTGGGCCTTGAGGACAGGGTTGGGGACCACTGCTATAGTGGATCCTGCATATGGAGGGTGGAATTCCAATGGGTGGAAACATCGCAAATCAGACTATGTTGGGGTACACCGTTCTGACGCTGAGGCTCAATAAGGTTGTGCTTGGTGGTGTAGGAGTGCCAGAAGTGCATGCTAACTTTCTTTCCTGTTGTTCGGATGTCTTTCAGATGGGGGCAAGACTTCAGAAAATGCTTGACAACTAGACTGAACACGTGTGCCATGTCAGGACGCAGGACTCTGGCTTCCTTGTCGCAGCGCAAACAAGATGTTCTTCCAAGTATCAGTCACCATGGGTCCAAATTTGCTGTTTTCGTGGATTAAGCAATGATTTCATGGATTGAGTTCTCATTTTTAGTAGTTCCTCCCATGTGTGACTCAAGGAAAACCATGTGAAGAACAGCGTGAAACCACAATCACCAAGGGGGCCTAAAAGGGTTATATATTGTCCACCATGAGTCCATAGTTACAGCTCCAGACGTAGACAACACTGTGCACTTTGGTACACACTGACAGGCTAAAGGACTGGCCCACCTTCTGTTCAACAACATTTTACAGGGCAATACTGCCATCTTTGCAAAGCAATGATACATGGGACTCTCCACCTCGGCTCAAGCCATCAGTTCTCTGAAAGGTCCACCACTGGGTAATGCAGCAGGCTGGACTTATGGTGACGCTGTCTGAGAGGAGAAATCCCTCAGACATCAAGATTAAAAATTCCAAGAATTTTTGAGGGCTAATTATTCAGAGGCAATGATACCCAGTTGTTTCTGATTTAATTACAAGGTGGAAACACACCCTCAAACAAAACTTCACTTTGGCAATACTATTGCATTTCTTTATTCATAATTTTATGTATATATACTAACTAACCTACTTGTTCTCCACAGGATTGTGGATGCTACATGAAAAACTGCCACATCGCTGAGTAGCTGATTTTTCCTACCAACAGTCCCCAATAATTCACTGCTGTTGCTGCTGCCGCCGCCACAGACTCCAGGGACCCTCTTTCACTACCTCCGCTTGCAACACCTCCTCCCACGACACTCTCCTCATCACTAATTGCCCGGCTAGTGAAAGAAGAGGCGAGTGTCTCCTCCACTTCTTGGCTGGGCAGTAGCTGCTGAATTTTATGATTATCAGATCTTCATCAATGGATAGTGGAGCTGAACCCAAAGCATAACAACAGACAACAGACAGTTGACTGGGGGTGGTTGACTGGGGGTGTCAGATGCCACTTGTGATGCAGTGGACTGCTTTTGCAGCACTTCCAGACAAAGTTGCTTCATTGGCTGACACAATGACTGGTAAAGCTGTGGAACATATGCTTGAAAAGCAAGAATAACCATTTGTTTTTATATGAAAAAGACCCTGGTTTATACATACTTTTCTTTTTTCCAGAGACTGCCCTGCGTGGAAATGAATGGCGCATGGATCAGCCAAGCTTTCCTCCCAACAATGCCTGATGTATTCCAGTAGATTGATGACGGGGCCAGACCAACACTAAAGAAAGATGGATCGTGCAAAACAGATTTAAGGCGCTGCTCTCCAGTTACAGACATTCCTCCACATCGGACCACAAGTAAGTATTGATAAAAAAAATCCTTTACGTTACTCTTACTTTTTATTAATATTCTTCGGATAAAACGGATCAGACATCCAGATTAAAAATTCCAAGAATTTTTGAAGGCTAATTAGTCAGAGGCAATGATACCTTGTTGTTTCTGATTTAATTAAAAGGTGGAAACACGCCCTCAAACAAAACTTCACTTTGGCAATACTTTTGCATTTGTTTATTCATAATTTTATGTAGATATTACTAACTAAGCTACTTTTTCTCCACATGACTCTCCACAGGGTGTGATTCATCCAATTTTTGGGCTCCTGAAGCCAACCCCAGTGTCTCTTTAAAGTAATGTTTGGGCTCCTGCTGCTGCTGCTGCCAACTCCAGGGTGTGATTCATCCAATTTTTGGGCTCCTGAAGCCAACCCCAGTGTCTCTTTAAAGTAATGTTTGGGCTCCTGCTGCTGCTGCCAACTCCAGGGTGTGATTCATCCAATTTTTGGGCTCCTGCTGCCAACTCCAGTGTCTCTTTAAAGTAATGTTTGGGCTCCTGCTGCTGCTGCTTGCAACTCCAGGGTGTGATTCATCCAATTTTTGGGCTCCTGAAGCCAACTACAGTGTGTCTTTCAAGCTATGTTTGGGCTCCTGCTGCTTGCAACTCCAGGGTGTGATTCATCCAATTTTTGGGCTCCTGCTGCCAACTCTAGTGTCTCTTTAAAGTAATGTTTGGGCTCCTGCTGCTGCTGCTCCTCCTGCCAACTCCAGGGTGTGATTCATTCAATTTTTGGGCTCCTGCTGCCAACTCCAGTGTCTCTTTAAAGTAATGTTTGGGCTCCTGCTGCTGCTGCTTGCAACTCCAGGGTGTGATTCATCCAATTTTTGGGCTCCTACTGCCAACTCCAGTGTCCCTTTCAGCCAATGTTTGGGCTCCTGCTGCTGCTGCTTGCAACTCCAGGGTGTGATTCATCCAATTTTTGGGCTCCTGCTGCCAACTCCAGTGTCTCTTTAAAGTAATGTTTGGGCTCCTGCTGCTGCTGCCAACTCCAGGGTGTGATTCATTCAATTTTTGGGCTCCTGCTGCCAACTCCAGTGTCTCTTTAAAGTAATGTTTGGGCTCCTGCTGCTGCCAACTCCAGGGTGTGATTCATCCAATTTTTGGGCTCCTGAAGCCAACTACAGTGTGTCTTTCAAGCTATGTTTGGGCTCCTGCTGCTTGAAACTCCAGGGTGTGTCAGTCAATTTTTGGGCTCCTGCTGCTGCCAACTCCAGTGTCTCTTTCAGCCAATGTTTGGGCTCCTGCTGCTGCTTGCAACTCCAGGGTGTGATTCATCCAATTTTTGGGCTCCTGCTGCTGCCAACTCCAGTGTCTCTTTAAAGCAATGTTTGGGCTCCTGCCCCTCATAGTGATGCCACTTCAATTCTCTGCAATTGTGCCGCTCCGCGATTCTATTAGCGATGCCTCTGATCTGCATGTGATATTTATTTACAGTATTTAACTAACCCAGCACGCATCCTATGCGGGTTACAGCAAGGCAAAATGGTTTACAACCCTATTGAGGCTCTAGGAGGCTCAGAAATAGCCATTTTTAATAGCGATTCGTTGCGAATAAATTCGGGTCGAAACTATTTTTGTCGGAAAATTCGGCGAATCAGTCGAATCGAATTTTTCAAAAGTTCGCTCATCTCTAGTAGGCATCCCAAGTCGACTCAAACCATCAGTGCCTCCTTCAGTAAGATATCTCTTATGGAATAGCTTGATTTCATTCTGAATTTATTGTATTTTATATTGCTGTTTAGGTTTTTCAAATTTAAAATCATGCAGAATTTTCCCAAGGGTTTTTGTACCAGGAAAACACTGCCTTGTGATAGAGTTCGGTAATGACGGATGGGAAAGCTTCCCTCTTGACCCTGTTCTTTGTTGGACTTAGTCAACAGAATATAGTCCTGGTGCCAACAAGAAAATTTCAGACAGTAACCCTCCTGAAAAGTTCTTAAAATAAAGAGGTCTAGGGAAGTCTTCTCCCAAGCAGGGAAAAAGAGTCTTCCCCCCACCGGGATGTAAGGATTGAGGCAGAGGTACTTGAGAGGAGCTTCCCCTGCCCCTAAAGGACTACCAAGGTTTTCTTATTTTAGGCATTGTAATCTCTTGCTGAGAATGCCTTGTTTTTTTATTATTTGCCCTCTGAGTGGGTACTGGGTGCCTCAGCCCAAGGCGCTATGTCTGCTTCCTCAAAGGGAAACCTGTGTTTTAATGTTTTGGGGAGGAAGAACCTGGCTTCTGGGTTCCTCCACTCCCTTGAAACCATTTCCTTAATTGGGTCATGGACCAAAATATAGATTGCCTGAATGACAATCCCACTGTCCTCTGGATTAGCTGGGGCGGGAGCCCGGAGGGCAGGCAAAAACTGATCCAATTTGGATTTGTATGAAACAAATGTGCTATCAATACCCTCTTTCAGGCACTCCAAAAAAACTGAAATCAGGGGATTAAGATCAGGCGTAACCACAATGCATCATAACTGATTGTTCCAGTTGTCGGCTAGGGGCATCTGGCAATTTTGGCAGGATTTAGGTAGAGGCTGGTCTTTAACTTCCGTAGGGGTCCTAACCTCATTTCTTTTAGGTTCTTTAGGCTTGCAATGCTTCTCCTTTCCCTTCTTAGCCTGAAAGGGAACAACATCAGCATTTTGGTGCCATTTTGGTGATGGCCGGAAGAACTACTGGAGCCTGCCTCAGAATTCCATACTTACCAAGTACCCAACCCACATTCTGCAGCAGCGCCCATTGTCCTACGTCTCCTGTCCTGCCACCTGCCAGGGGTACACAAAACCTACAGCGCATACCCGACCTAGCAAAAATAAATGTACCTACGTGCATTTCTCGGCCACTGGCCCTTTCATCAGAGAACAAAGCAGGATGCGACAGGCAAGAATGGCGTGCGTACATCACAATGTGAACATCTGGTTTATAAGGACCAAAAAAGCCATCCAGTGACATCAGCAGGCTGCAATCAGCTAATCTCGGCCCATGTCACTTCTAGGGGTGTGGGGTGTCCTGACCTGCTGCCATCCAGCGAGCGTGTGTGCGTATTGCCACATACAAGATAGTAGCGCACAGGCACATGGAGCGCACACTGACCCAGACATCAGCTTACTTATGTGAACAAGCTTTATTTATACCCAAAGAAAGCGACAAAATGACGCTGTATAATGATGGATAGTAGGGGTCTTCATAGGAGGATTTTCTGCTCAAGTCTCTTTTCAGATCTAGTGGAGAGATGAAACAATTGTTTTATGTCAAATAATTACTTAGATGTGCATTAAATTATCCTTATACGCTACTGCAAATGCTCACCTAGGCTGAATGATAATTAAGCCTTTGTTCTAAGGAGATTGATCGCCACCAAGTGGCCGGAAGCATATTGCATGCTTAGAGTATTTGGTATACAATGGTATATATACCGTTTCCCTCAAAAATAAGACAGGTCTTATATTATTTTCAGAGGATGTCTTATTTTTTCCCATAAACAAGAAATAGCTAGATGGGCCGAGGGATAGATAGATAGATAGATAGATAGATAGATAGATAGATAGATACCCCCATCTCTCTGAACAAGTGTTCCTGATGAGGGGGGAAAGTGGAAGCCCAGCTACCCCCATAGGGGGCCAAAGAGCAGGAGGAGAAGAGTGACATTAGATACAGTGTAGTGAGAGGAAGGGGGAGAGATCACAGTCCTCCTTCATACCCCTAAGAGATTTTGTATTTAATTCATAGATCCAGAACAACTCTCTCATTTATGTGGAGTAACCTGTTCGATAATGGTAAATCTCATTTTGGATACCTGGTGATTTTTTTTCTGCAAAACGTTTGGCAAATTGGATTTGAAGCGGCGTATAGCCCTCATGTGCTCTCTAATCCTACTTCTCACTTAGTTTGCTCCACATATCCAAGTCCACATGGACATTTAAGCAGACATAGGACATTGGTTGAACCACTGGGCGCAATGGCCGCATGCGAACATGCCCACCAGTTTAGGAAGTAAACTAAGTCAATTGCTACCTTCTGTGTGCCATGGTTCAAACTTGGAAGTATCAGCCTTGATTACACAGTCTCAGATAATATTCGAGCACCTGAAAGTAAACATTGGCAGAGATGAGAAAACATCCTTAAGTTGTTCATTACTTGATAGCAATGGCCAGTGTTTACATATGCAATGTTGAATCTCCCGGCTATGAATGTTGTAGGTATCATAGAAATACGAGTGTGTGGTGTCTTAGCGTTAAATTTCCTTAAAGAATCTCATCTTTGAGACAGCCTTTTTTGGGCCTCCTCGATGAGGGTTTTATCCCCTACAGATGTATTCCTGCGCCATGGTCTCTGATCTTTCCAAAAAGATATAATGATTAGTTTATCCACGGCAGGCGTATAAATTGACTGTATGGAAGTCCTGACTTTAGATTTTGAGGGTGAAAGCTATTATGATAGGTAGCTGTTTCTCTCTGTAGGTTTGGAATACCAATCGGTGTGTAATGTGTCATTAGAATTACTAATAGTCCACTTTCTGGATATTTTTGGTGATGATAGTCTATGGTGAACGACTAAGTAGGCCATGCATGATCCAAATCAGATTTAAATGCTAACAGGTTAGCAAGGTCACCCCCAAAATAAAAGAAAATACAATTCTGTGATTACTCACCTGTAGAATTGGTATTATAAGTATACAGTATGTCCTGCTCCAAATAGAATACTTACAAGTGGGTAATACTCCGCCAGATGGCGCTGTACTGCACCCTCAAATACCCAGGGACCTCCCACAATCCCCAGCATTGAAAAGCAGTTAACGAGAAGCCGGGAGAATTTAAAAACAACCCAAAAAGGTAACTATAACAATCATAACAATCACCATACAGGGGATCCAAGATAATGCAAAACCAAGGGTGGGGTGGAGCAGGAAGTACTGTATACTTATAATACCAATTCTATAGGTGAGTACATAAAGTAGGGTGGGATCCCCCCAAAAAAGGTAACAGCAGACCACTGCTGCCTGCAAAACCTTGCGGTCAAAATCAGCTGAGGCCCTAACATCAACCTATGTAAAACTTTGAAAAGGTATGAACAGAAGACCAAGTAGCGGCCTTGCAAACTTGTTCAACAGAAGCGTGGTGCTGAAAAGCCCAAGAGGCACCAATAGCACGAGTAGAATGAGCAGTAAGGCGGAAGGGAGGACTCTTCCCCTTAGCAGAGTAGGCCTGAATCACAGCCTGACGGATCCATTTGCTAATAGTAGACTTGGCAGGAGCCAAACCCTTCCTAGGACCAGAAGGGACCACAAAAAGAGCATCAGTCTTTCTGAAAGGTGCAGTAGCCACCAGATAGTACTTCAGACACCTAACCACATCCAAAGAATGCAAAACCCTCTCCTTAGCATTACTAGGATTAGGGCACAAAGATGGAAGAACAATGTCCCGATTCAAATGAAAGGCAGACACAACTTTAGGCAGAAAGTCTGGCTTGAAGCTAAACACCACCTTGTCCTGGTGTCTCTCGTAGTAAAGTGGCTGGATGGAAAGCGCCGCCAACTCAGACACACGCCTAACAGAAGTGATAGCCACCAAAAATACAACCTTGAGAGTAAGAATGACCAGAGCAGCATCCTGCAGAGGTTCAAAGGGAGCACCCTGCAAGGCAGACAAAACCAGGTTCAAATCCCAAACAGGCACCATGGGCTTACGTGGGGGATGCACATGAGTAACCCCCTGGAAAAAAGGTCTTGATCAAAGAATGCTGAGCAAAAGACTTCTGGAAGAAGACAGACAGGGCAGAAACTTGACCCTTCAGAGTACCGAGTTGGAGCCCCATCTCCAACCCATGCTGCAGGAACTCCAGAATCCTGAAAATAGAGAACACACGACAGGTAAGAGACTTAGTCTCACACCAGTCAATGTAGGCACTCCAAACCCTGTAATAAATGGAAGAGGAAGACTTCTTCCTAGCCTTTATCAAGGTATCAACCACCGAAGTAGACATCCCCTTCTCCATCAAGATGGAGGTTTCAGCAGCCAGGCCGTCAAAGCCAGAGTTTGTAAATTGGGATGGCGTAAGGGGCCCTGAGTGAGCAGATCGGGCACCCTGGGCAGAACGTACTGATCTACTGCCAGCTGCACCACGTCTGCGAACCACACTCTTCTTGGCCACCTGGGGGCCACCAGAATTGCTGGCACCCCTTACAGAGCAATCTTGCGCAGAACCCTGCCCAACAGGGGGAATAGAGGAAAGACATACAGGAGCTGAAAGTCCTGCCATGACATGGATAGGGCATCCGTGGTCAAGGCCAGAGGGTCCTGGGACAGGGAGACAAAGGCCGGGAGCTTCTGATTGTGACAGGACGCAAACAGATCCACATCTGGTAGACCCCAACGGTGACACAGGGATTGGAAAACCCTGTTGCAGAGGGACCATTCTCCCTGGCAAGAGGTCCCCCTGCTCACCGCCTGTCCCATACTGACAGGAGGTGAAGTTGCAGAGGCCTCAAGTGGAACTGAGCATAAGGCACCGCCTCGAAGCACGCCACCATCAGGCCCACCAGCTGCATTCCCTGCCTGATGGAGGGACGACGACAAGATAGCAGGAACCGGACCTGCGCAATCAGACCGTCCACCTTCTGTTGAGGAAGAAAAATCATGTATCCAGAGTCATTTCCAGGAATGGAGTCACCAAGGAGGGGGACAGAGAGGACTTGGGGTGATTGATCACCCAGCCAAATGACTTCAGGGTGGACACCACCAGCTGAGTATCCAACTCTGCCTGATGTAGAGACTGGGAGGAGATGAGAATGTCATCCAGGTAGGTCAGCACGCGGATGCCCTGAGACCTGAGCAGGGACATCACTCCTGCCAGCACCTTGGTAAACACCCTGGGAGCTGAAGTGAGACCAAAGGGCAATGCCACAAATTGGTAGTGTTGATCTTTCAGGGCGAACCTGAGGAACCTTTGATGACCTGGAAACACAGGAACATGAAGGTAAGCATCTTTGATGTCCACAGACGTCATGAAATCCCCTGGGCACAGGGAACTGATGGCAGAGTTTCCATGCGAAAGCGCCTGCTCCTGACAAATTTGTTGAGGATCTTCAAGTCCAGGATGGGCCCTTGCCTTTTTCTCTTAAAGGAACCTTGTAGATTACCCCCAGCTCCAGGAGGCTTTGCACTGCCTGCACTAGATCCTGAGCTGACACAGGGTCCTGAGGAATCTCGGATCTGATGAATCTTGGGGGGGGGGCGGGGCAGCAAACTCTATATTGTAACCAGAGGACACTACCTCCTGAATCCACCGGTCTGAGACATGAAGCCTCCAGACGTGAGCAAAGTGCTGAAGCCGTCCCCCCACCCGGATGGGCGAGGGCGCCCCATCATGCCTGAGGGGGCTTGGGAGAGGACTTAGGCTTAGGGCCCCAGGAGGAGCCAGGAAGTCCACATCCTCTGCTCCTACCCCAGAAGTCCCCCCCGTGCCCCAGTAAAGGAAACCCCCCCTTCCCTTGTCTAGCCCCGTGGTGGGGGGGGGAAGGAGCCCTGACCCTGAATGGGCCGAGACTGCCGCTTGTGCTGGGGTAACCTGCCTCCCTTAGCAAAAAGGTCCAAGCGGTCCCCAAACAGACGTAGTCCTTTGAAGGGAAAACCAGTGAGGGCTTTTTTGGCAGCGTTGTCAGCTGCCCATTGACGCAGCCAAACCGAGCGGCGTATAGCCACCACGAGGGCAGATGTTCAGTCACACATTCTAATGGTGTCATCCAAGGCAGAGAGGACAAAATTTACAAAAACATCACAACTAGAGAGTGCATTAAACACGTCAGCAGGCAAATCATCAGGGGCACCATCAAGGACACTTCTGATCAGGGTCCTAATAGCTACAGTTGTAATGGCCGAGGCACAGACCGGGCGCAGCGCCGTCCCCACAGATGCAAAGGCATGGGATGCCAGCTGGTCAATGCGCTGGTCCTCAGCATCCCGCAGGGTAGTAGAGTCAGGGGAGTGCATGACAGAGGTGTTAGACAACCCTAGAACCGGGGCATCCACCTCGGGAGGGGATGACCAGCACTTAACCACTTCAGCAGGAAAGGGATACTTTCTGTCCCAACTCTTAGGCACATCGGGAAGTCTACTGGGACGTACCCACTCCTTGAGCACAAGATTATTGAAATGAGCTTGCTCGGGAAATTCCAAACGTGATTTAGCAGTATGAAAAAGCTCACCCCTTTGCCTAATAGCCGCAACTGGGGGAGAAATGGACAGAACCTCAAAAATCTGGGCCAGCAATCTGTCAGTATCATCCGGGGCCCAGGGATCAGAGCCAGAATCGTCATGACCCCTGGGGCGAGGGGGTATAGCCACATAAATGCCAAAACTCATCAGTTTCCATAGGGAAAAGAGTGACATAAGGCATTAAGTGCCGCTTATTAGCAGTGACCTTACGTGCCAGGGTATTAGCAATCAACTTCTCAACACTAGCCAGTCTAGCAGACACATCAGGCTGAGAATCCCCACTTGTATGCAAGTCAGTGGGAGTGAGACTCAAGCCTGGGGGAGTAGGTGAAGTAAAGCGAGGTGCAGGCCCAGCCACAGGAAGGTCAGATTGTAGCGCTAGCACCTGCTGGGCGCAAGGTACACAGACCCGTGCATTGTCACCACTAATAGGGGAGACCCCACAAGCTACACACAGCCGGGCTTTTTTCATTAGAGCGAAGTGCTGTGCAGGAGAGTGGTGATGCATATCACAGACAGGAGAACAGGCAGATATAAACCTAAAAGTGGCGTGTATCCCCCAGGGCCAGACCTGTGGCGTGCAAGAGATACGAACATCCAATGTCACTTCTGGTGACGGACGTCCTTACCCACCACCCTCCAGCTCGCAGACAGCAAAACTGCCAGTCCCAATCTGTTAGTTGGTGTATTATGCTTTCATTGTAGTATGAGGCATCTGGAATCACAATAGCATCCCCTTTGTTGGACGGTTTCATAACCTCAGTTTTATCCTCGGCAAGAGACTTCATGGCCTCACTCTCTGCCTGGCAAATTGCTTACCTTGGGTGTGCCACTTCAGGTTCAAGATGTCCCTTTGTACCATCTTAATAAATGTTTCTACACTATGAAAATGTGTAGGGGGGACCCACTTACTAGGAGGGCGCTTGCTAAGATCAATACCGAGTGTTGACAAGCAGGTAGGGGCCACGGTTTGGATTTTAGGAGATGCGTCAAAGTGTGCAGGGAGTGAACGAAAAATATGTTGTAAATCAATGTCCACCTCAAGGGGGTTACCCCAATGTCTGGGTACAAATCTAATCCCCTTTGAAATACCTTATGTTCAGTAGAAGTCAGAATCCTGGATGACAAATTGAGGATCAGGAGCAGTGAGACTGGCTGCGTTTCGGGGGCTTCCTGGGTGCTTCTTGCCCCTGCTCGTTTTTTTATGATACCTTGGGGGTGCTTGCCTCGGTCTGAAATAAGATGTTCATGGTCGTCTGATGAATGGCTGGAGTCAGAATCACTAAAGCCACCCTTGGGCTGGCCAAGAATACACCATTATATCAAGCCTGTTTGAATTGAACATCCTCCACAATCAGCGGTGCTCACTTCACATACTTACCTTTCATTACAGTACCACTGATTTACGCAGTGACAGACGGTGTGTCTTCATGCAACATTTTTCTCGGCCCAGAGTAAGATGCGGCTCACCTCCCTGAGAGCTCTCCTGTTTTGGGTGCCCTAAGGTGGTTGATATATGCCACCACTGTCATGTTGTCTGCTTGAACCATGACGGCATGACCCCTCAGTTCGGGGGTCCAATGTGTGAAAGACAGTAGAATCTCTCTCAGCTCCAGGATCATTTGTGTCCCCCATGACACCCCCCAACCTGTTAGGCTGGCATCCGTGAGTCTTCCACTGTACCGGAAGAAAGGATTTGCTCACCTGAAGAGGTTGGTGGATTTAGCCACCAGGCTAGAGATTGCCTTGCTCAGTGAGTCATGTAAAGGGGGTAATCAAGAGTCTCATTAGTTCGATCCCATATCGAGAGCAATCCTGCCTGCAGGGGTCATTTGGAACTGTGCAAAAGGCACCGCCTCAAAGCAAAACACCATCAAGCCCAACAGACGCATTCCTTGACTGATCGACGGGTGAGGACATGTCAAGAGAGCCTGTACCCTGGGCCTAAAGTGAGTCTCTCTTTTGTTCCAGAAGAAAAAACTATGGCCTAAGCTGTGCCTAATGTCATTCCCAGAAAATAGGAAATAATATGTGACCTTGGATAGTTGACTATCCAGCCAAAACTCAACTGCTTTATCAACTTCCTGCCTGCCAACGCCACCATGGATGCAGTGCAGGATGGCCGTAAGGCCGATCCTACCATAGAAAAGGCACGTCTCGGTATATGATCGAGAAGCTTATCCACTGGGTCTCCTAGGGAAGCACTGTCCGAATTAGGAATAACCGTGTTCTTAGAGAGTCCTGAAACTGGATCATCCACCTCGGGAGAAAAAGAACATAACTTATTCAGGTCTGTGGTAAAAAGGTACTTAGTATCCAGGACTATTACTGTCAAGACAATTACTGTCTTACTATTGGATGAAAGCTCCCCCTCTGAATAATCATCCTGAGACTCTATGGCAGCATAAATATCCTCCTGCTCAAAAGCAGAGGAATCCATGCAAACTAAAGGTTTCAGTTTTTCTTTGCTTTTAAAGTCAAGACTGTAGGATCTTTGGGACCCTTAGGCTGGAAATAGTGGTTTTCTAAGCGGGCCAATATTTCCGCCATACCCAGCTGGATATGAAAACATGAATATCAGAGCGAGGTAGAAGTTGCCAGAGGAGCAGACCCCCAGGTTTCCAAGGCAGGAAAACCCTCCCGGGGTGGCAGGTCTCCTTAATCTGGAGAGTACCACCATGGTGGTGCATTCTGAAAAGATGGGGTTGTCCTCCTCCGGAGGCCTTTGCAGGCACACAGCACTTGGGGCGACACACTCTGCTAACCTACCAGACCTGGACGCCCCAGATGCCTCAGTAATGGTGAAAACAGTGTATTATCCCCAAGGGCCTAAGACCAACGTATATGAGGAATCTCAATAATCAATATATGGACTACTCCGAGACCCTAGGGGTAGATCACAACCTAATATCCCTTATCCACAATTTCTAAAAGACAAATGAAAATAGCCAACATTAAAATATAGTATCCACACAAAAAAATAAAAAAGGACCAACCAGATCCCTGATTGCAGGAGGGCAACCAACCTATAATGAGGTGGTCTGGAGGGAGCAGGCAGCAGCCCATCAAGAGTTGGCAGCTAACTGCTGCTGCTGCAAGGTGCAGACACAGGCCTGTTTGCAAGCAGCCAGCTAACGCCGCTGACAGTCAGAGCTGGTGCAGGCAGAGACCCAATCTGGCAGGAGATCACAATGAAGTGGCCAAGAGGGAGAAGATGTGGGCAGACCCAAACGTCGCTGCAACACTGCCAGGGCTCCAGTACATGTGAATCCTCCGCACAAAACACTGCTGCCGGAAGGGAGCCGCGACTCGGAACTGAACTCCCTTTCAAGCTAGAGGTGAAGCTGCGCCCATGCCAGCGACGTTCCCATTCCTTTCCATTGCGCCATCTAGTAACAGTCCTTCAACATAAAATAAAGAAAATTGTGGAAAGGATCAGGCAAGGCATTCCATGGTCCCCCACTCCCTGCAGGCTCACCAGACCAAAAATCCTGCGGCTGGTTGACCCATTAGAAGGAAACTCTGACCCCTGGGGGTCGCCTTCTCATAAAATGAAGTGACACCCTGCAGCGCCCATAAGACCCTGGCGCTTACCCTTAAATTTTCCTGATCGACAGTCCACCGGATCTGCAGGGATGTAAAGGCCTGGAAGAAAGACAAGATTAAATCCCCCGCTTCCTGAAAAAAACCTATAGAAAAAAAAATTAAATGAAGTGGAAAAATACAATTCTGTGAGTACTCACCTGTAGAATTGTTTTTGTAGTATACAGCACATCCTGTTTCACTTATTCCTTACGTCTGGGTTATCCGCCACAAGGTGGCGCAGTGGACTGCAGAAAGACTTGTGGCATCTCCCGGCCCTATAAAAAGCCAGGAACCTCCCACAAATTCCCAGTGTTACAAAGCAGTTAGACAAGAAGCCGGGAGAACAATGAAAGAAATCCCAAAGTGAACATTTGAACAAATCACCATACAGAGGAGACCAAGAATAATAATAACAAGGGAGGGATGAAACAGGACGTGCTGTATACTACAAAAACAATTATACAGGTGAGTACTCACAGAATTGTATTTTTCCAAGTATACAGCACGTCCTGTTTCACTTATTCCTTACGTCTGGGACATCCAAAAGCAGTGTCCGTAAGGTAGGGTGGGATCCCCAAAAAGCAACGGCGGGCAGTTCAAACCACTGCCGCCTGAAGAACCTTGTGGCCAAAAGCAGCATCAGCTGAGGCCCTAACATCAACCTTGTAAAACTTGGAAAAAGTATGAACAGAAGACCAAGTTGCGGCCTTACAAACTTGTTCAACAGAAGCTTGGTGCTGAAAGGCCCAAGACGCACCAATAGCACGAGTAGAATGAGCAGTAAGACGGAAGGGAGGATCCTTCCCCTTAGCAGAATAGGCCTGCACCACCGCCTGACGGATCAACTTGCTGATAGTGGATTTAGCCGGAGGCAAACCCTTCCTAGACCCAGAAGTGAGAACAAACAGAGCATCAGACTTCCTAAAAGTCTCAGTAGCAACCAAAGAGAACTTCAGAGCCCTGACCACATCCAGAGCCCGCTCCTTAAAATTAGCAGGATTAGGACGCAATGAAGGCAAGACAATGTCCTGATTGAGATGAAAGGTAGACACAACCTTAGGCAAGAAATCTGGCTTAAGCCGAAACACCACCTTATCCTGTTGCCACTCAAAATAAGGAGGTTTGAAGGAAAGCACCGCTAGCTCAGGAACTCACCTTACAGAATTGATAGCCACCAAAAAGGCTACCTTAAGAATCAAAATGGGCAAGGCGGCCTTACGGATAGGCTCAAAGGGAGGCCCTTGCATAGCAGACAATACCAGATTCAGATCCCAGACTAGTAGCAAAGGGTGGACGCACATGAGAAACACCCTGGAAAAAAGTTTTAACTTGGCAAAAATTGTCAGAGCTGAAACATGGCCTTTGAGGGTACTAAGTTGAAGGCCCAAATCGAAACCATGTTACAAGAATTCCAGAATTCTGGGAAAAGAAAACACCCTACAAGAGAGACTTGGACTCACACCAGGCAATGTAAGCATGCCAGACCCTGTAATAGATAAAAGACGAGGACTTCTTCCTAGTCCTAATCATGGTATCAACAACAGGAGCAAGTAACCAATTTTCCATCAAGATGGAGGTTTCAGCAGCCAAGCCGTTAAAGCCAGCGTTTGTAAATTGGGTGGCGTAGCTGCCCCTGAATGAGGAGATCTGGATCCTTGGGCAAGACGTCCCGGTCTACTGCCAACTGCACAATGTCTGCGAACCAAACCCTTCTTGGCCAACAAGGGGCCACCAGGATGGCAGGTACCTGCTCCCGGACTATCTTGCGCATGACCCTGCCCAGGAGAGGAAACAGAGGGAACACATAGAGAAGCCGAAACTTCTTCCAAGGAATAGCCAATGCATCCATGGCGAAGGCCAGAGAAACCTGAGACAGAGTGACAAATCTGGGAAATTTGTGATTGTTACGAAACGCAAACAGGTCCATGTCCGGCTGCCCCCAGCGATGACACAGGGAGAGAACACCCGGTTGTTGAGGGACCATTCCCCCATACAAGACATCCCCCTGCTCAGGGAGTCCGCCTCCTGGTTCTCCACCCCCAGGAAGTAGATCAGGGACACTTCCTTGAAGGCTCGCTTGCTCAGAGTTCCTCACTGATGAATGATGTAGGCAACCGCCGTCTGGTTGACTGAGCGGATCTGAACAGCCCGACCCCGAGGGCGAGTGGTCAGGCGAGAAGAACCAATCTGATCGCCCTCAGTTCCAGGACTTTGATGGAAGCATGGGCCTCTTGTGGGTTCCACCGACCCTGGAACCTCAGGGACTTCCAGGACATGATAGCAGAGCCCGAGCCTGCATCTGAAGATCCTCCACCTTCTGCTGAGGAAGGAACACCCCGACCTGAGAGGTATCCAGAGTCATGCCCAGAAAGGACCTCACCAAGGACGGGGACAGAGAAGACTTGGGAAAGTTGAACACCCAGCCAAAGGACTCCAGAGTGGAGGTCACCATCTGAGTGTCCTGCTCTGCCCGAGGAAAGGACTGGGCTACAATCAGGATGTCGTCCAGGTAAGGAATGATGCAGATGCCCTGGATCAGAGCAGAGCCATCACTCCCGCCAGTATCTTGGCATCTTACCAGAGCCGCAGACTGGTAATGCTGATCCTCCAGCGCGAACCTTAGAAATCTCTGATGACCTGGAAAGATAGGCACATGAAGATAAGCATCCTTGTTGTCCACAGTGGTCATGAAGTCGCACGGGCGAAGGGTACTGACAGCAGAGCGTAGCGTCCCTTCAGATCTTGTAACCGGATGGGTGAGGGCACCACTTTATGCCTGAGGGGGCTTGTGAGAGGGTTTGGGCTTGGTATCCAGGAGAGACCGGGACAACCACGGGATCTGCCATGGCCCCAAGAATCTCTGCGGCCACTAGAAAAGAGGGAACCACGACCTCCTCTGGGAGCCGAAAGGAAGGGAGGAGGATGGAGGACCCCCGAAATGGCCTCTAAATCAGAACAAAGTAAGAGTACTATAGTCCCCCCCCCCCCCGCTACCAGCTGTAGCACCATCAAGGAGACGCTTGAGCAGCCTCTTGAGGGCAATAGCAGTAATGGCAGCGGCACAGGTCAGACGCAATCCAGCCCCCACACAGGTAAAAGCATGGCATGCCAATTGATCCATGCGCCGGTCCTCACCATCCCTCAGAGAGGTAGTGTCAGGGGAAGGCATGACCGAAGTATTGGACAAGCCTTCTTAACAAGATCAGCAGGAAAGGGATACCTTTTATCCAACCCTTGGGCACAGCAGGCAGCCTGCTAGGACGTTACCATTCTTTAAGTACCAAAATGGTAAAATGTTCCTGCTCAGGGAACTCTGGACGCCGTTTACCAGGGCGAAAGAGCTCCCCCTGCTTTCTCTTAGCCACCTCAGGGGCAGCAATGTGCAATATATCAAAAATATGTGACAGCAGATTATCAGTGTCCTCAGGGTACCATGAATCCTCTGCGGACACCGACCCAGGGTCACTATCGCAACCCCTCCTGCTGGTTCCCAGAGGAGTCAGAATCCTGGGAAAGTCCCCCCATCTCAAGGGGGTGACAGCCACCAAACTCATCCATCCCCACATACACCTTAGCAAGGGGGGAGGGCCTGGGATTCAGGTGCCGATTCTGGCCAGAGGCCTTCCTAGGGACAGGCCTGGCAAGCTGCCTCTCAATGTTAGCCACCCGCAGAGCCAAATCAGAATGAGACTCCCTGCTAACAGTGCCCTCACAGGGGCCTAGACGCAGGAGCGGGGGAGTAGGGGAAGAGTTGGAAAGCGAAGCAGGCAAACCAGCTTGTAGCACAATGACACTGTCAGCACGCGGCATTCCCACACCGTGACACTGTAAATCACAGGGGATACCCACACATGGAACATAGCCGGGCTTGCCCTGCAGGGCCCCCAAGCACGCTATCCCCAGAAGCCTCCATATGGTGATTAACACAGGCGCAATAGACCAGTAGTGGGTAAAGGCTTAAGACAGAAGTCACCTGGGATGTCCTCCCACGGGATGCCCCCGGAAGTCTATTTTGTGAAGGGGGAGAAAGGAGTAAGCCGGGAGAACCACAACCCAATGGTATCCCGCCCAAAAGACATAAGTAAAAATACACATGAGCATCCCGCAGCACATGAAAATCCCAGGGTCAATAAACCCCCCCCCCCAAGGGGGACTCACGGACCAAAGACGCGGGGTCACTCAGGCAGGTAAAGAGATACACCAGGGAAAGCAGCGCTGCAGCCGGGAATGAAGAAAACCAGACACGCAGGTTGTACAAAATGGCGCCGGCTGAGGTACCTTGAGGGGCGGGCCGCAGGGGAACAGCGCGATACACAGCATCACCAGGCCCCGCCCCCCCTCGAACAGCGCGAAAACGGCACTCACGTGACCCGGCCGGGGCCATGACAAAGCAAAATGACCTCAGGTTATAGCGCCCACAGCCGCGGAGCGTAGTACAAAGCTGCGCGGCAGCTAAAAACACCAAAAACACACCAAAATCGCCAAATTACCTCAGAAAACACCACACGTGACCTGGCCAGCGCCATGACAAAGCAAAATTACCTAGGTTATAGCGCCCACAGCCGCGGAGTGTAGTACAAAGCTGCGCGGCAGCTAAAAACACCTAAAACACACCAAAATCGCCAAATTACCTCAGAAAACATCACACATGACCTGGCCGGCGCCATGACAAAGCAAAATCACCTCAGGTTATAGCGCCCAAAGCCTTGGAGTGTAGTACAAAGCTGCGCGGCAGGTAAAAACACCAAAAAACACACCAAAATCGCCAAATTACCTCAGAAAACACCACTCCACCACTTGGAGGGAAGACATACAGAAACTGAAAGTCCTGCCATGACATTGCTAGAGCATCCGATGTCAAGGCCAGAGGATCCTGGGACAGAGAGACAAAAGCTGGGAGCTTGTGATTGTGGCGGGACGCAAACAGATCCACATCCGGTTGGCCCCAACGGTGACACAGGGATTGAAACACCCTGCTGCATAGGGACCATTCTCCCTGGCGAGAGGTCCCCCTGCTCAGACTGTCCACCTTCTGTTGAGGAAGGAAAATCCTTGCCTGAACTGTATCCAGATTCATTCCTAGGAATGGAGTTACCAAGGAACGGGACAGTGAGGACTTGAGCTGACACAGGGTCC
Source organism: Gastrophryne carolinensis (assembly GCA_027917425.1). Lineage (NCBI taxonomy): Eukaryota > Metazoa > Chordata > Amphibia > Anura > Microhylidae > Gastrophryne > Gastrophryne carolinensis. The sequence continues at coordinate 250,985,895 of CM051234.1, read as the reverse complement.
TGAGGAATCTGGGATCTGATGAATCTTGGAGGGGGACAGGCAGCAAACTCCAACTTGTAACTGGAGGATACTACCTCCTGAATCCACCTGAGACATGAAGCCTCCAGACGTGAGCGAAGTGCTGCAGCCGTCCCCCACCCGGATGGGTGAGGGAGCCCCATCATGCCTGAGGGGGCTTGGGAGAGGATTTTGCTTTGGGACCCCAGGAGCCAGGACGTCCACGTCCTCTACCTCTACCGAAGAAATCTCCCCGGGCCCCAGGAAAGGAAACCCCCCTTCCCTGTCTGGCACCACGGTAAGGGGAAAAGAAGAAACCCTGACCCCGAAAGGGCCGAGATTGCAGCCTGTGCTGGGGTAACCTGCCTCCCTTAGCAAAAAGGTCCAGGCAGTCCCCAAACAGGCGCAGTCCTTTAAAGGGAAAACCAGTGAGGGCCTTCTTGGCAGCGTTGTCAGCAGCCCACTGGCGCAACCAAACCGAGCGGCGTATAGCCACCACAAGGGCAGAAGTTCTGGCACACATTCTGATGGTGTCATCCATGGCTGAGAGGACAAAATTTACAAAAACATCACAACTGGAGAGTGCATTGAACACCTCACAAGGCAAATCATCAGGGGCACTATCAAGTATATTTCTGATAAGGGTTCTAGTGGCCACAGCAGTAATGGCAGAGGCACAGACCGGGCGCAGCGCCGTCCCCGCACATGCAAAGGCGTGGGATGCCAGCTGGTCAATGCGCCGGTCCTTAGCATCCCACAGGGTAGTAGAGTCAGGGGAATGCATGACAGAGGTGTTAGATAGCCCTAGGACCGGGGCATCCACCTCGGGGGGGGGGGATGACCAACACTTCACCACCTCAGCAGGAAAGGGATACTTCCTATCCCAACTTTTTGGAACCCCGGGAAGTTTACTGGGGCACTCCCATTCCTTGAGCACAAGGTTATGGAAAATACAATTCTGTGATTACTCACCTGTAGAATTGGTATTATGAGTATACAGTACGTCCTGCTCCAAATCTAATAATTACACTTGGGATATACTCCGCCAGATGGCGCTGGACTGCAGAGACATCGAAAATAGGCTCCTCCCGGCCCCTCAAATACCCAGGGACCTCCCACAAATCCCCAGCATTGAAAAGCAGTTAATGAGAAGCCGGGAGAATTAAACAATCCAAACTATCAACTATAACAATGATAACAATCACCATACAGGGGGATCCAAGAAAATGCAAACCAAGGGTGAGTAATCACAGAATTGTATTATTCTTAGTATACAGTACGTCCTGCTCCAAATCTAATAATCTAATAATTACACTTGGGGACATCCAAAAGCAGTGTCCACAAAGTAGGGTGGGATCCCCAAGAAAAATCAGCAGCAGGCAGTTTAAACCACTGCCGCCTGCAGAACCTTTCGGTCAAAAGCAGCATCAGCTGAGGCCCGAACATCAACCTTGTAAAACTTTGAAAAGGTATGAACAGAAGACCAAGTAGCGGCCTTGCAAACTTGTTCAACAGAAGCCTGGTGCTGAAAAGCCCAAGAGGCACCAATAGCACGAGTGGAATGAGCAGTAAGGCGAAAGGGAGGATTCTTCCCCTTAGCAGAGTAGGCCTGAATCACAGCCTGACGAATCCACTTGCTGATAGTAGACTTGGCAGGAGCCAAACCCTTCCTGGGACCAGAAGGGACCACAAAAAGAGCATCAGTTTTCCTGAAAGGTGCAGTAGCCACCAGATAGTATTTCAGACACCTAACCCCATCCAAAGAGTGCAAAACCCTCTCCTTAGCATTGCTAGGATTAGGGCACAAAGAAGGAAGAACAATATCCTGATTCAAATGAAAGGCAGACACTACCTTAGGCAGAAAGTCAGGTTTGAAACGAAACACCACCTTGTCCTGGTGTCTCTCATAGTAGGGGGGCTGAATGGAAAGCGCCGCCAACTCAGACACACGCCTGACAGAAGTGATAGCCACCAGAAATACAACCTTGAGCGTAAGAGTGGCCAGGGCAGCATCCTGCACGGGTTCAAAGGGAGCACCCTGCAAGGCTGACAGAACCAAGTTCAGATCCCAAACAGGCACCATAAGCTTACGTGGGGGGCGCACATGAGTGGCCCCCTGGAAAAAAGTCCTGATCAGATGGTGCTGAGCAAAGGACTTCTGGAAGAAAATAGCCAGGGCAGAAACCTGACCCTTCAGAGTACTGAGCTGGAGTCCCATCTCCAACCCATGCTGCAGGAACTCCAGAATCCTGGGAATAGAGAACACACGACAGGGAAGAGACTTAGGCCCTTATTTAACAAGGGATAGCGCCAGGTAGCGACTGGTGAGCAAACGGTAATGACGGTCACCGCCACGAGAACGCCGGCTCCCCACCACAATCACACATTTATCAAGCCGATCCTGCTTAGCGACTGAGATAGCGCCATATAGCCACTCATTCATCATTATTCCAGCCTCACCCCACAGCGCCAGCGAGCGACCTTGAATAGCGACAGGTATGACCTCTCGCTACCTGGCGCTCTCCAATGCATTTCAATGGAACAATCTTTAAATATTCATAATTAATTGTTAATAATTTTTTTTTTTTTTTATGTGAAAATTTATGTTACCACTTCTGCCATGTTAGATTTTTTTTTTAAGGTAAAAAAAAATATAAAATAAAAATTTGTGCAGAATTGATATTACAGGTCTGATATTAATGTATTCATATTACAAAATGTTTTTATAAACTTGTTTTTTTTGGTTTCCAAAAATATGGTTGTTCGGGGGTTAAAAAACTACTTTTAACCCATCGCCGCCAGCGCTCTGGGGTTTAAACATGCATTTCACAGCGCGAGAATTTTTTGAGCATGATTTGTTAATGAATATGGTGGGAGCCGTTCGCTATGGCCATTTGCTATCATGCGCTCCCATACAGCGCGGAACCTGTCAAATAGCCACTCCTCACCCAATATTCAACATTACCGCACACCGACTGAGTCGCTGTCAACAACCGAACAACGGCCAAGCACAGCGACTACTAGCGGGCGCTTTGAAAATACTGCTACAGTCGCTCATCTGTCGCTACCTGGCGCTATTAATGAATCGGCCTCCCCGACTCACACCAGTCAATGTAGGCACGCCAAACCCTGTAATAAATGGAAGAGGAAGACTTCTTCCTAGCTTTAATCAAAGTATCCACAACCGAGGAAGACAGCCCCATCTCCATCAAGATGCCAAGCCGTCAAAGCCAGAGTCTGTAAATCGGGATGGCGTAGTGAGCCCTGAGTGAGCAGATCTGGCACCAAGGGCAGAGTGTACTGATCTACTGCCAGCTGCACCACGTCTGCGAACCACACTCTTCTTGGTCACCTGGGGGCCACCAGAATTGCTGGCACCCCTTCCAGAGCAATCTTGCGCAGAACCCTGCCCAGCAGGGGGATTGGAGGGAAGACATATGCCATGACATTGCTAGGGCATCCGAGATCAAGGCCAGAGGATCCTGGGACAGAGAGACAAAAGCTGAGAGCATGTGATTGTGTCAGAGCGCAAACAGATCCACATCTGGTTGGCCCCAACGGTGACACAGAGATTAAAACACCCTGCTGCATAGGGACCATTCTCCCTGGAGAGAGGTCTCCCTGCTCAGAAAGTCCGCAATGCAATTTTCCATCCCCGGGATGTACACAGCTGATATGCAAGGGACATTGGCCTCTGCCCAAGTCAGGATCAGAGACGCTTCCTAGAGGGCCCCCTTGCTCCGGGTCCCTCCCTGATGATTGATGTAGGCAACTGCCGTCTGGTTGTCCGAGCGCACCTGAACAGGCAAGCCCCAAAGGTGAGTAGTCAATTGAGCCAGAACTAGCCTGATCGCCCCTAGTTCCAAGACATTGATAGGTGTGTGGGCCTCCTGAGGGCCCCACCTCCCCTGGAACCGCAGGGACTTCCAGAAACCCCCCCCAACCTGACAGACTGGCATCCGTGGTGACCGTTAGAGATGAGCGAACTTTTGAAAAATTCGATTCGACTGATTCGCCGAATTTTCCGACAAAAATCGGTTCGACCCGAATAAATTCGCGACGAATCGCTATTAAAAACGGCTATTTCTGAGCCTCCTAGAGCCTCAATAGGGTTGTAAACCATTCTGCCTTGCTGTAACACGCACCGGATGCGTGCTGGGTTAGTTAAATAATACTTTGAAGAAATATCACATGCAGATCAGAGGCATCACTAATAGAATCGCAGAGCGGCACAATTGAATTCAAGAGAGTTGAAGTGGCATCACTATGAGGGGCAGGAGCCCAAACATTGCTTTAAAGAGACACTGGAGTTGGCAGCAGCAGGAGCCCAAAAATTGGATGAATCACACCCTGGAGTTGGCAGCAGCAGCAGGAGCCCAAACATTACTTTAAAGAGACACTGGGGTTGGCTTCAGGAGCCCAAAAATTGGATGAATCACACCCTGGAGTTGCCAGCAGCAGGAGCCCAAATATTACTTTAAAGAGACACTGGGGTTGGCTTCAGGAGCCCAAAAATTGGATGATTCACACCCTGGAGTTGGCAGCAGCAGGAGCCCAAATATACACTGGAGTTGGCTTCAGGAGCCCAAAAATTGGATGAATCACACCCTGGAGTTGGCAGCAGCAGCAGCAGCAGGAGCCCAAACATTACTTCAAAGAGACCCTGGGGTTGGCTTCAGGAGCCCAACAATTGGATGAATCACACCCTGGAGTTGGCAGGAGTTGACAGCAGCAGCAGCAGGAGCCCAAATATTACTTTAAAGAGACACTGGGGTTGGCTTCAGGAGCCCAAAAATTGGATGATTCACACCCTGGAGTTGGCAGCAGCAGCAGCAGGAGCCCAAATATACACTGGAGTTGGCTTCAGGAGCCCAAAAATTGGATGAATCACACCCTGGAGTTGGCAGAAGTTGGCAGCAGCAGCAGCAGGAGCCCAAACATTACTTCAAAGAGACCCTGGGGTTGGCTTCAGGAGCCCAACAATTGGATGAATCACACCCTGGAGTTGGCAGGAGTTGACAGCAGCAGCAGTAGGAGCCCAAATATTACTTTAAAGAGACCCTGGGGTTGGCTTCAGGAGCCCAAAAATTGGATGATTCACATCCTGGAGTTGGCAGCAGCAGCAGCAGGAGCCCAAATATACACTGGAGTTGGCTTCAGGAGCCCAAAAATTGGATGAATCACACCCTGGAGTTGGCAGCAGCAGCAGCAGCAGGAGCCCAAATATACAATGGAGTTGGCTTCAGGAGCCCAAAAATTGGATGAATCACACCCTGGAGTTGGCAGCAGCAGCAGCAGGAGCCCAAATATTACTTTAAAGAGACACTGGGGTTGGCTTCAGGAGCCCAAAAATTGGATGAATCACACCCTGGAGTTGGCAGCAGCAGCAGCAGGAGCCCAAATATACACTGGAGTTGGCTTCAGGAGCCCAAAAATTGGATGAATCACACCCTGGAGTTGGCAGAAGTTGGCAGCAGCAGGAGCCCAAACATTACTTCAAAGAGACCCTGGGGTTGGCTTCAGGAGCCCAACAATTGGATGAATCACACCCTGGAGTTGGCAGGAGTTGACAGCAGCAGCAGTAGGAGCCCAAATATTACTTTAAAGAGACACTGGGGTTGGCTTCAGGAGCCCAAAAATTGGATGAATCACACCCTGGAGTTGGCAGCAGCAGCAGCAGGAGCCCAAATATACACTGGAGTTGGCTTCGGGAGCCCAAAAATTGGATGAATCACACCCTGGAGTTGGCAGCAGCAGCAGCAGGAGCCCAAATATTGCTTTAAAGAGACACTGGGGTTGGCTTCAGGAGCCCAGAAATTGGATGATTCACACCCTGGAGTTGGCAGCAGCAGGAGCCCAAATATTACTTTAAAGAGACACTGGGGTTGGCTTCAGGAGCCCAAAAATTGGATGATTCAAACCCTGGAGTTGGCAGCAGCAGCAGGAGCCCAAATATACACTGGAGTTGGCTTCAGGAGCCCAAAAATTGGATGAATCACACCCTGGAGTTGGCAGAAGTTGGCAGCAGCAGCAGCAGGAGCCAAAACATTACTTCAAAGAGACCCTGGGGTTGGCTTCAGGAGCCCAACAATTGGATGAATCACACCCTGGAGTTGGCAGGAGTTGACAGCAGCAGCAGTAGGAGCCCAAATATTACTTTAAAGAGACCCTGGGGTTGGCTTCAGGAGCCCAAAAATTGGATGAATCACACCCTGGAGTTGGCAGAAGTTGGCAGCAGCAGCAGCAGGAGCCCAAATATTACTTTAAAGAGACCCTGGGGTTGGCTTCAGGAGCCCAAAAATTGGATGAATCACACCCTGGAGTTGGCAGCAGCAGGAGCCCAAATATACACTGGAGTTGGCTTCAGGAGCCCAAAAATTGGATGAATCACACCCTGGAGTTGGCAGCAGCAGCAGCAGGAGCCCAAATATTACTTTAAAGAGACCCTGGGGTTGGCTTCAGGAGCCCAAAAATTGGATGAATCACACCCTGGAGTTGGCAGCAGCAGCAGCAGGAGCCCAAATATACAATGGAGTTGGCTTCAGGAGCCCAAAAATTGGATGAATCACACCCTGGAGTTGGCAGCAGCAGGAGCCCAAATATTACTTTAAAGAGACACTGGGGTTGGCTTCAGGAGCCCAAAAATTGGATGATTCACACCCTGGAGTTGGCAGCAGCAGCAGCAGGAGCCCAAATATGCACTGGAGTTGGCTTCAGGAGCCCAAAAATTGGATGAATCACACCTTGGAGTTGGCAGAAGTTGGCAGCAGCAGCAGGAGCCCAAACATTACTTCAAAGAGACCCTGGGGATGGCTTCAGGAGCCCAACAATTGGATGAATCACACCCTGGAGTTGGCAGCAGCAGGAGCCCAAATATACACTGGAGTTGGCTTCAGGAGCCCAAAAATTGGATGAATCACACCCTGGAGTTGGCAGAAGTTGGCAGCAGCAGCAGCAGGAGCCCAAACATTACTTCAAAGAGACCCTGGGGTTGGCTTCAGGAGCCCAAAAATTGGATGAATCACACCCTGGAGTTGGCAGCAGCAGCAGCAGGAGCCCAAATATACACTGGAGTTGGCTTCAGGAGCCCAAAAATTGGATGAATCACACCCTGGAGTTGGCAGCAGCAGGAGCCCAAATATTACTTCAAAGAGACCCTGGGGTTGGCTTCAGGAGCCCAAAAATTGGATGAATCACACCCTGGAGTTGGCAGCAGCAGCAGCAGGAGCCCAAATATACACTGGAGTTGGCTTCAGGAGCCCAAAAATTGGATGAATCACACCCTGGAGTTGGCAGCAGCAGGAGCCCAAATATTACTTTAAAGAGACACTGGGGTTGGCTTCAGGAGCCCAAAAATTGGATGATTCACACCCTGGAGTTGGCAGCAGCAGCAGCAGGAGCCCAAATATACACTGGAGTTGGCTTCAGGAGCCCAAAAATTGGATGAATCACACCCTGGAGTTGGCAGAAGTTGGCAGCAGCAGGAGCCCAAACATTATTTCAAAGAGACCCTGGGGTTGGCTTCAGGAGCCCAACAATTGGATGAATCACACCCTGGAGTTGGCAGCAGCAGCAGCAGCCCAAGTATACACTGGAGTTGGCTTCAGGAGCCCAAAAATTGGATGATTCACACCCTGGAGTTGGCAGCAGCAGCAGGAGCCCAAATATACACTGGAGTTGGCTTCAGGAGCCCAAAAATTGGATGAATCACACCCTGGAGTTGGCAGAAGTTGGCAGCAGCAGCAGCAGGAGCCCAAACATTACTTCAAAGAGACCCTGGGGTTGGCTTCAGGAGCCCAAAAATTGGATGAATCACACCCTGGAGTTGTCAGAAGTTGGCAGCAGCAGCAGAAGGAGCCCAAAAAATGGCCTAAAGACATAAATATGTTTTGCACCATTTGGAAAGTGTAAAACGTGGCACCATGCTGAATCTAGTCGCATGCATCAGGCATTGGTGGGTGGAAATCCTGGCTGATCCATCCCTGATTCATTTTGACAAAGGTGAGTCTCTCCACATTTTTAGTTGACAGACGAGTTCTCCTCGCCGTAACTATGGCCCCCGCCGCACAAAACACCCGCTCAGATGGCACGCTACTTGCCGGGCAGGACAGCTTTTCCAGGGCAAACTCTGCTAGTTGCGGCCACAAATCAAGTTTGGCTGCCCAGAAGTCCAGCGGATCCTCAAGGTGTGTTGGCATGGTCATGTCAAAGTATGACATGACCTGCTGGTTAAGGTCCTGCTCCAGGTCTTCCTGCTGCTCATGAGTAGCCTCACTATGCGGGTGTAGAAAGCTACTCATTAGCGACTGAAGACTGAGGCTGCTGCTGAGGCGGCACCTGGCAGGGTCCAGTAGTGCTATGCCCAGCAAAAGTGTCTTTATCAGGCCTGATTTCAATTATAATGAGTGCAAATGGTTATATGGTCTTAAACAGAGGCTGTTGTAGTCACAGAATGGGATGCCCCAAAAAAGAAGTGCACCTGGCAGGGTCCAGTAGTGCTATGCCCAGCAAAAGTGTCTTTATCAGGCCTAATTTCAATTATAATAAGTGCAAATGGTTATATGGTCTTAAACAGAGGCTGTTGTAGTCACAGAATGGGATGCCCCAAAAAAGAAGTGCACCTGGCAGGGTCCAGTAGTGCTATGCCCAGCAAAAGTGTCTTTATCAGGCCTAATTTCAATTATAATAAGTGCAAATGGTTATATGGTGTTAAACAGAGGCTGCTGTAGTCACAGAATGGGATGCCCTAAAAACCAGCAGTAAGTGCACCTGGCAGGGTCCAGTAGTGCTATGCCCAGCAAAAGTGTCTTTATCAGGCCTAATTTCAATTATAATAAGTGCAAATGGTTATATGGTGTTAAACAGAGGCTGCTGTAGTCACAGAATGGGATGCCCTAAAAAACAGCAGTAAGTACACCTGGCAGGGTCCAGTAGTGCTATGCCCAGCAAAAGTGTCTTTATCAGGCCTAATTTCAATTATAATAGGTGCAAATGGTTATATGGTGTTAAACAAAGGCTGCTGTAGTCACAGAATGGGATGCCCTAAAACCAGCAGTAAGTGCACCTGGCAGGGTCCAGTAGTGCTATGCCCAGCAAAAGTGTCTTTATCAGGCCTAATTTCAATTATAATAAGTGCAAATGGTTATATGGTCTTAAACAGAGGCTGCTGTAGTCACAGAATGGGATGCCCTAAAAACCAGCAGTAAGTACACCTGGCAGGGTCCAGTAGTGCTATGCCCAGCAAAAGTGTCTTTATCAGGCCTAATTTCAATTATAATAAGTGCAAATGGTTATATGGTCTTAAACAGAGGCTGCTGTAGTCACAGAATGGGATGCCCCAAAAAAGAAGTGCACCTGGCAGGGTCCAGTAGTGCTATGCCCAGCAAAAGTGTCTTTATCAGGCCTAATTTCAATTATAATAAGTGCAAATGGTTATATGGTGTTAAACAGAGGCTGCTGTAGTCACAGAATGGGATGCCCTAAAAACCAGCAGTAAGTACACCTGGCAGGGTCCAGTAGTGCTATGCCCAGCAAAAGTGTCTTTATCAGGCCTAATTTCAATTATAATAAGTGCAAATGGTTATATGGTCTTAAACAGAGGCTGCTGTAGTCACAGAATGGGATGCCCCAAAAAAGAAGTGCACCTGGCAGGGTCCAGTAGTGCTATGCCGAGCAAAAGTGTCTTTATCAGGCCTAATTTCAATTATAATAAGTGCAAATGGTTATATGGTCTTAAACAGAGGCTGCTGTAGTCACAGAATGGGATGCCCTAAAAACCAGCAGTAAGTACACCTGGCAGGGTCCAGTAGTGCTATGCCCAGCAAAAGTGTCTTTATCAGGCCTAATTTCAATGATAATAAGTGCAAATGGTTATATGGTCTTAAACAGAGGCTGCTGTAGTCACAGAATGGGATGCCCTAAAAACCAGTGCACCTGGCAGGGTCCAGTAGTGCTATGCCCAGCAAAAGTGTCTTTATCAGGCCTAATTTCAATTATAATAAGTGCAAATGGTTATATGGTCTTAAACAGAGGCTGGTGTAGTCACAGAATGGGATGCCTCACAGCAGACTTAAGATCAGTTCAGTATATATGCACAGTTAGTTAGTATAAGCTGCATGAAAACGCTAACAAAGCCTGTCAGCCAGCTAGTAACACTCAGGCTGGATGAAAAAAAAAAAAAATCTCCCTGTGACAGCCTCCGATTTTTCCTACCTTTCCCTGTTTTTCACTGACTTTCTGTCTGTCTCCAGCCTGTCTCCAGCCTGTCTCCAGCCTGTCTCCAGCCTGTCTCCAGCCTGTCTCCAGCCTGTCTCCAGCCTGTCCCTGCCTGTCTAACTGCCTCTCTCTCTCACTACAACGTTCTGTCTCTCACGAATGCAATAGAGAAATGTGGAAGGAAAAGCAAGATGGCTGACTTAAATAGCGCTGTGACGTCACCGGGCTTGCTGGCTCCTGATAGGCTGCATGTGACTGCCCCAGCTTGCACTGGCGCGGGATAGATGTCCAGACATGTCCCGTCCGCCATCTTAGAATGCCTGTAAATGTAAATGAATGGATGTTAAAGGAAAACTTCGAGCGATCGAATCGCGGGGAAATTCGGATTCGATCCGAATCAAATTTTTCCTGAAATTCGGATCGAATCCGGGTACGTCCGGATCGATTCGCTCATCCCTAGTGACCGTCTCCCAGGAAGGGGCAAGAAAGGATCCGCCCCCCAACAGGTTCCTTGAGTCCATCCACCACAAGAGGAACCTCCTGACCCGAGGGGAGAGCACACAGACCCCGTCCAGGGACGCTGGGTCCTTGTCCCATACTGACAATAGGTGAAGTTGCAGAGGACTCAAGTGGAACTGAGCATAAGGGACTGCTTCGAAGCATGCCACCATCAGGCCCACCAGCTGCATCCCCTGCCTGATGGATGGATGGGGACAAGCTAGGAGGGACTGAGCTTGTGCAATCAGACTGTCCACTTTCTGTTGAGGAAGGAAGATCCTTGCCTGAACTGTATCCAGATTCATTCCTAGGAATGGAGTTACCAAGGAGGGGGACAGAGAGGACTTGGGGTGGTTGATCACCCATCCAAATGACTCCAGAGTGGACACCACCAGCTGAGTATCCAACTCTGCCTGATGTAGAGATTGGGAAGTGATGAGAATGTCGTCCAGATAGGGAAGCACGTGGACGCCCTGACATCTGAGCAGAGACATCACGCCAGCCAGCACCTTGGTGAACACCCTGGGAGCTAGAGTGAGGCCAAAGGACAAGGCCACAAACTGGTAGTGTTGAACCATCAGAGCGAACCTGAGGAAACTTTGATGACCTGGGAACACAGGAATATGAAGATAAGCATCTTTGATGTCCACAAAAGTCATGAAATCCCCTTGGCGCAGGGAACTGATGGCAGAGCGCAGAGTTTCCATGCGAAAGCGCCTGCCCCTGACAAACTTGTTGAAGATCTTCAAGTCCAGGATGGGCCTGACTGAACCATCTTTTTTGGGTACTGTGAATAGGTTGGAAGAAAAGCCCTTGCCTTTTTCTGTTAAGGGGACCTGGCAGATGATCCCCAGCTCCAGGAGGCCTTGCACTGCATGCACTAGCTCCTGAGCTGACACAGGGGCTCCGGGATCTGATGAATCTTGGAAGGGGACAGGCAGCAAACTCCAATTTGTAACCGGAGGACACTACCTCCTGAATCCACCGATCTGAGACATGAAGCCTCCAGACATGAGCGAAGTGCTGCAGCTGTCCCGCCACCCAAATGGGTGAGGGCGCCCCATCATGCCTGAGGGGGCTTGGGGGAGGATTTTGCTTTGGGATCCCAGGAGGAGCCAGGACGTCCACGTCCTCTGCCCCTACCCCAGAAATCTCCCCGGGCCCCAGGAAAGGAAACCCCCCTTCCCTGTCTGGCACCACGGTAAGAGGAGGAGCAGGAACCCTGACCCCTAAAGGGCCGAGATTGCAGCCTGCGCTGGGGTAACCTGCCTCCCTTAGCAAAAAGGTCCAGGCGGTCTCCAAACAGGAGCAGTCCTTTAACCCTTCTAGTGCCAGCTACGTGATACTCACGTAGCTGAATTTAAACCCCCATAAAAAAAATATATATATAAAAAGATACAGACTTACTTGACCCCTCGTTTGATAGTGCCAGCGATTCTCTTCAGGAATCAGCTGTTTGATTTTCGCCCCCGGGCCTCTGATCTTCAGGAGGGGGCCCGGAATAGGCCCCCCGCGGCATCTGAAAGAAAAAAAAAAAAAAACTCACCTCGCAGCCCGATCGCTCTCCCCGGTTCTTCTCTTCACCAGGGGGGGCTCCAGTCCCCCCCCTGGACTTCCCAATCTTCGGTGGAGGACCTAGCAACGGGCCCTCACCGTCCGGCGCTGGCCCCGCCCCTAACACCGCCCACTTGTGACGTCATCCAGCTCCTCTATACCTGCACCCAGGCTCAGACAGTCCCTTGTCAGTAGCGATCGGAGCAGGGAGGGTGGCAGGCAGGGAGGCTCTGATCTCCCTGCCTCCCACCCTCCCTGCTCCGATCACTACCGCAGCGCGGGACACTGGATGGGAGGTAAGTATAAAGAAAAAAAAGAATAATAAAGAATTTTGTGTCTGTCTTTTTTTACTTTTAACTATTTGTGAACTGATAAGGGGTCCATGAGACCCCTTATACCAGTTCACAAGGCTCTGGGGCTGGCAATCACCTGCGGCTAGCAGGTGATTTGCCATAACCCCCAGCACCCCCATTACCTTCCTCCCCAACGGCCGGGGGGGGGGGCAGAAGGGCCCGGGCCACTAAGTGGCTATGTGGGCTAGTAGCCTGCAGGGCCAGGGGCCACCAACGCTGGCCCCTGCGCCCTGTTCTACAAGCCCCCATAGCTGGTCCGGGTCGGTAATGCTGGGTAAGGGGGACCCTACGTCATTTTTTGGGGGGAGTTTAAGGGTTTTTAACCCTTAAAATTCCCCCAAGAAATGAGGTCCGCCCCCTGAGAGGGGGGACCCTATGTCATTTTTTTTTTCTTTTTTAACCCCTTACAACTATGCAATCATATTGCATAGTTGTATCCTAACTGAAATCTCCTAAACTGCTGTTTCAGTTTGGGGGAGTTTCCTGGGCAGGAAAGGGTGTATACCAATACATATGTGGTACCGTTGTAACCGGGAGAGATAGGGCTTTCACACGCAATAATATTTTATTAACAAACTTACATTTTTATTACAAAAAAAACACTACAAATAGTAAAAAAATAGATTTTTTTTTTTTTTTTTTTGCACATATTTCACCCAAAAGTATTGAGAATACACAAAAAAAAGGCCAAACAAGACATTTCATGTTGAAGCCCAGACTCTGTTGAAAAAAAACAATATATAATTTTCCTGGAAAATCCCTGGAAATCCCTTCAAAAATCAAAGCTGAACATGTGTAGCGCAAAAACGTGAAAAGTAGTCTGGCAACAGAGTGTGACAAAAAATCTCGGTAGGCTGGCACTTAAAGGGTTAAAGGGAAACCCAGTGAGGGCCTTCTTGGCAGCGTTGTCAGCAGCCCACTGGCGCAGCCAAACCGAGCAGCGTATAGCCACCACGAGGGCAGAAGTGGTGTCATCCAATACTGAGAGGCCAAAATTTACAAAACATCACAACTGGAGAGTGCATTAAACACCTCACAAGGCAAATCATCAGGGGCACTATCAAGCATATTACTGATAAGAGGCACAGACCGGACGCAGCGCCGTCCCCACACATGCAAAGGTGTGGGATGCCAACTGGTCAATGCGCCGGTCCTCAGCATCCCGCAGGGTAGTGGAGTCAGGGGAATGCATAACAGAGGTGTTATATATCCCTAGGATCGGGGCATCCACCTCGGGAGGGGATGACCAACCTTTAACCACCTCAGCAGGAAAGGGATACTTCCTATGCCAACTTTTTGGAACCCCGGGAAGTTTACTGGGGTGCTCCCATTCCTTGAGCACAAGGTTATGGAAATGTGCCTGCTCTGGAAATTCCAAACGTGATTTTGCTGTATGGAAAAAGCTCCCCTCTTTGCCTGGGAGCCGCAACAGGGAGAGAGATGGACAGAACCTCAAAAATCTGGGTCAATAATCTGTCAGTGTCATCCGGGGCCCAGGGGTCAGAGCCGGAATCGTCATGACCCCTTGGTCTCTCATCAGATGAGCCTGAATCAGAAAAGAGCTCCCCTTCATCAGACTGGGTATAGCCACAAAGATTCCAAAACTCCTCAGTTCCCATAGGGAAAACAGTGACATTATGCGTCAAGTGCCGCTTCTTAGCAGGGGCCTTACGCGCTAAGGACTTAGCAATCAACTTCTCAACACTAGCCAGTCTAGAAGACACATCAGGATGAGAATCCCCACTTGTATGCAACTCAGTAGGAGTGAGATTTAAGCTTGAGGGAGTAGGCGAAGTAAAACGAGGTGCAAGCACCTGCTCAGCACAGGTTACACAGACCCGCGCCTTGTCAGCGTCAGCATGAGGCTGCCCACACGCTACACACAGCCGGTCTTGTCCCGAAGGGACCCCGGTCACATTATCCTGGGATGCCTCCATATGGGGATTATAGCGGCGCTATATGCCGATAGGGAATAACGCTATATAGCAACCCCGGATGCCCCAATAACCCGCTAGGGAAGAGGGAGTATTAACAAGGCCTACTAGTTATATATCTAATAAAGAGCCGGGAGAAGCCAAAAAGGGTTCGCCCAGCCTGAAAGACATAAGGAGACAAGACCGTAAGCACACAGTAATAAAAGGAAAAATATAAAGCCGCCTGCGAGGGCACTTACGGACTGCGGTAGGTAGAGGTCCGTCGCGCATGGGCCAACCAAGCAGGTTAAAGATGGCGTCGGTATACCTCGAGGGGCGGGCCGGCAATTTTGAAAGACAGTAAAAGGAAGCCAGCACAGCGGCTGACACAAGACAGACAGAATAAATATAAAGTGTAAAACACAGAATGCATAGCATACACATTTACACCCCCCCCCCTTTTCCCCCAAAGTCTACAAGGAGAATGAGGGAGGACAGCGGCCACTTAAATAGGGCCCACCGATAGGCAGGCCCTAGTGCGGGAGGGGCATCCCTTAGAGGCTCGCCATAAGCCTGAACCGCCCACCCTTTGGTGGGGGATTGCGGTGGAGCAGCGCTCCTAAGCACCGCTGTTACCCTGCAGAGAAATTCTGGGGATTCGTGGGAGGTCCCCGGGTATTTGAGGGGCAAGGAGGAGCCTATTTTCGATGTCTCTGCAGTCCAGCGCCATCTGACGGAGTATTACCCACTTGTAAGTATTCTATTTGGAGCAGGACGTACTGTATACTAAGAATATAACTCACCCCCTCAGAAGGCAGTGCATAAACTCTGCATCCCAATCAGGCTCACCATAAAGCCTATGGCCGGCTCCCCTTTGTAGTACAGGGTCTGCGGAAGGAGCAGCGCTCCTGGAGCACTTGACCCTAGTGCTCTTTTACCTTCACCCGATCTGTCAGCCGAGGCTGGGAGGCAGTGGGAGTCCAGAATCGGATGGGAATAGACTTGCAGGGCCGCAGGCTTGGTTGCCTTGCTCACCTGCGCAAGAGAGAGCCATCTTCTATCTTTGCAGTCCGACTGCAGAAGGAAAACTGGGAACTTGTGGGAGGTTCCTGGCTTTTTATAGGGCCGGGAGATGCCACAAGTCTTTCTGCAGTCCACTGCGCCACCTTGTGGCGGATAACCCAGACGTAAGGAATAAGTGAAACAGGACGTGCTGTATACTTGGAAAATAAATCCAAGCACAACCTTCCCAGTCGAGTCCAACTGCAAGAATGAAACTGGATTGCAGAGGGCAGCCGGAAGTATATATAGGCCGGGAGGAACCACACCTTTTCATCTTGCAGTCCCGCCCTTTGAACGAGAATTAACCCTTTCGTATCTGAGTGGAGTGGAATATGAGAGAAATGTTATCCATGTATCGGTACCAAAGGAGTACGTACTGTTGGTAAAGTGGATGACGGTAGACTATTTGATGTTCAAATTCTGCCATATATAGATTTGCATAGGCTGGAGCTGTGTTCGAACACATAATGGTCCCTTGTTTCTGCAAGTAAAAGGTTCCAAAATGGTTCTGTGCTAACACTATGTTGAGTATAGAGAAGCAGAGAGTTTTGAAAGGGTGGGTAGATCCATGGAGTCAAGACTAGATTTCGATGACTTCCTGGCCATGTATCAGGCCTAGATTGCCATTCTTGGACAGGAATTTACCTCTATCTGAAAACAGAATTAGTTCCTGCCACAGTGGGGCGCCATGAAGGGCTTTGCAAGTTATTATGTACCTTGGATAGAATATAGAACAGAGGTGTCGTCGGGTAAGAAGATCACCGTTTCTTGTTTTCAATCCCATTCTCATAAGCTTCATTGTCCAGCCTATATATATGTTTTCTTGAATACCGGAGTGTATCACATAACAATTTTTCATATACTATGGAGTCATTAAAGTTATACTAAAGGCAAGACTAATTGTTGTCCCATTGTCTTGGGCTACATGTTGCACTGCCCTAAACTACAACCTGTTTAAAAAAAGACCCTAAAGTTCCCAAGTTATCTTTAAAAGTATTAGAGCATTGGAGATTCATAGAAAAAATACAATTCTGTGAAATACTCACCTGTAGAATTGGTATTATAAGTATACAGTACGTCCTGCTCCAGATAGATTACTTACACTTGGGTTATCCTCCGCCAGATGGCGCTGCACTGCAGAGACATGTAAAACAGGCTCCTCCCGGCCCCTCAAATACCCAGGACCTCCCACAAATCCCCAGCATCGAAAAGCAGAGAACGAGAAGCCGGGGGAATTTAACCACCCAAACTGGTAACTATAACAATGATAACAATCACCATACAGGGGATCCAGAATAATGCAAAACCAAGGGTGGGGTGGAGCAGGACGTACTGTATAGTTATAATACCAATTCTACAGGTGTGTATTTCACAGAATTGTATTATTCTTAGTATACAGTACGTCCTGCTCCAGATAGATTACTTACACTTGGGACATCCAATAGCAGTGTCCATAAAGTAGGGTGGGATCCCCAACAACAAGGTAACAGCAGACAGTTTAAACCACTGCCGCCTGCAAAACCTTGCGACCAAAAACAGCATCAGCTGAGGCCCTAACATCAACGTTGTAAAACTTTGAAAAGGTATGAACAGAAGACCAAGTAGCGGTCTTGCAAACTTGTTCAAAAGAAGCCTGGTGCTGGAAGGCCCAAGAGGCACCAATAGCACGAGTAGAATGAGCAGTAAGGCGAAAGGGAAGACTCTTCCCCCTAGCAGAATAGGCCTGAAACACGGCCTGATGGATCCATTTGCTAACAGTACACTTGGCAGGAGATAAACCCTTCCTGGGCCCAGAAGGGACCACAAAAAGAGCATCAGTTTTCCTGAAGGACGCAGTGACCACCAGGTAATACTTCAAACACCTGACCACATCCAAGGAATGCAAAACTTCTCCTTAGCGTTGCTAGGATTAGGGCACAAAGAAGGAAGAACAATATCTTGATTCAAATGAAAGGCAGACACTACCTTAGGCAGAAAAACTGGCATAAAGCGGAACACCACCTTGTCCTGGTGTCTCCCAAAGTATGGGGGCTGAATTGAAAGAGCCACCAACTCAGACACACGCCTGACCGAAGCAATGGCTACCAGAAAGGCAACCTTGAGTGTAAGAACAGCCAGAGCAGCATCCTGCATAGGTTGAAAGGGAGCACCCTGCAAGGGAGACAAAACCAAGTTCAAATCCCAACATGGACCACAGGTTTACGTGGGGGACACACATGAGCGACCCCCTGGAAAAAAGGTCTTAATCAGGGAATGCTGAGCAAAAGACTTCTGAAAGAAAACAGACAGGGCAGAAACCTGACCCTTCAGAGTACTGAAGAGTCCCGACTCCAACCCATGCTGTAAGAACTCCAGAACCCTGGGGGCTGAGAACACCCGACAGGGAAGAGACCTAGACTCACACCAGTCAAGGTAGGTACGCCAAACCCTGTAATAGATGGAAGAAGAGGTTTTCTTCCTAGCCTTCACCATGGTATCAACCCCCGAGGCGGACAAGCCTTTCTCCATCAAGATGGAGGTTTCAGCAGCCACGCCGTCAAAGCCAGTGTTTGTAAATTGGGATGGTGTAAGGGGCCCTGAGTTAGCAGATCTGGCACCCCTGGCAGAACGTACTGGTCTACTGCCATCTGCACCACGTCTGCGAACCACACTCTTCTTGACCACCTGGGGACCACCAGAATTGATGGCACCCCCTCCAGAACAATCTTGTGCAGAACCCTGCTCAGCAGGGGGAAAGGAGGAAAGACATACAGGAACTGAATGTCCTGCCATGACATTGCTAGAGCATCCGTGGTCAAGGCCAGAGGATCCTGGGACAGGGAGACAAAGGTCGGGAGCATGTGATTGTGACGGGACGCAAACAGATCCACATCTGGTTGGCCCCAACGGTGACACAGAGATTGGAACACCCTGTGGCAGAGGGACCATTCTCCCTGGCGAGAGGTCCCCCTGCCCAGAGGGTCTGCCAGCAGATTTTCCACCCCCAGAATGTACACCGCTGATATGCAGGGGAAATTGGCCTCCACCCAGGTCAGGATCAGAGACACTTCCTGGAGGGCCCTCTTGCTCCGGGCCCCCCCGATGATTGATGTAGGCAACTGCCGTCCGGCTGTCCGAGCGCCAATGAACAGGCAGGCCCTGAAGATGAGTAGTCAAGCGAGCCAGAACTAACCTGAACGCTCGCAGCTCCAAGACATTGATAGATGTGTGGGCCTCCTGAGGGCCCCACCTTCCCTGGAACCGCAGGGACTTCCAGAAACCCCCCCCCCAACCTGATAGACTGGGATCCGTGGTAACCGTCTCCCAGGAAGGGGCAAGAAAGGATCTGCCCCCCCAACAGGTTCCTTGAGTCCATCCACCACAAGAGGGACCCCCTGACCAGGGGGGGAGCACACAGACCCTGTCCAGGGACGCTGGGTCCTTGTCCCATACAGACAATAGGTGAAGTTGCAGAGGCCTCAAGTGGAACTGAGCATAAGGGACCACTTCAAAGCACGCCACCATCAGGCCCACCAGCTGCATCCCCTGCCTGATGGAGGGATGGGGACAAGCTAGGAGGGACTGAGCCTGTGCAATCGGATTGTCCACCTTCTGCTGAGGAAGGAAGATCCTTGCCCGAACTGTATCCAGATTCATTCCTAGGAATGGAGTTACCAAGGAAGGGGACAGTGAGGACTTGGGGTGGTTGATCACCCATCCAAATGACTCCAGAATGGGCACCACCAGCTGAGTATCCAACTCTGCCTGATGTAGAGACTGGGAAGTGAAGAGGATGTCGTCCAGATAGGGAAGCACGCTGACACCCTGACATCTGAGTAGAGACATCATGCCAGCCAGCACCTTGGTGAACACCCTGGGAGCTGAAGTGAGGCCGAAGGGCAAGGCCACAAATTGGTAATGTTGATCCATCAGAGCGAACCTGAGGGACTTTTGATGACCTGGGAACACAGGAATATGAAGGCAAGCATCTTTGATGTTCACAGAAGTCATGAAATCCCCTTGGCTCAGGGAACTGATGGCAGAGCGCAGAGTCTCCCTGCGAAAGCGCCTGCCCCTGACAAACTTGTTGAGAATCTTTAAGTCCAGGATGGGCCTAACAGAACCATACTTTTTTGCGGGAAGAAGGCGTGTCAGAACCAAACACACTGCAATGAGTATAAAACTGCCCGTGAGGGCACTTAAGGACCGCGGTAAGTATAACCGCCACACGCGGCATTTGCAATAGTAAAGACAAGTCAGCGCGGCGGCAGACACCACATATACTAGTCAAAAGACATGACAAAACGCTGTATGCACGAATCACGCTACACGCTCACCCACCCCCCCCCCCCCTTCTTTCCCTCCCGAAGGCTACAGGGAGAATGAGGGAGGATGGCGGCCCTCAGTACAGGACCCACCGCTACACGGGGCATGGGGCAATAATGCGGGAGGGGCATCCATAAAGGCTCACCATCAGCCTATACAGCCTACCCTTTGGTGGGGGATTGCAGTGGAGCAGCGCTCCTTAAGCACACATGGTGCTGCCTACCTTCACCCGACCAGCGCAGCCCAGGCTGGGAGGCACATCACACGAGGAACGGGTGGGAATAATACAATTCTGAGAAATACTCACCTGTAGAATTGGTATTATAAGTATACAGTACGTCCTGCTCCAGATATAATACTTACACTTGGGTTATCCTCCGCCAGATGGCGCTGCACTGCAGAGACATGCAAAACAGGCTCCTCCCGGTCCTTCAAATACCCAGGGACCTCCCACAAATCCCCAGCATTGAAAAGCAGTGAACAAGAAGCCGGGAGAATTAAACCACCCAGAACAACTGGCAGCGATAACAATGATAACAATCACCATACAGGGGATCCAGAATAATGCAACAACAGGGTTGGGTGGAGCAGGATGTACTGTATACTTATAATACCAATTCTACAGATGAGTATTTCACAGAATTGTATTATTCTTAGTATACAGTACGTCCTGCTCCAGATATAATACTATAATAATATAGACTCAGGCTTGGGGGGGTAGGTGAAGTGAGGAGAGGTGCAGGCCCAGCCACAGGAGGGGCGGGAAATACCATTAGTGCCTGCTGTGCACAAGACCCATGCTGTGCGCAGACCCATGCATTGTCACCGCTGATAGGTGAGAACCCACAAGCTACACACAGCCGGGTTTGTCCCGAGGGAACCCCGTTCACAATATCCTGGGATGCTTCCATATGGTGATTAATGGGCACAATAGGCCAGTAGGGATTGACGCTATAAGCTACCCTGGATGCCCCAAAGACCCGCAGGGAAGTGGGAGTAATTACAGGTCCTTCTCAAAAAATTAGCATATAGTGCTAAAGTTCATTATTTTCCATAATGAAATGATAAAAATTAAACTTTCATATATTTGAGATTCATTGCACACCAACTGAAATATTTCAGGTCTTTTTTTGTTTTAATACTGATGATTTTGCCATACAGCTCATGAAAACCCCAAAATCCCATCTCAAAAAATTAGCATATTTCATCCGACCAATAAAAGAAAAGTGTTTTTAATAAAAATAAAGTCAACCTTCAAATAATTATGTTCAGTTATGCACTCAATACTTGGTCGGGAATCCTTTTGCAGAAATGACTGCTTCAATGCAGCGTGGCATGGAGCCAATCAGCCTGTGGCACTGCTGAGGTGTTATGGAGGCCCATGATGCTTCGATAGCAGCCTTAAGCTTATCCAGAGTGTTGGGTCTTGCGTCTCTCAACTTTCTCTTCACAATATTCCACAGATTCTCTATGGGGTTCAGGTCAGGAGAGTTGGCAGGCCAATTGAGCACAGTAATACCATGGTCAGTAAACCATTTACCAGTGGTTTTGGCACTGTGAGCAGGTGCCAGGTCGTGCTGAAAAATAAAATCTTCATCTCCATAAAGCTTTTCAGCCGATGGAAGCATGAAGTGCTCCAAAGTCTCCTGATAGCTAGCTGCATTGACCCTGCCCTTTATAAAACACAGTTGACCAACACCAGCAGCTGACATGGCACCCCAGACCATCACTGACAGTGGGTACTTGACACTGGACTTCAGGCATTTTGGCATTTCCTTCTCCCCAGTCTTCCTCCAGACTCTGGCACCTTGATTTCCGAATGACATGCAAAATTTGCTTTCATCAGAAAAAAGTACTTGGGACCACTGAGCAACAGTCCAGTGCTGCTTCTCTGTAGCCCACCTGGGGAATGCGGCACATGTAGCCCATTTCCTGCACACGCCTGTGCACGGTGGCTCTGGATGTTTCTACTCCAGACTCAGTCCACTGCTTCCGTAGGTCCCCTAGTTAGTTGATTCAGATGATTAGGTTAATAGCTCGTTTAGAGAACCTTTTCATGATATGCTAATTTTTTGAGATAGGATTTGGGGGTTTTCATGAGCTGGATGGCAAAATCATCAGTATTAAAACAAAAAAAGACCTGAAATATTTCAGTTGGTGTGCAATGAATCTCAAATATATGAAAGTTTAATTTTTATCATTTCATTATGGAAAATAATGAACTAGCACTATATGCTAATTTTTTGAGAAGGACCTGTATACTAGGGTCCACTGGCAATTACACCAGGCCGGGAGAAGCCACTGGATTCGATCGTCTGAAAGACATAATGGGAATAGGGATGTCAGAGCCATGAGCAGTGAGCAAGAATGAAGAAAATCGCCCGCGAGGGCACTTACAGACCTAGGGAGGAGGAGGACCGCTACATGTGTGCGTGCGACCAGCATCAAAATGGCGCCAAAGAACCTCGAAGGGCGGGCCAGAGCGGCTGGGACGCGGAGCGCGCCAAACCAGGTCCCCGCCCCCCCCGAAGAGTGCGAAGCTCTGAGATAGTTTCAACGCTGTCAAGAAGAGCGAAGCATATGACACACTTAGAAAAATGATTTGCCAATGAAGACGCAGTAGCGTCTGAGGCGACGCCGCCGCTCGGCGCAGCACATTCAGCAAGGGAAGAAGTGCACGTGGCGGCGACAGATACATAATATAAATGCAAACAGCGCGGCTCTGACACCAGGAATACCAGTCAAAGACAGTACTAAGGCCATAAGCGTGTAAACATACACTGAGACCACCACACACCCCCCCCCTTTCTTTCCCCCCGGGCTACGGGGGGAACGAGGGAGGATGGCGACCCTTTGTACAGGGCCCACCGCTACATGGGGCATGGGGCAATAGTGCGGGAGGGGCATCCTCTAGAGGCTCACCATCAGCCTAAACCGCCTACCCTTTGGTGGGGGACTGCGGTGGAGCATAGCTCCATAAGCATGCATGGTGCTGCCTACCTTCACCCGACCAACGCAGCCCGAGCTGGGAGGCATATCACAGGGAGGACGGGTGGGAATAGTCCAACAGGGCCGCAGGCTTTGATAGCCCCGCTCACCTGCGAGAGAGTGATAATTTCATGTCTTCGCAGTAAGCACTGCAGAGAAATCTGGGGATTTGTGGGAGGTCCCTGGGTCGGGCCGGGAGGAGCCCGTTTTGCATGTCTCTGCAGTGCAGCACCATCTGGCGGAGGATAACCCAAGTGTATTATATCTGGAGCAGGACATACTGTATACTAAGAATAGTCCAACAGGGCCGCAGGCTAATAGCCCTGCTCACCTGCGAGAGAGTGATAATTTCATGTCTTCGCAGTAAGCACTGCAGAGAAATCTGGGGATTTGTGGGGCCAGGAGGAGCCTGTTTTACGTCTCTGCAGTGCAGCGCCATCTGGCGGAGGATAACCCAAGTGTAAGTAATCTATCTGGAGCAGGACGTACTGTATACTAAGAATAATGGAGAAACAGTGGGTGTGGCAACAGTGATGTAAGCACACTGTGCAGAGTGTGAGAGAAGGGCGGGGTTTCAGAGCTGCAGAGAGAGGCAGCCAATCAGGACGTCTGGGCAGGGAGTGGGGGGTGATTTCGCTCTTGGTCCCCTGAAAGTTGATTGATGGACCAGGTCAGCAGAGTGGGGACTGAAAGCTGAATGAATAAGTGATTTCCTTCACTAAGGAGACAGGCAGAAGAGGAAGCAGAGCACATAATTTCACATAATGAAAGTTAAGCAACTGATATTTTTTGACTTGCCCAACACTTAAAGCTGGCCAAGGTAATAAGATGTATTGAGTATCGCAGTGGCCCCGTCTTTGTTGGCTGGTTTAATCACGATACTGGAGTCACTTGCCAGGTCTGTAAAGTGCACTGTGTTTGGCCTGAGACAAGATACTGGTGAACCTGTGCCCCTGGGGGTGCCAATATATTCTCAATTCATATTTTTGGACTATAGCAATGAAGCTTTCGACAGCATGTGAATTTGTGAGGGAGTCCACTTACTGGGTGGGCGCCGAACTGTAATATCTATGCCCGAGACACTTGAGGCCTGAGGATTGGTACTTCTTGGGTCCTGATTGGTGGTAAAATGTGCACAGAACATGAGGGAATTAAGACATTTTTGGAGAGCTATATCTGTCTCAAGGGGGATACCCAAATGGGTAGAGACATAGCCCAGACCTTTATTTAGATGGACATCAAAGTTCTGGTTGATAGATTAAGCACTAGGTTTTGATCGGTTGTGTCTGGATGCACATTACCCATTAAGTCTCTGGTATGTCTTTTTCCCTTGATTTCTTGTGGGGTCTTTGTTAGTACAGTTGCCTAAAAAAGGGTGTTCGACCTCGACAGAATATCTGCTGGAGTCAGAGGAACCACCCTTCTGGAATGTCTGGGTTACAATACCGTGGGGGGCATCTATTCTCTCCAGGAGCAAACCCTATTCTCTTCGTAATCTAGTTTGTGATACTTATTTTTAAATGTCAATGTAACTTTTCTATATTGTTCTGTAGAAGCATCAACAGCTTCTAGGTATGCTTTATTGTCCTGTTCAGAAAAATACAATTCTGTGAAATACTCACCTGTAGAATTGGTATTATAAGTATACAGTACGTCCTGCTCCAAATGTAATACTTACACTAGGGTTATCCTCCGCCAGATGGCGCTGCACTGCAGAGACATGCAAAACAGGCTCCTCCCGGCCCCTCAAATACCCGGGGACCTCCCACAAATCCCCAGCATCGAAAAGCAGTGAACGAGAAGCCGGGAGAATTTAACCACCCAAACTGGTAACTATAATAATGATAACAATCACCATACAGGGGATCCAGAAAAATGCAAAACCAAGGGTGGGGTGGAGCAGGAGGTACTGTATACTTATAATACCAATTCTACAGGTGAGTATTTCACAGAATTGTATTATTCTTAGTATACAGTACGTCCTGCTCCAAATGTAATACTTACACTAGGGACATCCAATAGCAGTGTCCACACACTAGGGTGGGATCCCCAACAAAAAGGTAACAGCAGACAGTTTAAACAACTGCCGCCTGCAAAACCTTGCGGCCAAAGACAGCATCAGCTGAGGCCCTAACATCAACCTTGTAAAACTTTGAAAAGGTATGAACAGAAGACCAAGTAGCGGCCTTGCAAACTTGTTCAACAGAAGCCTGGTGCTCAAAAGCCCAAGAGGCACCAATAGCACGAGCAGAATGAGCAGTAAGGCGGAAGGGAGGACTCTTCCCCTTAGCAGAATAGGCCTGAATCACAGCCTGATGGATCCATTTGCTAATAGTAGACTTGGCAGGAGCCAAACCCTTCCTGGGCCCAGAAGGGACCACAAAAAGAGCATCAGTTTTCCTGAAGGATGCAGTGACCACCAGGTAATACTTCAAAGACCTGACCACATCCAAGGAATGCAAAACCCTCTCCTTAGCGTTGCTAGGATTAGGGCACAAAGAAGGAAGAACAATATCTTGATTCAAATGAAAAGCAGACACTACCTTAGGCAGAAAATCTGGCTTAAAGCGGAACACCACCTTGTCCTGGTGTCTCTCAAAGTATGGGGGCTGAACAGAAAGCCGCCAACTCAGACACACGCCTGACCGAAGTAATGGCTATCAGAAAGACAACCATGAGGGTAAGAACAGACAGAGCAGCATCCTGCATAGGTTCAAAGGGAGCATCCTGCAAGGGACCACAGGTTTACGTGGGGGATGCACATGAGTAACCTCCTGGAAAAAGGTCTTAATCAAAGAATGCTGAGCAAAAGACTTCTGAAAGAAAACAGACAGGGCAGAAACCTGACCCTTCAGAGTACTGAGTTGGAGTCCCGACTCCAACCCATGCTTTAAGAACTCCAGAACCCTGGGGACTGAAAACACCCGACAGGGAAGAGACCTAGACTCACACCAGTCAATGTAGGTACGCCATACCCTATAATAGATGGAAGAAGAAGTTTTCTTCCTAGCCTTCACCATGGTATCAACCACCAAGGCGGACAAGCCTTTCTCCATCAAGATGGAGGTTTAGGCAGCCAGGACGTCAAAGCCAGAGTTTGTAAATTGGGATGGCGTAGGGAGCCCTGAGTGAGCAGATCTGGCACCCCTGGCAGAACGTACTGGTCTACTGCCATCTGAACCACGTCAGCGAACCACACTCTTCTTGGCCACCTGGGGGTCACCAGAATCACTGGCACCCCTTCCAGAGCAATCTTGCGCAGAACCCTGCCCAGCAGGGGGAATGGAGGAAAGACATACAGGAGCCGAAATTCCTGCCATGACATGGACAGAGCATCCGTGGTCAAGGCCAGAGGATCCTGAGACAGGGAGACAAAGGCCGGGAGCTTATGATTGTGACAGGATGCAAACAGATCCACATCTGGCAGACCCCAACGGTGACACAGGGACTAAAAAACCCTGTTGCAGAGGGACCACTCTCCCTGACGAGAGGTCCCCCTGGTCAGAGAGTCTGCCAGGAGATTCTCTTCCCCCGGGATGTACACAGCCGAAATGCATTGAACATTGGCCTCCGCCCATGTCAGAATCTGAGACACCTCCTGGAGGGCCCCCCTGCTCCGGGTCCCTCCCTGATGGTTGATGTAGGCAACCGCCGTCCTGTTGTCTGAGCTCACCTGCACAGGCAGACCCCGCAGGTGATTGGTCAACTGATCCAGTACCAACCTGATCGCCCGAAGTTCCAAAATGTTGATAGGTATGTGGGCCTCCTGAGGGCCCCACCTCCCCTGGAACCGCAGGGACTTCCAGAATCCCCCCCATCCTGACAGACTGGCATCCGTGGTGACCGTCTCCCAGGAGGGGGCCAGAAAGGATCTGCCCCCCAGCAAGTTCCTGGAGTCCAGCCACCAAGCAAGGGACCGCCTGACCAGGGGGGAGAGCACACAGACCCCGTCCAGGGACGTTGGGTCCTTGTCCCAAACTGACAGAAGGTGAAGTTGTAGAGGCCTCAAGTGGAACTGAGCAAAAGGCACCGCCTCGAAGCACGCCCCCATCAGGCCCACCAACTGCATTCCCTGCCTGAGGGAAGGATGGGGACACGACAGCAGTAACCTCACCTGCGCAATTATAGCTTCCACCTTCTGTTGAGGAAGGAAAATCCTTGACTGGACCGTATCCAGAATCATTCCCAGGAACGGGGTCACCGAGGAAGGGGACAGAAAGGACTTGGGGTGATTGATCACCCAGCCAAAGGACTCCAGGGTGGACAACACCAGCTGAGTGTCCAACTCTGCCTGCTGTAGAGACTGGGAGGTGATGAGTATGTCGTCCAGGTAGGGCAGCATGTGGATGCCCCTTGACCTGATCACATGACCTGAGACATCACCCCAGCCAGCACCTTGGTGAACACTCTGTGAGACCAAATGGCAAGGCCACAAATTGGTAATGTTGATCTTCCAACGCAAATCTGAGGAACCTTTGGTGTTCTGAAAACACAGGGATGTGAAGGTAAGCATCTTTGATGTCCACAGACGTCATGAAGTCCCCTGGGCGCAGGGAGCTGATGGCCGAGCCCAGAGTTTCCATGCGAAAACGCCTGTTCCTGACAAATTTGTTGAGGATCTTTAAATCCAGAATGGGCCTGACTGACTCATCTTTTTTGAGAACTGTGAAGAGGTTGGAATAGAACCCCTTGCCTCTTTCTCTTAAAAGGGACCCTGCAAATGACCCCCAGACCCAGAAGGCCTTGCACGGCCTGCACCAATACCTGAGCTGAGACAGGGTCCTGAGGGATATGGGACCAGATGAATCTTGGTGGGGGGGTGCGAACAGCAAACTCTATCTTGTAACCGGAGGACACTACCTCCTGAATCCACCGGTCTGGGACGTGATGCCTCCAGACGTGTGCAAAGTGCTGTAGCCGTCCCCCCACCCGGATGGGCGAGGGCGCCCCATCATGCCTGGGGGGGCTTGGGAGAGGATTTGGGCTTGGACCCCCAGGAGGAGCCAGGACGACCCCGTCCTCTGCTCCTATGCCAGGAATCTCCACGAGCCCCCGTGAAAGACACCCCTTTTCCTTGTTTAGCACCACGGTAGGGGGTGAAAAGGAGCCCTGGCCCCGAAAGGGCCGATACTGCCGCCTGCGCTGGGGTAACTTACCTCCTTTAGCAAAAGGGTCTAGGCAGTCCCCAAACAGGCGTAACCCCTTAAATGGAAGTCCAGTGAGGGCCTTATTTGCAGCATTGTCAGCAGCCCACTGGTGCAGCCAAACAGAGCGGCGTATAGCCACCACCAAGGCAGAAGTTCAAGCACACATCCTAATGGCATCATCCAAGGCAGATAGGATAAAATTTACAAACATATCACAGTTAGACAGCGCATTAAATACCTCAGGTAGCAAATCATCAGGAGCACCATCAAGTACACTTCTGATCAGGGACCTGGGCGCCACAGATGTAATGGCCGAGGCGCAGACCGGGCACAGTGCCGTCCCCACAAATGCAAAGGTATGGCACTCCAATTGGTCAATGCGTCGTTCCTCGGCATCCCGCAGAGTAGTAGAGTCAGGGGAGTGCATGACAGAGGGGTTAGACAGCCCTAGAATAGGGGCATCCACTTCGGGAGGGGATAACCAGCACTTGACCATATCAGCAGGAAAGGGATACTTTCTGTCCCAACTCATAGGTACACCGGGAAGTCTACTGGGACGTTCCCACTCCTTAAGCACAAGATTATTGAAATGAGCTTGCTCAGGAAATTCCAAACGAGCCTTAGCAGTATGAAAAAGCTCACCCCTTTGCCTAGAAGCCGCAACGGGGGGGGGGGGGGGGGGGGGGGATGGACAGAACCTCAAAAATCTGTTCCAGTAGTCTGTCAGTATCATCCGGGGCCCAGGGGTCAGAGCCACCATCGTCATGACCCCTGGGTCTCTCAACAGATGACCCTGAATCGGAGAACAGCTCCCCTTCGTCCGAGGGGGTATAGCCACATAAATGCAAATACTCATCAGAATCCATAGGAAAAAGAGTGACATCAGGGGTTAAGTGATGCTTTTTAGCAGTGGCCTTACGCGCTAAGGTATTAGCAGTCAATTTTTCAACACTGGCCAGTCTAGCAGACACATCAGGCTGAGAATCCCTGCATGTATGCAAGTCAGTGGGAGTGAGACTCAAGCTTGGGGGAGTAGGTGAAGTGAGACGAGGTGCAGGCCCAGCCACAGGAGGGCAGGTTGCAACGTTAGCACCTGCTGTGCTCAAGGAACACAGACCCGTGCATTGTCACCGCTAATAGGAGATACCTCACAAGCTACACACAGCCGGGCTTGTCCCGAAGGAACCCCGGTCACATTATCCTGAGATGCCTCCATATGGTGATTATAAGGCACAATATGCCAGTACGGATTGACGCTATAAAGCAACCCTGGATGCCCCAATAACCCGCTAGTGAAGTGGGAGTAATTATACTAGGCCCAACTATCAATTTACACCGGGCAGGGAGAAGCCAATGGGTTCACCCGTCTGAAAGACACAATGAAAAGAAAGAGTCAGATCCATACACACTAAAAATGAGCATAAAGCCGCCCACAAGGGCACTTACGGACCGTGGTAAGCAGAACCGTCACACACGCGTGCACAACCAGACAAAATGGCGCCGGGAGTACATCAAAGGGCGGGCCAGAGCAAGCCGTAAAGCAGAGCGCGCCAAGCCAGGCCCCGCCCCCCCGAAGAGCGCGAAGCCCACAGACAAGCAGCCAATGAGAATGCAGAAGCGTCTGAGGTAACGCCGCCGCCCGGCGCGGAACATCCAAATGAAGGAAAAGACGCGTGCGGCGGCATTTTGCAAAGAGTAAAAAGAACAAGTCAGCGTGGCGGCTGACACCACATATACTAGTCAAAAACAGACAATACACTGTATGCACGAATCACAATACACACTAACCCACCCCCCTTCTCTCCCCCCCCGAAAGCTACAGGGAGAATGAGGGAGGACAGCGGCCGTCTGTACAGGACCCACCGCTACACGGGGCATGGGGCGATAATGCGGGAGGGGCATCCCATAAAGGCTCACCATCAGCCTATACCGCCTACCCTTGTGGGGGATTGCGGTGGAGCAGCGCTCCTTAAGCACACATGGTGCTGCCTACCTTCACCTGACCAGCCCAGGCTGGGTGGCACATCACACAAGTAACGGGTGGGAATAGTCCAACAGGGCCTCAGGCTAATAGCCCCGCTCCCTGTGAGAGAGTGATAACTTCATGTCTTCGCAGTAAGCACTGCAGAGGAATCTGGGGATTTGTGGGAGGTCCCCGGGTATTTGAGGGGCCGGGAGGAGCCTGTTTTGCATGTCTCTGCAGTGCAGCGCCATCTGGCGGAGGATAACCCTAGTGTAAGTATTACATTTGGAGCAGGACGTACTTTATACTAAGAATAAGAACCCCTGCTGGACAAATTTGCTTCTATACTCATAGCAGGTGTCTCAGGAGCCTGAAGAAGTCACATCTGTTGGTCTAGTAGCCAATCTTATCTGGATAACTGAAAGAAATAGGGTTAAATGGTGTAGGTTGTGCCTCATCAGCCTGAGCATGAAACAGCATAGTTCATCATAGCTGTTGTAGCTATACATCGTTGCCACCATGTCCCCAATGACTGGGAATTACATATTAAACCTACCACTACCATTCTGTTGTCGTGGATTGCCCTGACTGCTACAGGCCAAGCATTATCACTCATCTTCCAAAAACATGAAATCTTTTTAATTTAATAAGCCTGGGGTCTTTAATTTAATAAGCCTGGGGTCTTTAATTTAATAAGCCTGGGGTCTTTAATTTAATAAGCCTGGGGTCTTTAATTTAATAAGCCTGGGGTCTTTAATTTAATAAGCTTGGGGTCTTTAATTTAATAAGCTTGGGGTCTTTAATTTAATAAGCTTGGGGTCTTTAGTTTAATAAGCTTGGGGTCTTTAGTTTAATAAGCTTGGGGTCTTTAGTTTAATAAGCCTGGGGTCTTTAGTTTAATAAGCCTGGGGTCTTTAGTTTAATAAGCCTGGGGTCTTTAGTTTAATAAGCCTGGGGTTAGACTTTGTGGGGGGAATATATATCTCTGGGTATATGGTTATCCTGCTTAATTTGGGCGGCGCGCTCCTTGGACAATATAATAATTTGGATAATAATTAAATACATTTAACAGTCACTTTAAAGTGAAACAAAAAGCTCACCAGCAGCTGGCCTGGAATCTAAAATATTCCAGGCCTGGCTGCTGGTGTTTCCCACGAGGCATCCTGAATTGGAATGCCCGCAGTGTGAAACTCCCCAGTTCGCCCACTACAACTCACCTTTCCATATTCCAAAAGGAAGCAGGCAGCTCTCATTGTTTTGAATGGTGGGCGCACGCTACCACATCCCCTCAGGTGTGCACCCCCCATTCAAAACAATTCACTCTTGATATTCAGGTCAATGAGAGCCGCCTGCCGAACTACATAATCACGGCAAGTGCCTCTCACTGGGCGGGACCCCGCATATGCGCTGTTGGAGTGTGGAAAGGCGAGTTACAGGGGGTGAACTGGCAGGTCACACACTGGGACGCCCCGAGGCATGAAACAAACATAGAAAAGTGAAATTGACGGGTTTTGTTCCTCTAAGTTATGCAGGCCTAGGAAAAAAACACTGTAAACAGATTCTGTAAGGCAAAATAAATACAAAACAATGTGTTAAACCCTCTACCTTGGAAGTAGTCAGTTGACAGACTTTTGCCAAACGTTATCCTTTACACCAAAAAATAACCCCAATAGACCTATCATGGTGGGCGTCTAAGAAAAGTACAGCCAAATGGAAAAAGACTAACTAAAACTTTACATCTGCATACCTATAACCAGATCAAAAAATACAACTCTGAAGTACTCACCTGTAGAGTTGGTATTATACGCATACAGCACGTCCTGCTCCCGAATAGTAATAACATGTGGGTAATCCTCCGCCTCAGGCGCCGTGCACTGCAGACATGTAGAAAACAAGCTCCTCCCGGCCCTACATATACCGAGGGACCTCCCACAAATCCCCAGCATTGAAAAGCAGTGAGAAGAGAAGCCAGGAGGAACCAACCACCCAGAATAACTGGTAACAATATCTTAATGATAACAATCACCATACAGGGGATCCAGAATAAGTGAAACCAGGGTGGGGTGGAGCAGGACGTGCTGTATGCATATAATACCAACTCTACAGGTGAGTACTTCACAGAGTTGTATTATTCTAAGCATACAGCACGTCCTGCTCCTGAATAGTAATAACATGTGGGACATCCAATAGCAGTGTCCATAAGCAGGGTGGGATCCCCAGAAAAAGCAAGGCACAGCGGACAGTAAAGGCGCTGTCACCTGCAAAACTTGCAACAGGCATGACATGAGCAAGGGCTCTAACGTCAGTCTCATAACAGGACCATGAAGGTATGAACAGAGACAGGCCATAAGTCTAGTAATTGAACTAACAGAGAAAAACCCCTGGTGCTGAAGGGCCAGTAATACCCAAGCACCCAAGATAATGGAGTAAACAGTAAAGGGGAAGAATCACTCCCCTGAAGGAACATAGGTCAGTGTAGTGACCCAACCAGCTCACAGGCAAGGAAGCCTTGTGGCAACTCTTGTAACACCCCCAAAGGGAAACAGAAACAGGTCACCCGACCAAGGCGGGAATACAGACTCTTAATTATCAGGAAGCCAAGGCTACCTCAGGATCAGGGAGCATCCAGAAGGATTGATCCAAAGGCGCAATGGCGCTGGAAAAGATATCAGGCGCATACCTAAGGAGGTGCCTGTAGACTCCAAGAACAGCAGTCCCCCTAAAGGCCAAGAAGGCCGGCATGGGGAGAAGTGCAAAACCTGTAGAGGGATGTAGGCCCTCATATTAGTATTATTAAGAACAAACCCATAGCTAGACTAAGGGACTGAAGCAAGAGTCCAAATGACCACCTGGACCGGAGGCCCAGCGTAAAAGGAACACCCCCAGGCATGGGGGGCCTGTAGCCGTATATATCTGTACATGTGTATGTATGTATACTTCGAGTCAGGGTTAAGCAACCAGATCCATCGTCTCAGGCACATGTCTGACGGAGTCAGGAGGCCCCAGAGAAGCGGGCTGGCCTACAGGGCAGCTGAGACAGCATCCAGGCAGGGTCCCCAGGAAGTCTGCATGGTAAAAAATGAAAATTGATCCCCAGAGGGACTATGGAACTACTGGGGAAATGCAGCTAGGCAATCCCCGAAGGAATTCCCTACAGGGGTGACAGAACCGAATTCCTGCAGGAAGGCCAGGACAAAACCCACACCTTCAGAGTCCCCGGATGGGGAGCCAACCCCAACTTACGTTGTAATGACTTTAAAGGCCCTGGGAACCGAGAACGCCTAACAGGGAAGAGACTAAGGCCCATGCCAATCAAAATGGGATACCACAAGCTATTATGGGCGTAGTAAGGGGAAGCTGGGGAGCTAGCTCCCGACCCCCTCTCATACTAAGGGCACCCAGAAGACGAGGCCCTTCCCAAAGGGGCGAATGAATCAGCAGCCAATCCCCGGCGGGGAGACCTTATTTTGGAGACAGGAAGAGACCTGATAAGGGCAGAACCGCACTCCTAAAAGAGATATCACAATTCAGCAGCCTTCAGCAGAGGCGTCTGCGAGCCATTACTCCCAAGGCCGCCTAGGCCATAGATCCCATGGGACTATCAGGCCAACCGTGCGCAGAACCCTCCAGTAGGGTGATGAATAGAAGGCATATGGATTAACAAGGCTACGCCTAAATACTCAGCCCCACTGACCGGAGTCAGAATATTATGGGGCAGTAGGAACAAGGGCAGAGGCCCTGTGTCAGGAGGGAGACCCCTTAGAACCACGCTAAAGTCCCCGGGCAACACCCGGATTGCATAACCTGCCGCTAAGGGCGTCCATTGAAGACCCCCGCCTAAGACAGGATCAGGGACCCTCCAGAGGTAGCAACCTGTCACAATCTTTAGACCAGCATTAAAAACAGGCCATTGTCTTTCAACAGACCAGGAGTCCCCCATAAACCGACCGATCCTGACGGAGGAGCAGGCCAGCCATATAGAGTAAACGGGGGCCCACCGTTTCAACAAGCCTAGCAGGTAAGATGGGCCCTCTAGGAGGCCCAACCTAGAACCACCGGGGGTTGTGGAAGGATTTTCCCATTCCCCCGCCAAACCTGCGAGACTTGGTACCCAGGGTGACCATACGCTAGGAGATGCTGGAAAGGAAGGGGGGTGCCCCCCGTGACGGGGCCCTCACATATGGGAAGCTCAAGAGGAACCATCTTACCAAGAAGGCATGAGCACAGACCAAGCACCGGGGTCATATGTAGGTTCTGTAACCTACTGCGCCGAAGAGCCCAAGGGCTCGGTATATAAGTGACATCATCTTGATGTGCCGCCAACGGGCCCACCAGTCGCCATCCCGCCTGGTGAACGGGAACGGGGGATAGTGGATAAGGGACCATGAGGGGATGAGGTGGTTGAGCAACCATCCAGTAGCTCCCAGGGAACACTGTCGGCCAACCGACCCACTTTGGTCTGATGCAGAGACTGGGGAGTAAGGAAGACGACCCGGTAGGTCCCAACGCAGGCGCCCGACCTCAGGCGTATCCCCAGTCACGCCAGGCTAGTAGCCTGGGCACGAAAGAGAGGCCCCAAGTAATGCCTCAATCCGCAGGGTTGATCCTGCGACACTGTCCAGAAATAGTCTTGGCGACCAGCAGGCCCAAGGGAGACTAGGAAGATCTAGCTTCGCAAGAGGCCGGGAGTAAGGAAAATATAGAGGCCAAAGCCCCATACCGTTGAGGCAATTAACAAGTGCGCCCAACACTGTAGGCCCAGTCCGGCCTGCATCAATTTCAGAAGGGAAGGAAGGGACTAGAAGCACCCTGACAATCACTGAGGGGGGGGGGGCGCCCAGCAAGAACCCATCCTGAGCCCAGGGGGATTACATCCCGGAATCACCAGAGGGAGAAGGCATATTCCTGGATGTGAGACAGCTGTGGCAGTCGTCCCCTCACCCAGATGGGCGAGGGCGCCCCTTCAAGCTTGAGAGGTTTTGGCAGATTTGGACTTGGTCCTGTCAGAAGGCACAGGGCGCTGCCTGCCCGCTCCATGTTGGAAATCCACACCGAACAGCTGGAAACACACCTCAGATTCGCATTTGACACTAACGTAGGGAGGTGGAGGGGTGACCCTGCCTCGTGGAGGCCGGAGCGGCCTTCTGCGGAGGGGTGCTATAGCCTTTTTCCCAAAAAGGTCCAAGCGGGCCCTGAATAACCGCCGTCCTCTGAATGGGAGGCAAGTGAGAGCCTTTTTTGTAGCCCCATCGGCGCCCCACTGTCGCAGCCCGACCAGGCAGCGAATGGCTACCGCAAGTGCTGAGTTCCTAGCACACATCTTAATGGTGTCATCCAGTGCCGATAGAATAAACTTCACAAAGGCTTCACAGTCTGATAACGCACTAAACACCCCCCAAGGGAGGTCCTCAGGGCGGTGATCTAGTATCTTTCTGACAAGAGTCCTGGCGGCCACTGCCGTGATGGCCGCGGCAGAAACCGGGCGATGGCCGTCCCAGCACACGAAAAGGCGTGTGAGGCCAGTCTGTCAATGCGCCGGTCCTCAGCATCCCGAAGGATACGGTAAAAGGGAGCAGTCATAAAAGGGGGGTTTGTGACACCTATAACCGGCGCGTCCACCACCAGGGGAGCTGACCAGGCCCCTGGAATCCCTTTAAGCTTACAAGGCGATTCCCATTCCTGGTATATAATATTCTGGAAATGTTCCTGTTCTAGGAACTCCAAGCGCGGCGGCGCTGTATGGAAACTCTCCCTTTTCGGCTTGGGGATCTCCCCAGGAGGAGAGGTTGACAAAACCTCAAAAATCTTGATAAGGATTTAATCTGTGTCACACAGACCCCAGGAACCAGGCTCAGATTCATCACGGCCCGCAGGCATCCCATGGGAGGAGCCCGAGTCTGAAAATAGCTCACCTTCCTCGGAAGGGTCAGGGTCCTGCATATCAGCAGAATCATCGGTATCGTCAGGAACCGGAGAGCCTGGAGGCGTCAGGGACCGCTTTTTACCAGGGCCCATATGCTCCGCCAAT
This sequence comes from Gastrophryne carolinensis, assembly GCA_027917425.1. Taxonomy (NCBI): domain Eukaryota; kingdom Metazoa; phylum Chordata; class Amphibia; order Anura; family Microhylidae; genus Gastrophryne; species Gastrophryne carolinensis. The sequence goes on along the minus strand of CM051234.1, from coordinate 250,949,872 downwards.
CCAGAAAGCACCTGCTCCGCGGTGGGCAACGCTCGCGGCACCGATTGCAGGTCATTCCCGCTGGAATGGGACTCGTCATGAGTGATATTTGGGAGTGGGGAGACGGGGGTGAGGAAGGGAGGTTCCTCTGTTAGCAAACCTGCCTGTTCTGCACACTGTCCGCAGACCTGTGCCCTGTCAGCCTCAGCCAGGGGCTGGCCACACACTGCACACAGTCGGTCACGTCCCGGAGGGACCCCGGTTCCATAATTCTGAAATGCCTCCATATGGTGATTTTTAAGCAGTATGACGCAGGGATTTATGCAATAAGCAACCCTGGATGCCCCAAAACCCGCTAGTAATGTGGGAGAATTTGTAAAGAGGACCCGTTGTAATATATGTTAGGCCGGGGACGGTAGCGAAGTCTTGGCTTCTGAAAGACATAATGGGACAAGGGGAGTGGAGTCAGTGCCATGCTCTGTCTGAAAAACATAGAACCATGCCGCCCCGGAGGGCACTTACATGACCGAGGGAGGAGACGAGACGAGCCACACCACGTGCAGATAGAGAAAATGGCGCCAGCGAACCTCGAGGGAAGGGCCAGGCCAGGCTGTGACACGAAGCGCGTCATGCCGAGTCTCCGCCTCCCCCAAAGAGCGCGAAGCTCCAACCAACGGCAAAGTAAAGCAGCAGAGAATAAGCAACTTCTAATGCGGACACGCTGGAATGAATCTGCCGAAGCAGACTGTAAGTAAAAAAGACAGCTCGCACTGTACAGTGAGGCGCGACACTGACCCCCTGATTAAAGGAACAAGGTCTAAGCCGAATTAGCACTAGGGCAGCCACACACCCCCCCCCTTCTTTTCCCCCGAGTTACGGGAGGAAGCTGACGGTGTCCATGAACTGAGTCTGAGGGGCACGGGCAAAAATGCGGGAGGGGCATCCTCTAGAGGCTCACCATCGGCCTGACCGCCTACCCTATGGAGGGGGATTGCGGTGGAGCATGGCTCCACTCAGCACACCAGGTGCTACCTACCTTCACCCGACCCGCGCAGCCTAGGCTGGGAGGCATATTTCTTCTGAAGAGGACGGGTGGAAATAGTGCGAGAGCGTGATACTTCATGTCTTCGCAGTTCCAGCACTGCAGAGAAATCTGGAATTTGTGGGAGGTCCCTCGGTATATGTAGGGCCGGGAGGAGCTTGTTTTCTACATGTCTGCAGTGCATGGCGCCTGAGGCGGAGAATTACCCACGTTATTACTATTCGGAAGCAGGACGTGCTGTATGCTTAGAATATATGTTTGCTCTTCTCAGCATATTTAGCAGAACAAACACCAGTTGTCATCACTTACAGGCTAGAACAAAATTCCTTCATCCTCTCCATTATTTGAAAGAAAATAATTCTGCAGTCCAAGCTATTAAATGTACTACTATCTTGTTGTACAAACAAAAATACCATTTTGTGAATACTCACCTGTAAAATGGGTATTGTAAGTATGTCACACACCCCGCTTCAAGAAATTCATAACGTGTGGGTAATACTGACCTGTAGAGGGCGATATGCAGAGATGCCAGGAAAAAAGAGCCCCTCACGGTCCATAAATACCTGGGACCTCCCACTCATTACCCAGTATAAGAACAGCAGTAAGGTAAGGGACCAGGAAGAGCCCAACACAAAGCATAACAACGCAAAGTTCACCATATAAAGGATCCAGAATACAAAAGGGCAGGGTGAAGCGGGGTGTGTGACATACTTACAATACCCATTTTACAGGTGAGTATTCACAAAATGGTATTATTCTAAGTATGTCACACACTCCGCTTCAAGAAATTCATAACATGTGGGACATCCAACAGCAGTGTCCATAAAAGGGCGGGGATCCAAAACAAGGCAACAAGGCACAACTTAAACCACTGCAGCTTGCAGAACTTTGCGGCCAAACACAGCATCCGCTGAGGCCCGAACATCAACCTTGTAAAACTTGGAAAAAGTGTGAACAGAAGACCAAGTTGCAGCCTTACAAACTTGCTCAACAGAGGCCTGGTGCTGAAAAGCCCAGGACGCCCCAACCGCACGGAGTAGAATGAGCAGTAACACGAAAAGGGGGTACCATCCCTTTGGCAGAATAGGCCCCAACTATGGTCTGACGGATCCATTTACTAATGGAAGACTTGGCAGGCGCCAAGCCTTTTCGGGGCCCGGAGGGCACCACAAAAAAGGCATCTGTCTTACGAAAGGAAGACGTTACCTCCAAATTATACTTCACAACACGAACCACATCCAAAGAATGCAGGGCCCTCTCCTTGTCATTGCTGGGATTAGGACACAGAGAGGGCAGAACAATGTCTTGGTTTAGGTAAAAGGCAGAAACAACCTTAGGAAGGAAATCGGACTTGAAACGAAAAACCACCTTGTCCTGATGCCCCTCAAAGTACGGGGCTTGAATGAACAAAGCCGCCAACTCAGAGACACGCCTAACCGAAGTGATGGCTACCAAAAAGGCCACCTTCTGCATAAGTGAAGACAAGGCAATATCATTCAAGGGCTCAAAAGGAGAATCCTGAAGAGCAGAAAGAACCAAATTCAAATCCCAAACAGGGAGCAAAGGTTTTCTAGGAGGCCGCACGTGCGTGACTCCCTGGAAAAAAGTCTTAACCAAAGGATGTAGGGCAAATGACCTTTGAAAGAACACCACCAGGGCAGAAACCTGCCCCTTCAGAGTACTAAGCTGGAGCCCCAGGTCCAGACCATGTTGAAGAAACTCCAGGATTCTGGAGATGGAAAATTCCCTACAAGGCAACGCCCTGATCTCACACCTCCAAGTCCTATAGTAGATATTAGAGGAAGACCGCTTCCTAGCACTAATGAGAGTTCGAATCACAGCATCGGAAAGACCTTCCTCCTTCAAGATGGAGGTTTCAGCAGCCACGCCGTCAAAGCCAGCTTTGGTAAATTGGGATAACGTAGTTGACCCTGGGTGAGCAGATCCGGCAGCAGGGGCAGAACGAACTGATCCTCTGCTAACCTTACCACATCTGCGAACCAAACCTGTCTTGGCCACCTTGGAGCCACCAGAATTGCTGACGCACCCTCCAGGGCCAGCTTGCGCACCACTCTGGCCACCAAGGGAAATGGAGGGAACAGATACAGAAACCCCAGATCCCTCCAGTTCAGAGACATGGCATCCACTGCCAGAGCCAGTGGATCCCGTGAGAGAGACACAAATGTGGGAAGTTTGTGATTGTGACGAGAGGCAAAGAGGTCCACCACCGGGGACCCCCACCTGAGACAAATCAAGCGAAACACTTTGGGGCCGAGAGACCATTCCCCCCGGCGAGCTGAGAACCTGCTCAGAGAGTCCGCCTCTGTGTTCTCCGCTCCCGGAATGTAAACTGCTGAAATGCACGGGACGTGGGTCTCCGCCCAGGCCAGAATCAAAGACACTTCCTTGAGGGCACTCCTGCTGCGAGTCCCTCCCTGGTGATTGATGTAGGCGACCGCCGTCCGATTGTCCGACCGGACTTGAACCGGCAATCCTTGCAACTGATGAGTCAAGCAAAACAGAACCATCCAGATGGCCCTCAATTCCAGAACATTGATGGACTCGTGAGCCTCCTGAGGCGCCCACAGTCCCTGAAACTGACGATCCTTCCAGAACCCCCCCCCCATCCTGATAGACTGGCATCCGTGGTGACCGTCTCCCAACAAGGGGCCAGAAAGGATCTTCCCCCTCGACAGATTGATTGGATCCAGCCACCACTGAAGGGAGCACCGAACTCGGGGGGTCATCAGGAAGGACTGATCCAACGACAGTGGCGACCCGTCCCAGGCTGCCAACACATGGAGCTGGAGTGTCCTTGTGTGGAACTGAGCAAAGGGAACCGCTTCGAAGGAGGCTACCATCAATCCCACCAGCCTCATCCCCAGTCTGATGGCCGGACGAGGGATAGACAGGAGGAGTCGAACCAACTCCTGAATCAAGAGAACCTTGGACAGAGGAAGAAACACCCTGGCCTGGGAAGTATCCAGGGACATTCCCAGAAAAGACACTAACCTGGACGGAGAAAGGGAGGACTTGAGGTAGTTGATCACCCACCCAAATCTCTCCAGAGTGGACACCACAGTTCTGGTGTCCAATACCGCTTGGCTGAAGGAAGATGCCATAATGAGAAGGTCGTCCAGATAAGAGACAATGCAAATACCCTGGGCTCTGAGGAGAGCCATCACCCCGGCCAGCACCTTGGTGAAAACCCTTGGCGCCGAGGTAAAACCGAAAGGAAGTGCCACAAACTGAAAATGCCGATCCTCCACCACGAACCTGAGAAATCTCTGGTGCGCTGGAAAAATCGGCACATGCAGATAGGCGTCCTTGATGTCTACGGACGTCAGAATGTCCCCCTGCCGAAGAGAATGGATAGCAGAAACGCAGCGTTTCCATGCAAAATTTCCGCGGACGGACGAACCTGTTGAGGATCTTTAGATCCAGAATGGGTCGAACCGAGCCGTCCTTCTTGGGCACCGTGAACAAATTGGAATAAAAGCCCCGACCCCTGTCTGAGGGGGGTACTGGGCAAATAACTGCCATATCCAACAGACTCTTTACTGCCGCCTGGAGCTCCTGCGCGGCCAGAAGGTCCGAAGGCACCCGAGACCTTAGGAATCTGGGAGGGGGCCGGAGCTCGAACTCCAGCTTGTAGCCGGAAGTCACCACTTCCCGGATCCATCTGTCCGAGGTCTCCCGGTCCCAGACCTGGGAGAAGTGTTGCAGCCGTCCCCCCACCCACATGGGTGAGGGCGCCCCCTCATTGCTGAGCTGGCTTGGCAGCGGGTTTGGGCTTAGAGCCCCAGCTGTATCCTGGGCGGGCACGTCCTCTGCCCCTGTTCCAGGAATCTCCTCTGGCTGCGGGGAAAACAATTCCTCTGCCAGTTCTAGCCCCACGAAAGGAAGGAGCAAAGGAACCCACCCCCCGAAAGGGACGACGCTGTTTTTTGCGTTGAGGTAACTTACCACCCTTGGCAACTGAATCCAACTTCTCACCAAAGAGCCATAATCCCACAAAGGGAAGAGCGGTCAGCGACTTTTTAGACACAAAATCAGCCGCCCACTGGCGCAACCAAACCGAACGCCGAATAGTCACCAATAGAGCCGACGTTCTGCCACACATCATCAGTGTGTCATCCAAGGCGCATAGTACAAATGACAAAAACAATTTACACCTTTTAAGGCCAAGGAACTCGTCACTACTCGGATTGAACCCGGAAGAAGTCAACAGGTCCCTGACCACCGACATGGTAGCCACCACCAGCAGTGCTGAAGCACAAACCGGCCTCATGGCTGACCCAACACTGGCAAAACCATGACAAGCCATTTGGTCAATGCGTTTATCCTCACCATCTTTAAGCGTGGAGCAATCAGGAGAATTTAAAACAGTAGTGTTGGATAAACCCAGAATCTGTGCATCCACCTCGGGAGGGGACGCCCAACGCTTAACCGTATCCAAGGGAAAGGGATATTTTTTGTCCCAACCCTGAGGGACACCTGGGAGCCGGGCAGGCCTCTCCCATTCCTTAACAATAATCCCATCAAAATGCTTTTGGTTAGGAAATTCCAAGCGCGGCCTGGATTCTTCGAAAAATTCTCCCTTTTGCTGTGGAACCGCCTCAGGAGGAGAAATAGCCAAAACCTCAAACATCTGAGCCAGAACATTAGGAGTATCCGAAGACCTCCCCAAGCCCCGCTCAGTATCAGCACCCACAAACTGCTGATCGTCTGAATTATCTGATTCTTCATATACCTCCCCTTCCTCAAGTTGGGAGTAATCAGACCAGTCCAGATTATCAAGATCATCCAAGTCGGGCGCCGGTGAAGACGGCGACAAGTGCTTTCTCTTAGCCGGAGCCTTTCTGGTGACCGTGCTGGAGAATAATTTTTCAAGATTGGCCAATCGGGCACACATCTCCAATTGCAACTGCCCGCCCATGACAACGTCAGACTGGGCACGGATCAAACTGGGAGGGGGGGGGGAGAGACCGGCGGCGCTGAACCAGACGCCTGTGGTCCGGACTGCCGCGTAATAGTCTGCTGTGCATGGTATACACAGATATACATAATCGCCAGTAAGGGATGCCCCACACCCCATACACTTCCAGGATTGCCCCGAGGGGAGCCCGAGCCCAGTATACGGGGATGCCTCCATAAAGTGAACTTATAGTTGGTTGCAATGACCGAGGGAATTACGCATATAAGCAACCCGGGATGCCCCTTTAATGTCCCAAGTGGGAGGATTTGCAATAAGCCGATTAAGAACCCAGGGACCCTAGGACCGGGAGAAACCCCCTAACACCACTGTAGGTTATATCTGAAAGACATAATAAAAAAGGCTAATAAGAAAAGCGGAGTATAAAATATATATATATATATGACATCAAAATATATAATTATAGGTGATGGGACAGAAGGGGGGCCCACCAGGCCACTAACTGTGGTCCTGAAGACAGCTTCCACTCTCCGTGAGGTAAAGAGCAGCTCTGAGAGAAGGGGGGCGTGGCCAGCTCCTTCTGAGGAAACAGGCACAGAGAAAAACACCTCAGTGGTGCCTGTGACACAGGGGCGGGCCGCAGCGCTGGAAAGCCCAGCCCCGCCCCCAAGAGTGACAATGCAAAAAGGCCGGCACCGCAGCCATGTGCGGCCGCGGCGCCGGTCTCAGAAGAGACAGATGGAGGGGAGCGGGCCGTGGCTTTGACCCCAACGCCCGGCCCCGCCCCTTTTACCTCAGGGAGAAAGCCTGCATAAAAATGGCAGCCACAGCGCCGTTTTGACAGAGAAATACACGCCGTTATGAAGTAATAAATAGGTTAATAACTATTGGGAGGATAATTTAATAAATTAATACATTAAAACATTATTAAGAATTAATGATTACAAAATTTGGACCTAACACCGAATAAGGGGCCCTGCTCCTACCCTCCGCTATCCCGCTAGAGAGAGGGGCATTACCCAAAGGGGGGGACCACCCAAAGTGCCAAGGGCCGGGGCATCCCAAACCGGGATCACCGTCCCGGATGACCGCCTACCCTCTTATATAGGGTCTCACGGGAGAGCATTTGCTCTTAAGCACCAAGGGTGCTTTTCTACCCTCACCCGGACCGTCAGCCTAGGCTGGGAGGCATGAGGTAACAGAAAAAAAAGATCCAGGCGGAAATAGATAACTAAAGGGCCGGGAGTCATCCCGGCTACCTGAAATCCCCCTGTGCAAGGAGGAGACCACATCTTCTGACTTGCTCGCCGACTGCAGAGATGAAGACTGTTTAATGAGTGGGAGGTCCCAGGTATTTATGGACCGGGAGGGGCTCTCTTTTTTCCTGGCATCTCTGCATATCGCCCTCTACAGGTCAGTATTACCCACACGTTATGAATTTCTTGAAGCGGGTTGTGTGACATACTTAGAATAGATTTGCTTTATATTTAACGTTAGCTGCCAAACGTTTTCAGAGCAAAATGTATACCTATAAACACACACAGATAAAATTAACATATAGTTTATTTGCTAGGTAAACAAAAAAATACAAATACAGTAATTAAAAGGAATTTGGATCACATACTTTATTTTAAATGACATCATTTGGCAACCAAATTCTAAAATGTGAACCATAAATTAAAAAAAAAAAAAAAAACTTGGATGAGCTGCTTAATAATCCTTGAAACCTGAATAGAACAACATGCTTTGAGTAATCCATCAAATACAATGATGCCGGGATGATAAAAAAAAAACAAAAACTCCTTGCATAAAAAATAATAAAGATGAATAGTGATTTTTAGGAGTCATTGAGGTTTGAGTTGACAGTTTAAAAACATGCTGTTCCTTGGTCCGATATCTATTACAAGGTGCACAATTTTTGTTCTCTTTATTAAAAGCTAGTCTTTTGAGAAGGAAAAAAAAAAAAAAAAAAAATCAGACTCCGAGCTTACTGGCTTGGGTAAGGACTACTTTAAGTACTGGCATAAAGGCAGATGTTTCACTAAAGTTACTGGTGCTCACAATATGGGTGTGAATGTTAAGCCCTTCGGTATAGTTGCGGGATTCAATACTTCTGGCAATGTTGTGCAAACCTGTAATTATCGCAGGGGAGAGCTATAAAAAAAAAAAAAAAAAAAAAAAAAAAAACACAAACATTGAATGAACCAGAATCAACACACAAGATTAAAAAAAAAAACATGCAGATGGCAAATTCTTTAGGTCAGCAAGTAGAGAAATACTGTAGCAAAGAGGTAAGCAGTTGACTCAAGAATGTTGTCCATTGCCCTAAAAAGTGAGCGATGAAAACTTAGGCAACAGAGGTACAGTAAGATTTTTGTATAGCATATATACTACAGTACATAAACACTGTTTTACTAACTAGAATCAAAAATAGAGTTAAAGTGAAAAAAAAAAAGCACTAGATGTTGAGGGCAACATAATTTCTGCGAAAGTAATTTTGACTCACAGTTTGCTCTCTAAGTTTGTCATATAGAGACTCCAGCCTCTTCTTAGCATCATCTAACTTCCTTTTGGTTTGCTGGAATAGACGGGAAACAAAATAATATGAATGAAAAAACAGAAGACTGATGCATAGACTTAAAAAAAACTACAATCAGTAATGTAAAGTTGACTATTTTCTTCTGAAATCATAGGACATGAGGTTTCTTTTCCTGACATGTCTGCTGCTTGCTTCCTTTAAATCGTTGTACCAGTTCTGCCATTTCTGTCTCCCATTTAGGCACTGGGAGTGGGGGGCGGAATCAGGTGTCATTTACAGAAGAACTGTCACTTGACCATAAATTAACAGGCTGTTCCTGAGACTTGAGGTTATTCGCATTAGCCACACAGCTGATAGAGTAAATTGTTTGTGAAGCCCCAGGATAATTAAAATTATCTTTTCTATGTAAACCATTTTACATCCTAGTTGCTACATAGCCAATCTCCCTCGGCATTCCCTAAGCTGAGCAGGTTGCAATCCCAAAAATAAGATGCAAGAGGAAACCTCTGTGATTAAAGTATATGTTTTGGGATTGGCCAAGCTGAAAAACAAAGAAGTGGAAGAAAAAACAAAGCAGTTTACCTTGCCATGGGTTGCTCCAGCGTGGTCTTTCCTCTCTGCTTGCCATTGAGAATGAGGAAGTACACTTCCTCCTCTGCTGCTCCAGCCCCTCCCCACTGATGCAGACCACCAATACAAGGGCAAGGAGCTAGTCCAGATCATGCCCCGCCCCTGCATTGTTGGCTTAAATTGTGCTCTCAGAGCATGCCATATAAGCGAACCCCTACCTCCTCCTCGCCCATCCTCCTTGCTCTCATTACAAGGATTGACAGCTGCCCATTATGCTAATTATTAGGCAGCAAAAAAGCTTCCAGGCCATGCCCACATGCTTTAGTAGAGAAATTATAAAGGTAAAACTTGATATCTTGTCCATTTCTTCTTTTATTTGCAAAATGAAAACATTTTAGGGGATTGCCAGTTGTAGCCTGATACAATGGGCTAACTATTGTCTGTTCTATCACTTAAAAAAAATGATCCAAAAGAAGATGAAGATAAATGTAAAAGAGTAACCAATTTGCAAAATGACAGACCACTTATCTTTAAAGACAACATTGCTTGCTATTTAGATCTCTAAAAATCAATTATGAGCCATGTTTTGTTTCAGGCTGGAATCAGTAAAACATTTGTATATATTAAAAGGGAACCCTATAATTATAATCACTATTCCTTCTCCCAAAAACCAGATTATTTTAAAAACCTAGTGACCTGGTCCGTGTCGGCACTCCTTTCTTTAGCCAGAGGCTCTATGTTGTACCTTTAGGGACACGGCAGGACTGCAGTGATTGCAAGTGACAATGATACCCACATCCCCTTCCCCCAAAAGGGTGCATTACCACAAAAAATTATTAAGCTCACCAACACAAAACCAATCAAATGTCAATCACAACAAACAACTGGGCTCTGAAGAACCTCACCGAGATCCAGTCTGCAAAATTTGAGGTAATTGAATATCTGCAGTAATATGTCAAAGCAACTGCGCTTGTGCTAGTTACGAGTGTAGCTAAAATCTACATCCTTTGCTTACCAACAAATGCCGGCTATGGGATCTTTTTCACAGGGGTTCACAATCACAAAAAGCTTTGATTGCAAAGTTAAAAAAAAGACAACTGTCAGTACTCACCTGTAGAATTACTTTTACTATGCATGGCACGGCCTGCTTCAAGAAGTCCTTACGTATAGGTTATTCCGCCACAAGGTGGCGCAGTGTACTGCAGAAGAGTTGTGGCTCCTCCCGGTACCATATAAAAACAGGATCACCAATAGACCAATCCAGCGTTGACAAGCAGTTATTTAAGAAACTGGGAGATAATAAAAGGTAAAAAAGGTAACAAACCCCGACTAACTTGGAACAATCACCATAAAGAGGCAACCAAGAATAACAATAACAAGGGTGGGGTGAAGCAGGCAGTGCCATGCATAGTAAAAGCAATTCTACAGGTGAGTACTCACAGAATTGTCTTTTTCCAATTGCATGGCATGGCCTGCTTCAAGAAGTCCTTACGTATGGGACGTCCAACAGCAGTGTCCGTAGGGTGGGATCCCCAAAAAGTAACAACAGGCAGCTCAAACCACTACCGCCTGAAGTACCTTGCAGCCAAAAGCAGCATCAGCTGAGGCCTTAACATCAACTTGTAAAACTTGGAAAAAGTATGAACAGAAGACCAAGTTGCGGCCTTACAAACTTGTTCAACAGAAGCTTGGTGCTGAAAAGACAAAGATGCACCAATAGCACGAGTGGAATGAGCAGTAACCCTAAAAGGAGGAACCTTCCCCCTGGCAGAGTAGGCCTGCTCCACCGCCTGACAGATCCACTTGCTGATAGTGGATTTAGCCGGAGGCAAACCCTTCCTAGGTCCAGCAGGAAAAACAAAAAGAGCGTCAGATTTCCTGAAAGGATCAGTAGCAACCAAATAAAAAACTTCAGAGCACTGACAACATCCAAAGAATGAAGGGTCCGTTCCTTGGAATTAGCAGGGTTAGGACACAAAGAAGGCAAAACAATGTCCTGATTGAGATGAAAAGCAGACACACCCTTAGGCAAGAAATCTGGCTTAAGCCGAAACACCACCTTATCCTGATGCCGCTCAAAATAAGGAGGTTTGATGGAAAGCGCCGCCAGCTCAGAAACTCGCCTGACCGAAGTAATGGCCACCAAAAAGGCCACCTTAAGAGTCAGAATGGGCAAAGCAGCCCCACGTATAGGCTCAAAGGGAGGACCCTGCAGAGCAGACAACACCAGATTCAGGTCCCAAACCGGTAGCATAGGCGTACGTGGCGAACGCACGAGTAACTCCCTGGAAAAAAAGTCTTAACCAACCGGTGGTTGGCAAAGGATCTACTAAGTTGAAGGCCCGAATCCAAACCATGTTGCAAAAATTCCAGAATCCTGGGGATGGAAAACACCCGACAAGGAAGAGACTTGGACTCACACCAGGCAATGTAAGAATGCCAGACCCTGTAGTAAATAAAGGATAAGGACTTCTTCCTAGCCCTAATCATGGTATCAACAACAGAAGCCGGCAACCCCTTATCCATCAAGATGGAGGTTTCAGCAGCCAAGCCGTTAAAGCCAGCGTTTGTAAATTGGGATGGCACAGTTATCCCTGAGTGAGCAGATCTGGATCCTTGGGCAAGACATACTGATCTACTGCCAACTGCACGACGTCTGCGAACCACAACCTCCTTGGCCAACAGGGGGCCACCAGAATGGCTGGTACCCCTTCCTGGACTATCTTGCACAGCACCCTGCCCAGCAGAGGAAAAGGAGGGAACACATAGAGAAGCTCCGTCCAAGGCATAGCTAGCGCATCTGTGGCGAAGGCCAGAGGATCATGGGACAGGGAGACAAACCTGGGAAGCTTGTGATTGTGGCGGGACGCAAACAGGTCCACATCCGGCTGACCCCAGCAGTGACACAGATTGAAACACCTTGTTGCTGAGGGACCATTCCCCCAGCCAAGACGTATCCCTGCTCAGGGAGTCTGCCTCCTGGTTCTCCACCCCCAAAATGTAAGCCGGCAAGAGCGGGCGCCGAGCGGATCTGAACAGCCCGACCCTGAAGGTGTGTGGTCAGCTGAGAAAGAACCAACCTGATCACCCTCAGTTCCAGGACATTGGTGGGAGCATGGGCCTCCTGGGGGCCCCACCGACCCTGGAACGTCAGAGACTTCCAAAAGCCCCCCCAACCGGTCAGACTGGCATCTGTGGCGACAGTCTCCCAACACTGGGGCAGAAAGGTCCTGCCCACTAGAAGGTTCCTTGAGTCCAGCCACCACGAGAGGGACTCCACCACGAGAGGGACTGTCTGGCCAGGGGGGACAGAGCAAATTCCTGATCCAGGGACACAGGGTCCCGATCTCGCCTCGAAGCAGGACACCATCAGGCCCACTAACTGCATCCCTTGCCGGATGGAGGGATGGGGACACAAGAGCAGAGCCTGTGCCTGCTTCTGAAGGCCCTCAACTTTCTGCTGAGGCAGGAATACCTTGACCTGAGAGGTATCCAGAGTCATGCCTAGAAAGGACCTCACCAAAGACGGAGACAGTGAAGACTTGGGATAGTTGATCACCCAGCCGAAGGACTCGAGAGTGGAGGTCACCACATGAGTATCCATCTCAGCCTGATGAAGAGACTGAGCTGCAATCAAAATGTTGTCCAGGTAAGGAAGGATGCGAATGCCCCGATTCCGCAGCAGAGCCATCACGCCCGCCAGCACCTTGGTGAACACCCGAGGCGCCAAGGTGATAGCGAACAGTAAGGCCACAAACTGGTAATGCTGATCCTCTAGGGGAAACCTGAGAAATCTCTGATGACCTGGAAAGATTGGCACGTGAAGATAGGCATCCTTGATGTCCACGGAGGTCATGAAGTCGCCCGGGCGAAGGGTACTGACAGCAGAGCGTAGCGTCTCCATGCGAAAGTGCTTGAACCTGACAAACTTGTTGAGGCCCTTCAAGTCCAGGATGGGCCTCAAGGACCCGTCCTTTTTGGGGACCCTGAAAAGATTGGAGTAGAAACCCTGACCCCGTTCCTGGGGAGGCACCAGACAAATGACTCCTGACTCCAACAGATGTTGAACCGCAAGGCGCAAACCCTGAGCTGACAGAGGGTTTTGAGGCATCCGGGATCTGATGAATCTTGGGGTCGGCCAGGCTGCAAACTCTTTCTTGTAACCGGACACCACCCCCTGAATCCACCGGTCTGAGACGCGGAGCCTCCAGACATGAGCAAAGAGCCGAAGCCGTCCTCCCAACCGAATGGGTGAGGGCGCCTCCTCATGCCTGAGGGGGCTTGGGAGAAGGTTTGAGCTTGGGACCCCATGCGAGACCGGGACGACCACGTGATCTGCCACGGCCCCAAGAATCTCTGCAGCTACCCAAAAGAGGGAGCCACGACCTCCTCTGGGAGCACGAAAGGAGGGGAGGGAAGCAGAGGACCCCCGAAAAGGCTGAGGCAGCCTACCATCCTTGGCTAGAACATCCAGACGCTCACCAAAGAGCCGCAGCCCCGTAAAGGGGAGCCCAGTGAGAGCCTTCTTAGCAGCAGTGTCAGCCGCCCACTGACTCAACCAAACAGAGCGGCGCATAGCCACCAAAAGGGCAGAGGCCCTATCACTCAGCCGTACCGCATTATCTATGGCAGTAAGGACAAAGGCAACAAAATCAGAGCAAAGCAAAAGGGCCCTATAATCCTCCCCCCTGCTACCAGCCGTAGCGCCATCAAGGAGACGCTTGAGCTGTTTCTTAAGGGCAATAGCTGTAATGGCAGTGGCGCAGACCGGACGCAGCCCAGCCCCCACAAATGTAAAAGTATGGCAGACCAGCTGATCCATGTGCCGGCCCTCGCTGTCCCGCAGTGTAGTAGTGTCAGGGGAAGGCATGACCGAGGTGTTGGACAGCCCTAGAACGGGAGCGTCCACCTCAGGGGGACACGACCATCGCTGGACCAGGTCGGCAAGAAAAGGATCTCTCTTATCCAACCCTTTGGGCACCGCAGGCAATCTACTAGGACGTTCCCACTCCTTGAGCACCATATTAGTGAAATGGCTCTGCTCACGGAACTCCAGACGCTGTTTATCAGGATGAAAAATCTCACCCTGCTTCCTCTTAGCCACCTCAGGGGGAACAATGAGCAAGATTTCAAAAATGTGAGCCAACAGGTTATCAGTGTCCTCAGGGAACCATGAGTCCTCTCCAGACGCAGACCCAGGGTCACTGTCGTAACCCTCCTGCTGGTCCCCAGAGGAGTCAGAGTCCTGGAAGAGTTCCCCCTCCTCTAGGGGGTAACGGCCTCCAAAGCATCAATTCCCTCATCCTCCTCAGGAAAGAAGGAGGGCTCGGGAGCCAGGTGCCACTTCTTGCCAGAGGCCTTTCGTGGAACAGGCCTGGCAAGCTGCCTTTCAAAAATTCACACGCAGTGCCAGATCAGACTGTGACCCCCCGCTAGTATCCCCCTCACTGGGGGCTAAATGCAGGCGCGGAGGCGTAGGCGACGCCGAAGGGGGCGCAGAGCTGGGAAGCGAAGCGGGTAGCCCAGCCTGGGCCGCACACTGCGGCACTGTTACTCAGAGGGGATGCCCCGCACATGGCACACAGCCGGGATTGCCCTGAAGGACTCCAGAACACACTTTCCCCAGAAGCCTCCATATGGTGATTAATACAGGCGCAATAGGCCAGCACAGGGTAAGGGATAATAAAAAGCCACCCAGGATGCCCCCCCAAGGGATACCTCCAGAAGCCAGTAAGGGGAGATGAGGGAGGGTAAGGAGCGGGACCGGGAGAAACCACAACCCACAGTTGTCCCGCCTGAAAAACATAAGTAAACACACATAAGCATCCCGCAGCACATGCCCCAAAGAAACCAAAAACCCCCAAAGGGAACTCACGGACCAAACAGGCCGAAATCACCAAGCCGCCAGACCACAGGAGGAAGTGACACAGGCAGAGGTCACCGCCGCAGCTCCGGGAGGAAGAGGGGCTCCAGACGCGCAGCAGAATCAAAATGGCGCTGGCAGAGGAACGACGCGGTAATCGCCATCCTCCGGCCCCGCCCCCCGAAGAGTGTGAAAACGGCGCTCACGTGACCGCGCCATCGCACAGCAAAAAAAGCCTCACAGTTACAGCGCCGCCCACCGCAGAGCATAGTACAAGGCGGCGGTGGCAACAGTTTAAAACAGTATAAAAACACTCGCCGCTATCAAACCAAACGAAC
This sequence comes from Gastrophryne carolinensis, assembly GCA_027917425.1. Classification (NCBI taxonomy): domain Eukaryota; kingdom Metazoa; phylum Chordata; class Amphibia; order Anura; family Microhylidae; genus Gastrophryne; species Gastrophryne carolinensis. Next base: position 250,934,605 of record CM051234.1, on the reverse strand, counting down.
ACACGTCAGGGAGGGGGAGAAGGAGAACGAGCAGGCAGCGGCAAGAGCCCAGGCCAGGGATGGGGGGGGGACCCCAAACACCAGAAACAAGTCATATAGTCCCCAAAACACTCACCCCCTCAGAAGCTAGGACTCCGCATCCCTATTAGGCTCTCCATAAAGCCTATGGCCGGCTACCCTTTGTGGTACAGGGTCTGCGGCCAGGAGTAGCGCTCCTTGAGCACTTGACCCTAGTGCTCCTCTACCCTCACCCGATCCGACAGCCGAGGCTGGGAGGCACAAAGGGTCCGGAAACGGGTGGAAATGGACATGCAGGGCCACAGGCTTGGTTTCCCCGCTCACCTATCTTCGCAGAATCACTGCAGAGAAAACACTGGATTGGTCTATTGGTGATCCTGTTTTTATATGTTTATATATTTATATGTTTTTAAGAGCCACAACCCTTCTGCAGTACACTGCGCCACCTTGTGGCGGAATAACCCATACGTAAGGACTTCTTGAAGCAGGCCGTGCCATGCAATAGGAAAATGAAACATTTCTGCGATTCCAGTCCACTGCATTTGAATAGCAAACACAAATTGCTGTTCCACTTTGGAAAAAATGCAAAAGTGATCGCACTAACGAACTGCGATTGCTCCCTTGTAAACCAAGTCTAAGGAAACGTCTATGCTGTGCTATATAGCGGGATAAGCAGTTACATAGAGGGGGAAACCATCTGATAAAAACGAATAGTATACCTACATCAGGAAGACTCATTTGATGTCAGCCAAAATAAGCAATTTGCATTAACCCTTTGAGTGCCAGCCTACCAAGATTTTTTGTCACACTCTGTTGCCGGACTACTTTTCACGTTTTTGCGCTACACGTGTTCAACCTGGATTTTTGAAGGGATTTCCAGGGATTTTCCAGGAAAATTATATATTGTTTTTTTCAGCAGAGTCTGGGCTTCAACATGAAATGTCTTGTTTGGCCTTTTTTAGTGTATTCTCAATACTTTTGGGTGAAACATGTGCAAAAAAAAATATATATATATATTTTTTACAATTTGTAGTGTTTTTTTCTAATAAAAAATGTAAGTTTGTTAATAAAATATTATTGCGTGTGAAAGCCCTATTTCTCCCGTTTACAACGGTACCACATATGTATCGGTAGACACGATTTCCTGCCCAGGAAACACCCCAAACTGAAACAGCAGTTTAGGAGATTTCAGATAGAATACAACTATGCAATATGATTGCACAGTTGTAAGGGGTTAACTTAAAAAAAAAAAAAAAAAAAATATGACGTAGGGTCCCCCCTCCCAGCATTGCCGACCCGGACCAGCTATGGGGGCTTGTAGAACAAGGCGCAGGGGCCAGCGTTGGTGGCCCCTGGCCCTGCAGGCTACTAGCCCACATAGCCATGTGGCCCGGGCCCTTCTGCCCCCCCCCCCCCCCCCCCGGCCGTTGGGGAGGCAGGTAATGGGGGGCTGGGGGTTATGGCAAGTCACCTGCTTGCCGCAGGTGACCTGCCATACCCAGAGCCTTGTGAACTGGTATAAGGGGTCTCATGGAAGGGTTAAGTAAAAAAAAAAAAAAAAAAAAGACAAAGACACAAAATTCTTTATTCTTCTTCTTTCACTTATACTTACCTCCCATCCAGTGTCCCGCGCCGCTGCAGATGACAGTTGTCGGTAGTGATCAGAGCAGGAAGGCAGGGAGATCAGAGCCTCCCTGCCTGCCACCCTCCCTGCTCCGATCGCTACCGACAACTGACAGAACGGAGCCCGGGTGCCGGTAACCCGAGGAGTGGGATGACGTCAAGTGGGCGGGGCTAGGGGCAGGGCCAGCCGAAGAGGATGGTGAGGGCCTGTTTCTGGGCCCTCACCCGAAGCGTGGAAAGCCCGGGGGGGGGGGGGGGATCGGAGCCCCCCCCTGGTGAAGAGAAGACCCGGGGGGAGAGCCATCGCGCTGCGAGGTGAGTAAATGACATTTACTTTTTTTTTTTCAGATGTCGGAGCCGGCGGGGGGGAGGGGGGGCCTATTCCGGGCCCCCTCCTGAAGATCAGAAGCCCGGGGGCGAAAATCTACTTGATTCTTGTAGAGAATCGCTGGCACTTTCAAATGAGGGGACGGGTAAGTCTGTATCTTTTTTACTTTTTTTTTATGGGGCTCTAAAGTCAGCTACGCGACTCTCACGTAGCTGGCACTTAACGGTTGGAGAGGCAGCTACGCTAGAGTCACGTAGCTGGCACTAGAAGGGTTAAAATAGAGCAGTCAATAAGAGGGGGGGGGGCTGTATCTATTGGCCGTATTAACACATCTCCCAAAGCAGCTTGATAACATCAAAAAATACAATTCTGTTAAATACTCACCTGTAGAATTGGTATTATATGCATATAGCACGTCCTGCTCCAGATGTAGTAATTACATGTGGGGTAATCCTCCGCCTGAGGGCGCTGTTCACTGCAGACATGTAGAAAACAGGCTCCTCCCGGCCCTTCATATACCGAGGGACCTCCCACAAATCCCCAGCATTGAAAAGCAGTGAGAAAAAGAAGCCGGGAGAAACCAACCACCCAACTGGTAATAATACCAATGATAACAATCACCATACAGGGGATCCAGAACAAAGTGAAACCAGGGTGGGTTGGAGCAGGACGTGCTGTATGCATATAATACCAATTCTACAGGTGAGTATTTCACAGAATTGTATTATTCTAAGCATACAGCACGTCCTGCTCCAGATGTAGTAATTACATGTGGGGCATCCAATAGCAGTGTCCGTAAAGTAGGGTGGGATCCCCAACAAAAATACAACTCTGTGAAGTACTCACCTGTAGAGTTGGTATTATATGCAGACAGCACATCCTGCTCCAGACATAGTCCTTACATGTGGGACATCCAATAGCAGTGTCCGTAAAGAAGGGTGGGATCCCCAACAGAAGGCAACAGCAAGCAGTTTAAACTACTACGGCCTGCAAAACCTTGCGGCCAAACGCAGCGTCAGCTGAGGCCTTAACATCAACCTTGTAAAACTTTGTAAAGGTGTGAACCGAAGACCAAGTAGCGGCCTTGCAAACTTGCTCCACAGAGGCCTGGTGCTGAAAAGCCCAAGAAGCCCCAACAGCTCTAGTAGAATGGGCAGTAAGACGAAAGGGGGGAGTCTTCCCCTTAGTAGTATAGGCTTGAACCACAGCCCGACGAAGCCATTTACTGATGGTAGACTTGGCGGGAGCCAAACCTTTCCTAGGCCCGTGAGGCACAATGAAGAGAGCATCCGTCTTCCTAAAGGCCTAAGTGGTCACCAGGTAAGACTTGACACACCTAACCACATCCAGGGAATGCAAAACCCTCTCCTTAGGGTTACTAGGATTAGGGCACAAGAAAGGAAGTACAATATCTTGATTCAAATGAAACGCAGACACAACCTTAGGCAGAAAGTCTGGCTTGAAGCGAAACACCACCTTATCCCGGTGTCTCTCAAAGTAGGGAGGCTGAATAGACAAGGCAGCCAACTCAGACACACGTCTAACCGAGGTAATGGCTACCAGAAAGACCACCTTGAGCGTGAGAACAGCAAGAGCTGCTTCATGAATAGGTTCAAAAGGAGGACCCTGCAGGGCCGACAAAACCAAATTCAGATCCCAAACAGGAACCATAGGTTTCCGAGGGGGGCGCACATGAGTGACCCCCTGAAAGAAAGTCTTGATAAAAGAGTGCTGGGCAAAGGTCTTCTGAAAGATAGACAGGGCCGAAACCTGGCCCTTCAAAGTACTAAGCTTCAGACCTAAGTCTAGACCATGTTGTAAAAACTCCAGCACCCTGGAGACTAAGAATTCCCGGCAGGGAAGAGACCTGGATTCACACCAGTCAATGTAGGCACGCCATACCCTATAATATATAGCAGAAGAGGTCTCCTTCCTGGCTTGGACCATGGTAGCCACTACAGAAGCGGACAAACCCTTTTCCTTTAAAATGGTGGTCTCAATAGCCAAGCCGTCAAAGCCAGAGTTAGTAAATTGGGATGGCGTAGAGACCCGAGTTAGGAGGTCTGGAATCCTTGGTAGATCGTACTGATCTACTGCCATTTGAACCACGTCTGCGAACCACACTCTTCTTGGCCACCTTGGGGCCACCAGAATCGTGGGTACCCCTTCCAGAGCGATCTTGCGTAGCACTCTGCCCAGAAGGGGAATTGGTGGAAACGCATACAGGAGCCGAAACTCCCTCCAAGGCATTGACAGAGCATCCGAGGCCAGAGCCAGAGGATCCTGAGACAGGGATACAAATCTCGGGAGCTTGTGATTGTGACGGGACGCAAACAGATCCACGTCTGGGACACCCCAACGGTGACACAGGGACTGAAATACCGAGTTGGAGAGGGACCACTCCCCCTGACGGGACGACCCCCTGCTCAGGGCATCTGCTAGCAGATTTTCCGCCCCCGGAACGTAAACAGCCGAGATGCATTGAACATTGGTCTCTGCCCATGTTAGAATCAGAGACACCTCCTGGAGAGCACCCTTGCTCCGGGTTCCTCCCTGATGATTGATGTAGGCCACCGCCGTCCTGTTGTCTGAGCGTACCTGAATCGCCAGACCCTTCAGGTGCTGGGTCAATTGTTCCAGCACCAACCTGACCACCCTGAGTTCCAGGACATTGATGGGTAGATGGGCCTCCTGAGGGCCCCACCTCCCCTGGAAACGCAGGGACTTCCAGAATCCCCACAAGCCCGAGAGACTGACATCCGTTGTGACCGTCTCCCAGGAGGGAGCCAGGAAGGATCTGCCCCTTGTCAAGTTCCCGTGGTCCAGCCACCACGCCAGGGATTGTCTGACCGAGGGGGGAAGCACCCAGATCTCGTCCAAGGACGCTGGGTCCTTGTTCCAAACTGACAGAAGGTGAAGCTGCAGAGTTCTCAAATGGAATTGTGCAAAGGGCACCGCCTCGAAGCTTGCCACCATCGAGCCCACCAACTGCATTCCCTGCCTGATGGAGGCATGAGGGCTCGAGAGCAGGGACCTCACCTGCGTTGTCAGAGCTTCCACCTTCTGCGGAGGAAGGAATATCCTTGACTGAACTGAATCCAGAATCATCCCCAGAAACGGGGTTACTGAGGAGGGGGACAGAGAGGACTTTGGGTAATTGATCACCCAGCCGAAGGACTCCAGGGTGGTCACCACCGACTGCGTGTCCAGCTCTGCCTGCTGCAGAGACTGAGATGAGTATATCGTCCAGGTAGGGCAACACTCGTATGCCTTTTAGTCTCAGAGACATTACTCCTGCCAACGCCTTGGTGAATACCCTGGGGGCCGACGTAAGACCGAATGGCAGGGCCACAAACTGGTAATGCTGATCCAGCAGCGCAAATCTGAGAAACTTTTGATGCCCTGGGAACACCGGAACGTGCAGGTAAGCGTCCTTGATGTCCACAGAGGTCATGAAGTCCCCTGGGCGCAACGAGGCAATGGCCGAGCGCAGAGTTTCCATACGAAAATGTCTGTTTCTCACAAATCTGTTTAAGATTTTTAAATCCAGAATGGGTCTGACTGACCCGTCCTTTTTGGGCACCGTGAACAGGTTCGAATAAAACCCCACGCCCCTGTCTTTTGAGGGGACCTTGCAAATGACCCCGAGGTCTAGAAGGTCCTGCACCGCTAGCCTCAAGACTTGAGCTGAAGGCAGGATCCTGTGGGATTTGGGACCCGACGAACCTGGGAGGGGGCAGTACAGCAAACTCTATCTTGTAACCGGAGGACACTACCTCCTGTATCCACCGGTCTGGGACGAGGCGTCTCCAGACATGCTGAAAATGCTGTAGACGTCCCCCCACCCTGACGGGCGAGGGCGCCCCTTCATGCCTGGGGGGTCTTGGGAGGGGCTTTGGCCCCCAGGAAGAGCTGGGGCGGCGTCCTCTGTTCTTGTTCCAGGAATCTGTGCGAGCTCCGGCGAAGGACACCCCTCTTCCCGGTTTAGCCCCACGATAGGGGGGTCGAGTGGGAGCTTGGGCCACGAAAGGGCCGAATCTGACGCTTGCGCTGGGGCAGCTTGCCCCCTTTAGCAAAGATATCTAACCTTTCTCCAAACAGGCGCAGCCCTTTGAAAGGAAGCCCCGTAAGAGCCTTCTTGGCGACATTGTCAGCGGCCCACTGGCGTAACCAGACTGCACGACGTATGGCTACCACCAGAGCAGAGGATCTAGCACTCAGCTTAATAGCATCGTCCGATGCAGATAAGATATAATTGATAAAAGTCTCACAGGTAACCAAGGCATTGGCGGCATCAGATGGCAAGTCATCCGCCCCTTCAAGAGCAGTCCTGAGCGCCACCGCCGTGATGGCTAAGGCGCAAACCGGGCGGAGCGACGCTCCCCCAAATGCAAATGCATATGCATGACAAGCCAGTTGGTCAACCCGCCGATCCTCCAGATCCCGCAGCGTAGTAGTGTCAGGGGAGTGCATAATAGAGGTGTTGGACAGACCAAGGATCGGGGCATCGACTTCGGGCGGCGAAGTCCAACACTTGATCAGGTCAGCAGGGAATGGATACTTCTTATCCACAGCTTTAGGGACTCCCTGGAGTTTGCTGGGATGTTCCCACTCCTTTAGGACGAGATTATTAAAATGAGTTTGTTCCGGAAACTCCAATCGCACCCTAGCGGTATGGAACAGGTCGCCTCTTTGCCGAGGAGCCGCAGGCAGGGGAGAGAGGGATAACACATCAAAGATCTGACCAGCAATCTGTCAACGTCATCCTGGGACCAAAGATCAGAACCAGATTCATCCTGACTCCTGGACTCATCGTCATAGGACCCCGAGTCAGAAAACAGTTCCCCTTCCTCTGAGGGGGAATGTGCATAAGACAGATGTAAGTCGTCAGATTCTACAGGAAGAATAGTAGCTTCAGGATTCAAATGGCGCTTCTTGGCCGTAGCCTTGCACGCCCAGGAGCCAGCGATTAAATTTTCTACGCTAGCCAGTCTAGTGGCAAAATCAGCATGAGAGTCCCCACTAGTATTGGGGGTTAGGCTCAGGCTTGGGGGAGTAGGAGAAGCAAGGCGAGGTGCGGGCCCAGCCTCGGAAGAGGTGGGAAGGCCAGCTAGCGCCTGCATTGTCACCACTGCTAGGTGTGACCCCGCAAGCTACACACAGACGGGCTTGTCCCGAAGGAACCCCGTTCACAATATCCTGAGATGCCTCCATATGGTGATTATTATATTTAATATGCCAGTAGGGATTGACGCTGTAAAGCAACCCTGGATGCCCCAAACACCCGCTGGGAAGTGGGAGTGATTTGATTAAAATAGACTGGACCGGATGCTAAGCCGGGCCGGGAGAAGCCGCCGAAATCCGCGGTCTGAAAGACACAAGGAGAACAGGGATGTCAGAGCCAAGCGCGAAGAAGCCAAAGCTAGGAAAGGAATCGCCCATGAGGGCACTTACAGAACAGCGAGGGGAGGACCGTCTTCACCACGCGCATGTGAGAAGGAAATGGCGCCAAGCGAACCTCGAAGGGCGGGCCAGAGCGGGCGATGACACAGAACGCGCCAACCGAACCACGCCCCCCCTCCTGAGAGCGCGAAGCTCGAAGGCGTGCAGCCAATCAGAAGCGACAGATATTGTCAGGGAAAAATCACCTCAGATAATTCTGACAGGGGGCATACCGTGATAGAACGCCAAGCGTCAATCGAATAGAGCCGAAGTACGCGCCGAGTAAATGCAATGAAAGCGCTGCGGAAAGCTAAAAGCTGAAAAAGGAGACAATGGGTGACTAGTGTGATTAGGGCAAGGTTTAGCCATGGTACACACGACCCCCCCCCTCTTTTTTCCCCCACTAACGGGGGAATCTATGGAGGAAGGTGCTCCAATATTCTGGGTTCACCACTACACAGGGCGCGGGGCACTAGTGCGGGAGGGGCATCCAATTGAAGGCTCACCATACGCCTTAACCGCCTACCCTATAGAGGGGGATTGCGGTGGAGTCTAGCTCCGTAAGCACACTAGGTGCTGCCTACCTTCACCCGACCAATGCAGCCCAGGCTGGGAGGCATTAATTCACAGTGAGGACGGGTGGAAGTAGTCCTGCAGGGCCTCGGGCTGTAAAGCCCCGCACGCCTGCGAGAGCGTGATACTTCATGTCTTCGCAGTCTCAGCACTGCAGAGAAATCTGGGGATTTGTGGGAGGTCCTCCGGTATATGTAGGGCCGGGAGGAGCTTGTTTTCTTCATGTTCTGCAGTGCACGGCGCTGAAGGCGGAGGTATACCCACATGTAAGGACTATGTCTGGAGCAGGACGTGCTGTCTGCTTAGAATAAAGGCACAGCAGACAGTAAAGGCGCTGTCACCTGCAACCATGCTACCAAGCACGACATGAGCAAAGGCTCTAACGTCAATTGCATAACAAAACCTTTGAAAAGGTATGAACAGAACAAGCAGCCGTCTAGCAGACCTGCTTAACATAAACCTGGTGCTGAAGGACCAAGGTACCCAAGCACAAATGGAACAGAACAGAAAGAGAGGGAAGTCCTTCCCCCTTAAAGGAATAGGCCAGAGTAACTACCTAACCAACTCCAATGGAACAGAAGCCTGGGTAAAACTCAGAACTCTCCCCAAAGGGGAATAGAAACAGGGCTCCCGCAAGAAAGGCGGGGATACCGACCCCTTCACTAACAAAGATCAGCCAGAAGCCGAAACCCGTACCCAGGACCAGGAAGGCAAAGCATCCAAGTAAAAAACAATCCAAAGGGCGCATAGGCCCTGGACGCAAATAAGATCAGGCGCATACTTGTGGAGGCGCCCGTCGACCCCAAAAGGTATCAGCCCCCCAAAGGGACCAGAAACGACCAGTAAAAGCGCCACACCTGTCGAGGGAATGTGGACCCCTTACTTCAACATTGCTCAAAGGCCGACCAAAGGACTTAAGGAACATAAAAACATCACCATGGACAAAAAAAAAGGTCCGGCGGAATACCACCACATCAGGATATATATATATATATATATATATATATATTATATATATATATAGAAAGAGGGCTAAGCAATCAGAGCCACCTTCTCAGGCACACGTCTGACTGAAGCAACAGCCCCCAGAGGGGCGACTGAGCCACAAAAAGACAGCTCAGACAGCAACCAGAATCAGACCCAAGGGAAAAATCCGCAGGACAGACAGAATGAAAGTTGATCCCAGCAGGGACCATAGCACCACTTAAGAGATGCCCTGAGCAATCCCCAAGAGAATTCCTGACAAGAAAGACTGAACCAGACTTCTACAGGAAGGCAGACAGGAAGAACCTGAACCTTGAAAGTACCTAGGTGGGGAGCCAACCCCAACCTTTGCTGGCACAACTCTAGACCCCCAGGACCCGAGAACGGCCAACAGGGGAGAGACCAAGACTCATGCCAACCATATGGGTACACCCCAACCCATAACGCACGGAGGAAGAGGAAGCCAAGGAAGCTTGCTCCTAGCCCCCCACATACCAAGCCAACCAGAAGATAAGCCCGTCTCCAAGGGGTGAATGAATCAGCTGACAAGCTCCAGACTAGAGTCTGTAGATTGGGACCACATAAGAAGGGGCCGGACAAGGACAAAACCGCACTCCTGAGAGAGCGTACAGGTCGTCTGACCTTAGCAGAAGCATCTGCGAACCACAGTTCACAAGGCCACCCAGGGGCCATCAAGTTCACGGGTCTCACTATCAGCACGACCGTGCGCAGAAAACCCACCTAGCACAGTGAATGAAGAGAAGACATATAAAAAAGGAGTCTATACAGAACTAAGCCCCCATGACCAGAGTCAGAATATTCTGGGACAGTAAAAACAAGGGCAGAGCCCCTGTGATATAGGCGAGACCCCACCGAGCCCCCCTAGTTGGCTCTCAGAGGGACACCAGGATAGCACAACCTGCCGCTGAAGGACATCCATAGGAGCGAATACCACTGAGGAGCAGGGGACGTAGACCCCTGCCCAGATCAGGATCAGGAACCTTCCAGGAGAATCATCCTGCTTCAAGCTCCAGACCAAAAATCAAACAGGCCTTTGTCTATCAACAGGCCAAGAATCCTCAAATAGACAGGTCCTAAAGAGGAGAAGTCCAGCAGTATAGAGTCAACTGGAGGCTTATTGTTTTAACAACACCAGTAGGCAGAAGGGCCCTCTAAGGGACCCTCCCCAGGGACCCCGGGGATTTTTTTTTTTTCTTTTTTTCGGATTCGTAGAAAAAAACGCTACTGAAGAAATTCCCCCCCCCCCCTCCAACCTGCGACCTGGTACCCAAGGGGACCATTCACAGGAAGAAGCAAGCAAGGAAGTGGGTGCCCCCTAACAGGGTCATTGAATACAATCGGCTCAATAGAAACACCCTGTCAAGGGGGAATGAACACCAACCTAGCTCCAGGGGTGCTGGAACCCCATGTAGGATCAATGAACTACTGTTGCCGAAGAGCCCAAGGGCTCGGTATATAAGGGACAGCGTCTGATACATCGCCCACGAGCCCACCAGCAGCAATCCTGCCTGGTGAAGGTAATATATCAGCCAAGAAGGGCAGAGAACTTGTCCCAGAAGTTCACCTATTGCCAAAGCAGAAGGAACTAGCCAGAGTCGTATTCAAATGCAATCCTAGGAAAGGGGATGCTGGAGAATGGGACGAAATAGGAACTAAGGTGACTGAACACCCATCCCAATAACTCCCCAATGTAGGGAAGAAGGATGACCAAGTAGGTCCTCGTGCAGCTACCCCTTGTTCTCAATCGAGACAGCACGCCTATCCTAACCGTAGCAAACACAGGGAGCGGGAGAAAGGCCTAATAGCACGGCCACAATCAGTGGAGTTGACCACCAACCCCCTCCTGCAAAAGCATCAGTGTCCTGAAGACACATGTGAGCCAAAACAAACATCTTAGCATTCCACGGATGGCCAGAGGCCCACTGACTTACAGGAGCGCCGACGGCCCAACTCAGAGACGCCAAGCGGCACACATCCTGGAGAGTGCATTAAATACCTCCCAGGGTAAATCCTCAGGGTGATGCTCAAGCATCTGTCTTATGAGGGTTCTAGCGTCCACTGCAGTGATGGCTGCGGCACAGACAGGATGCAGCATCGTGCCTGCGCAAGCAAAGGCGTGCGAAGCCAGCCTATCGATGCGCCGGTCCTCGACATCCCGAAGGGTGCTGTAAGCCGGGGCTGTAAAGAAAGGGGGGTTAGGAACCCCAAAGATCGGTGCGTCCACCACGGGAGATGATGACCAACAATCCACCATCTAAGGGGGAAAAGGGTATTTCCAATCCCAGTCCTCTGGGATCCCTGGAAGTTTAGTGGGGCATTCCCATTCCCTAAGAACCAGAGCGTGGAAGTGAGCCTGCTCGAGAAATTCCAAATGCGCAATCGCCGTATGGAAGCGCTCCCCTCTCGGCTTGGGGGCCGCGCCAGGGAGCGAAATAGACAGGGCCTTAAAAATCCTAAGCAACATACCGTCAATGTCAAGCTGGCCCCAGTCATGCTGGCCAGAATCATCGTGACTCCTCGGTCTCTCATCAGAGGAACCCGGATCAGAGAACAGATCTCCATCGTCAGACGGAGCACTATCACACGGAGAAGAGAGCTCCTCCGAACCCATAGCAAAGGCCGAAGCCGGGGGCGTCAAGGGCCGCTTCCCGCCAGGACCTAAGTGTTCGGACAACCCCGTAACAATCTGGTCAAGCGTAGGCCGTCTGGAAGACGGGTCAGGTTGCAATTCCCCTCTTGAACATGACTCAACAGGAGTGAGATTTAGGCAAGGGGAAGAGGGAGAATAGGAGCGAGGTGCAGCTCGCAGGGCCAGTGCTTGCTCGGCACAGGACGCGCACACCCGTGCCTTGTCAGCATCAGCATGGGGGAGACCACACGCTATACACAGCTGGTCTTGTCCCAGAGATGCCTCCATATGGTGATTATCTAGGCACCGTATGCCCGTAGGGATTTATGCAATAGGCAACCCTGGATGCCCCAACGACCCGCTGATTAATGTGGGAGATTTGTAGGAAGGCCTGCTAATAACTATATATGAATAAATATATATATATGAATGAGGATATATATATATATATATATATATATATATATATATATTGAAAGACATAAGGTGAAAGAGGGTGTCAGGGCCATGCGCAGCTGGAAGAACATATAATAAGAAATCGCCCGCGAGGGCACTTACAGACCAAGGGGGGAGGGGAACAACCGCCACGCGCGCGCGAAGATCATCAAAATAGCGCCCAGCGAACCTCGAAGGGCGGGCTCAATGCTCGGCCATGACGCAAAGTGCACCAAGACAAGTCCCCGCCCACCCCGAAGTGCGCGAAGCTCTGAGGTAATGAAAAAAAGAGCAAGGATAAAACCACAACTGCTATTGTAACGAAAAGGCGCCGCGGCATTAAACGACTCAGCGAACGATGTAAAAGAGAGAGAAAACTGCGGCAGCCAAACAGAATAAAGAACAAGCAGCGCGGCTCTGACAACCAGATGACATAGAAGCAGAACTAAAGGCTTTAAGCGTGACTAACAGTACACAGTGACCGCCACATACGCACACCCCCCCCCCCTTTCTTTTCCCCCTAACTAGTTGGGGAAAAGGGAGGGTGGCGACCCTGTAAACAGGGTCCACCCCTACTCAGGGCACGGGGCAATAATGCGGGAGGGGCATCCACTAGAGGCTCACCATCAGCCTAACCGCCTACCCTATGGTGGGGGATTGCGGTGGAGCATGGCTCCGTTAAGCACACAAGGTGCTGCCTACCTTCACCCGACCAACGCAGCCCAGGCTGGGAGGCATATTCTTCACAAAGAGGACGGATGGAAATAGTCCCACAGGGCCAAGGGCTGTAAAGCCCTGCTCGCCTGCGAGAGCGTGATACTTCATGTCTTCGCAGTTCAGCACTGCAGAGAAATCTGGGGATTTGTGGGAGGTCCCTCGATATATGAAGGGCCGGGAGGAGCCTGTTTTCTACATGTCTGCAGTGAACAACGCCCTCAGGCGGAGGATTAACCCACATGTAATTACTACATCTGGAGCAGGACGTGCTGTATGCTTAGAATATTAGATCATCCAAATGCAATCATCCTTACCTTTATCATGTCCCTGACCCTGGTGTTGTTTATTTAATCATGTAGATTGGAGCTACATCACTATGTATTGATGTTGACCATTTTTCAAGTGATTCAGAAAAGAGAAAGCCAGTTTAAAGGCTAGCAAAATGTCAAATCCAGATGCCTTGATTTATTACTATAAATATACCACAAATTTGGATTTTGAAAAGATGCAATTCATTATACTGTTTGTCACTTACTGGGTCAACGGCTGACGACAAACATCTTTGGATAAGCGCATCAAATGTGCTTTTTAAAACAAGGTGTTCTTCTGGGATTGGGTTTTTGGTGATCTTCTCAGTGGGTAAATTGTGCAAACTCTGAAACATATACACAACATCCATAATTCCATTCACCAAATTAGAAATGTACAATAATTTAGAGAAGTTCTGTTGCATAAGCCCACAAGGGCAGGGTCTTCTTCACTAGTGTATTTTATTAAGACTTTGGCCTCGATTCAATAAAGGTAGAAAAAAATTCTCATGGTAGTAAAAAATACAATTCATGAGTAAAAAGCCTGAGAGTTTCACAGTTTCTGAATCACCAGCTAAGAAAACAATGAAAGTCAATGGCACTTTTTTACTCCTAAGGAAAGTAGAGAACTGTTTACTCCTTTCTACGCTGTAGTAAAAAGCTGCCATTGACTTTCATTGTCTTTTTATCTCATGATTCAGTAACAGTGACATTCTCAGGCTCTCTCATGAATTGAATTTTTTACTACCACGAGAATTTTTTTCTACGGCGTCAAACCACAGCAGCTCCGAGCACGCCGGCGGGCGCATCTTGCACCCTGCTAGAGAGAAGCGCGAGATGCAGCCGCAGCCTGTGCATGCTTCTGGGGGGTTTCACACAGCGGGGCATTATAGACTCTTTTGGTCGACTTTAATCAGCCTGCCCTGAAGTTTTTTAGACTCCAGGTCCAGCCAAACAGTTGGTTGGTCCACTTTAATGCAGAATGCCCTTTTCTATGGGATAGAATTCTCTGCCTTTCTTTACCTTGTGAAGTCGCTTTTCACAGTCACTGGCGGCCTGAGCTGGCTTGACATCATCATGAGTAGAGGAAGATTGCAGCCAGCTCGATAGTTGGCAGTTGCATTTGGGGAAGTACTTCCCTACTACATCATCATGGTGGCTGGGTTTTATATCAAAGCCCCATCCTGCAATCTCGCCAGCCACCAGGTTGCAATCTGGCTGTCGGGCAGTCTTGTTAGTTAGCCTCTCGGGGACCAAGCGGCGATGGGCAGCAGCATGGAAAGGGGGGACAGGGCAGACTCTTGCCCAGGGGCCAAATATGATGACACTGCAGGCCAGATTTGTTATTTGTTTTTAAGATTTGACCCAAATCAATGAAGTCTCATTTTTTAAACACAAATGCAACATAAATATTTCTATAAAAAGGAATTACCAAACTCTCCATAAGAAAACGTGCTATAGGTCATAGCAGCCAATATATATAGTGTAGGAAAAAAAAGTTTTAGTATTTTAGACAAGGCTCCCTGTAAGCAAAGTTATTGACCTTCCCCCGGCTGCGGTCTGATGTGGATCAAAGAGGGAGCCTGCTCTCATGTCACTTGAAGCATACCTACTCATCAAAGCCAGCAATGGCTCCATAATTTGGGAGTTCAGGAAAGCATGTGGATTTTTAAAAATGTTGCCTACAGAGGCCCTATACAACAATACAATAATGCAAGAGCACTAGAGTAATTACATCTAGTAAACATAATAACCTGTATGGTGTTTCCAATTGGAGCACCAGGGGCACCCTCCATACTAGGCTTAGAAGAATCCTGAGGAACACCTGTGTGAGCTGGCATAGCAGGGAAAGCATTTTGTACTCCAGGCTGTCCAATAGACATCTGAGAATTCTGAAATGGGACTGAACCAGAAGGGACATTAGAAACCGGGACCTGTTGCTGGGATCTTGGATCTGCCAAAGGGTTCATAATGGGAGCAGTTATTGGTGAAGGTGGCACATAGTTTTCCAGAACCTGCAGAAAGCAAAAACAAAAAGTATTGATAAGAAATATATTTCTGCTACAGCCTACAAATTTAATAGGTAAAAAATTGGAGTATGGATTTTCATCTAGTATCCCTGAGGTGTTATGTAAGTGGGCCAAAACACGCTGTGGAGTCTATGAGACTGCAGGGCAGGCTTACTCCCTCCACTAAATTTTCCCTAATCCCTAACATTTCCACTTAGTAAAACCCCCCAGCGTGGCCAATATTCTTACCTAGATTTTTTTTTTAATTGTAACATAGGCCTCTAGAGCCAGCACTGGAGTCCAGCTAGGTGATTCCTTCTCCCTAGGGAATCCAGATTTGGAATACCCAATGGCAAATTCAGGGGATTTAGCTGCAACCATGCTATTCCTTTAGCTAGGTGCTTAACCAGGCTATGCAGTTGGTGGCATTCTTTGCTTCATTCAGCTCGCTCGCAACCCTGACTTCAGAGCAGCTAGCAGAGCTAAAATGGAGCCGATTAGCAGATTGCTTGTGAGATTGCTAGGTGAGTCTTTACAGTTGATCCCAGGGCTTTCCAAATTGGGGTGCCCCACTAGAGAGGATCAAAACTCAGGAGCGTGAAACTCTTGAAGGAAAATGCTTAGGACCAAAAACCTAGATTTTAACTATCCCAAGTTTTACCTCACTGCAAAAGCTGTGGGATCACCGGAACCTGGGGATTTTACATAGTAGGCAGGCAGAGAATAAATACCTTATAGACCTCTTTAAAGCAATCCTAAACTCATGTGTTAACCACTTCCTCATTCATCAGGGGCTGGCAATCACATGACTGATGATTTCCCAGTGGGCTAACCAATCAAATCTGAATGGTTTCTGTTGATCACCTGATTAACTGCCATATGCTACAATTAACCATGAATGAGGAAGTGGTGACTCTCCTAATTACATAATTCCACTGTTTTAATACAGAAATACATACTTTTTTCTTTGAAGTCCTACTCAGCGTAGGGGGGTCATTCCATCCATTCAGAGGCCCTACAAAAGAATTCAACAGTCAACTGTTTGTTAATGACAAATGTGCAACTGTTTTTCTAGAACAGATTGCAATCACGCTGTTTGGAATGGCAGAAGGCAACAAAAAAATAAATTAAAAATTGGTAAAGCAAAAAAAAACAAAAAGGTTTCCCAATTATAAAAAGCTACTTTCACAGCTAGAATAGGCATAAGTGTCCTTGAATCTACCCTCAAGTGTTGTTCTTTACTCTGGAACTACATTGACACATGCAAGGCTGCCATCATGAGCGGAACCCACATATTACAGCATTTGTTGGCACTCAATTTGACATCTATGTCAATGGTCATCTACTATGTGAAATCCCCCTAATAAATACTACCAATGCTCCTCAGTTTATTCAGTTGGAACCTCTTCTTGCTAGGGGTACATGGCATAAAAAAGGTTGAGAACCACTTAACTATAGGATACATATACCATTTACAGCCTCTAGTTGCAGTTATTACCCCAACATCTATTCTTAATCGAAATACCACATTTTGGTAAGCTTTCCTTGTATGCAATGCATGCTATATGGATTAAGTGATTTATGATCCCTAGGTCCTAAAATTAGTAAGGAGAGAGATTATGCTAACCGCAACTGATTCATTTTTTCATTTATTTCAGGCTTCATGATTAGGATAAATAGTGGGTAAATAAATAAAATGAATCATCAACATATAAATTAGTAAAAAAGAAAACAAATAATTTAGCATGGGTAAATCGACCCTAATCAACTAACCCGTGATAGGTCCTTTACAAGAAGCTGCCCCTCCATGTATAGCTAAACTTGCCCCTTTCAAGGTACCAAAGCATCTTGAGATTGCATGTAAAAATAGCTACACACATTTTTCACTCCATCAGGACCACAGGCTTCACACAATATGCATGCAAGAAAAAAAACAAGCCACATGTGTTTGCAGCAGCGTCACTGGGTTCCTGAATTGTGAGCAATCTTTGAAAATTCTGGTGCTCTGTGTCAGGGGTGGAGACGATAGATATGTTTATGAAAAACTGATCTCACAAGTTAGCAGCTACTGGTAAAAGCGATTCACAAGATATGTTAGTTGCTTACACCCAAAGAGGGCATAGACGCAGGTTAGGTTGGGACAACCCTACTCAAATTATAGACTATAAAAGTCAAAAATTATATTTTAGAAGTAAAATGCAATCAATTCATGAGAACATTTGCTTAGACTTTACACAGCAAAGCTGATTGGCCCCTAGCTGCAGCACACTGTTCACCTGTAAAGTAAGTTGCCATATCTGGAGCAACGTCATTTTCTGCAGATGAAATGTAAAGGTCACATTTGCAGTATTTTATTAGAATTCTACTTTTTGATACTTAATGGTTCTAAAAATGCATGTCTTGCAAGTTGTAATGCATCAGGACAAGTGCAAAAGTATGTGGTTTAAATTATGTGATTGTCCCCCATGTCCTTTTAAAGTGAACCTATCACTGTGCAGTGCTGGCCGATTAACTCCTCCTGGGGCATGCCCCACTGTATGAAACACAACCCACAAACACTCACCTTTCTGGTGATCCCTCACTGAGTTCACAGGCCGCATCCCAGACACCTTGCGGCTGAGGCTTATTCCCGCACCCAGACATTATGATAGGATGGGGGCAGGAGCACGCCACACACCACAGGAAGAATGGTGATGTGCCCGCTCCCCTTTCTTTAAGCCAGAGCTTTGCGTGTAAACAGATCTGTATGCCGTACATTAATATGCACACCATCCAGCACTGATTGGACGCCTATGCAAGCGCCATGGGACAGGCAGGAAGAGTTTTGAGGGTGATCTGGGGGGTTTCACTCAGGGACCAGGATAGTAAAAGTGCCAATGATAAGTCCACTTTAAAGTGGACCAACACCCTCCCCTGATCAGCCCGGGAATCTATAAGATTCCCGGACCGATCAGCTCCCTGACTGCGGGGCACCCCGATCGGGGGTGCCCCGATGTGTGAAACCCCCCAGAAACCCCTAAATCCCTACCTGCTCCTCGATCCAGCGGCACCCGCCTCCACCTTCCGCGCGTCCCTCTAGCAGGACGCGCACCCGCACCAGCCGTTTGTGAATGGCCGGCGCGGGCGCCCTGTAAGAGTGACGCGCGGGAGGCGTCGGCGGGTGCGCTCTCTTGTCCGTCGCTGCCTCCCGCTTGTCCGTCGGCGGGGACTGGCTGCAGCGGTCACGTGGGAGCAGGGAGAGGCGAGTTTTGGGGGCTTTCTGGGGGGGTTTCACACAGCGGGGCACCCCCCATCGGGGTGCCCCACCGAAGTGGACCAAAACCCAGGATAGTCAAAATCCTGGGTGTTGGTCCACTTTAAGACTATGCTGGAGTGAGGAATTGCCGAGAGGAATGGGGGTATATGAACAGGTCATACAGGCAAGAAGTCACAAAGGAGAGCATTCTACTGATGCTGCAAATTTATAGGATATGCACTCAGGCCAATAAAAATCAAACTGCCTTTTTTACAACATTGGCGGTTTAAAAAATACAATTCTCTGATTACTCATCTGTAGAATTGGTATTATGAGTATACAGCACGCCCTGCTCCAGAAGATTCCTTACACATGGGTTATACATCCACAAGATGACGTTGGACTGCAGAGACAGAAAAGTGGCTTCTCCCGGGCCCAAATATACCAGGGACCTCCCACAAATTCCCCAGTATTGAAAAGCAGTTAAAATGAAGCCGGGAGAACTATAATAATCATAATTCAATGAACATCTGAACAATCACCATAAAGAGGTAACTAAGAATAATGATAACAAGGGTGGGGTGGAGCAGGACGTGCTGTATACTCGTAATACCAATTCTACAGGTGAGTAGTCACAGATTTGTATTATTCTAAGTATACAGCACGTCCTGCTCCAGAAAATTCCTTACACATGGGACATCCAATAGCAGTGTCCATAAGGTAGGGTGGGATCCCCAAAACGTAACAGCGGGCAGTTTAAACCACTGCCGCCTGCAGAACTTTACGGCCAAAAGCAGCGTTAGCTGAGGCCCTAACATCAACTTTGTAAAACTTGGAAAAAGTATGAACAGAAGACCAAGTAGCGGCCTTGCAAACTTGTTCAACAGCAGCCTGGTGCTGAAAAGCCAAAGAGACACCAATAGCACGAGTGGAATGAGCAGTAAGGCAGATCGGAGGATTCTTCCCCTTAGCAGAATAGGCCTGAATCACAGCCTGACGAATCCACTTGCTGATAGTAGATTTAGCTGGAGCCAGACCCTTCTTGGGTCCAGAGGAGAGAACAAAAAGAGCATCAGTCTTCCTGAAGGAATCAGTAGCCACCAAATAGAACTTCAAGTTCCTGACCACATCCAGAGAATGTAAGAGCCTCTCCTTAGAGTTACTAGGATTAGGACACAGAGAAGGCAAAACAATGTCCTGATTGAGATGAAAGGCAGACACAACCTTAGGCAGAAAGTCTGGCTTAAAGTGAAACACCACCTTGTCCTGGTGTCTATCAAAGTAAGGGGGCTTGATGGAAAGCGCCGCCAACTCAGAAACACGCCTAGCAGAGGCAATAGCCACCAAAAAGACGTAAGAATAGACAAAGGGGCCTCCTGCAAGGGTTCAAAAGGGAGCCGAGGTGAGACCAAAGGGTAAGGCCACAAATTGGTAGTGCTGATCCTCCAGAGCGAACCTGAAGAATCTCTGATGACCTGGAAAGATTGGTATGTGAAGGTAAGCATCCTTGATGTCTACAGAGGTCAAGAAGTCCCCTGGACGCAGAGAATTCACAGCAGAGTCTCCCATGCGAAAGTGTCTGAATCTGACAAATTTGTTGAGGCGTTTTAAATCCAGGATGGGTCTGAAGGACCAGTCTTTTTTGGGAACAGTGAAAAGATTGGAATAATAGCCCTGGTCCCTTTCCCTTAAGGGCACTTGGCAGATGACTTTCAACTCCAGAAGGTTCTGGACAGCAAAGGACAGACCCTGAGCTGACAAGGGGTTTTGAGCTACCCAGGATCTGATGAATCTTGGGAGTAGCCAGGCTGCGAACTATCTTGTAACCGGAGGAAACTACCTCCTGAATCCACCGGTCTGAGACATGACACCTCCAGACGTGAGCAAAGAGCCGAAGCCGTCCCCCCACCCGGATGGGCGAGGGCGCCCCATCATGCCTGAGGGGGCTTGGGAGAGGACTTAGGCTTGGGACCCCAGGAGGGACCAGAGCGGCCACGGCCTCTGCCCCAAAAATCTCTGCGGGCCCCAGCAAAAGAAAGCTCCCCGTCCAACTCTGGAACCACGGAAGGAAGGAAGACCTGAACCCCGAAAAGGCCGAGGCTGCCTTTTACGCTGAGGTAACTTGCCTCCCTTAGCAAACAAATCCAGACATTCACCAAGAGGTGCAGCCCTTGAAGGGAAACCCAGTGAGAGCCTTCTTAGCAGCGTTGTCAGCTGCCCACTGGCGCAGCCAGACCGAGCGGCGTATAGCCACCAGTAAGGCAGATGCCCTGCCACACATTCTAATGGTATCATCCAGGGCAGAAAGAACATATGCAACAAATTCCTCACCACACAGAAGAGCTCTATACTCTTCACTACCTGCATCATCAGGGGCCCCATCTAAGACACTCCTGAGCAGGCTCTTGATAGCAACAACTGTAATAGCAGAGGCACAAACCGGACGCAGCGCGGTCCCCACACAGGCAAAAGCATGGCAAGACAGCAGATATATGCGCCTGTCCTCCCCATCCCGCAGGGTAGTAGTCAGGGGAATGCATGACGGATTTGTTGGACAACCCCAAAACCGGGGCATCCACTTCGAGAGGACATGACCAACGTTTAACCACCTCAGCGGGAAAGAGATACCTCTTATCCCAACTCTTTGGTACCCCGGGAAGCCTGCTAGGCCATTCCCACTCTTTGAGCACCAGATTATTGAAATTAGTTTGTTCAGGAAACGCCAAGCGTGGTTTAACAGTATGGAACAGCTCCCCCTGCTGCCGCGGGGCCACGGCATGAGGAGAGATACAGAGTACTTCAAAAATGTGAGCTAGAAGCCCATGGGTCAGACCCAGACTCAGCATAACCTCTAGGCTGTTCCTCAGATGATTCTGAATCAGAAAATAATTCCCCCTCTTTCAGGGGGGTATATCCAGTAACATCAAAAAACTCCTCAGCCTCCATAGGAAAGAGAGTAACACTGGGTGCCAGATGCCGCCGCTTAGCAGGAGCCTTACGCGGACCAGACCCAGCAATATGCCTCTCAATGCTGGCCACCCGGGCAGCCAAATCAGGTTGAGACTCCCCACTGGTATGCACCTCACTAGGAGTCAGATGTAAGCGTGGGGTGGTAGGTGAAGCCAGAGGGGGCGCAGCACTAGGCCCAGCCGCAGGTAACTAAGACTGCAGCGCAAGTACCTGCTGGGCGCAGGGTACACAAACCCGGACGTCATCACTGACAGGGGATACCCCACACGCAATACACAGCCAGGCTTGTCCCGAAGGAACCCCGAGCACATTATCCTGAGAAGCCTCCATATGGTGATTATCACGGCACAACAGGCCAATAGGGATTGACGCTAATAATAGCAACCCAGGATGCCCCAATAACCCGCTAGGGAAGTGGGAGGTAAGGGAATACAATAGCCCTCCAATAAGAGTTAACACTAAATAGAGGGGATAGGACCGGGAGAAACCACAAAAGTTTGACCCGCCTGCAAGACATAAGCAAAAGATCCCATCAGCAAAAAAGCAATACAGTAAAATACAAAATAAACCAGCCCGCAGGGGCACTTATGGACCGCGATAGGGAGACGCCAGACACATGCAGCAAAGCAAGAGAACTAAAATGGCGCCTGCATATACCTCGAAGAGCGCGAAAATGCGCCCACATGACAAGGCCAGCCAATGATGGCGCAGCAGCGCCTGAGGCGATGTCGCCGCCGACCGTGGAGCGGAGTACAAGCGTGCGGCAGCGGCAAAAGAAACCAGTGCAACCATTCAAAAGGGATCACCACATAAATCATCATAGTCAAGACATGCATCCCCCCCCCCGAGAGATCTACCAGGGAGAGCGAAGGGGAAGCAACAGCCAGCCTAAAAGGAGCCAACTGAGGGGACAGGGGGATACAGATGCGGGAGGGGCATCCCATAAGGCTCACCATGGGCCTGTACCGCCTACCCTTTGGTAGGGGACTGCGGTTGGAGCAGCACTCCTTAGCACCTGACAGCGGTGCTGCCTACCTTCACCGAACCAGTGCAGCCTAAGCTGGGAGGCAGTAAGAGGAAACAGGTGGGAATAGACCTACAGGGCCGCAGGCTAATAAGCCCGGCTCACCTGCAAGTAGAGAGAGACATCTTCTAGTCATCGCAGCCCAGACTGCAGAGAAGATCTGTGGAATTTGTGGGAGGTCCCTGGTATATATAGGGAGGAGCCACTTTTCTGTCTCTGCAGTCCAGCACCATCTTGTGGATGTATAACCCATGTGTAAGGAATCTTCTGGAGCAGGACGTGCTGTATACTTAGAATACAGGCCTAGGTGTAAATTGACCACAAGGGGTTCGTGGTCGATACTAACCTCTATCTCTGGCAAAACTGTAGGGATCGTGACATTTTTGTAAGGACATTTTTCCCTCATTCACAAAATAAATTCCACAATTTACAGAACTTCAGATAGGGCTATTTTTCAGTACAGTACAGGCTAACAAAGGGGTAACAATCCAGGAAATGGATTCTACCTTGACTAGAAGGTCATGTGCAGCCTAATTACATGCAAATCTGGGATAGTTGTTGGGAACTGGGTAAATAAATAGGAAGGAAACCCGGGCCAGAGTCAAAGGATCAGGACTGGGTGAAATCCTTTCTTAGGATTTCCTTGCTGTATACTCTTTGTTCTGAAATCCTGCAAGCCTCCGGTTACACAATCATTTCCCTAACCACTAGGCCACAGCTGCTCGATTCTTCCTAGTGGATTTAAAAAAAAAATGCAGGCAACAATAAAAAAAATACTCACCTTTAATCCCCAGCAGGCGATTGCTGATAATTTGGGCGTTTAAAGGCTTACAAGACGGCCGACAGAAGTCCCGCAACGCTCTTGTGCAACCAACTAGCAATAGCCCCTCCGCGCCATTCGTCACTGGAACAATTGCAGTGAATCGAGGAGGCATGCTATAGTCCCTGGGATTCAGGGTAGTACGTACATCAGGTGTTGAATGGACGAATGTGACGTCAAGATGGCGGCGGCTGCACAGGTGGCGAGGGACTGGAAACAGGTGCTTCCTGTGTGCGAGCGCCAGACTATCAGCGAATGCCTGCAGGGGATTAAAAGGGAGTATATGGTTTTGTTTTGTTTTTTGTTGCTAGAAGAATGTCTCCACTCAGGTGTTTTGGTCTCTTATTAGGCGTAGCTTCATTTTAAAACCTGCTCTGTGCCACTGTTTCAATTAAAATTAAGATGGATAAATTAATTTTATATGTGCAGGTTCCAAATGAAGTCCATTATACTGTGAGGTTATCATGCCTGAGAAAGTTTTTTTTTAAAGTAAAAAAATGTCGAGCACAGACTAAGCGCAAATAGTTCCATGCATTTGCTATGGTCTCAATCTAAAAGAACAAAGATAACACATGGCATGCTCCCACCAACCCCCCATTTCATGCTCAGACCTGTTCTCTGGGATGCAGGAAGTTCACTGGCAGCAGGCAGAGTACCTGTAGGTCCAGAAGGAGGCAATGGATAAGGTGCAGATATAGCTGGAGATCCAGGACCGCCATGCTGGAAGGATGCTCCAGGTGGAGGAAAAGAGGAAGATGATGACACTTGAGGGGGTGGAGGCTGAACAGGATAGGGAGGTTGAGAAGCAGAGGAAGAGGAGGCGGCATAAAAAGAGCCAGAATAGGGAGAAGCCGATGGGACTGAGGCAGGTGCCTGGGACTGATAGACAGCTGGTCCCCCAGAACCATAAGAATACTGTTGTGGTTGAGGATAGGCTATACAGAAGAAACAAGAAAAACATATTAGTAATAAAGTCTGGATATCGGTAAACATGCAATAAGATGACAGGCAGTAATGTTGTATATGCAAAAAATACAATTCTGTGAAGTATTCACCTGTAGAATTGGTATTATACGCATACAGCACGTCCTGCTCCATCTAATTAATACTTACACATGGGTAATCCTCCGCCAGAGGGCGCTGTTCACTGCAGACATGCAAAAACAGGCTCCTCCTGGCCCTTCATATACCGAGGGACCTCCCACAAATCCCCAGCATTAAAAAGCAGTGAGAAAAAGAAGCCGGGAGAAACCAACCACCCAACTGGTAATAATAACAATGATAACAATCACCATACAGGGGATCCAGAACAAAGTGAAACCAGGGTGGGGTGGAGCAGGACGTGCTGTATGCGTATAATACCAATTCTACAGGTGAGTACTTCACAGAATTGTATTATTCTAAGCATACCGCACGTCCTGCTCCATCTAATTAATACTTACACATGGGACATCCAATAGCAGTGTCCATAAGGTAGGGTGGGATCCCCAACAAAAAAGGCACAGCAGACAGTAAAGGCGCTGTCACCTGCAAACCTTGCTACCAAGTACGACATGAGCAAAGGCTCTAACATCAATCCCATAACAAAACCTTTGAAAAGGTATGAACAGAAAACAAACAGCAGTCTAGCAAACCTGCTTAACATAAACCTGGTGCTGAAGGGCCAAAAGGTACCCAAGCACAAGTGGAACAGAACAGAAAGAGAGGGAAGTTCTTCCCCCTTAAAGGAATAGGCCAGAGTAACTGCCTAACCAGCCCAAATGCAACAGAAGCCTGGGTATAACTCAGAACTCTCCCCAACGGGGAATAGAAAACTGGGCACCAGCAAGACAGGCGGGGATACTGACCCCTTCACTAACAAGGATCAGCAAGAAGCCGAAACCTGTACCCAGGACCAGGAAGGCAAAGCATCCAAGTAAGAACAGTCCAAAGGGCGCATAGGCCCTGGAAGCAAACAAAATCAGGCGCATACTTGTGGAAGCGCCCGCCGACCCCAAAGGGCATCAGTCCCCCTAAGGGACAAGAAACGACCAGGAAAAGTGCAACACCTGTCGAGGGAATGTAGACCCCTTACTTCAACATTACTAAGAATAAGGCCCATAGGCAGACTAAAAGGACTTAAATAAGGATCATAAAACACCACCTTGGACAAAATGGTCCGGCGTAAGGCGGAATACCACCACATAATGGTATTTATATATATAATGAACGAGGACTAAGCAATCAGAGCCACCTTCTCAGGCACACGTCTGACTGAAGCAACAGCCCCCAGAGGGGCGACTGGGCTACAAAAACAGCTCAGACAGCAACCAGAATAAGACCCAAGGGAAAAATCCGCAGGGCAGACAGAATGAAAAGTGATCCCAACAGGGACCATAGAACTACTTGAGAGATGTCCTTGAGCAATCCCCAAGAGAACTCCTAACAAGGAAGGCTGAACCAGACTTCTACAGGAAGGCAGACAGGACAGAACCTGAAACTTCAAAGTACCTAGATGGGGAGCCAACCCCAACCTATGCTGGAACAACTATAGAACCCCAGGAACCGAGAATGTCCAACAGGGTAGAGACCAAGACTCATGCCAATCAATATGGGTACACCCCAACCCACAACGGACGGAGGAAGAAGAAGCCAAGGAAGCTTGCTCCTAGCCCCCCATATACCAAGTCACCCAGAAGATAAGCCCGTCTCCAAGGGGTGAATGAATCAGCTGTCAAGCCCCAGACTAGAGTCTGTAGATTGGAACGACATAAGGAGGAGCCTGACAAGGGCAGAACCGCACTCCCGAGAGAGTGTACAGGTCAGCTGATCTTAGCAGAAGCATCTGCGAACCACAGTTCACTAGGCTACCCAGGGGCCATCAAGCTCACGGGTCTCATTATCAGCACGACCGTGCGCAGAAAACCCACATAGCATGGTGAATGAAGAGAAGACATAAAATAGAAAGTCTATACACAATTTTACTAAGCCCCCATGACCAGAGTCAGAATATTCTGGGACAGTAAAAACAAGGGCAGAGCCCCTGTGATATAGGCGAGACCCGACAGAGCCACCCTAGCTGGCTCTCAGAGGGACACCAGGATAGCACAACCTGCCACTGAAAGACATCCATTGGAGCGAATACCACCGAGGAGCAGAGGACGTAGACCCCACCCAGAACAGGATCAGGAACTTACCAGCGGAAACATCCTGCTTCAAGCTCCAGACCAATAATCAAACAGGCCATTGTTTTCCAACAGGCCAACAGTCCTCAAATAGACAGGTCCTAAAGAGGAGAAGTCCAGTAGTAGGAGTCAACTGGAGGCTTATTGTTTTAACAAAGACAGTAGGTAGATGGACCCTCTAAGGGACCCTCCCCAGGAACCACGGGGGGTTTTGGAAGAAATTCCCCCCCCCCTCCAACCTGCGAGACCTGGTACCCAAGGCGACCATTCACAGGAAGATGCAAGCAAGGAAGGGGGTGCCCCCTGACAGGGTCCTTGAATATAATCAGCTCAAGAGAAACCATTATCAAGGGGGAATGAGCACCGACCTAGCTCCAGGGGTGCTGGAACCCGATGTAGGATCAATAACCTACTGTGCCGAAGAGCCCAAGGGCTCGGTATATAAGGGACAGCATCTGATACGCCACCAACAAGCCCACCAGCTGCAATCCTGCCTAGTGAAAGTAAGATGTCAGCAAAGGGGGACAGAGCCCCCACAACCAGGAGCCCACTTGTTGCCAAGGAAGAAGGCTCAAGCCTGAACCGAATCCAAGGAATGGAGATAGTGGATAAGGGACCGTGAAGGATTGAGGTGACTGGGCACCCATCCAGTAACTCCCAGGGGACACCTCCGGCCGACTAACCCACGCGGCCTGACGTAGAGATTGGGGAGTAAGGAAAGACGACCCGGTAGGTCCTAGTGCGGACGCCCCAAAGGCATGTCCGAGACAACACCCCCATTCGCACCAAGGCGAGTAGCCTGGGAGCAGAAGAGAGGCCAAAAAATAAGGCCTCAATCCGCAGGGTTGATCCTGCAAAACTGACTAGCAACGGGCTTGGTGTCCAAGGACACCGGGGGAACTAACAAGATCCCGAACTTCACAGGAGACCGGAAGCCCCCCCTTGTACAGGGCGCCTGTGTCCCAAGACAGAGATATCATATGGGGACTACCTGCGAGAGTAGAATTGCCAGGCCTACCATAGGCCAGCATGGCCCAGACTGCCTCATCATTTGAGGGAAGGGTGAAGGTTAATATAGAGGCCGTAGCCCCATTCTGCTAAGGGCAAGCCCAAACTCTGTAGGCCTAGCACGGCCTGCACCAATCCCTGAGGGGAAAACAGGGGCTAGAAGCACCCTGACAACATTTGAGAGGGACCGCCCAGCAAATGCCATCCTGTGTCCAGGGGAACTACCTCCTGGAACCACCAGAAGGAGAAGATACATTCCTACATAGGAGTAAGATGCTGTAGCCGGCCCCTCGCCCAGAAGGGCGAGGGCGTCCCTTCATGCTTGGGAAGTCTTGGCAGATTTGGACTTAGCCCTGCCAGAGGGCCCAGGGCGTTGCCTGCCCCCCCCCCCCCCCCCCCCCCGTGGTGGAAATCCACACCAAACAGTTGGAAGCACACCTTAGGCTCGCGTTCGACGCTAACGTAGGGAGGGGGTGGAGTGTCCCTGCCCCGAGGAGGCCGGGACGACCTTCTGCGTAGGGGAGCCTTACCCTTTTTTCCAAAAAGGTCCAAAGGGGCCCCAAATAGACGCAGTCCTCTAAAGGGAAGGCCAGTGAGAGCCTTTTTCGTAGCATCGTCAGCACCCCACTGTCGCAGCCAGACCAGGCGGTGAATAGCTACCACAAGGGCAGAGGTTCTAGCACACATCTTAACGGTGTCATCCAGCGCTGAGAGGATAAACCTCACAAACACATCACAGTCTGAGAGCGCATCAAATACCCCCCAGGGGAGGTCCTCAGGTCGGTGGTCCAGTAGTTTTCTAATGAGAGTCCTGGCGGCCACCGCCGTGATGGCCGCGGCACGGACCGGGCGCAGAGCCGGCCCTGCACACGAAAAGGCGTGGGAAGCCAGTCTGTCAATGCGCCGGTCCTCCGCATCCCAAAGGGTACGGTAATAAGGAGCCGTCATGAAGGGGGGGGGTTAGTAACCCCTATAATCGGCGCATCCACCACAAGAGGTGCTGACCAAAAGTTAACCACATCAGGAGGGAAAGGGTACTTCCAATCCCAGACCCCCGGGACCCCTTTAAGTTTACAAGGCGATTCACATTCTTGGGATATAAGATTCTGCAAATGCTCCTGTTCCAGGAATTCCAAGCGCAGCGGCGCTGTGTGGAAACTCTCCTTCTTAGGCTTGGAAGCCCCTCCAGGAGGGGAGATAGACAAGACCTCAAAGATCTTAATAAGTAGTTCATCTGTGTCACACAGGCCCCAAGAACTGGACCCAGAATCATCACGGCTCCCGGGCATCTCAACCGAGGGGCCTGAATCGGAGAACAGCTCACCTTCCTCAGAAGGATCAAGGTCCTGCATAGCAGCAGAGTCATCCGTATCATTAGGAACAGGAGAACCAGGAGGCGTCAGGGACCGCTTCTTTCCAGGGCCCAAGCGCTCCGCCAAACTAGACAGCACCTGCTCAGCCGTAGGCAGCCTGCGCGGCACGACTTGCTGGTCATCCCTGCTCGAGTGAGACTCATCAGGAGTGAGATTTAGGTCCAGGGAGACGGGTGTATTGAAGTGAGGTGCAGCCACTGGCAAACCTGATTGCAGGGTCAGTGCCTGTTCAGAACACGGTCCGCAGACCCGTGCTCTGTCAGCATCAGCATGGGGCTGACCACACACTGTACACAGCCGGTCATGTCCCAGAGGGACTCCGGACACATAATTCTGAGATGCCTCCATATGGGGATTTACGCAATAGGCAACCCTGGATGCCCCAAGACCCGCTAGGAATGTGGGAGTATTTGTTAAGTGGACCCGCTATAATATATGTCAGGCCGGGAGAAGCCACCGAAATTCTGGCGTCTGAAAGACATAATGGGATAAGAGGGGGGTGTCAGTGCCATGCGCAGCTCAAATAAAAAATCATAGGAACAAATACCGCCCCGGAGGGCACTTACATGACCAAGGGAGGAGGCGGTTATCGCAACCACGCGCGAAGACGGTCAAAATGGCGCCAAGCGAACCTCGAGGGGCGGGCCTGATCTGGCTGTGACGCGGGGCGCGTCATGCCGAGTCCCCGCCTCACCCAAAGAGCGCGAAGCTCTAACCCGCTCAACGTGAGTGACAGTAGTGGATATACACACATACATAATGTAATTAAGGAGATTGCTCTCACACTAGAGAATGATGCTGCCGCTTGGGCTGCACACTAATGCAAAGAAAGGTTTATGGAGCAAGGAGCGCGGCACCGACACCCAAAATCAAATAAAAGATCAACGCCTTAAACGTGTCACATTACACTGGGACTGCCACACGTACCCCCCCCCCCTTTTCTTTTCCCCCGAGCTACGGGAGGAAGCGAGGGAGAAGCGGACCTGCACCCAGGGATTACCGCTATGAGGGGCAAGGGCAACAATGCGGGAGGGGCATCTAATGGAGGCTCACCATCGCCCTAAACCGCCTACCATATGGTGGGGGATTGCGGTGGAACGTAGCTCCGTGAGCACACAAGGTGCTGCCTACCTTCACCCGACCAGCGCAGCCCAGGCTGGGAGGCACATCTGTAACAAACAGGACGGGTGGAAATAGTTCCGCAGGGCCGCAGGCTATGATAGCCCCGCTCACCTGCGAGAGAGTTGATACTTCATGTCTTTGCAGTCAGCACTGCAGAGAAATCTGGGGATTTGTGGAAGGTCCCTCGGTATATGAAGGGCCGGGAGGAGCCAGTTTTTGCATGTCTGCAGTGAACAGCGCCTTCTGGCGGAGGATTACCCATGTGTAAGTATTAATTAGATGGTGCAGGACGTGCTGTATGCTTAGAATATATTGTTTGTACAGACACCTTCGCCTTTCTCTATATTATTACAGGCTTTGCTTTTTAAAAGGTTCTAAACAAAGTAAATATTAAAGCGGCTTAAAACTCAACCAGGGTTCCAAAAGACTCCAGGGCCGGGCACTAGCCTGCACCCCAGGGCATCCTAAACTGGGATGCCTCACTGTGTGAAACCCCCCAGGGTCCCAACCTTTACCGGCGGCTCCAGCAACGCTGTGTCGCCTCCCCAGCTTCCCCGCAGCTGTGCATGCTCCTGAGCCCAGTATTTCAGATAGGCTGGGTGTGCAGGAGCCATGGCTAAGCAGGTGGAAAAATCTTTTTTTTTTTTCTGGGCCACCGCCAAGGGCGGGTGGGGTGAATGGGGGGGGGGGGGAGGGTTTTGATCCTCTTTAAGACTACATCAAATGTAAAATATATTTTCGAAACCTGGCTGTTAATTATACGGAGGCTGTGAGCAGAAACATTCATACAGTTCTTACAGACATGAACATGTACCTAAAATCCTACCCACAACACACAAAGACATATACATACTTTGTGAATAAGGTTGCTGGGGTCCCATTTGTGAGCTTATATTGTAAGGATTTGAATTCGGAAGAGGTCCGGTGGGTACTAAAGGGGTGCGATGCATCGTCCCAGGAACATTAAAGCCAATAGGTGGGGCATTTTCTCTCTGTAAATAAAAATATCTATTATTTGAGACACCTCATATACAAACAAAACATTTTAATCTTTCATTTCACCTTATTCTTTTTTGTTTTTAAAATCTGGGGGATGCCCGAGTCATGCACTCTCCTGCTGTAGAATTTGCTTACTATTCAGTGCTGAATACGCCACAGGAACCAATCCAGCACCACTAAGATCAGAGTAACTATCTAATACCGATCTTGCCCAGGTAGAGTAACATTGTTCAAAAGCATAAATAAAAACTACAGTGTGTATAGATAATATGGACATCCACGATCTGGACATACTGTACTGTGCAAAAATTAAACCAATGCCAAGTGGAGTTCTAATAATCTTAATCAATTAAAAATTGTGAAAGAGGGTGTTAAATCTGTGGAGGATCACAAGAGAATACCTGTGTGTCAAAGGAGAAGGCAGCAGTTGGAAAGCTGGTAAGGGCAGTAGGGTTTTTGTTACTCCAGGAAGTGACAGTAGGGGCAATTCTAGCCTGAAGTAAACAAAGAAATCACAAATCACTGGACAAACTAAGAGATGAGAACTAAAGGTCTCCTTGGACAACTGCATTAAATGTGAATTCTGGAGGAAACTTTTATAACAGGTTATCACCTTGAAGGATCATTTTTCGAATGAACGGACCATTCTATAATGATGATGACCAAGAGAATAAAGGTATCAAACCTATTTCTCATTCAAAGCTTGTGCCTGCATGCAACATTTTCTCTGGAACTCATTGACCACAGCAGCCAACACAGTTGAACAGGGCTAAAACCTTTATGTGCCCTCAACCCCTCCCCTGCACCCACCTCAACGACAATTTCCTCGATCCCAGGCTGCATATGTGCCCCTCACCCACAAAGTCACAGCAGGCAGGTATACAGGTCTACCAAGCATGGAGAGCACACAGAGCAGGGATATCACTCTGGAGCTAACCAAATGCTGTGTGATTGAGGAATAAGGTTTGTGGCTTTAACCTAGCCCTGGAGTCTTCCAGACTCTACAGCCTGGGTATATAGGTTTTGGCCACAAAAGTAAAATAATTATGGCAGGGTATTATGAGTAGCATTTAGCTATAAATTGTCAACCCAAATGTAAATGTTCATTTGTTGTTAGACCATTCAAAAGTTTTGAAGAAGGTGGCATTCACTTTTTTTAAGAATATAGGTCAGGACAGGCTTTTCTTACCTGTGGGTAGTACTGATTGTTAGTTGCAGGCTTCATGTGTGCTGGCATACGATGCGGCACTGTAGCTGGGCCTCCACGAGCTGTAGGCATTCCTGCAGAAGTTCCATCTTCCCCTTGTGCTCGTGAAAGTCTGTCCCGCAATTGCAATATATTTGGCTGGTTCAAAAAGAAAGTCATTAGAAACAGCATCCACCAATGTTTGACTAATACCCAATATGAAAGGTCACATTAACCGTAAGCAAAAGACACAGACCAGCTTCCAGACCTCTCACCAGCTGAGTCAGTCAGTTTTATGAAAGATAAGTAATGTGAGCATGGTGAGCATGCAAACATGCAGGTAATTATTCAATTCAAAAGTCCCTTACCTGGTTGGTATTGTTAGGCAAAAATGCCATAGCAGCAGCTAGGCTTCCTTGAGCGGCCAGCAGGTTGGCATACTGGCTCATCTTCTCAGCCAGCAGGGCTCCCATATCTTGTGTGTCCCCAGCCTGCATGATCTGCACTGCTTTGCGCAAGATGACCACCTTTTCTATAAGATCCTGGCAACAAAAGAAAATTCATGTGAGGATTTTGGAGCCCACATTGATGGAAGTAGGCAACAATGTTTCAGTGTTTAAGTGTCCAGCAATATTCATGTCATCTTGCTACCTCAAGCTAAACATGGACAAGACAGAACTGGTCATGTTCGCACAATCTAACTCACATCCCCTCTCTAATAACTGCAATTTCCCGAACTCGTTGCATGGGAGTCATTCTGGACTCTGCACTCGGATTCAAACCACATATTCATACCACTCCCTGGTCACTTCCTGTTGCCTCCCAACTTAAAAACATCTCCCGCATCCGTCCCTTCCTCTCACATGACACCACTAAAATGCTAGTGCATGCCCTGGTCACCTCCCGACTGGACTACTGCAACATCCTTCTTTGTGGCTTACCAACAAACAGACTGGCACCCCTCCAATCTATCCTGAACTCTGCAGCTTGCCTCATCCATCTCTCCTCCTGTTTATCCAGCTCTGCTCTTCTCTGCCAATCCCACAGCGAATCCTTTTCAAAACGCTAACTCTCACCTACAAAGCGCTCGCTAGCCAGGCTCCTCCCTAAATCTCATTATTAATCCAACAATATCAACCGAGGTGCAGCCTCTGCTCTGCTGACGACCATCTCCTGACGCTACACCCCGGCCAACTCCTCTTATGCCCGCCTCCAGGACTTCTCACGTGCTAATCCAGTCTTCTGGAATCCCCTCCCCCACCCAATCCGCCACTCCCTAAACCTCAAAGCTTTCAGGTGCCCTTAATACCCACTTATTCAGACAAGCATACAATCTGGCTTAAGCAATTCTATAAAGGGCACATACCACAAAGCTCAATTTTGACCGTTTGTGATCCTTCCTGCACGTCTCCACCCCTCATCCTTTAAACTGTAAGCTCGCAAGGGCAGGGCTCTCTCTCCTATTGTATCGTGTATTCAGAATATTCATTGTAAACTCTGTAACACTGCATTTGTAATAAATAGTCTATGTACTGTATGTTTCTACCCTGTCTGTAATTACTACTTTGTAACTTTGTACAGCACTAAGGAAGATAATGGCACTATAAAAACAATAATAATAAATTCGCTCATGTTTTTTTAAGTTTTTATTTTGCTTTTATCAAGAAAAAAAACAATACAAGACAAAAACACTACAGCTAACATCTTTAACCGGAAAAGACACACATTCATACACGAGACCCAGGTATGGTGGGAACATCACTAGCAGTGAGATAAGCCCACGCCTCCACCACCGCTATGGCCGACAGCGGGGACTAGGATTCTCACTGGCCAGGGGCTGTTACTGGCCCCCCCACCCCTTCTTAAAGAGACCCAGCCCTACTACTGCCATTAGGAGGTACTATTCAGACAGACGGATAGGACACAGTGTGGGACCTCACGGAGGGCTCTTGCCTCCCCTCAATCATCCTCCGACGCCGATTCCATACATTGTAGCCATGGCTCCCACATCTTTTCAAACTTTTGAGGGACCCCATGAGCAGCATATGTTAATTTATAAAGGGGCAATTTCTGATTAATTCATTTCTTCCAAGCTTGTAGTGAGGGAGCCGATGGATGCTTCCAGTTCAGCAATATACACTTCCTGGCATAGAACAATATTAGTCTCAGTAGTGTTTTCATAGATCCCACCTCCGACGGCGGCTCTGTCACTCCCAGGATGCAAAGAGCCACCAAGCCCTGCACCCTACCACTTTACTAACCCCCTCCAAACCCGCATTCCAAAAGCGCACCAGGACAGCGCATGACCAGATCATATGCGCGCATGAGGCGCTGCCATTCCCACAGCGCGGACACATGTCACTATCCAACAACCCCATCCTATGCAGCCGGGTTGGCGTAATGTACGCTTGATGGATCCATTTGGCTTGTATAAACCTATCCCTAGCCAGTCATGTTTACTTAAATATATTAACTGTCCATATATTTTATGTGTAAGCAAACTAACTCACCTGAAGAGAAAGAGGACTTGTACCATCTTGAGCTCTTGTCCAACAAGCAACCAGTTTATCCACGTTTCCTGCACAGATGTAGCACAAGCAGGCTTGTGCCTGAAGAGCAGCATCAACTTCTTTCTCAAGTCGAGAGCCCAAAAGATCTTTGAAGAAAAAAAAAAAAAGGTTCACACACACACACACATCCAACATGCCATTTCTGCCAAAGAAAATAAGCTCTGCAGCATTACAAACAAAAAGTGTAATACTTTGAACACAACCAACTTTAGAGCTTTTCAGCTTTTATGAATAGTATACTGTACACAAATATATCCCTTTTTTAAGATATGCATATTTGTTTTTGATACAAATCCACTGGTCTTAACTTATCGTGCATCGTTGTAGCCACACAACTGAGCTACCATGCAAAACTTACCCTGCCATTTTCAGACAGGTACATTTCACATAGTGGCAGGGTAAGTTTTATATTTAATGTATGTAATATATTTTATATTATAAATTTATAATGATTTGGGATACCTAGCAGCATGAAATCCCCCAGTGTCCCCCCCAAAATTACCCTAATCCTTAAAGTGATTGGCAAGTCAAAAAAAAAAAAAAAAAAATATCAGTAGCTTACCTTGGAGTGGCTGAAATGCTTCCTCTCCTGTCTGTCTCCTCATGAGGAAAATCACTTCCTCATTCAGCTGTCAATCCCCACCTTGCTGAACTGGTCCATCAATCAACCTTCAGTGGACCACAGAACGGAAACAAACCCCAACTTCCTCCCCAGTAGTCCTGATTGGATGCTTCTCTCTGCAGCTCTAAAGCCCCACCCCCCTCTCCCTTGCTGTGAACGTGCAACACACACACACTATAAGTAAGTGGTTAGACATATGTTTTAGGCTCTACAACAATTACTACCAATTGGTTGTAAAGCTGTGCAAAAAATATGCAAGGCCAAAAATTACTTTTGGTTAGAAAAATAATAAACTCCACTAACCTACCCAAGGCACTTTTTTACAGCCCAATTCACTTTTTATTTACAGCTGTGGCCTTTACAAATCCTTACCACATAATGAAGCAAATTCATCAGGTCTTGCATAGGTCAGCACAGCAGCTAGGGCCTCCCTCCAGTTCTTGAGGTCACATGACTGAACAATCTCATTCCAGTTTTTGGTAACTACTGCAGTTATCAGCTAGGAAAACATAGGTTAAAACAAATTAGAGAAAAAATTAAAAGGCTTCTACATAAAATATCTATGGTGTGTAAATGGCAAGTCTGACACTTGGGCCAAAACCCATTTTTTTCTCCCAGTTCACTGCAGCTGATCAGTCCTTGCCTGGTAGAATACAACTTGCTGTCTAGGATGACAGTCTGCGCTCGCTGGTGGCGACTGTCCCCATGTCAGTTGCAGTGACTGGTCATGCCCACTCCATTTAATGCATTAGTGTCCAGTGGTCGGGCTGCGAAATAGCAGGGCCCAACCTTGGGAGCTGGTACATTTTATACCAACAGACTAGCATGGATCAGCTCTAAGGGACAAAAGAGTATTGTTTGTTTTTTTTTTATCTATTATTTTATCTATTCCCTATTAACACATCAGTAGATTAAGCCAGAAATAAATACCCTTAATGCAATTCTATAGTATAAATACCCTCAGAGCTGCTGCAATCTCCCACCACCCTGGGCATCCCAATTTTTAGATTAAGAATACACAAAAGAGGTGGTGGGGGTTACAAAGAAGAGCAGAGGGATGCTTTAAAGCGGTCCTTCACTCTGAATAAGAGTCTATCTTATATGTTTCCCACACCCTGTACATACAGATTGTCCACATTAAAAATCATCCTACCTGCATCTACTGTATGTTATGGGCCTTTAAACATTCAAGATGGCGGCTTATGGAAGCCGCCATCTTATCAGGCAGCCTGCAAACAGGAAGTGCCTCCTGACTGTGCTGCTCTGCATTCTGGGACTGCTGATCTTTACCTGACCCCAGCTCTGCTCTGTCTGAGCAAAGCACAGCTATAACCCACCCCCGTATACCTTATCCCACTCTCCTCTCCTCAGTAAGTGTGATGCTTCTGAGTCAAGATGGCGGCGCCCGTATCCTAAATTCCTGAACAGAGTTGCAGCCCAGTGGGGAAAAGAATAATAAGTTAGTGACTAAAAACTTAAAATATATTAATTTTAGATGCTGGGGAACCGTTTTTTAAGAGTTTGGGCTTTTCATTAAATCATGCTGAAGGTCCGGTTTAAGGACTACAGAAATATGTCAGGGCTAGAAAATGAACACAAGGAATCTATTTGCAACAGGGTGCTGAACATGATGCACTGCATGAAATACATACCCTTGTGATTTTGCTCTGTGTCCGGGAAAAGTATTTCTTTTGTGTTCTGGCTAGCAAATCTGGGCCACCAGCAATGGCCAGTATTATAGCATCAGCCATACGATTATCATGCAAACAAAGATCAACCGCGCTTTCAAAATTTCCAGTCAGCAAGGCTTGTGTGATTAGTCCATCGACATCTACAATTATATTAGATGTATCAGTAACAGGAAAGAGAATTTAACCTCTTAGACGTTCAAGTCAGTTAGGACCCCAATTATGAAAAAACTGCACTGACAAACACGCATGACAGAAGAAAGCTCATTTAAAAAGGAAACAAAATGGCAGCACTACATGTATGCGTCATAAAAAGAGGTCCAATATACTTTAAAACACACAAAATGCACATAAACACAATGTTTAGATTGGTCTTATTTTATGCTCTAGGGGTGAAAAACCTTTTGTTACAAGACCACATTGTCTTATTGTGCCACCTCAAGAGGCCACATGGAAATCTAAGCAGGCAAAATGCCATCTACAGGAAAGCTGTAACCTGAGAGTATTAAACCAGACCAACATCCTTACAGAAAACATTGCTCATATGCATTCTTCTCCAGGGCAATTCAGATTGCTGCACATAAACATTAATTTACTACCGTACCTTTTTCTAACTACTGCTGTTGTAAATTTAGAAAAAAACAAAAAGGCAATTCTGTGATACTCACCTGTAGAATTGCTTTTATTTCCGATCCATTCCAGTCCGTCCAGAAGTCATCACGAATGGGTAGCTCCGCCCCCAGCGTTGACTGCAGGATCAGAGATGTGGCCCCTCCCAGCTCCGTATAAAGGCAGCTGCCTCTCAACCCAGGCCCCAGTAATTTAAAAGCAGTACTCATAGAAGAGGCAGGCCGGGAGGTCCAAAAAATAGGAGACCATGTTACTTCACATAGCCTCCGCTTGTACTCTCTCGAACCAAAAACTAGTGTCCTATGAGCAATAATGGTCCAATCACCATAAACAGGCATGCAGGACATAATAAACCTCAAGGGTGGGGTGGACGGGCTGGAATGGATCGGAAATAAAAGCAATTCTAAAGGTGAGTATCACAGAATTGCCTTTTTCTTTCCAATCCATTCCAGCCCGTCCAGAAGTAATCACGAATGGGACATCCAAAAACAGTGTCCATATGGGCGGGATCCCCCAACAGCAGGTAGTTCATTTCACTACCGCCTGAAGCACCTTTCGGCCAAAAACAGCGTCAGCTGAGGCCCTGACATCCACCTTGTAAAACTTTGTGAAAGTATGAACTGAAGACCAAGTGGCAGCCTTACAAACTTGCTCCACCGAGGCCTGGTGCTGAAAAGCCCAAGAAGCACCAATGGCTCTAGTAGAATGAGCTGTGATCCGAAAAGGGGGTTCCTCCCCCCTGGCAGAATAGGCTTGTACCGCCGCCTGTCTAATCCACTTACTGAGTGTGGACTTGGCTGGTGGCAATCCCTTCCTAGAACCCTCTGTTAAGACAAAAAGCAAATCCAATTTCATGAAGGATTCAGTCACAGCCAGGCAATACCTTATGGCTCTGACCACATCCAAAGCATGGAGAGTCCGTTCTTTGGGATTAGCCGGTGCTGGACACAAGGAAGGTAAGACAACTTCTTCATTAAGGTGAAAAGGAGAAACGACCTTATACAGAAGATTGAACTCCGTCCAAGGACTCGCCAGGACATCGATTGCTATAGCCAGAGGGTCTCTTAAGAGAGACACGAACCTTGGAAGCTTGTGATTGTGTCTGGACGCAAAAAGATCCACGTCCAGTTGACCCCAACGGAGGCACAGAGCTTAAAAGGCCTTCCTGCTGAGGGACCATTCCCCCAGGCGCAAGGAGCTCCTGCTCAGGGAGTCTGCCTCCTGGTTCTCCACCCCCAGGATGTAAACCCCTGAGATGCAGGGAACATTCTCCTCTGCCCAACTCAGATTCCGGCGACCGATCCCAGCTTGTTAGCAGGTTCAGCTGTAGCGGTCTCATGTGGAATTGGGCGAAGGGCACTGCCTCGAAGCAAGCCACCATTAGGCCCACCAATCTCATCCCTAGACGCACCGATGGCTGTTGACAAGCCAGCAAGGCCTGTACCTGCGTCTGGAGTCCCAAGACCTTCTGCTGCAGCAGAAAGACCTTGACTTGACCAGTGTCTAGAGTCATCCCCAGGAAGGATCTCACTGTTGAAGGCGTGATATGCGACTTGGGATAGTTGACCACCCAACCGAAGGCTTCCAGGGTTGACAGAACAGTCCGGGTGTCGCTATCGGCATCCTGAAGGGACTGGGCCGAGATCAGAAGGTCGTCTAGACCCTTTAGGTCCATGATCGGCCGCAGCGATCCGTCCTTCTTGGGAACCATGAATAGGTTGGAGTAGAACCCCGACCCTGCTCCTGCCGGGGCACATGGCAAATGTCCTATCTGCAGGAGGTGCTGAACAGCTGCTCTCAAAGCCTCTGCTTTTAGCGGATTTCGGGATGTCCTTGAACACAGAAATTTTGTGGGTGGTCTGGCTGCCAGCTCGATCTTGTAACCTGACGACACCACCTCCTGAATTCAAAGATCCGAGACGTGACGTCTCCAGATTGGAGCAAACAGCAGAAGCCGCCGGGGTTTGGCCGGCTGCGGGACCTACCTCTGCCCCAGGTATCTCTGCGGGCACCAGAAAATGAAGAACCTCTTCCCCCCGAAAGGGACGGTAAGAAGAGGAGAGCCGAAAGGGCCGAGTAGGCTTTCTTCTCTGAGGGAGCTTACCATCCTTGACCAAAAGGCCCAGTCGCTCCCCGAAAAATACCGTTTTGTGAGTACTCACCT
This sequence comes from Gastrophryne carolinensis, assembly GCA_027917425.1. Taxonomy (NCBI): domain Eukaryota; kingdom Metazoa; phylum Chordata; class Amphibia; order Anura; family Microhylidae; genus Gastrophryne; species Gastrophryne carolinensis. The sequence continues at coordinate 250,894,943 of CM051234.1, read as the reverse complement.
TTAAAACGGGTATTATGAGTGTGCCATACACTCCACTTCGATCTTCATGACATACGGGTACTCTCCAGTAGAGGGCGAACTTCTGCAGGCCCATATATACCTGGGACCTCCCACCAATTTCCCAGTGTAAAAAAGCAGTAAGGGGACCAGGAAGAACCAATTATAACCATAACAATCAAAACCAATGGTTCACCATATAAAAACTCTGGAATACCTGAAAAAAAGGGGTGGGGCGAAGTGGAGTGTATGGCACACTCATAATACTCGTTTTAAAGGTGAGCACTCACAAAACGGTATTATTCTAAGTGTGACATCTGGGACATCCAATAGCAGTGTCCGTCATGGGTGGGAACCAGAAACAGTAAAGAATGTACCAACTCAAACCACTGCAGCTTGCAGAACCTTGCGGCCAACAACAGCATCCGCTGAAGCCCGCACATCAACCTTGTAAAACTTGGAAAAAGTATGAACGGAAGACCAAGTAGCAGCCTTACAAACTTGTTCAACAGAAGCCTGGTGCTGGCGCCTCCGGGGGATCAATATCCAACACTTCCAACATATGCAACAAAACAGCAGCCGTATCCACGGCATCCCCAGGCGCCTGCCCAACAAAAGCATCACCAGACTGTACAAAACCAGACTCTGTCTCCTCATACAATTCCCCCTCCTCTAAAGGGGAATAATCTGACAAATCCATAGAATCGTCGTCCATATCCCACAAGGGCTGGGCCGATGACAAATGTCTCTTTTTAGCCTGGGCCTTCTTGCCCACTGTGCCAACAATAAACTTTTCAATGCTGGACAACCTGGCACAAACATCCGACTGCGACTCCCCGCTGGCACCAATGTCACTAGGGGTACGGATCAAGTGGGGAGGGGAAGGCGATAAAGTGGGAGGAGCCGACCCAGAAGGCTGGGTACCAGACTTCCGCGTTATGGCCTTATGAGCGCATGGGATACAGATTGGTACATCCTCTCCCGTAAGGGATGCCCCACAGCCCGCACATGGGCGGGCTTGACCCAAGTTGAGCCCGAGCCCAGTATCCTGAGGAGCCTCCATATGGTGATTTTATAGTGGTCAGTCGCAAGACCGTAGGGAATTACGCTAAAGCAACCCGGGTTGCCCCTTAAAAGTCCCGGTGGGAGGATTTAGAGGAGAGCAATTTTTAAAACTAGGAACCCCAGGACCAGGAGGAACCTCATAATATGCACAATATGAAGCAACCTGCAACACACAATAGGCATAAAAGTTACTATTAATAGCATATTAATTGATAAATGTACAATACATACACATATATATATAGATATATCCATTAAAAAATGCCATCAACAAGCACACCCCAGGGGGCCCACCCCACCAGAGAGTGACCCCCAATAACAATGAAAATGGCCAACAGGCCCCTACCTGTCCCCTAGGACAGCAACAGCCACACCAGATGCACACAAGATGGCCCCTGGCATTGAAGAACAAGACCCAGGAAGAAGAAGGGGGCGTGCCAGCACCAAAGGCGCGCTTTCCCCCGGCCACGCCCCCTTCCCAGCAGCGCGGATCTGGCCTGAGGGAGGCCCCACAAGAAAATACCATTTTGTGATTACTCACCTGTAAAATGGGTATTATAAGTATGTCACACACCCCGCTTCCATAACCAGGACATGTGGGTTATGGCCAGTAGAGGGCGAACTTTGCAGAGATGACAGGAAAAAAAAGGAGCCCCTCCCAGTCCATAAATCCCACACATTCTCCAGTATAGGACAGCAGTAAGGGGACCAGGAAGAGCCAAATATAAACAATCATAAACACTAAAAAGGTTCACTATATAAAAGATCTAAAATACCAATAAGGGCGGGATGAAGCGGGGTGTGTGACATACTTATAATACCCATTTTACAGGTGAGTAATCACAAAATGGTATTATTCCAAGTATGTCAAACACCCCGCTTCCAATATTCATGACATATGGGACCATCCAATAGCAGTGTCCGTCATGGGTGGGAACCGAAAACAGTAAAAGAATGTACCAACTTAAACCACTGCAGCTCGCAGAACCTCGCGACCAACAACAGCATCCGCTGAAGCCCGCACATCAACCTTGTAAAACGTGGAAAAAGTATGAACGGAAGACCAAGTAGCAGCCTTACAAACCTGTTCAACTGAAGCCTGGTGCTGAAAAGCCCAGAACGCAGCAACAGCACGAGTGGAATGCGCAGTGAACTTAAAAGGGGGAGTCCTCCCCTTGGCAGAGTAGGCCCCAACAATGGCCTGACGTATCCATTTACTAATGGTAGACTTGGCAGGCGCCAAACCTTTCCGGGGCCCGGAGGGCAGCACGAACAAGGCATCCGTCTTACGAAAGGAAGAAGTAGCAACCAAATAGTACTTCACACAATGAACCACATCCAAAGAGTGCAGGACCCTCTCCTTGTCATTGCTAGGCTTAGGACACAAGGAAGGGAGAACCACATCCCGATTGAGATGGAAGGCAGAAACCACCTTAGGAAGGAAATCTGGCTGAAAACGAAAAACCACCTTGTCCTGGTGTCTCTCAAAGTAAGGGGCTTGAATGGAAAGAGCCGCCAACTCAGAGACACGTCGAACAGAGGTAATAGCCACCAAAAAGGCAATCTTTTGTGTAAGCATAGAAAGTGCAACATCCTGCACCGGCTCAAAACGATGCCCCAGGAGGGCCGACAGAACCAAATTCAAATCCCAAACAGGCAACAAAGGCTTTCGAGGGGGCCGCACATGAGTGACCCCCTGGAAAAAAGTTTTAAACAAAAGGATGAAGAGCAAAGGACCTTTGAAAGAAGACTGCCAGGGCAGAGACCTGCCCTTTCAAAGTACTAAGCTGGAGCCCCAGGTCCAGACAGTGTTGAAGAAAATCCAAAATCCTAGGGATCGAAAACACCCTGCAAGGCAAGGCCCTAGCCTCACACCAATCAATATAGGACCTCCAAGTCCTGTAGTAGATGTTAGAGGAAGATCACTTCCTAGCCCTAACAAGTGTCTGAATCACAGCATCAGACAAACCTTCTTTAGAGGTTTCAGCAGCCACGCCGTCAAAACCAGCGTTTGTAAATTGGGGGAACAAAGTTGCCCTTGAGTGATCAGATCCGGAAACAGGGGCAACCTGTACTGATATACCGCCAGCCGTACGACGTCCGCGAACCAAACCTGTCTAGGCCACCTTGGGGCCACCAGAATTGCTGGCGCACCCTCTTGAGCCAGCTTGCGCACCACCTTGTTCACCATGGAAGGGGGGAAACAGGCACAGGAACCCCAGATCCCTCCAGGCAAGAGACATGGCGCACACTGCCAGTGCCAGAGGATCCTGAGACAGAGAAACAAACATTGGGAGCTTGTGATTGTGACATGAGGCAGAGATCCACCTCCGGAAACCCCCACGTGTGACAGAGGGACCGGAATACCATGTGGATGAAAGACCATTCCCCTCGGCGGGAGGATCCCCTGCTCAAGAAGTCCGCCTCAGTGTTTTCCACTCCCGGAATGTTCACTGCTGAGATCCAAAGAACATTGCTCTCCGCCCATGCAAGAATCAGAGAAACTTCCCTGAGGGCACTCCTGCTGCGAGTCCCTCCTTGGTGATTGATGTAAGATACCGCAGTTCGATTGTCTGGTTGAACCTGAACCGGTAAGCTGCGTAGGTGATGCGTCAAGCATGACAGAACCAACCGAATAGCTCTCAGCTCCAAGACATTGATGGGGGTGTGAGCCTCCAGAGGACCCCACAGCCCCTTGAACTGATGCGTCTTCCAAAAACCTCCCCAGCCCGACAGGCTGGCATCCGTGGTAACCGTCTCCCAACAAGGGGTCTGAAAGGATCTACCCCTCATCAGATTGCTTGGTTCCAGCCACCACTGAAGGGACTGCCGAACCCTGGGGAAACATCATGAATGACTGATCCAATGACTGCGGACATCTGTCCCAGGCCAACAATAGATGGAGCGACCTCATGTGGAACTGAGCAAAGGGAACTGCCTCGAAGGAAGCCACCATCAATCCCACCAGACTCATCCCTAGCCGGATAGAAGGACGAGGATTGGACAGGAGAAGACATATCAGATCCTGAACCATCTGCACCTTGGACTGAGGAAGGAAAACCCTGGTCCGAATGGTATCTAGATTCATGCCCAGAAACGAGATCTCCCTTGAGGTGGAGAGAGAAGACTTGGGATGGTTGATCACCCAGCCGAACCTCTCCAGCGTCGCCACCCCCATACCTGGTGTCCAGCTCCGCCTGACAGAGAGGATGCTGTAATGAGATGGTCGTCCAAATACAGAACAATGTGAATGCCCTGGGCTCTGAGAAGGGCCATTATGCCCGCCAGCACCTTGGTGAACACCCTTGGTACCGAAGTCAACCCGAAAGGGAGGACCACAAACTGAAAATGCTGATCTCCCCTGAGAAATCTCTGGTGTGCTGGGTAGATGATTGGTACATGAAGGTAAGCATCCTTGATGTCTATGGATGTCATGACGTCCCCCTGACGAAGGGAATTGATGACCGAGCGCAGAGTCTCCATGTGGAACTTCTTGGTTCTGATGAACCTGTTGAGAAGCTTCAAATCCAGAATGGGCCTTATGGATCCATCCTTTTTGGGAACCGTAATAGCCCGGCCTCTCTCTGAGAAAGGCACCGTACATATGACATCCATGACCAGAAGATTCTTTACAGCCAACAGGAGCCCCTGCGCAGCCCGGGGATCCGAGGAAGGAGGCCGGTACTCGAACTCCAGTTTGTACCCGGAAGAGACCACTTCCAAGACACATTTGTCTGTGACCTTGTGGGCCCAGACCAGGAAGAAGTGCCGCAGCCGTCCCCCCACCTGCAAGGGTAAGGGCGTCCCCTCATTGCTGAGCTGTCTTGGCAGCAGGCTTGGGCTTGGAACCCCAGTTAAGGCCTGGACGTGCGTGTCCTCTGCCTCTGTTCCAGGAATCACCTCTGAAATTAGAGTAGGCAAAGCCTCTGCCTGCTCTGGCACCGCGAAAGGAAGGATTGAAGGAGCCTGCCCCCCGAAAGGGGCGACGCTGCTACTTACGCTGAGGTAACTTTCCACCTTTCGCCACTGAATCCAATTTATCTCCGAACAGCCTCATACCCAGGAAGGGTAGCGCTGCGAGTGATTTCTTAGCCACAATGTCAGCCGCCCACTGGCGTAGCCAGACCTATCGGCGAATAGCCACCAGCAATGCCGAGGTTCTACTACACATAATAATCGCGTCATCCTTAGCAGATAAAACAAAGGTCACAAATAATTTACACCGCTTAAGGGCTGTGAAATCATCACTGGCCGGGTTAAACTGGGAACCACTCAACAGGCCCCTAACCACAGACCTGGTAGCCACAGTAGCGAGCGCCGAGGCACAAACAGGCCGCAAGGCTGAACCCACACTGGCAAAGGCATGGCATGCCATCTGATCAAAGAGTTTGTCCTCACCATCTTTAGGAGTGGCGACGTCTGTAGAATGTTCAACGGAGGTGTTGGACAATCCCAGAATGGGCGCATAGACCTCGGGAGGGGACGACCAGCGCTTCACCGCGTCCACCGGGAAGGGATACTTACTATCCCATCCCTGAGGAACACCGGGGAGCCGGCTAGGCCTCTCCCATTCCTAAAGAATCATGCGGGGCTTAGAAGTCCCAAAAAATTCCCCCTTCTGCGGGGGGGGGGGGGGGTCTCCGCTGGTGGAGAAATATCCAGTACCTCAAATAGATGGGCCAGGATCTTGGGGGTATCGACGGCATCCCCCAGCGCCTGCCCAGTATCAGTATCCAAAAAACTGCTGATCCTCAGCATCAGATTCCTCAAACAATTCCCCCTCCTCGAGTGGGGAATAATCAGACCAGTCAAGGGAATCATAGTCATCAAAATCCAGAACAGGCGCGGCCGGCGACAGATGGCTTCTCTTAGCTGGGGCCTTTCTGGCCGCAGAGCTAGAAATCAACTTTTCGATGTTGGCCAGCCTAGCACAAACATCAGCTTGCGACTCCCCGCTAATGACAGTGTCACTTGGGGTACGGATAAGGCGGGGTGGGGTAGGTGATGAGGCCGGTGGCACGGACCCAGACGTCTGGGACCCCGACTGCCACGTAATAGACTGCTTTGCACATGGAATACAAATAAACACATTATCTCCCACAAGGGATGCCCCACAAACCACACACTGCCGGGGTTGCCCTGAAGGGAGCCCGAGCCCAGTCTCCTGGGAAGCCTCCATATGGTGATTTTTTATGGTAGTCGCAATGACCAGTGGGAATTACGCCAGTAAGCTACCCGGGATGCCCCTTCACGTCCGTTAGTGGGAGGATTTGTAAAGCCCCCATTTGAGTGAGGGACCTAAGGACCGGGAGAACCCCCTTTTAACTATCAAGGAAGGTAATCCCCCTGGAAGACATAATATAAAAGGGTACCATAAGCAGGAAGTCATTACAGCAATCATACATCCAGATATAATCACAGTCATACAATATATCTGTTTAACCTTAAAGTACATGTCAAGGATAACGCAGCATACAAGGCACCACAATAGAAATACGATTATGCATAACAAAAAAGGCAGATAATAGAACGAGCCCCGCAGGGCACTCACAGTTAGGATGCAAGATGGCGACCGGACACCCAGCAGCAGCAGCCAGGCCAGAGGAAGAGAAGGAGGGCGGGCCAGCGCGGACCACGCGCTGCGCGTGGCCCCGCCCCCTCCTGCTGGGAAGAGTAACCCCGGCCATTGCTGGGAACCTCCGTGGGCGCCAAAAGAGAGGGGGGGCAGGCCGCATCAGCGCGCCCAGCCCCGCCCCCTCTCCTGACTAACATGAGAAACAAAAAACATGGCCGCGCTCCCACAAGGTTGCGGAGCCGGTCCGTGATCCGGGCCGCTGTCTAACAGACGCGGCCCAGCAACAAGTGAAGCAAACAGCCACACACACACCACACACACACACATACACTCATACCACACTGACAGCTAATTTGCCATGCAAAGTCTGAGGTAAAAAATTGGAGGGACATGCGCCCCCCCATGACCCAGGGACAGGGAGCAACGGGTGGGGGAAGTCCCAAGCCACCTAATGCAGCGCAGGGAAAATGATGGACAGGGCATCCCAAACCAGGATCCCGAACCTGGTATCCGCCTACCCCTTAGAGGGGGGTCTCACGGAGGAGCATGGCTCCAAGTTATCACACCACTAAGGTGTATCCTACCTTCACCCGGACCAACAGCCAGGGCTGGGAGGCATAGGAGCTTAATAAAAAACAAGGTCCGGGCAGAAATGGGGAAATACCTGCAAGGAGGAGACAGGAGACATCTCCTGACTTGCTCTGCAGAGACGATTACTGGGAATGTGTGGGAGGTCCTAGGTATTTATGGACTGGGAGGGGCTCCTTTTTTTCCTGTCATCTCTGCAAAGTTCGCCCTCTACTGGCCATAACCCACATATCATGATTATGGAAGCGGGGTGTGTGACATACTTGGAATAACGCACCGAACGAGGGGGCTAACTGCAGCAGCGGAGGATCCGGGGAGGCTGGTGGAAACGCAGGACTAGGGGCAGGAGCAACCGCCCACTCATGGTCCGAAACAATGCCTCTGGCGCAAGTTGAACAAATTGTGTTAAATCCGCCAAGGGGATTCCGTCTGCACAAGAGGCATAGCCTGTCTTGGCCAAGTGGAGTGCCCGGCTCACTATCCCCCAATGCCTTCATTATGGTGGTTTTGAATAAAAAATATTCGTTAAAGGCTAATAGACACTAATGGCCTAAGCCTAGTAGCCGATCCCCTTTTTAACAATGGGGGCCGTGAGAAACCACAACCCTCAATCTTCAGCCCACAGTCTAAAATCAAATAAAATCAAAAAGAGAAAATACAGTAATTACAATATGACCCATACTGTCATGTTTAACACAAACACATTATAGCAAAATACATGGAAATAAACAGGGACCATAAATATTACATAGGATATAAGCATTTTCCCCCTTTTACCCTTTAAAAAGAAAGGACAGTAAGAAGAGGGACTGAGCAGCGCTATGGAGAAAAGAGGAGCAGCCAAGCACGAGGGATACTGCCAGCTGCGCCACAGCAAGCCGCAGCAGCACGATTAAAGAAGAATCCGGCCTGTGCGCCACCGCTCGTGACTCCGACCCCCAGCACGCCAGCAGAGAGGCCTATTAGCGGCGCCACCTGCCACCGCAGCCCCCCCCGATCCGCGAGAAGACCGCGCTGCCCGGAACCACCGCACGGCGAGGGAGCGAGGAAGGTAAGTATGTAGGAGGAGCGGTAGCGGAACGCTCCTCGCCGCAGCGTGCTATGGCGATGGAGCTCTCCACCGCTCCCCCAGTAAGTAGCACCAAGCACGCACATATCACAACACAAAACACAATAAAGCATGTGGGAGAAGGGAGGGTATATATAAAAATATATATATAGTGGTTTCCCAGCAGGCTCACCAAAAGATGCCTGCGGCCGACCTGCTTTTTGTAAGAAAGCCTGCGGCCCAGAGCCATGTGCTCTGCCAAAACGCCCCAGACCCCGGCGTTTCACCCTACCATACACGGATCCCTGATAAACAGCCAAAGCTGGGAGGCAAGGATGGGTCAGAGGAATCCGTGGGAATAGGGTCCTGCAGCCGGCCGACAGGCTAGGGGCCCCGCTCCTAAAATCCTGAGAGAGTGTAAGCGATCCTGTGCAGTCAACTGCAAGACGAGAACTGGGGCCTGGGTTGAGAGGCAGCTGCCTTTATAGGGAGCCGGGAGGGGCCACATCTCTGACCTTGCAGTCAACGCCCCCTTGGGAGAGGAGCTACCCATTCGTGATGACTTCTGGACGGACTGGAATGGATTGGAAAGAAAATGGCGTCTCCTGGAGCTGCAGACCGCATGCAAACAGGAAGTGCTGCTGGGTTTCCTAGGACTGTGCAGTTTTGCCAGTTGAATCCAGGCAGCAACAAGGCTGTGATGCTGGGAAAGGAAGCTCCAAAATGGCCGCTACCACTAGAAAATCAGTGAGTTGGTGTTTCAGCTTTGAGTAAATTTAATTGCTGACAATGATTCAGTATCATACAAGTGGATCGGGCTAGTGAGTTTTGGCTGCTGGCCCAGTTTAAGTATTCTTTTATGTATATGCAGATCTGAGCATACATGGGTAGAGTAGGGCAGATGTGGGTTTTTAAGCTGAGGTTAGGGAGCATAAGTAGGCAGAAGCCAGGGCCACAACTGATGGCAGTGGGGGCAGCATGTGCCCCCCCCAAGGCCACAAACTGTGCATCCCTGCTAGAGACCAAGATTTCCAAACCTATTTTCTTGGAGTACCACTTCCCAGTTTGCAATTATCTAACTTACCACCCCTACCTCCACAAATACAGACTTCATGGAGAACGTTTTGTGCATTCGCAGCATCTCTACTATTGACTTGATAAGATTATTTTGCAGAAAGCAGAGGATCATTGGTGGACAACTACAGAAGACATAGCAGGTAGTAGTATTTATTTTAATTGTGTTTATACTTACCAGGGAGAGGGATACACACGTGTTGCCCCAGCAGCTGATCACTCCTACCAATGTGCACACACTCACTGGAGGCTGACTGCCAGTAGCTGGATAACACAACTGGATTGTGTGCGAGTGCCAAAGAGTGATCAGCTGCAAGGTGACCAAAGGGTAAAATTCCTTTTGCTTATTCACTTGCCTGGACAGTGAATTTAATCCATAGTGCTAATGGACCAAAAGAGGGCGACAGGAGAATGTCCGAAGCAGAGCGGAGGTTGCATGTGGGTTGGCATCACTGGATTAGAGATGAAATGTAGGGAGGGGCCTGGTTAAAGAGTGCTTTGTAGGTTAGTGTTAGACGTTTAAACTGGACTCTTTGAGAGACAGGTAACCAGTGGAGCAGCAGAGTTCAGAATAGATTGGAGTGGTGCCAGTCGGTTTGTTGGGAAGCCGCAAAGGAAGGTGTTGCAGTAGTCAAGTTCGGATATGTAATGTTCTTCTTGTGCAGAGGGGTGCAGAGGGGAACAGAGGGAGCCGGGGGCAGGGGAGCAACCCTTGGTCACAGGAGACAAAGGATCTTTATTTGTTGACCGTCAAGCAGAACGCAGGGGGAGGGGGGAGACTCAGACAATGTAAATGGTGCTCTAAACTGCTCAGAATGGCCAAAGGCAGCTAAACAACATTCACTTAAAGCAGATCGAAACACTTTTTTGCGCCCCCCCCCCAGGTACCTTAGGCAATGTGATCAGCTAGGTGGTGGCCCGGTTTTAAAAAGAACAAAAACAAATAAAATGTTTTTTTCACAGCCGAGGCCACGTCCCCTGGCAATTTTGAGATTGCAGACTGGCTGATCTCAAGATTGCCAGATGGTGTAGGACAGCCATCTGGCCACATCCCCAGCTTTCTTCAAATAGGCTGGGCGCCAGAGTGCGCTCAGCTACAGGAATGCGGTGGCCGGTGATCATAGCGTTACAGGAGCCGCTGGTAAAGATGAGTTTACTGGCGACCCCGCGGGTTTCACAAAGTGGGTCATCCTGCTACAGGATACCCTGGGGGCAGGCTAGGCTAGGCATTTTAGATTCCAGGGCTGGCCACAAAGGATTTTAATCTTTGAGGCGGATATAAGTTTTATTAACCCCTTGTTTGGACAGCCCCTTAAAATGAATCCAAAATATAAAGGCACAGAATTAAAGAATTTAAAGATTCTGTGCGCTCTAAAAAAAAAAGTATATTCCAAGAAAATTCTTGAACAGGTTTATAGGAATAGCATTTACCTCCGCTCACTGATATACTGAAGGTCTCACCAGATGCAATTGTGTCTCCACCTTCTACTTTACCTGCACTGCTATTCTAAAGAAACAAATATAGACATAAAAAACATTAAAGCATGAGATTTATAACATTTTGGAGGAGCTTAATGGCAACTAATGACAAAGTTTGTGAATATATTAATTTCAATGAAACAACCAAAGTAGTGAGTAGAGTTGGGGTGACCCGCAACACAAAGTTTGGGTTCGTACCAAACTTTGCGAGTTTGGTTTCCCAAACCCGAACTTCAGCCAGAAGTCCATGCTCAAGTTCAGCATTTGTGGCCGAAAACTGGAAAAATAGTTGATGGGTTGCCAATGAAACCAGCTTCACCTAAAGGGCGCAGCAGGAATCTCGGCTTTAAATTACCGGAGCGGCGCAGCTGCCAGTAGGCACTATGAGCGTCCTCACTCATGGGAGCGGCTTCCATCTTTCTGTGGTCCCGGCCCCTGGAACATTTGAAAGGAACCCTGCCAGGAATGGGATAGAGGGGCTCAGGCAAGTTACAGCATGCTTCCTTCTGCACACATTCTGCCTCTGGTGGGGCCCCTCTGCCCCCCACTCCTCAGTCACCCTGGCGGAGGGGGCCCCAGAGGCAGAATCAACACCCAAAGTTCGGGTTCCCATTGGTTTCAATGGGGTTCGGGTTTGGGACCCCGAACCCAAATTTTATTCAAAGTTCGGCCGAACCCAAACTTTGAGGGGTTCGCCCACCACTATTCATGAGACATACTGTATGGTTTTAAAATTATTTTACTTGGCAATAGTGGTTGATTAAAACATATGCACACACTGACAGCGACAACACAGCCCACAGGAAAGGACAGACAGTGGAACAGGAAGCATTAGCAATAAGTGAAAAAAAAAGTACCTCCCCCAAGCTCAGCTCTTCCGTAGGTTCACTTCTTTCCTCATCACTTTCTACAGCCTGGTCAGATACTCTCTCAGCCTTTTATAAAAGGGTGTTAAAGAAATAGAAAACGTAGGGAAAGATTAAAGAGGAGAAAAGAGTCGAAATCATTTTTTTTAATAATCATGTGAGGAACAGGAAGTTCAAAAGTTCATGGCGGTTCAGCAGTCATTCAAAACGGAGATGCTGAAAATTCTGAAATACTAATATGTATTAAGGTAGCTGCTGTGATTTGAATCAAGTAAGAAAACTTGGTAGGGACAAGCTATGTTATTTGGATAGAAAAAAATCTATCGAATTCCCTGACTTACAGTTCTTGATGTTCCCGATTTATTTAATCTCAACTGCCTATAAAGGATGAATTTATCAGGGAATAGCAAACATGCGAATATCTGCTCAGACATTTCAGAGGCAGAAAAAGGGACGCCAATCTGCAATATACATGCAGTTTTCACAAAATGGGTGTTGCTCCTAGTAGTGGGCATCCTGAATGTCAATGCTCCGCTGCACATTAAAATGTGTGGTTGCCAGCGGCTGAATACCCAGAAGAAGCATGTGAACCACTTGACCGCAGCTACCAATTACATCATCCGATTCCGCTGGGGGACCGAGGAGAAAATAGTAAGTAAGATTTATCAAATTTTACTGGGTCAAGGCCAGGTGGACATTGGCAATCAGGACACCACCTGGACTAGGAACCACATAGTTTGTGAAATGTACTTTATATAGAATATCATTTAAATAAAGTCTATAGAAAAAAAAAACACACTGCTAGCTAAATGTCAGCAGGGCGAACTCATTTTGGAAAGACATCCTTCCACCATGAACATTTGCTTGAGTTATATATTGATCCAATTTATTTACAGAAAAGTAAAGTGAGCAAAGGACAGTACAGACCAGTACAAATAAAATATTCATATGATAAGATCAATATTAAAATGAGCCAGTAAACAAGGCGATTTTGCAAACTTTTTTTTTTTTTTTTTTATAAACCTGTCATACACGGACACACAAGGATTTTGGTGATTGGTCCCTGTCCCTATATCCAGATGCCCCCCTGTGTGAAACCTCCCAGATCGTCCACTTCCACTCACCTTTCTGTCGTACCCACGGCACATGAGCGGGTGCTCGTCCAATCAGCAGTTTATGCGGCGCCTACTAATGCGCGGCATAGATTTGAACCGATTTAAACTTCGTACCAGCGACCGCATCCCCAGCTCGCCTGTGGAGTGTACGCTCCTGCTCACCCAGCCTATCTAGATGGCTGGGCGAAGGGAGCGCGCACAGCTACAAGAAAGCCAGGGATGCGGCAGCTGGCGAAGACAGTGATGCAGGAGCTGCCGGGATCAGGTGAGATTACTGGCACCTTGGGGAGCCTAGGTCCCAGGTGGGTAAAAATACCCCTCCATCTCATGAGGTGGTAATCCATTTACATTAATAATCATTATCCGAGATAAATAGCAATCCCAGTTCTTGCCCAATATTGACCACTGGGGGATTGTTGCACAATATTCAAATGTTTCTTTCTTTCCCATCACTGCATTGGGGAGGGGGGGGGGGGGGGACTTTCTGACCGGCACTACTGATGGCAGCCTGCTTCCCCTTCTATGAAGCCATCAGCAGACTTTGATCTGCCACACCAATAAGATTTAGCAACAGCTATATTAAGTGAGAGGCCCCATTTATATATAATCAAATTCATTTTACAGATAGGTCCTTATGGACATATCAAAAACACCTTGTGCTGGCAAGATTTAGGGTAGAGAACAAAGAAATGATGCTCACAAAGGAGTGGGGTAATCCAGACCACCCCCACCGATGTCTGTATATGTATTACCGCACAAACCACCAAGAATATAATGCAATTATAGCCCTTTATTTCATATATGGGTATAATTACAGTATTAGAATACGCTACTAAGGTTAAAAACATGAGGACCCCGGGTGAATATGTAAAGCTCTAAAAGGGGATATATAAATAAAGAGTCCCTATAGATCAGTGAACCCACAATGAGTTATACAATAAAGTGCAAATGCAAAATTAATTGCTATATCCTGTGCTATATACAGAGCTATATACAACATTGGTTGTTCAAGGCTGTGCAACCTACATATCAGTGCAAATAGAAACATAAAGTGCCCTGTGCTAAGTAAAAAGGTGAATGAACCCTATCTCCTAAATACTACCTTCATAACACACATACCGTATATACTTGAGTATAAGCCGAGTTTTTCAGCCCACTTTTTGGGCTGAAAAAAGCAGCCTCGGCTTATACTCGAGTCAGTGACTTACCTGAGCGAGGGCAGAAGAGCCTCCGAGGCGGCAGACGTGACGTGGCGGCGCGGAGGCTTCAGAACTCGGCGGGGAGATCAGTACACCCAGCGCGAGGTGGGTGTACCAAGATGGCGGCCCGGGCCTCAGTGACGCGACGTGACGTGGCGGCGCGGAGCGCGCCGGCCGCCATCTTGGTACACCCACCTCGCGCTGGGTGTACTGATCTCCCCGCCGAGTTCTGAAGCCTCTGAGGCGGCTCTTCTGCCCGGCGTCTAGATGCACTCTCTCCCGCACCGTCGCTGGAAGGAGCCTCGCTGAAGATCCTGCAGGAGCTGAACTGGTGAGTGTGTGTGTTGTGTGCATTGTATGTGTGCTGTGTTGTGTGCTGTGTGTGTATGTGTGCTGTATTGTGTGCTGTGTTGTGTGCTGTGTGTGCCTTGTGTGTGTATGTGTGCTGTATTGTGTGCTGTATTGTGTGCTGTATTGTGTGCTGTGTTGTGTGCTGTGTTGTGTGCTGTGTTGTGTGCCTTGTGTGTGTATGTGTGCTGTATTGTGTGCTGTATTGTGTGCTGTGTTGTGTGCTGTGTTGTGTGCTGTGTTGTGTGCCTTGTGTGTGTATGTGTGCTGTATTGTGTGCTGTATTGTGTGCTGTGTTGTGTGCCTCGGTTTATACTCGGGTCAATAACTTTTTCCAGGTTTTTGGGGTAAAATTAGGTGCCTCGGCTTATATTCGGGTCGGCCTATACTCGAGTATATACGGTAAGTGAAAGTGTATATAGCACAGGATATATCAATTAATTTTGCATTTGCACTTTATTGTATAACTCATTGTGGGTTCACTGATCTATAGGGACTCTTTATTTATACATCCCCTTTGAGAGCTTTACATATTCACCCGGGGTCCTCATGTTTTTAACCTTAGTAGCGTATTCTAATACTGTAATTATACCCATATATGAAATAAAGGGCTATTATTGCATTATATTCTTGGTGGTTTGTGCGGTAATACATATACAGACATCGGTGGGGGTGGTCTGGATTACCCCACTCCTTTGTGAGCATCGTTTGTCCCATTCTGGGGTCTGTATACAACCAGCACACCCTGATTTAAATAGTGGTGCGGAGTTATCAAGAATTATTGGTATAGAGAACAAAGAAATGCTCACTGGATATTATAACTAATAGTCGGAAATTTTAGGAATTACATGAAAAGCACAAAACCATACAAATACAAGGAAGTGAACGCTTAGTGATAATTACAAAATAGGTTCAAAAACATACAATACGACTTACATCAGTGGGAGTTAGAACTGATGCTATCTGTAATGAAGAGGCAGAAATATTCAACTTGTTAATATTATTCAGTTTTCTTAGTATTCCTTTACCCATTTTAAACCTACAAAATCCTAGTTTTCTCGGGAAACCTTTCCTATGTTTCTCAGGATTTTTTTTATAAGCTACCGGTTTCCATTTTCTAATTATTTCATATATCACCTATTACAGACTTAAAGCATAAGCCAACTGTAAATACGACCTTTATTGCATGTACTCCACCCACACACACATTTTCTGAACTCCTGAAAATGCTGACAGGCAGGCTTTATTATTGATTGGCAACAAGGAATACATCCCGTAAGTATCCACCACAGTTACGCT